>CM050205.1:15502500-15555000 GCA_027475355.1 Coilia nasus
ATAGTGGCTCATTACCATGCTTTGGAATACTGTCTTTAATGGATCTCAACACGTCGTAAAAAAACACACACACACACACCGAGCAGGGCAGCACAAATTCCATCTTCTGTGTGATATCCATAACTACATCTGGCACAGATGGAATACTATAGGCCTGTTTCTAAGCCCATAGTGCCTGGCACTTTATGCCTCTCTTTTTGAGATTTAGGGTTTGGGGAAATCTAATTAGCCTTTAGGGGAAACCTTTTAAATCATTTCCAATAAAAGTAAAAATGACTTGAAGTGAGTTAATGCCCTGCTGATCATCCATGGTCTAGTGGGCAGAGAAAGGTCAGGTGCTCGTCTCAGAGGTGGCTGCCTTGAGAACACCTCCCTCCTGCACCAGGACAGGACCCATGTCAACACAATAAAATCAGACAAACAAACAAACAAAAGCTGGCATCTGCAAACTATAGTCCCAGGTTACAGCCTCATCATCACAAACCCTAACCTTCCAGAGCACATAAAAAAGAAATACACATACACACTGACATGCATACACTTCCACATGTACACACAAACACACACACACACACACGCACACACACACACACACACACACACACACACACACACACACACACACACACACACACACACACAGAAGCTTTTACCTGATAACCACAGAATGTTTCATTAAGCTCAAAGGACAACAGCAAGGACTTTGCCTCAATCTCTCTCCCCCTTCTCTTATATTAGAAGTGGCCAGTACGTATAGACTGCAGCAACGAAGCCTGCGCGCGCGCACACAGACACACACATACACGCACGCACACACACACCCTCTCTCCTGGCACAGGTTTGGGGTTAGCTCAGCGCTTGTGCATTCTCACCTCTGCAGCAGCGTAAGAGGAAGGGGGGGGGGGGGGGGAATGGAGCAAAGGAAGTGATGTTATAGCACCAAATTCCAAACTAAAGTACTCCAAAAAGGTGACCCCGGGTCTCTTTTCAGTCCCCACTTACCAATGCCAATGCTCCATATAAAGTCATCGGTCAGGTGAGGTTTGTGCATCTTTCCTGAGTAAACTCCAGTCTGGCGCCCAGCGCCATGGCCACCACCAATGCCAGCATATGAATATGCATCAGGCGGCAGAAACGATGATGTAAGCGGTTTGGGATGGTGGGTTTCCAGAACACGGGACCTGAATGACACCGCAACCTGGAAGATGGCAGCATCTACAGAACAGCACAGCATTCTTTAATATTCAGCTGCACCTCCATTCTGCAACTGAAAAAGCAAAAATAAAACTAAAGAAACTAAAACACAGTCACTCTATAAGTTCCAAAATGTAATAATAATTGTCTGCCTAACATTCAAACTGAAAACATACCCTGATATAGGTATATAAGATCACCTTACTAGCAGTCTACAACAGATCAATAGTATATTATTTATAAGACCGCGGACTATACAACCAGAAAGCCCTCCATGAGGTTTAATGCAATAATCCTCTCTGGTGAATGACCATTGTGACCTTAGGGCCTGCCAAAGTTCCACGTGCTTCTTTGTAAGTCAGGCAGGGGGCAGTGGGGCCAGCCTCTGCACATCCATGAGTGCGAGCTACACTACAGTGGGTCAGAAGGGACAAGAAGAACAAGGGGAGAAAGAGAAAAGGGCAGAAGAAACTGTGCACATGTTCAGCAACAACAGATAAAAAATAAACCAGGATATTGCTCAGCTAGCATTGCTATAATTTTCTTTGTCTGTCTTTTTTTTGTGTGTCTCTCAAGCACGGGCACAGTGTCCTACGTAGCATGAACATGGTGTTCCAGCAGAAGCCCCAAGTCGATGATCCTCTGGTGTGGGATTTAGGGGGCATGCATCACTGTCGCGCCAGCATGATTTTGCCAAATGGAGGCTGCTGTGCCCCAGCTGAAGAGCAGTTGAACGGAACAGTGCTGAGATTAGGGGCTGGGCTTTAGTTACATCTCTTTGGCTTGACGTGGAGTCTTACACACGCACAGCCACGTGTCCTACATGTGTGCGAAAACCAACCAAGGCAAATAAATAAATCAGCATTATAGTGTTGTGAAACACTATGACACATGCACACATAACTATTTAAACATGAAAAGGTATGCACACAACACAAACAAATACTCTCACGTTCATACAAAAACAGGCGATGGAAAAGGCCAATGCCTAACCCAGCGTGTGCTTGCACATAAAAGGTCAAACAAATTTAAATCCATATATACACATGCCACACATTTGCTTGGACTAGCAATAATCTGACACAGTGTGTGTGCTTTGGAGAGGAAGGGCCAGTATTCTTATCAGTATTCTTATCTTATCAAGGCACACGACAAGAGCTAGGCACAATTTTAACCGCCATGAAAAGTGACAGAGAGACTGACTCTACTGCTGCATCTTCTGGCTTTGCAGTCCATATATGCAAAGTTACTGAGTCTTAAGGATCAAGAAAACATACAGACCAAATCATAATTATGCAAACATGGCAGAGAAATAGACGTACAGGTACACGCCATCATGTAAGTAAGCACATATGCAGTTACAACCCAAATGTAAGCCACACACCAATACACTATAGGGCTTTGTAACATCAAAATCGTTTTAATCCGCTGATTTCCATGTCAAATTCATGATAAAGCTATATATGTTTTAAGTTAAACTGTTATGTTTGTATATCAAGTATATTTCCTTGCTTGCAGAAGGGTAAACTACATCTGGACCTGAGGCTTCCGTTTTGCTTTCTGGTAGCTTAACTAATCTCCTCTGTATCACTATCGCCGTTTCAACTGGCCAATTATTTTCTAAGAGGCTTTGAGAAGATTCAGTGCTGCGCAGGCCCTATTCTTACTACATCCCCACCAACAGTGAGTATGTCGACACACACTCACGGAAAATTAACTTGGAATTCACAGGGCTGTAATGAGATTAAGGAGCGGAAGTCAATCATTCCTGACTAGATACAAAATGTGTGGTGCAAGGCGATCGTGCCAGCGTGCGCGTGGACCGATTCCTTTTCTGCGAGAATGCTCCTCAATGTGCTGGCGGGGGAAAGCAGTGGGGAGAAAAGAAAGAGATTCCATTTTATTGGCAATGTGGTGGTATTCTGGAAGTGGAAATACAGCAGTGTGACGGCAAATGTAATGTACCCACACTTCATTACAAACTGTGCTACAGCTAGGCAGAGCCAACTGATTTCCCGCAACATTTGTTTTGTTTAATCACAACAAGAGACAGGAGGACATAGCTTCTGTTTTATGTTTGGTTATTCAGAATTGTTATTTTTGTATGTAAGGTTTTCAATTCCTAAGTAGCCTAAGGTATCAGTCGGCCTATCTTCTGAACCCCTTCTGCGCCTAGGAAGGCAGGCTAGTTATTATGACCAAGGCTTCCCCTCACGCTTAAAATGTCAAGTGCGTGCCTTGCAGGTAAAGGATGTTCTGGTTACCATTGGTGACTCTCATTTTAAAATGGTGAGATGTGGTACGGGAACCCCACGACACAACAGATCGATGTGACCAGGCAAGTAAAAGGCAATCGGGTTTGGCCATCGACCTGGAGAGACCTTTCCCAACTTATCTGCACACCCAAACCATAGTGTTTATGTTTAGTGTTGATCTACACTTTATAGATTAGTTCAATCAGCATGGGTGTCAACTTCACTCTCCAAAGTTAAAATTACCCTGCTGCATATGCTATAAATTACGTTTAGAGTGGGCTATAGGCTACTGTTGAATCTTATAATGGTTTTAGAGAGTATCTTTTTGGCAGATTATGTAGGTCACCAGTTGTTTATCAAAGGGTACTCTGAATAACTGCTTAATTCTCTCTCTCCCCCTCTCTCTGTTTCTCGCTCGTTCGCTCTCTCTGACTCTCTCTCTCTCTCTCTCTCTCTCTCTCTCTCTTGGCAGCCGCCCTATCTTGCAAACTCCCTCTTTCGCTACAATACCCGCATCGCATAGCAAATCCTATTAGGTGCTGTTCCAGAATGGGTCAGCGGGACCTCCATTCAGACTGAATTCCCTATCCGTCTCTCATCTCCTCACCGGACCCCTGAAACCCCCCTACTGCCCTACTGGAATGAGATTCTAGACTTTCATATATATACACTCGATCAGAAAAATTACAATCTTGTGGACGTCAGCGAGTTACCTTTTCAAAATATTAGTGTGTGAAATATTTATGCAGAGGTCGGTTTGTTTATTTGACCCAAGCCTAAGGCTTTAATCTTTTTTCGTCCTTTTGTTATTGTTTAGACTTGTCTCTGCGCCTGCATATATATTTTTCAAGAGGTGGAAGCCTTTTTTCACACGTGAAATAATGTGCGCGCTAGCTTACTCACTTTTGACTCACGACTTGAAAGACGGAGATGAGACGCGGCAAGGCTCATTAATGTTGGTGATATATAAGTAATTTTCTGCTTGATGTGCCGTTAATATGCCGACCCACTCGCTTCAATGCAAGCGCTCTTCCCAAAAGCAAATTACGCACTTCAGACGTTGCTCAGCCCATTTGCTTATTTGATTTAGGAAACAATTAATGACTGTATTTTGCAGTTTTGGTGGCCTCTACAAAGTTTGTAAATGAAATCACATTTTGCATACTCTTCACAGTTTTGCAAGTGACATTAATTGCCCAATTATTGTGGCCATGGCTCAATTTCCAAATTAAACGTCACGGTTTGAACATCTGCTGAAGCCGATGTGAATAAACTTAGTAAAGTCTTACAAATATACATTTTTGTTTTATAAGCCAGGCTGGCCATTTAACATGAAAGATCATTACCGCACAGATACACGTAGTCTACAAAGAGGGAGCGAGAGGGGAGGTGAGACAGTGAGGTATATTTTATGGGGACACAGGGGACACTCGTCATTATTTCCCGACTTCAAAGTGGCTTTACCCCTCCCTTCCCCTCCATGCTGAAACTCATGAACTGTTTGTCAGTGAAGATTCCTCCGGCCCGGACCACACTCCTCACGGGGACGTCTAAGGCGCAGGTAAGACGTGCTTTAATTGTCTTTTTTGTGCTTCAACGAGACATGTGCTTGTTTACCAAACTGAAAATTTAACCTTTGACGTAATGACACTTAAAGCCTTCATATTTTTCCCGAGAGCTGCCGTTCCACCAGCGACTCTGGAGTCAAGAGTTTTAAGTCCAGACAAAGCGAACGCATTTGGCGGCTACTATAGTCTGGTTTAAAACGGCGTGGGAAGACACTCGTGTGATGACGCGGATTTATAGAAGCACTCTGGTAAAGCGGGCAGCTGAAGCAGCAGTAAATGGTTGCATTTGGAGCGATTTAGATGAATTACTTATTTCAATTAGTTAAATCGCGTTCCGTAAATTCACAAGGTGGATACCACTTCAAGCCATAAAAGCGCATCATAGCTGAACTTGTTTGGCTCTTAAAGGCTTTTGTCTATTAACCTTTCTCAGGGAGGTTCTTCGGCAGTGTACAACTGTTCATCTTTACCAGACAAACCTCCACTTTGGGGAACACAATAAAATCGTCTCATTTAACTACAAAAGTCGTAACTTACATTGGTTGACGTAGGGTAGGCTAATTGTCGAGCATTTTGTTTTTAATGGCATACTTTTGTGTGTGGTATAGGACAATGATATTTATAAATGCAATTGTTAAATGTAGGAAAATGCAGTCGTAAACCCAATGTATACAAAAGACATCAAAGCACTGCATAGTAGGCTACACAATTATAGGTTTTGGCTGAGGGACTAGTGTATGGAATAGAGAATCGAAACTAATGAGTGTGCCATTATGAAGCACAACGATTGTGTCGGTCAAACAGAAAGGTGTGTATTGTATCAGATATTTTAATTGTATATAATTGATTGCCATACACAAAACATTGAAATGCAAGACGATGCATGCGTGCTTGCGCTCATGTTTTGCAGTTGATTGAGATATTGACATTTTCACTCGCTCGCTTTTGTCTGAGAGTATATGGTCACAATCAGCTCTCCAAGGATTTCACAGTGTGGTCATTTTTGTTCAAAACTGCCCAGACTGGGGAAATATCACACTTATCTGCGGCATGTAAACCGAGGCAATTGCTTTGCTTTGCTATTCTACAAAGAACGAAACCTGTTCACGAGACCCAAACGACATACACGAATAAACAGCAGCCTTGTATCTCCCCACACAAGTCTGTACTTAGTCTAATTTCAGACAGATGTTGAAATCGAAGGAGACTCGCATTCTGTTTGCGATCACAGCTAGCGCTGTCCCAGGTGCTGAATTCCCCGCCTCCCTCGGTCTCAGTGTAACCCTCAGCTCAGCGAGCTCAGACTATGAACAGCGCTCGAGGAGGGAGAGACGGAGAGAGCTGGACTGACATGAATGTCAAATAACAGCACACCGACGAACGAGGTCTTTGTTCAATTAAATGGGATTTCACATTCAGCGACTGTTTGAAGGATGGAGACAATATTCCTGCCTGCCGCACTATTGCTTATTCTGAGCTGTTTCAGCGTAGCACAAGTCGTAGCAGGTAAGTTCGAATCCGTTTGCTCATAAACATGTTTCTTGGCCCACACATAGGTTTTAAAGGCACCATTTATACTGAATGTAAATGCTCAGGTATCGATTCAAATGATTTTCTAATTGAGAGACCGCCGTTGACATTTTCTACAACCTAGAAACCACATGTAGTCGGCTACGTGTTGCAGTTCATTTCGCTGTAACTGTGTCACAAAGCGAGCATGCAATAGCAGCTAGAGCTTTCCTGAAGCGCAATGCCGATAGCATTAATGTTACATTTAAAAATGTTATGTTGACTACCCGTACTCTGTCTAACTGACGCAAGTGAACATTAGAACAAAGGAGCGCTTTGTGTATTTATTTGCTCGGATCTCCTCAGTATTGCGGCTCTAACATTACCTGTAGAAAGTTTCGCTCAACGTTAACTTGAAAACTCATATGCTTTATGAACAAAATGCATTCACTTCAACGACTACGGCAATATCTGTAGCAAGAAACACAAAACATTGTATTTGATTTGACTGATTTAATTCCATTTTAAATAGCAGGTCAGGGACAGCTCCCTGAGGTTAAAAGGTTCTATGTTTGGATCAGGGTCATGGTGACTTCTAGAGTGGCTCTCACATTAGCAGTTAAAACCTTTTTAAAACCTGTTTACTTCCTAAATCAACTTATTTAATAGCCTGATATGATACTCTGTGTTATATGTCTCAGAGTGAGTTATAGTGGAGAAGGACACAGGCCAAGTTCTGGTAATTATTAATCAGGGCATACCCAAACCTTCACTTTTCAGAGGTGCCATGCAGTGAATTGCAGTGAATGGGATTTGACCAAGAGCAAGGATACCTCTAGATGGAGAGAGGGATTATTTCTGTAAAGGGAAAAAAGGAGAGATGAAAAAAGAATAAATGATCCATCGGTATTGCACAGCATATTCACCAGCAAGCTAAAAAAGAGGCCAGCGGCCTAACAAAGTACAACAATTCTGTATACACCTTTGTCAAACACTGGAATATTACTTATAAATACAGAACTTAAAAAAGGAGACGTTTGGGAAGGATGGATGATTTAATGTGATTGAGGCAGGTAGTGGGCAGTCCTTATGAAAACAAATCAAGGTGGACAAACCTGTGGGCAGAGTTAGTAATGCTGCGGACTTTTGCCATTGTAAAACAAGCAGCCTCTCAAGAGAGATGCTCTCAGCCACTGACACTAAACTCTCTTAAGCGTATATGCTCAAGCAGGTGTGCGGTTTCACCATCAATATTCACAGTAGCTTATCGTTGTAGTCAGAAGTAAAGGAATATATCCACAAATCTCATGTAACTGGGAAAAGGTGCAGGGAGAAGTGGGAGAAGTTTTTACGTTCATGTTGGCTTGGCGCCTGCCATTGTGCTAAAGTCACCAGAGACACTTGGCTGCTTTTACACGTCAGTGTTGTTAGAATGTTTTCATACATGGCTAGCAATAACCATAAGTGAACATGGAGCATTAATCATTTCTATGCAGCCATGAGTGGATTTGTAATGTCATATTATGTGCAGTATGCCATCACTTTAACTGGATAACTACTGCAAAAGGCCTGTTGAATTATGTCAGTTTTTATTAGTGAAGCATACAGAACATTACCATCGTAAACATTATCATAATTACCTTTATCATGATATTAGCATGCCATGTCATAACAGAATGATTTAATATTAATTGCCACAGTCTTCAATTATGCTGAACTTCATTCTCAAAATTATTCATCACCTATCTATTGGCAGTGCTAGCTGTCAGCATTTTTTTTTTTTAAGTTGATGGATTGCATTCAGAGAATATTCTATGAGCTGGTCAATATCTTCAACAAGCATGTTATGAGAACACTGTGTGACTAACAGTGGTCTAATTGATGAGGCCCTATAACAGCATGACAGCAAATCACTGTCACCAGACAATACATATTATGACAGAGGATCCAGCGCCTCATATATAGACAATGTAAAGTATTGTACTGCCTTGTTGGTGTGGTGGTTACAGTCAGGGTGCAGCTCGTCTAAAGAACAGAGCGGGGGGGGGGGGGGGGTCTTTTTCAACAGCAGGACTTTAGACATTATGGGTCCATATTTTAGCTTGTTTTAGTTTAGATACTTCAAGACATTTATTGTCATTGAACAGCTACCTGTACAATGAAATTAGACAGCAAGGCCACAAAGGTGCAAGGTAAAAGTGTTGAAGTGTCAAACGTGGAGGGAGGCATTGTAGAAACAAAGGAAAGAAGGGAGTATTGGGAGTATATACAGGGCCATAATAAATAATGAATAGTAAAAGGAAAATGGGCTATGTACAGAGGTTATGAATAATAGTATTGCACTATGAGGTAAGTATTGTACATTATGCTGTACAGTAGGTGTTGCACAGGGACAGGTAGTGGGGCAAACCCATATTGAACATAACCAAATCTGACATTAGCCAACATTAGTCAGCAGCAGCAGTGAAATGACAACATGACTATTCGAAAAACAGTATCACTGTTCTGGTGCGTTTAAACTTCTGACTGCCCATGGGAAGAAGCTGTTTTTTATTACTCTGTTTGTTTTGCTCCTGATGGATCTAATCCTCCTAGAGTGCAGCATGTTGAACAGGTCATGGTTAGGATGAAGTTGGTCTTTTATGATTGTCTTGGCTCTGGTGAGATACACAGAGCTGGCAATGGCATCCAGGGAGCGGTGTGGACAACCGATCACCTTCTCTTGCTGTTCTGGTGAGCCTCTGTAATCTCTTCCCAGCATACCACACAGGGATGATGTGCACTAGCACGCTCTCAAATGCAGCCCGATAGAAGGAGACCAGCAGGTCGATCTGCAGCCTGTTCCACCCTCAGGAAATGGAGGCGCTGCTGGGCTTTTATGACTAGAGCAGATGTGTTAGCCACCCAAGACAGATCCTCAGAGATGTGGGTCCCGGGGGAACTTGAAGGTGGACACCCTCTCCACGTAGTCACCTTAAATATCACATCAGTTAAGTTCCATTAATCATCATGGGGTAGGGCTGGGTATCATCTAGGACATGGCGATTCGATACGATTTTCGATACAGGGCTCACGATACGATGCGATTTTCGATACAGTGCAATTCAATTCGATTCGTTCGATACATATTACCTTATAATTATTACTCACTGTCATTCACTCAACAAAACCAGACAAATATTATTTTTATGTTCAATTTATTTTACTGAACATGTCACAGGAATGGTGCCCAGTCTCACTAGGTACCTGTAGTCAACTTATAAAAAGTATTTGTGCAAAAGAATACAATATGGCTAATGTACATTTGCACTGAACAAAGTACATTTACTACATTTTGGTTTAGAATCAATAGTGCATTTCTCTGTGCAGTAGCTACTGGGGGTGTATCGATATTAATAGCCAGAATATTGATATTATATCGTTTTTAAAAATATCGATATATATCGCTGTATCGATTTTTTTTTTAGCACAGCAGTATCATGGGGGATGGTGGGTGTCCTTGTCCCCACCAGAGATTAAAATCATTTAGCAGAGATGGGGCAGAGATAAGGAAAACAAGATTGGGGGGAGGACTTGGCCACCCTCGCCTTAACAAATCACCTTTTTACACTGCCACTGCAACTGTTGGTGTGAGGAGTGCAGAAATCTCTGGAGCATAAAGGGGTAAAGGTCTCAGGGAGCTTAGAGCAAGACTCGGGTGCACTCATCGATTTCTCCTAGACAGGCATTGACTTTAGCCCAAAAGGTCTCGTTTGAATGACCAGTGTGTGTGTGTGCGTGTGCGTGTCTGTGTGTGTATTTGTGTGTGTGTGAGAGAGAGATAGAGCGGGAGTAAGAGAGAAGAGGTGTGTACATGTTTGAGCACATAAAGGTATATGTGGAAGTGTGGTTGTTTTGGGATTAGAGTGTATGTGTACGTATGTGTGCCTAATTCTGTGTGTGTGTGTGTGTGTGTGTGTGTGTGTTTGTAGGCAGTCAAAGAGAAACACCTCCAGCTCTAATGTAGCCCTTAGGGACAGCAGCTAAAGGATGCCAGCAGGCACTCATCAGTACACAGTGAGAGCTGCTCTACCCTCACACACACTGCTAGGCAGTTTTTGTTAGTAGGTTTGTGTATGTGTGTGTGTGTGTTTGTGTGTGCATGAGTGTGTGGTGCATGTATATGCGCGTGGGTGTTTCTTTGTGTGTGTATGTGTACTGTATGTGTGTCTTTGAGTGTGTGGTGCGTGTGTCGGTGTATGTGTATGTGTGTGTGCGTACATGCATGCATGTGTCTGTGTGTACGTGCGTACACGTGTGTGTGTTTGTGTGTGTGTGTGTGTGTGTGTGTGTGTGTGTGTGTGTGTGTGTGTGTGTGTTTGAAATACACAGACTTCCACTGGAATGACAAATGTCAGGGACAAACACACAAAGCCGTTCTTCCCCACAGGGTACTCTAAGCCCAAACTATTCCTCTGGGGCCCACAGGAGACAACGAGGGACTTGAGAATGGGAGAAGACAAGCAGAAGAGAGAGAGAGAGAGGGAAAGAGGGAGAGAGACAGAGAGAAAGAGAGGGAACAAGAAGAGCATTAGAGGGCCAGTGGACACAGCAATAAGCATTTCTATAGAAGACACGTCTGTTTTCTGGTAGTGTACTGGTGATAGTAGCTCGAACGAAATAACAAAATGGCCAGGTATGCAGAAGAACATAAAGAGAAAGGAGAGATGTTAGAGAAAGTGATGAAAAAAAGAAATGAAGGTATAAACAAGTTGCAGGAAAGCAGAGAGAAAGAGAGAGTGGAAGAGAAAGACAGAGAGAGAGAGAGATGGGCGATAGCTGAGTGAAGAGGTGGTGGAACGAGAGCAGAAGGGTTTGTGCAGTTCCACAGAGTATGTGTGGAGCGTGTGGAATGGGGACTAGGAGCGGGCGACTAGCCCACACTGTCACAGCCCATGCCACAGAGATAAAGCATGTTCTGCTTCACACTAACGCACTTCAATTCACTACCCACTCCGGCATGACATACATGTATTTGCTGTGAGCTTATGTTGCCATATGTTGCCATGAATTCTGCTCAAATATATGTACAGTGAGTATTGTATCTATAAACTAGGGTGACCGAACATCCTGTTTTCCCAGGTCGTGTCCTGTTTTCGCATCCTGTATTGAAATTATAAGGCATCTTTGAGTAAACTTCGAGTATCATTTCCTCCGCCAGCAGAGGTTATGTAATCAACAGCATTTATTTGTTTGTTTGTTTGTATGTTTCATTGTTAGTTAGCAACAGAACTCAAAAAGTTATGGATGGATTTTGATGACATTTTCAGGGTAGGTCAAAACTCAGGCTAACTTAAAAGTGATTAGATTTTGGTGTTGATCTGAGCTGCCCTGACGGAGGGTCTGTGCTTACTGAGTACTTTTCTAGTTTGAGTATCTCATTGCTGGGCCAAGTGTCCTGGATTTCGGTAATCGAAATATGGTCGCTCTACTATAAACACATTTGAAAGTGTCTTCAAAATCGTATTTAACCCAGCCCATACATATCCAGTGGCTTGTGTAGTGTTTTGAAACACATCCATCCTCTTTTGCCTGAGCACGCAGAGAGTGAGGGAATCTGAGCATTAATTATATAAGCTAATGAATAATGCATTAGAGCATTAGCCTGGCTAGGCTCCACTCAAGGTGGCTCATCCTGTCTCTCTTCGTGCCTGTCAAATGCTGTGTGTTCGCCCAGTCACAAGAGACTTTGCGTGTGTGTGTGTGTGTGTGTGTGTGTGTGTATGTGTGGGAGGAGGACGCACGTGGCTCTCTGTGTGTACATGTGTAAGGGAGGGTGTGTGTGCGCGTGTGTTTGTGTGTGTGTGTGTGTGTGTGTGTGTGTGTGTGTGTGTGTGTGATTGAAGCCTAAAGGAAGAATAAATGACAGTGGTAGTGTGTAATGGTGCCCAGGCATCACAGGCACATAAAGCCGTGAGAGAGAAGGGGAGAGAAGGAGAGAGAGAGAGAGGGAGAGAGAGAAAGGAGAGAGAGAGTGAGAAGGAGAGAAAGAAAGAGGGAGAGAGAGAGAGCAAAAGAGGGAGAGAGAGAGGGATAGAGAGCGAGAGAAGGAGAGAGAGAGAGAGAGAGAGAGAGAAAGAGGGAAGGAGAGAGGGAGAAAGCAAAAGGGAGAGAGAGAGAGGGAGAGAGAGAGAATGAATGATAGCAGTGCAGTGGTGGGTATGGGGGACTTTCACACCTCCAATTCCAGATGGCCTGAGCAGGTGTGGTCTGTTGCTGTTTCTGAGACAGATGTGTCTGGGGGTTTACCTGTTGCTCAATATAGCTTCTTTCCTGCATGCTCTCTCTCTCTCTCTCTCTCTCTCTCTCTCCTGTTCTCTCTCTGTCCCTTCCCCTCTGTCTCCTGCACTGGTTGTCTTTTTTATTACTATTTCACTATTCCTATTTTATTTCCTTTTCTGACTTCCTCCTGTAGGATTTCTGCCTCTTTGCAGTGCTATGGAGTCCTGTAAAAGCCCAGTGAGCAAGTCAGATTGTCAGAAGTCAGATTGTCACACCGCACTGTATGTAGGAGAGAGAGTAAGAGAGAGAGAGAGAGAGAGAGAGAGTCAGAGAGTGCATGTATCCATGGGAAAATCTTTCAAGATTTAGGTGAGGTGACGTGCTGTAAGGAAGACTAGAAATACAAAGAGGAAAAGGATGTAAGAAAAAGATGGGGAAAGAGAGAGAGAGAGAGGGAGCGAGAGAGGAAGTAAGAGAGAGAGATTGGCTTCTCCTTTGGGCACCAGAGGCACTGTGAAACATAGCCGTTACACTCGCCAGGAAATAGCATGCAGGCTTGTCACACTCCACTGCTCTCCCTATTCTCTCGTCTTTCTCTTTCTCTCACTCACTCACTCGCATTCATTTCTCTCCCCCTCTCTCTCACACACACACTCTGCTCTCCTCTCTGAGGCACTAAAGCAGCAGCCAGCTGGTCTCTCCATGCCTGTCACACTACTTTTGTGCCGTAGAAAAGAGACAGAAAGAGAGAGAGAGAGAAAGAGAAATAGAGAGACAGAGAGAGAGAGAGAGAGAGAGAGAGAGAGAACACGAGGATTGAGGGAGTGAGAGAGGGTGAAAAAAGACACAAAAATAAGTCCGAATATTTTGTCCTTGACCATACAGTACAGAAAATACTATTTTGGTCAGTTCAATACAGCTAAAATATGTTAAAACAAAGTCTGCAAAAAAGAGGATGTTAGTGTTGAACAAGGAAAGAACCTCACCCTGTTTAAACTCTGTGTCTGTATCTGGTATCTAAACGGGTTGGCTCTTCACCTTTTAGACCGTGTATATGTTTGGATGGTTAACCCTGTATGACAGCCATTTTCAGGCAGCCATCTTTGATCTTTCTCTTTGCTTTGAGTCACCTCACATCTGTGAACAAGACAGGGGAGGTGTACACGTCCTATCTTCTGTCTGGATCCACCCTGTCTCCCAGCATGTGTCCTCTTCATCCTCTTTGGGAATGCAATGTTACACAGCATCGATTTTCATATGCTGCCTGCTGACATTTAATTACAACAAGAGGAGTTCTGTTTCATGCGGGTTTGTGTGCATGCGTGCGTGTATGTGCGTGCGTGTGTCAGTGTGTGTGTGTCAGTGTGTGCTGGTTGTACAGCCTCTGGTGGTTGGTGGTTTGATTAATCTCAGAGGGGTAAATATTTCATCTGCAGAAAGACGGGGAGCCTGTTTATTATATCTCTTGTATAGAACACAGTAGCTACATGTTTGTGTGTGTGTGTGTGTGTGGGCATGAGTCATTATGAAGCATATTGCAGTAGATCAGATATGTTGCATGTTGTTACATCTGTATATCTTTATTGAGACAGTAGAGAGAGAAAATTACTAATATATATATATATATTAGATATATCTTTTGAGAGAGATTTGAAAAAATGTAGGTCAGGGCATCTCAGAGGACGTCCAGTAATCAAACCCAGTATTCTTGTTTGAAAACTCCACATGCATGTGCATATGTGCAGAATGTAGGGGCCTTAGACTTAGCCGTCAAAGGCTTAAGGGTAGAGTAAGGGCAGCTGTTTTTCCACAGTTAAACGATCAGGCAAGTAATCAGACAAAGATCTCCCGCGAAGAACATGTACGCAAGTCCAAACCAAAGTGAGGGCTGGAAGTCCTCCGCTGGGCACTATGAATGGTGTGGTGCTTGGCCTGCAGAGAGGAGAGAGGCTCCGTGCTGGCCGTGCTGGCGGTGGGCCCACGTACAGCGGGGGATGGGGGGGGGGTGGTGGAGCTGGCACCAAGCGGCCCATTCTGAAGGACGCGGAGCGGGGTGAAATGCGCTCCGGATGGGCTTTGCTTTGCTCTGCTCGACTTGGCAAGCTTCGGCTCCTGCCAGCGGAGGTCAGGGAGGCGGACTGAGTCATCGGCAGGGAGCGCTGGAAATAGAACTCCTCCAATACGGACAGACAGGTGGGGGGTGGAGGTATGTGTGTGTGTGGAGGGTGTGCGTGGGGTGGCGGTTTGGTGATGGAGTTATGTTTGCGTCGGGGGAGAATGTGTATGTATGTGTGTGTTTGTGTTGGGGGTGGTGGAGGTATGTTTGTGTCGGGGGAGAATGTGTATGTATGTGTGTGTGTTGGGGGTGGGAGGCGGGGTGTGTGTGGAGGGTGTGCGTCTGTGTTTTTTGGAGGTGGGGTGGGGGTTTGGTGATGGAGTTATGTTTGCGTCGGGGGAGAATGTGTATGTATGTGTGTGTTTGTGTGTGTGTTGGGGGTGGTGGAGGTATGTTTGTGTCGGGGGAGAATGTATGTATGTGTGTGTTTGTGTGTTGGGGGTGGTGTAGTGGAGGTATGTTTGTGTCGGGGGAGAATGTATGTATGTGTGTGTGTGTGTTTGTGTGGGGGGTGGGGGTGCGGGTTTGGTGATGGAGGTATGTTTGCGTCAGGGGACAATGTGTATGTATGTGTGTGTGTTTGTGTGTGTGTGCGTTTGTGTGTTCATGTGTGTGTGTTTGTGTGGGGGGTGGGGTTGGGTGGGGTGCTGATGCATCCCTGCTGACAGTGATCATTCTGTCCAATGGGGGTTCAGGACTCACACAGAAACGGCTCCCGATCAAACGCTTCTATCCACAGACATTGATGTGGGGGGCAGGGGCTGCCTGTTATAATTACTTTGTGAGAAGCTGAATTACCACCAACCTCGGTGAACTCCAACCAAGACGTGTCTCCCAAAAGCAAATATAAAATGTACATTCGCCTCTATTCATAGTTAATTAGCTGTGATTCATAGCTAGAGAGTATGGACATAAGTACAGAGATGGAGCTTCCAGGTTCAGAAAGTAAAAACCCTGCCCACATATTTGATCCAACCGTTTTTAGACCCAGTGGATCTTAATGAGCACCCTAACACCAGGTAGGGGGCTAATTGGTGAAATGACCTGTGTTAGGTAGGAATCTGCAGAAGGAATACACGGCAGGGTTTTTGCTTTCTGAAGCTGAGATTGACAGCTCTCTTGATAAATAATAGTAAGGCTGGCTGTTGATGAATGTACCTATAAGTGTGTTTTATTATAGTCAATATGCAGCATAGTCTAAAAATTACATGAGTAGGCTCTTTACCTTCCGAAGCTTTGATCTCCATAAGTACATGTTGTTTTATTTGTATACACTGTAGCACGCTGAGCCTAGTAATACCACAGAACAAGGTGTATCCTCTTAGAAAATGCAATATGCTCCGTATCTAAGGCGATTACAAAACAGAGCAGTATGTGACAGGATGCCCTCCTCTATGTATCAACTCACTTATAGGTCTGGTCACGTCCGCTCGTTTAGGGAAAGACAGAAAAAGAGAAAGAGAGAGAGGGATGGGAATAGGGGGGGCAGAGACAAAGAGAGAGAGAGGGAAAGATGGGTAGATAGACAGACAGGACGAGAGACGAAGATAGGGAGACAGAAAAAAAACAGAGAATCAGAGAGAGAAGCAGGATTCATCTCATGCACAACCGACCAGGATTTTATCATTTGTTTAACAAATTTACATAGTTAATTAATGTTTACCTGTATTAATTAATTTCCAAAATGCCATACATTTGGTCAGAGGACAAGTACAAGACACATGAATGTTATTTACCAGATATTTGCAGTGTGGATGTGAACTGAATTTTCAATAAACATGTAGAGATGGGAAATGTGGCCAGTTGGGTCCACATGCATGTATTATGAATGATAAGTGGGAAGGGGGAATTAGAGAGAAAATAAGCGAAAGCAGACATAAGGACAAAGGCAAGTACAATGTTTGCGCTACCATTCAGATTCAATATGGCAGCATGTTGTGTCTCTCAGTCAGCTTTGTACTTGGCTGAATAAGAGTTTAATAATTGAACAGAAGCTTTACGTGCCAAATGGGACATTGTGTCTTGCTATTGAATCTTCTCTCTCCTTCTCTCTCATTCTTTCTCTCCCCAGTGTCTTTAAGTGCAAACACATGCACATTAGCAGTGCAGTTTTATAGTAATGGTGCAGATTAGCCTCTTACTGTCATTTAAATGGTGCTTGATTGAGGTGGGAAAAAAATTAATTTGTTCTGTGTCTGTTGTGCCTGGAAGATTCTGTGTTTGCATGTTAGACTGTGGCTTTGCAAGATTTTTTCTAAGCCTGTTTGTATTTGTGTGTGTGGGTTTGTGTGTGTGTGTGTGTGTGTTTGACATGTGCAAATGAAATATTGCACATACAAAGGATATGACCATGACGTGCTGCTCCCATCACAACAGAGAAATAGTCCTTTATTTCCCCTTAGCCATCCAAGTGTTTCCCTGTTAGCACCTAGCAAGCATTTTGCTAATAAACTTGTGCTAATGAGTCGCCTACGTCTCTCTGGAGGGCCTGGGCGAGCGCTGACAATGTGTGAATTTAATCTCCCATGTCCCTTTATGATCTCCTCCTAATGCGGCCCCAGCGAACACGCTTAGCGTAGCACTTTGGCTCTCGCATTCCCTGGAGGCTGGGGGGTGGGGGGTGGGGGTGGGGGGTCGCTGCAATGCCCCCTTCCTTTCTGTGCTTCACAATGTCAGGGACACGTGTAACCAGACGAGGGGGTGGATGGCCCCTTTATTTCTGTACAATGTCAGGGACAGCAAGCATAACAACATGTAGTAAAGACATCTACTGTCTTTATTGTTACATTTAGAGTTGGTGACCTCACAGTCTGCCATGTGTTATTTATTGAACATTATCCACCATCTTGTTTTTTAAGTGTAGGGCATCATGTGGTCAACAAATGAGTTCAAATTTCCCTTTGAGAGAGTATACCGTATTTTACCATAAGCCAAGGGGGAATGGCCGGTCAAACTGAAGACCTTACAGCGGAGCATGGACAGTACAGACTGAGACTGAAGGGCAAGACCTGGCAGGACATACTGTACAAGAAGGTACCGAGGGAGAGGAGAGACAAAGATGACATGTGGGTAAAATGGGGAAAGGATACAGGACACTGGGACAGGACAGGAACACAAGCTGTAAAAATACCCACACAGACATTTTTGTAAGATATAAAGTGGTATAAAAAATATTCTGTACACAGGAAGGTCAATGATGGATTCTCAGACAAAGGATGTAGGGCAAGCCCTGAGGGACATAAGAGACGCCGGGGACAGGGAGGCAAATTGGGAAGCTTTTCAGGCCGTAGCACTAAGTGCTAAGCCTTGGTGGACCAGACTTCTTTCCCTTTTGTTTTTCTTCATGCAAGGACTCTGGCTACTCTCTATAAGCATACATTTATTTCCTGGTGGGTGGATACTTTGTGTGATTGTTGAAAACCATTGGGCCTGTGTTCAACCAGTCACGGCTGATTGGAAATCAAAACATTTGATTGACGCAAGCCGGAGCCTTAGTTGAGTTGCCTGACGGAGGACTGTACTGCCATACAAAAGCAAAGTCCAGTAACTATGCAGTAGTGCAGTAACCATAGAAACTGAGAAAAATGTCTTTAAACTGCCCAGTCAAACATGTAGGTACAATAGTGGTGATGCTTCTATGTACTTTCTTAATAGAAATAATCAAGAGATTTAGTCACAAGACAAAAAAGTTCATTTCCAGTTTAAACTCAAATTGACAAATTATGCGGTTACTGCCTTTTGGCTTTGTAAGGCAATGTAGCGAAATACAATAATGGAACAGTGGCATTACAGTGGCGCTAGCCTGGCTACAGTACAGTATTTCTGGCTGTACACATAAATGAAGGTGACGCAGACTGTGGTGACGGGGACGAGAGAGGGCTTTTGGGGCCGCGGCACAAAATGCTGGGACAGCGGGGTGGCATGCCGCAGTGCTCTGAGCTACGCCAGCTGCGCTCTTTTCCATGGATCCGGTCCATATGACTCAGTCTACCCCCCTATCACGCGTATACAGTATGCACACGCTGCTGTCAGGGGGAAGAGAAAGGGCCTCCTCGCCTAAGTGGAGGGGCGGATGAAGATTTAGTGGGTTTGGCAGTTTGAGCAGTCCTGCAGCCTTGGGGCTGGGGCTGGGGGTGGTGGTGGTGGTGTAAGTGTTTCATATGAATACCACCAGGTGAATATGCGCATAGAATTAGCTTCTAAATCTGTGAATATTGATAAAGGTTTTAGTCAGCATGGGTCTGGTAGATGTGGAAATTCGTCTGACTTTGGCACAAAGGTGCACATCTGAGCTGGGGGTGATAATGTCTGTGTCCTCTTAAAAAGTTCTAACTGTACACACACACACACACACACACACACACACAGAAACACACACACACACAGACACAAAAACACACAGAAACACACACACACACAGACACAAAAACACACACACACACACACACACAGACACAAAAAACACACACACACACACTGGAGTGTGGACACCTGTGCTTCTGTATGAGCTCTGGCACCCCAGTGACAGTGTGTTGTCACAGCAGTGCTGTGACTTGGCATAGTCCAGCAGGTGACGCGCTAATAACATCTCTCCTCATTAGGCAGCGCAGTGTGTGTGTGTGTGTGTGTGTGTGTCAGGGAGAGAGAGAGAGAGAGAGAGAGAGAGAGAGAGAGAGAGAGAGAGAGAGAGAGAGAGAGAGAGGGACAGAGAATGAGAGAGAGAGAAAGAGAGAGACTCAGAGGATTGGCAAGGACTGTTGCAAAGTCAAAGTATCCTTCTTGTCTTCAGACTGACCGGTATGTCTAAATGGAGACATCTGTCCTGGGGTTTGTGTGTGTGTGTGTATGTGTGTGTGTGTGTATGTATTCCATGAATAGAGACACATCTGTTCATGCTTTCATTAGGTCTGACACCAGGACTTTGTAGTTCTCGGAAATCCATCATGGCAGCAGGTCAGCTTTGCTGTCACATACTGCCCCTCTACAGCAGACCTGTGGAAGACATGAGTGTGTGTGTGTGTCATATATGTGTGTTTGTGTGCGTGCGCACGTTTGTGTCATGTGTGTGTGTCTGTGTGTGTGTGCGTATGTGTCATGTGTGTGTGTCTGTGTGTGTAAGTCTGTGTGTGTAAGTCTGTGTGTGTGTGTCATATGTGTGTGTTTGTGTGTGTAAGTCTGTGTGTGTCTGTGTGTGTAAGTCTGTGTGTGTGTGTGTGTGTGTGTGTGTGTCATGTGTGTTTGTGTAAGTCCGTGTGTGTGTGTGTGTGTGTGTGTGTGTGTCCATCTGTCACCTAGAACCCAGCTTATAGATGTACTGTAAGGACTAGACTGAGTACATTTAAAGATTCTGCAATAACACAGTGTTGCCTGAATGTGTGTGTAGTTAACACATGGTTTTATTGCTGGTCGAGGCTTGTGTACCTCTTCAGTATTTCCAGTGTCCCTAAAGTCCACACACAGGAAATATCACTATCTATAATTATAATTTTACCTGACAAACCAAGATGTTATGCATTACTATTTTTTTTTACACACATTTTGCATATGTGTTCAGACCTAAAGGACATCCTTTACATTAACACTGATAAAGCATAGAGTTGAGTTATATAAAGTGATATTAAAGCATAGCGTTCAGCATTTGCCAACCTACAGACACAAGTGACTTGCGCAGAGAAACTAGATATGTGTAGGCCTCAGGGGGGCTGTAAAGTCTTTAAAAAATGGAGAGATGTTTAATGTTTGAAAGCAAGATATATATCTGTTGGCTAGATCCACCCATATTTTCCCAAGTCGGCTGATTGATTAACCTATTGCTGTAATCAAGAGTCTCGTTAACCCTTGTTGGCCCTGTGAGGAGGACTGGAAGAGAGAGGAGGAAAGGAGAGGAGACTAGAAGAGAAGAGAAGAGAAGAGGAGAGGGGAGGAGACGAGTGCAGAGGCAAGAGAGGGAGGGGGAGGGGGAGGTGGGGGCGGTTGGCGTGGAGATGCGTTACTGCAGCCGCTGCCGTCTTAAACGCCTACAGGAGGGGTGATGGGAAATAAGATGGCTATCTGGAAGCCTCACTAAAACCTCATTTAGCTTCCAGCAGCATTCATCAAACTGACAGGGCCTGGGAAAAAAAAACGCACGGCAAACACACAGCATCCACACAATTTCATGTTCAGCGCTGTGTGAGGTAAACATGGCCAGTGCTTATATGGAGTCTGTGCACCTTTGTCCGTACCACACACACATATTTCTCACACACAGCCATCTAAACGTACACATCCTTTAAGGAATCGTGTATTTTTTAAGCACAGCATGAATGTGTTCACCACAACCAGAATGACTGTTAGTGGTATGTTTGTACGTTCATCCATTCGACCGTACGTATGACTTTGAAAGATTTTGTAAGTACATTTGTCCTCAGAACCCGAAGCGAACCTGCACTGTCTGTTTCACAATTCAGTCCTATGGTGCAATGCAGTCCATCCTTCTTGTGTGCGTAACGTAATATCCACATCACTACGCAAAATTCATTCATCCACCAAGCTACCCATTTGTTATCAAAAGCAATTACAACGTGCCTTCCCCTGGCAATTCATTGAAAGTTTGAACGCTGATAAAACTGAGCTGATAAAAAAAGCTGAATTATCCAAAAGGGTCCTTCTACACAAGAGACGCTATCTCTCCATTTATCTGCCCGTCCTCCATTCCCCCTTTTCCCCTCAGGATCTCTTCCTCCATCCTCTGTGTCTCGGTATCATGTATCATGATGTCTCGGCAGGGCTTATCGCTTCAGGTTGTGCAGATGGAGATGGGACTTTAAATGCAGAGAGTCAGAGAAATAGAGATTCTTCTCTTTTTCTTATACTGTCTGTATATGTTCATCTGGATGTGTATGTCTGTTCAATTTGGCTGAATAAATTACTGTAAAAATCCCCTGCAAGTTGATGTGGCCAATTTACATTAAAATGACCACAGAACTGTTGTAGTTATAAAGAGTGCTGAAACTATGAAATAGTGTTTTTAATCCCTCTATTTTCATATCCAATGCAGCAGATTTCAATATATAATCACTGTCTGAAGAAGAGAATATAGCTACAGGGCCTTAGCACAAGTAAGGCAGGACACACATCTTCTACTTACCATAGGCAAGAAAACCCCAAGATGAACTTGGAGAAGCCAGAAATTCAGAGAGCAGAAAACTGCATCTACATGCTAAGAAACAGACCTCACCTGACGTCTGCTTGCTCTAGGAGATTGTATGTTCTGGCATACGAGAAAAAGATTGAGTGAGGAAGACAGGGAGAGAGTGAGTGGGTGAGTGAGTGAGTGAGTGTGTGTGTGTGTGTGTGAGAGAGACAGAGAGAGAGGCATGTACCACTGAGCAATGAGATTCCAGTGTCACTGCTTGTTCCACTTGCCCTCTGGCCTCCACCTGTCCATCAGATTGCATATGACACACACACACACACACACACACACACACGAGCATACCCACACACAAACACCCAAACAAATATACATGCAGGCACACACTTACAAAAACATCCAAATAGGCACACACACACACACACACACACACACACACACACACACACAGGTACCAGCACTCCCAAATGTACTCCCAAGTGCTCTTGTTACCACAAAAATAAGCAGACAAATGGCAGGTCACACCCCCACATGGAAACATACATAAACAATCTTGTGTCCTGTGCATACACACCACAGCGCTGACTAAAACACACACTTCTGTTTTGTTTGTCCGTCTGTCCTATAGACAGTTTGACGGCTCCAGTCAACGTGACGATCCGAGAGCTCAAGGCCAACTCCGGCGTGGTCACGTGGGACATCCCAGAGGGAGACCCTGTCATCGGATTCGCCATCACTCAGCAGGTAAGAGAGAGGGAAAGAGGCAGGGACATCACACGGGAGGTCAGAGAGAGAGAGCAGGAGAGCGAGCGAGAGAGAGAGAGAGAGAGAGCGAGGCAAAGGTCGAGATAGAAAGAGAGGTGTTAAAAGTTAGCGGAGAAAAGCTGTAACGGAGAGAAGCAGAGTCAAGCAAGTGTGAGAGCCTCCAGAAAACGACAGGATAGTGAGAAAGATAGTGGACTAGGAGCGCTCGTTGGTGTGTTTTACGTGTGCGACTGCGCGCGTGTTTATATGTTTGTTTGCGAGTGCTAAAGCGTGTTGTGGGAGATTAATTAGCTGCTGTCAGCGCGCGTTAGCCTGCCGTCGCTCCTGTTCCCACGTCGCCACAGCAGTTGTTTCCCCAGGGCTGGGAGGGGGGGGGTGGTGTTGGTGGCGGCTGAGTGGCGCTCCCATTGGAGTACCCATCACCGTGGCGACCGCTGTGCGATGACAGCTGTTTAAAGTGGGAAAAGGATATTACTCCCGCCTGCGCACAGTTGGAGCAAAGCCTGACGGTGTGCATCTTTATGCCCTCACCTACTTTAGCTCCCAGAGTCTGTCAGCGTGATTCACAGAGCCTCTCAGAGTCTCCCTCCCACTGCCCTGCACACGGGCTTGAAGAGGGCTTCAATCTAGCGCTAGGAAGAGCAACAGAAAACAAACAAACACACATATGTATGTGCATTCACAAACAAACAAACAAACAAACAAACAAAAATGTGCATGTGTACCTACCCCCACACACAAACAGACACAAATATGCATGTGTATCCACAAACACACAGGCAGACAGATAGACAAACAAGCAAAAATGTGCATGTGTATCCACAACTCCACAAACAAACAGACACAAATATGCATGTGTATCCACAAACACACACAAACACACATAAACACACAGACAGACACAAATATGCATGTGTATCCACAAACACACAGACAGACACAAATATGCATGTGCATCCACAAACACACACAAACACACAGACAGACAAACAAACAAACAAAAATATGCATGAGTACCCACAACCCCACAAACAAACAAACAAAAATATGCATGAGTACCCACAACCCCACAAACAAACAAAACAGAAATATGCATGTGTATCCACAAACACACACACAAACAGATATATCCACGTACAGCAACAAACAAAACCCAACAACACACATACACATAGACACGATTAAACGTGCATTTACAGTATATGACAACCTAGGCATTGAACTTCCAGAAACCAAGTAGCATAATAAACTATGAAAAAAGTGGTAAATGTTATATATTTTTTAGATTTGAGATTTATTCCAATTACATATTGAGTGTTACTCCAGCTTGTGTCTTCTCAGGTGTGTGTGTGTACTGTGTGTTTGTGTACTGGATTATCCTGTGAGTGCATTGTTGGGGGTTGAAATAGAAAGATGTCAGTCTGTGTATCCTGTGGTGTGAGTCCATGTGTACGCTCCATACAAGTGACCTGACCTCTCTCTCTCTGTCCTCTGTCATCTCTCTCTCCCTCTCTCTCTCTCTCTGTCCCTCTCTCTCTCTCTCTCTCTCTCTGTTGTAGAAGAAGGATGTGCGCATGCTGCGCTTCATCCAGGAAGTGAACACGACCACGCATAGCTGTGCATTATGGGATTTGGAGCAGGAGACGGACTACATAGTGCATGTGCAGTCGATCGGTACCAACGGGCCCAGTCCCCCCAGCCAGCCACTACAGTTCCGCACACCCGCAGCAGCTGAGGCAACCAAGAGTGAAGGTACACACATAGGCATGCAGTCGTACACACACACACACACACACACACACACACACACACACACACACACAGACACATGTGCACGCACACACACATTCATACACATACAGATATACACACACACACACACACACACACACACACACACACACACATGTGCACGCACACACACATTCATACACATACACATACAGATATACACACACACACACACACACACACACACACACACACACACACGTGCACACACACATATACATACACATGCACATACACATACACACACACACACATGTGCACACACACATATACATACACACACACATATACACACGTACACACACACATGTGCACACACACACGCACACACACACATGTGCACACACACATATACATACACATACACACACACACACACACACAAACAAACAAACTCACGCACACACACAAACTCACACACGTTCACACACACGTGCACACACACACACTTACACACACACACACACACACACACACACAAAGCCTTATGTTGAAGTTTACATGCAAATGCATGTTTAGGTTGCTATGAATGTAAGATAATACACAACAATGAATAATCCCACTCATTTATATGCATGCAGCGTCTAAAACATAAAGCAGTGTTTGCTGAACACAGTTTGAGTACCGCTTTGTCATTTTAAATCTTTGGATCTTGCAAGTCACACAGCCTCAAGTAAATGGATGTGAGGTGTATTCTTAAATCCAAAATGCTTGGCTGTGGTGTTAGTTCTATTTTCAGAGCAAGGTAACTGTACGTTCACACACGTCACTGCACTATTTATCTTGAAAACGGACGGCGAGGACATACACATTTATAGCCCACAGCGATGACTCAGACACACGTTGCTCTAAGGTCAGCAGTCCCTGTCAAGCATGGCACAGGGGCTGCACTGTTTTACCAAATCTTCCAGCTGAAGGTTTTGTAACTCCTCTGCGATATATTGTCAGGACATTTGTCCAAAGGAATGACAGGGTCATACTGTAGATATCTCACTGTAGATTTTTTTGTCTACAATTGTTGAGGCCGTTTGACATCAGAAAACTAACAGAGTCCAGTGAGAACAATGTTAACAGTATCTCCAAAAGTGAAATACATTTGATCAATTCCATAAACAAATCAGGTGTCTGAAGACTACACTATTAAACATATGCCACTATACATTCTCATTATTTCTGACAACTGAGTGCTGTAAGGAAGCTGGATAAAGTTATTGTTGATACTGCAAATGTGATGACATAATGCATGAGGTGATGGGCCACAATATCATTATTGGATACTGACATGAGAGCACTGCATTTAGCATTGTGTAACTTTAATTACTCATCACGCAGGGTTTTGTGTAAAGTGTGATGCATTACTGATGTTTGGATTAAACAGCCACTATATTACATATATTCAGTACACAAGTAGCACCATAAAAAAGACATACATTGCAGCAATATGTTTCAATGCAAAGGCCATGTTATTGACAAAAAAAGTCTCAACCGAAAGTCCTGAAAGCAAACAACAGTGATTTGTGTTTTCATGTGACAGCCTTCTCAAAGCACAATTAGCTGTTGCTCTATCGGTTGGCGTCTGTGGCTGTTTTTAGGTGGGTGTCATGACAACTCAAGAACTCGTCAGTGCCTCCCTTACTGCCCTTCTTTTCGTGTTCTTTTCGTTCCTCCTCTAAACACGTTTCCTGCGAGATCAAAGAGAGAGGGAGAGAGACGGGAAGAAGCATCATCAGACAGAGACGAGAGGGAACAGATGAAAGAGAGAGACAGGAAGATGTGGAAATTATGAGGAAATGAAGGGTTTGAGAGCAAGGCAATCACACTCACAATCATGCGCACACACACACATACACACACACACATATATACAAGGGGCTTAATGCAGTGCAGCTGACAGAGAAGCCCTTGGAATTTGTCAAATGTGTGAAACAAATGCCTGTGAGACACACGCACACACATGCGTGCACACACACACACACACGCACACACACACACACACACATATAGATGTAACAAAAGTAAAAAAAGCAGTCTGACAAACAGAACAGAGACACGTGAGAAAATCAAGTTTTGACATTTCGATGAGATTTTTGTACTGCTGTGTATTCCCTGATGAAAAAGAAACCCAACACAACATGCCAGTGAAACCTACCGATTAAAAAAATCGTTGTAAATGTAATTAACGATAGCAAGAGTAATAACTGTGAGCCACTGTGTATTTGGCTGTAGAACAGTTATTTTATTGCGGACAATTTTATTTGTTAATCTACAGTACACTGGCCACCTTAATTTTCATTACATTTCTCAATTTTACCTTACACACACCATAACTGCTTACTAACGCTCCAATAATTGAACTGTGCAGCGGTCCATGAAACCCATGCATAGATTACATGCATTTGCAGCAGCTGCACTTTGGCTGTGAGGATATTAATGACAGTCATAAATTTCATTGGGCAACTTCCAGTTCAGTCGATTCACACTCAGCCACCAACTCCTTCATTGACTCACTGTCATTCCCAGCAAATCTCTGATGGACAGATCCTGTCCAGCGGCTCTTGGATTCAGCTTTCAAGCATTCACAGCACACACACACACACACACACACACACACACACAGACTTCGCTCTGCTCCTTCGACAGCTAGCACACACAGGCTAATTGGGGTGGTTGCCGTTTCCCTCCCTGTTCTCTCTCTCTCTCTCTCTCTCTCACACACACACACACACACTGACAACTCGAGTTGGATTAATTGCGGAGGCCACGCACGAGGTATGTCCTCGGCCCTCCAGTTGGTGCGGAATCTTAAAAAGCAGACTTCAGAAGCCGTTACACTGATTGAAGTGAAGGAGGCTACCACCGGGGGCTTGGGGGAAAGAATTAAGAGAACAGTCCCCCCACATGGAGAGTCAGGGGCCGATGATCTCATTTTACAATCAGAGTTCAGCAGGTTCACCACACTCCATTTTCACTTAAGAGAGGAGTGGTGATGCATTCTTCTCTTCTACTCCCACAGACGAGATCACCATGGAAGAGGTGGGACAAGCCAACCAGCTGAGGGCAGGGGAGATCATCATCATTGTCGTCGTGTTAATAATGTGGGCAGGTAAGGTACTGAAGGTACCAGTATTGGCCGTGATGGTATGAAGGATGGTATGATTGGGCAGCTGTGGTCTAGGGGTTAAAGAGTTGGTCTTGGGATCAGAGTCCCAGGTTTGAATCCCGCCCTCCCCATGGCTGAAATGCCCTTGAGCAAGGCATCTAGCACACCGCTCCAGGGACTGTAAATAACTGTAAGTAGCTCTGGATAAGAGTGTCAGCTAAGTGTAATGAAAGGGTATGACTTTATTTGGATAGTCTGCAGACAGAAACATTACAGATGTTGCGCTGAAATTCAGTTTTATTTTGTTAACTGTTTACTGACTTATGACCTTAGTTAAACCCACCCCCTAACCCAGACCTTAATAACGACACAGAGGTGCAACAGATTTTAATTTATTTATTTAGTTTATTAATAGTCTCAGCATCTGTAGTCAGTCTATATAACAATCTACAGGACCATTAAAATAAGTTGTATGTTAACTTGAATTTGACAAAAAAGTTCTTAACCAGTATTTGGTCTGTGCATTGTTGTCATTCTGTAAATGTACCATAACCAAATACAGAAACTTACTGAATTTATAGGCTTCTGATGTTGAAGATAATGTGGACCAAAGGATAGTTTTATTGTAGTGTCTGAGATTTATCATCTCTACGCATAATTGTGGACCACAGCCACAAAGGCAAGTACTGGATATTGACAAAAACATTGACATTTTATCCCGCTGGGGAGATCTGGCCAGATCTTCCAGAAATCTGGAGGTGTTTCGCAGTAATTAAATAAAGATTTGCTTTATAGTCATTGCTGGACATTTCTGTATTATCTGTTCTTTTTCCTGCCCACTGCTTCCAGGTGTGATCGCTCTGTTTTGCCGCCAGTACGACATCATCAAAGACAACGAGCCCAACAACAACAAAGACAAAGCCAAGAACTCCTCAGAGTGTAGTACCCCTGAGCACCCAACAGGGGGCCTGTTGCGCAGTAAGGTATAACCCCGCCCACCCCCCCTCTACTACCCTCCAAGGCCCCCCACCCCGATGACTGACTCTGGGCAGGTGAATTGTCCCGACTATTATTGACTTCTCGTAGCCTCACGCCATGCCCTGCTCCTGCTTCCCAAGGGCTCATGCACGCCTCATGACATCACCAGATCCATGGGGCCTCAGTCCTCCTTTTATTTGCAACTGACCTGGGAGAATCCTCTACACGCTGAGGTTAAATAAACATCCTATTACGTAGTACCACACACTGTTTAGTGAAATTACAGGGTCACATTTTGGAACCTTTCACCAGACATACATATACACACAAAGATTTTTTAAATTTGGCTGTACAAAATTCGAACTTCCAAAATTAGGTCTTCCAAGTTAATCCCAGTGATGAGGTAAATGTTTGTTTTGGTTGCACATGCTTTTATAGATTCTTTTGTTTGCACTGGTTATGTATGTCAGCCACTCAACCTCATGTTGTCATCTGAATGGTCTTCATGTAAATGCTGAACAACCGCTAAATTCCAGTGACTCACTCAATCCCTCTGTGCTCGTCTGTCTCATACTGCCTGTGCGAGCTTCATCCATCTTTTTCACTCTCCTTTTTTCCCCACCACACTTGCATACTGCTAAACCCATACACATTCCACAGCAGCATAGTCAGTGTGGTGTGGAGACAACCCACCCTCCCACCCTCCCTGTTTCTCCTCTCATTTCTGACTGTCTGTGCTCTTCCTCCCTCCCTCCCTCCCTCTCCCCCTCCCCCTCTCCCAGTTCCCCAAGAACAACAACTTCAACAACAACAACAGGGCGCCATCTGTGCACATCATCGAGGTGTGACATGCCCCATCCCCTCACCAAAGGACTTCAAAGGAAGATTTTTTTCCCCGAGCTCGGACCGTATGGCTCCGCTCCGTCTCCCTCCCTCCCCATCCAGACCCCCGGCCGGTCCTGATGTGCCAGGCATACGGCGAGCGGGCTCTGGGCTCGCTCTTCCCGTTGGCTGGGCCCAGGGTTTGAACGCGAGCCAATAAGGACAGCTCCTCACGGGGACCGACCGCAGTGGGGGCCACCGTCGGCAGGGAGACAATGGTGGGTGGGGCGTAGCTTAAAGGGACCCCCCACCACCACCACCACCCCACCAGGCTTTCTCTGCTCCGTCACCGAGGCCACCAAGATAAGGCTCCATCTGTGATGAACATGTCGGCAGCGGCGCTAGATCACTAGCGGCAGAGACGCTCGTCTTTCTCGGCTCCTTTACTGATGTGCGCCCAGCTCCTTTCGGGGCCAAGGGTGAGGAGAGAACATGATGGAGGCACCGGACTGTCGGCCCTTTCTTCTCCTGTTGTCTCTCTTCTCTATTCAGAAAGCCCTGATTTTTTTGGTTCTTCTGTAAAAAACACTAAATCCTACCGCTGTGCATCTTAACTGTTTCAGTTCAGGTTTATCTTTCAAACGCACCGCATCTTTGAACACAGAGCATGTCTCAAACATACTTTATCTTCCAAAACACAAAGCGGCAAACCAGCATTTTTCAAACCGACAGCTTCTCTTTAACATGCCTGTGTCTGCAGATCTCTTCTGCTCTGCTCAGACTTTCCCCTCTCAGCCATTTGCTATTTATTTATTTCCATGCTGTTTGTCACCACATAGCGCTGGTTGTGAGTTCTAATTCAGGCACCCTCCACTTCCCATGTATCGTCAGTTTTGAGGCCGATAAGTTGATGAAAGACAGAGAGAGAGAGAGAGAGAGAGAGAGAGAGAGAGAGAGAGAGAGAGGCACACACACACAGTTAGACAAAGACCAAGAAACAGTAAAGTCTGTAGAGGAAATTGGCTGAGTGTCTGAAGCAGAGCAGGAGTGCTGGAGCATCTGCACCAGTTTCACTGATTGGTATGACTTTAAGAAGCCATCTGTGGCCAATCTCTCTCTCTCTCCATCTCTCTGCTGTGTGTCTCCCAGGATAGATGACCGTTCCCGAAGGAACAGGAGGCTAAATTTGGAGCGGTTGGTTAGTTACCTGTGGAGGCACCGAGAGGGATTAAAGCATACCTCTAATGGCCTTTCTTTATCTCACTGATTGGGTGTTTTGGGATTTTATTCATAATAATATTAATAATAATAATTAATATTGACCACTGTGCATTAATTACATTAATGGTTACTACTCAGCTTTATATTATTATAAATATTATTATATTATACAATTGTTTTCAGTGTCATTTACGCACCTTTAATGTGCATTACTTTAAAATCATACATAAATTCAACATCATGCTGTATTGATATTTGTGTGATTTAAAATGGACATATTTCTTGTTCTTCTTTGACTGATCCTTTGAAGCTTGTGGGTAATTGGAAAGCCTCTCCCTGTCAACGTCAATAGACACACATCACACATATCTGAAGGACACATTTGCAGATTTTCCAGACATCTCTAAAATATCTTATACCGTTTGCTAGGAAGGAACATTTAAAGGCACCTTGAACTTGCCAACATATAGCATGAACAGAGAATGTATTATAACTAGTGAGGTGTTATTTGATAACGAAAAACTCATTTTAAAAACATTGCTATCACTAAAGCAAAAGAATATCTACCATCTTTGGATCACAAAGGGAAACTGACCCCGTCTCCTTGAAAGGGCTTTAAAAAATCTCAAGCTAGCAATAATTATCAGGGCATCCTGGAGTGTCATTCAAATCGCAACATGCACACCACTTGAGACAGGAAAAACATCGGTGGTAAAATTGGTGAACGGTTCATTAATTCCCCATAATTTGGTTGTGTTAGTGGTAGTATGAGGTTTTTTGAACAGTACGTTCACACAAGAAACTTACTGTATGTATTTCAAACAATAATTGGCTGTTTCTAAATGGCTTCTTACGAGGAAGGGCTTCTGATCAACAAATCTAAATGTTTGGGTAGAAAGAAAGCTTTTGTAAAAAAATAAAATAAAAAATAGAAGTAAGGAATAGTGCTGAATACAATTTTATTCATTGTTGAGCCTGAATCTACAGTAATTTGTAGTCTATCTATGGAGAATGTGCAGGCTGGGCAAACGCAATTCTGTAAAACATATATTTTCCACTTTGTTTTGGAAATGGACAGAGTCCTATTTGTTTTTATAAATGCAAAAGCTGAAACTGTTTTGCTTGCCGACAAGCCAATTAGTAACGTTCCTGGTTTCTGTTTTATCTTGTGATGGCGTACTTGAATGTGTTGCGGCGTGTTTAAGTTGGCTCAGTTAATGGGGCAGGAGTAATGGACACTGGCGTATGTCTTCATGTTTTCTTCAGTGCAAGGAGTAGACTGAACAGCAGGAAGGGCCAATGAGTTTGGAAACTGCTTTGAAAGAAAACGCTGAAACTACTGAGCGTGGTCTTTGCAGTGTTTTACAGTAGAGGAAAGTGCCATGGTATCTTATGTACTGTAGGTAAATGTGACTGTTTATAAAAACAAAATGTCTGCCCATGAGTCTTGTATGTATAAAATCAAATAATTGTTTTTTTTCCCCCAGTTATACATTTATCTGATGCAATTTATAAAGCTTGCTCCTTATTAAAAAATAAAAACCAATGTCAAATACCATTTTGCAGCAATGCCATTTTCTTTTTTGACTCCCTCTGGTTATGATCAAAGGAAAAATCTCACTAACTCTACTTGTCTGAAGGAGGAAAATGTAGATAGCCACCTTAATGAAGCGAAGATGAATGGTGAGACTTAAAAAGAAATGTGTCACTCTTTCAGCAAAGGTTATTATAAATATTGATGGTAAAGACAGAAATAATAGTTCATATTAAATATATCATAATACTCATAATATATAATACTGTTTGTGCTATCGCATGTACAAGTGACATGAAGTCTGTTTTTTTCTTTTCTTCCAGTCTAATAGCAACCAATGGTCAAGCAATGTTTAAAACTCTACAGCTCTGTGCATGTTGGGCTCTGTTATATAAAGCTGACAGATTATTGTGCATTTTACAGCCTTTCCAGATTAATTCTGTGCATGAGAAAGATCCAGACAGACACACTCATGTGTGACTCAGTGAGTAGCTTACTGCTTCAATAAGTGTTGGGCAGTTTATCAGATCAGTCACCCTGGCATACCTACATGCAGTTTCCACCAACATAGCAGTGCTGATGACTGCAAAAGACCCTACTTATTATGACTGGAGGTGTCTTTATCTCCTTGCTACTTACCTACTTTTATTCTGAAATAAAAGCACACAAATCCATGTTAACTTTGGACTATGCTACCCATCACATTTTACGGCCAGTGAAATACACTTATGTGTTCATTAAGTAAGCTTTACTACCGTTTATAAAACACACGTGTCCAGTGTCTAAAGTCTCCAAATGGCATCACTGCTGGTACTAGCCTATCAGAGAAAGGGGAACATGTGCAATTATTTTATATGCCAAATGTCAGTCACATTATTGGGTGTAATGAAACTAAGAAAACGGGCTATGAATAAGGAATTTACCACATTCCACAAATCGCTGCATTCACCCTTATCTTGCAGCTGCTGACGGACAGTCATAGCCAGCACAAGCCTGCCCTCTGGTGGGTGCAAATAGAATTGTCCACACAGCTAACTGACACATCAAATGTTTCTTAAATAAATTAAATTCTGTTACTAAGCTGGTCATGTTACTAAGGAACCAAAGAAAAACAAGACAGAAATAGACAGATGCTGTTCACAGTGACCTTCTGTAAAGTGACCTTCTCTTTGCATGTCCCTAACTTTATTTTCTGTAGTCACCTGATCAACTTGCACTGTATGCCTACTTGCACACTTCCACCCCAATCGCAGACTTGAGGGCAAATTGGTTAACACAACGGTGTATCGCATTGCCCGGAGTAATTCAGTGACACCACTTTTGCTTGACTATGCATTGTGGGCATTGTGCTTGCTCAGCCTGCCTGATAAGACATTCCTCATAAGCCTTATTGTAGTTCTAGTTCTTAAGCAGTCAGCCAACACAAGTCACACAGTAAAGGAGAGAATTTATCAAGAGAAGATTGAGGGTGATGGGTTGCTTTCGTAATTTCTGCTATTGTTTATTGTTGCCAATGTGGTCATTTAGTGTTTGTGGAGGGTGTGCTTAGTGTTTAGTTCACATCCCCCTGCTAACTCACAAACAAAACACGAGGGCATACGAGGTTGAGCATTGCTGGCTTACACTTAGGTGATGAAGTTTCTCTTTAGTGTAAGGCCCTATTTTACATGTACTGAAGTTACTATGTTTGGATGCAGGGAGGGCTCATTATAAAACAGATGTAAACGTCACATAATAAAAGTTAAAGCAGGTCACGTCCTTAAATAATTATGAAAACATTACTGTACGCTGTTATGCAGGCTGTCCCATTCCACACACAGCTGATGCATCTTTAAAACCTCAAAAATATTTCAAATATTTCTAGAATTCCAAATACGTAAATGTTTTAAATATGTTTAGAATCCAAGATACATAAATGTTTAAAATAATTTCACAATCACAAATAGTGCTAAAGGACTACAACAGTGCAGCACAGACTGCCTCATCTCCCATCACCTCTAGATGGCACTGTTTATACATAACAGCATAGAGCTAAAAATACTATGTATAACAGTGCCATCTGGTTGCTTCGATTTCTGCGACAAGCAGAAAGCTTCTAGGCAACAGCAGTCATCCATGACCATGTTGGGACACCCGTTTTTGGCTATGCTAGTTGTAAGAGAACCCGCAAGAAGCCACTAAAACAGCCTTGCCTGAGAAGCTATAATCCAGAACCATGCATCTGTTCCAGCCATTCACTCCATCGGCTAATTCTCTTTAGCACAACTCTTCAGCCAGGTAGAGACGATTATTAAAATCATCTGTGTGGAGAGTGCCGGCAGAAGTTATTTGGAAATGTGGTACTATAACTGTAGCTTCTGAATGCATGTTGCTTACCACCGGTCTAATGTGTGATATGTGATCTTGTGAGCCATGAGTTAAAGCCATGTTTCCCATCCAATGGGTCCATGTCACCTTCCAAGGGATTTCCAAAAGCAAAACAGACGCAAAAACTATTTTACGAAGAGGAATTTTAAATGATTTATGGTTACATTTTTTTTCTTTAACATTCTTTAACAAAAAAAGTTAGAAAACACAACACACACAAGTGCTCAGAAGACAGGTAGTTAAAACACTGCAAAACCCACACACATAAAAACAACCCAGAAAATATATACAAAATATAAACAAAACACGGTCAATAACGAGAGAAACGACGATAGTCCCCACCGTTACTCTCTTTCCATTCTTCCAGAGAGTAAAGGCTCCCGCCATGGTTTGCAGGCTTGTAATTTCTAAAGTGAGGAGCAAAAATAGCACACATGAGGAAAGGCTGGAGACTGGCAGTTATATTATATATTACTTTACACTTAGCTGACGCTCTTATCCAGAGCGACTTGCAGATATTTACAGGGCTTTAGTTACAGTCCCTGGAGCAGTGTGGGGTTAGATGCCTTGCTCAAGGGCATCTCAACCATGGGTAGGGTGGGATTCAAACCGGCAACCTTCCAATTGCAAGACCAACTCCCTAACCACTAGGCCACAGCCGGCACTTCTACAACCCTGTACGTTAAATCCTTGGGGACACCAAGTTAGGCGACTGCGAGTCGAATTCACTGATGGAGACTTTGCTGAACACCTCAGCATCTATAGCACATGAGCAATTTAGTAGAGAGCAGACCATCTGTGTGGTCACCCGGCACAACTGTCTTGTAACTGAAGCCTTCAAATTCAACAGAGGGGGAGCACTTAGAAAACCTGCCTCAGAATTGTTGCCAAAGATGTCAGAATCCTTTTGTAAGGTAGCACATTAGATGTACTTGATGTTTTCTGATTGGCGACTGCTTTTTTTTTTTTTTTTTTTTAAAGCGTATGAGTCTGTGAATAGCACTGCTTAAGGACCATGAGGTCAGGTAGCCCGTTTGTAGTTACTCCAAGTGTAATTGGGGGTGAGGCGTGGATGGGTGGACAACCTGGCTACAGATGCTACAATCCAGTACAAAAGTGGTTCTTAACCAGTAGGGCGCGCCCAGCATTGTTATCTCCAGATAAAACATGTACCTCACATATGTATAGCGATAGCCTATTAATTATATACCTACCACTACCCGTAATGATGATAATAATAACAATAACAATAATAATAATAATAATAATGTGGGCCTAACAATAAGGGGGGGGGCTAACTGCATTAAAGCAACTCTGGGGGGGTCAGCTTGCAAAAGGTCGAGAACCCCTGCAGTACAACATACTGTATGCTCTCCAGCCAATCCCTCACCATCAGCTGATTCTAAAGCAGCACCACTCTTCAGCAAGGTAGAAGTGACATCATCTGTATTAATCACACAGGCAGAACCCAGGTGATGTGGAGTATGTGGTACTGGGTTATACCTTCTGAATCCAGATAGCCAATCAGTGCACTTGAGCACGCCACTTAAAATACGACTGTGACTACATCACTGAGGCACCACCAAAGACGGTAGATAGGCGGAGCAAGATACTTCATGGTCATTCATGTCTATGGGCGCAAAGTGGGGATCAGTTCTGGCCTGCACGCAGGGGCATATCGTTAACATATGACTGACGTTTCTACGCCTCGAGGTTGGTCTTCGTACGAGGGGAGGCCACTAATCCCCCTTTTGCGCTGCCCTCCCAAACCCGTGCAATCATGGTTCCAGGAAGTGCCTCGTCATAACGAATCTTGGGATATCTACCATCTTTGACACCACGTCAGAAAAGCTCATTGACTGAAGGATGGACGCTCATAGAAGCTGCTGCATACTGAGGGAGTAAGACTTACCTGGTTGTGAGGTCTGATGGGTGCTGCCATGGATGCTGCTCACTGGCCACCGTGTTCATCAGGTCCAGCAGCTCGTTCATCACACCTGCAAACCAATCACTGCATTACTCTACGTGCACGGTCTCAGAGGTGGACATCCTGGCTTCAGGACGTACAAACCCTGCCCCATATTTGATCATAATGACCACACAAATCTTCAGACAGGTAAATCGGCTAATTAGTGAATTTGCCCCTGATAAGTGCAAAGGCAGAAGGAATACATGGCAGGGCTTTAACTTTCTGAACCCTGGATCTCCATTTCTGCATGTTGTTTGGACAGTGTGTGCAGTAAAGTCTTCGATGATGCAGAACCAATACAGAATTTAAAAACAACAGGGATGCTCTACTTTTACGATAAAGTCATTTGTTCGAGTGTGAGTCAGAAACCAAGTGTTAAACTAAAAAAAAAAAAAGGTTTAGGTTTAAGGTTTAGGTTTAACAGCAGAACCAGTACAGCCATCTGTGTCAAGATCAGGTAACCAGAAATGATATAGCATTCCACAGCAATAACACACACACACACACACACACACACACACACACACACACACACACACCTCCCTTTGGCTTCTCCCTCATGTGTTGAGTGACGGCCTGAACATATTTATCCTTCTCTTTCTGCCACTCGTTCGGCCTATTGAAGACCCTCGGCCTACGGAGGTCAAGCACAAACACACACACAGTTGAAAAAGAGACATAGTGACTATTCGAACTCACCATCTGAGAATGCTGTATGAGAATGTCGTTTATATCAATGTTAAATGTAGAATGCAAACTGTCCATGTTTTTTTTCATGTAAATAGACACGTGAATAGAGAACATGTTTCAGTGACTAAAAAATAATCTCCCTAAAGGGGGATAATAAAGTATGTATTCATTCATGTTTGTGTCCTCTCCGCACCTTTTGTGTGAGGGAGGGGTGACCCTGCGGCCTGCTTTAAAGGTGGACACGGCCGGAGATGAGTCTGGAGGTGTGCTGGACTCACTCGCATCGCGGGACTTGGGCAGCACCACCTTGGACTTCACCTGCATATAAACAACTCTAGCTGAAAGCAGTTTTAAATAAAACAAAAGTAAAAACCCATACAGAATGTAGGTGTGTGGGAGTTCCATGGGCGCATGTCTACAATACAGTCCCACCGTTGTTGTTGTTGTGGTTTATCGTGTGATTTGAGCAGGGCAGAAACAGCACCAGATATGAGGACACAACAATCTGAGTTCCAGCTCCTGACGGACTAATGGTAGAATTTCTGCCATTTCAGAAATATTTGCCTGCTTATTTTGCCACATAAGCAGAGGTGGAGCACATAATGTCAGAAAAAGCGTGTGCATTCTTTTAGCCCGTGCACTTAACGTTGGTAACATGACTAATGAGCTGACCTGCTTGGCTGTAAGGTTGTTAATTACAACCAGCTGATTCATTGAATGGAAAATCTACATGTCAGGTCTTTTTCTTTCTAAGACCAGGACGTCCACCTCTGCATGTGACATTGAATGCAGTGTGAGGAAATGAGTTTTTTGATTGTGAGGAAAAAGGAGCTGAAATTTACAGTGCGAGATACCACAAAAACAATGGCTGCCAATTAGCTAATTAAATAAATACATAGAAAAACTAATTTTTGAATTTATCAGCAACCTTTCCCCCAGTGATATTTAGTGATATTTCTGGAAGAAAAAAAGCACTCAATTCTGTCTGAAAGTTTAAAGTTTTGTTGTTTTACTCTACAGCTCTACACTGGGGGTGAAAAGGAGGGGTAGGATTAACAGAAGGAGGGTGGGGAGGAAAGGAGGAAAGGAGAAAACTTGGTTGCCTAGTAACGGGACGCTGGCAAATCAATCACCACTCCAGCTGGCTTGTTTTTATTCAGTATTTTTATGTTTTTTTTTCTTTTTAGTAATGAAATTGTGCATTGATTGATTTTAGATTTTTAATTATTATTATTATTGACATCAACCTAAGGGACTGAATAGAACCCACACACAATACATGCAGACACTTTTCTATTTGGACTATAGGTCTCTTGTGCAAAACTTCTTATACTGTTAATCTATCTGTATCATGGTTTGGTGCTTTTCTGATGGAATCCCAATTTCTCTGAAGGATCTAATAAAGCGTTATTCTATTTCTTCATTCTATTCTCGGTAAAAAGGAAAAAAGTCCGCTCGACCAGATTTATGCTCCCAAGTTTATTTTATTTAATGCCGTGACGTTTCAGGCGTCCTCACCCTTCCTCAGACGACTTTTTTTTCCTTTTTACTTAGGTCAACTGCCCTTCGGTGCTGCTCCCAGTGTTCATTTAGGATGTGCATGCTTTGGCTGAACTCTTCATTCTATTCTCACACGCAACAAAAACAGACCCAAATACCTGCACCTGCAGCAAGGTGCTCTCCCAGCTGTAGTCGGTGTCATCCAGACTGAACTCGCTGACGGGGAGGGTGGCAGCAGACCTGGGGCCTCTGAGGGGTGTGGAGATCACCGGGGTGAAGGGGAGGTCCTGGATGAAGGACCTGGTGATGTAGCCCTCGTCCTCACAGCTCTCCAGCAGCGGTGGCTCCTTGCTGGAGCGGATGGGGCTGAGGCGCGCGATCTCAGCGGAGCCGAGGACAGGACACAGGTGGTGCTCGCCTTTGGGGCTTTGAAGCTCCTCGGACTTGACCGTTGGGGACCCTTGTCTGCTCATGTTGAACTGCAACACATGACAAGCACACCGCCTCAGTTTACCCAGCCAGTGAGAGGTAGGGATGAGCTTCATGGTGACCCATGTGATACCCCCCTGATATGTTGTCTACACTCACCATTACAGTAGGCGGGACTACTGACAACAATACATCACCTCATCTGCATCATTAGAGAGGAAACAAACAGCCCTAAACTGGCAAACAGCTGGATTTATGCATTCAATGTTGGAAAAAAAAATACAGAATCTTCAATAAAATAAAATCTTTGCATCTTTGGCAATTTTCTTTTTTCTCTCTCTCTTTATTCTTCACTGCACAAATAGGCCACCAAGTAATGAGTGGTAAGCCTTGAATAGGACTAGATTACAGTGTGGATATCTATTTTATTTAAAAGAAAAACATCTAGCTCAAGTGTAAGGGTAAGGCATTACAAGAGACTATGCATCACCAATTCAACCCCTTTGCTCCATTCAGAGGGGTTGCTAACCCAACATGTTCACCTTTACTAAACCTCACACTTGATTTGTGGATTCGTGGTGAAAATGAACAACGAGAGCAGGAAATTGGGAAATACTGTAATTACAATCCACCTGCCTTCCTCCGCTTTGATGTTTCTCTCAAGAAACGCACATACATGGCATTATCTTCAACTGCTACAACTAAAAAAATGTATGAACGCCCCTCTTACCTTATGTACAAACAGCTACTTTCTCAGTGTACGCCTTTATTATTAAGGCCCGCCAGTCTAAATTCTGGAGAAAAAGAAAGTCACTAATTACAGTCATGCACAATACCCAAATTTATGATTTCTTTCGGCAATTCTGATGCAATGTTAGTTGCATGAAATCCATCCACCAAAACTTCCAACATTATTAAAATGGACGAACAGGTGCTCCCCTGAAGCTAACATGGTCATTTAAAACTTACAGAAAATTAGACGTGCCTTAGTTTTTCAGGGCCATTGCATGAGGGCCGAGTTAATGAATATGCACACCAGACAAACTGACCAGAAATTTTTAGACCGATTTCGTTTTTGACTGACAAAAATAACTTGTGAAGACTGAGCCGAAAGCTGCTAGGTCGACGCTGATACCAACATACCCAGCTAGTTAACCACCCCGCTAGGAAAGCTTCATTGCATGACAGGTTAACCTTTACTCCCAACATCAAACTATGGGTTTTTAATTTAAACCAAGTCACTCTGTAGATGTTTTAAATGGTTTATCATGGCTGCAAGAAGACTTACCCGCCGATTCCCTTACTTACTGCAACTTTGCAAGCAACTTACCGCGTTTTCTGTACAGTTTGGCGCATTCTACATGCACTGGTAACTGTCCTAACCACGCCCTTAATTTTGAACTAGAAGTCAACTAAGGTCATAATTCAGCGCATTTCGTGTACAGTATTTGAATGAACCTGTGAGTAGTGACAATAACTGAAATCTGAATGTATTTGTCAGTAGGTTATGAGTATTTAGGTTAATTCTGCACACTGCTAGTCTGATGGGTCAGACTTTCATTTTTTTTTGGCTAGCACACTGCACAGGTGCAAATTAGGAGGTGAATCTCGTCACTGCGGAGGAGGTGATTTTTGTTGATGGAGAATTGGGCGTGTTGGGGTAATGGTGATGTGAACAGTACTTCTGAGAGCTACTTCCAAGTGGGCGAAGAATAAATGTCAAAATGCAATTAACTTGAAGAGCTGATCAAATGTTACTGTGACTGTAAGTATATAGCACTCCAAACGTGCATTAAGGCCTTCATATGTGCATTGCATGGCTGCCCGCCTGGCTTGCAGCTGTTTATGCTATCTCGATGTTTACTTTTAAAAATCCACTATCATAGGTCACTGCTGAATGTTCCATCCTGATGACATACCTAAATTCTACTGGAAACTTTAGAAATAACCAAACATTCCATCATTTCTCACATTGTACTTTGGAAAGCGACTGACAAGTGGACAAATTTTCGACATCATATTCATCAAATAATTAATTTCACTGCCACACTCCATTTTAGAGGTAAGCCGTAATATGCGAGTTTGCCGCTGATAGGCTACAAAAGATTTACGAAATTTTAATGTAAAAAATATTTATAAATCGATTGAAAGATCGTACGGGAGAAATTCGACAAGTGCGGTCGAATAGACGGCAAACTAGGGAGTAAACAAATTCGCCCGGTATTTCTGTGTTATTAAATAACCACCACCAAATTATTAAATACAGACGGAACATGTTAAACATCCGAATTTAAAAAATAAATATGTTTCCAGTTAAAACACTGAAAAGATGTTTGTTATCCGGTAAAATGCTTAAAAACAAGACAGGACAGAGTTTAGGAACATCTGTGTCATATTTCAACTGTGTGCCATACACCTCTGTTGAACATAGGACCCTGCAAAGTTTCTCAAGATGCTGGTGACCTCCAGAGAGATGGAGCAGAACAGCTCTGCTAGGGAGAGGATCACCACCGGCGAGACAGCGCAGCTGGGTGCAGCCTCTGACCTGACAGAGATTATGGAGTATTTCGACGCCCTGGAAGCAGACCGGAGGCGACTCCAGGATCTCCTCCAAGAGCGCAAAGAGGAGTACAAGATGGAGCTCAGGGCGCTGGAGAGGGAGAGGGTGCAGGAGCGGATGGAGTGGGAGAAGGAGATGGTTGAGAGGGAGGCGAGGCTGCTATCTGCTCTCATGTCTGTGGTAATCAGCAGAGAGAAGCTGGTGAAAGATCTAGCATAGATAATCGGGTAAGGCATCCTTTCCCATTTTTCAAGACTACTTATCATAGTAGACAGTGGTCTTTACGCCTATTTATAAAGTTAATATTAAACTATAAAACAGTCATGGGCAGCCTGGATTCAGAAGGTTCAGTCATATACTGTATATTCCAAATCACCCAGTTCTGTTGCGCACGTAATGTAGCCTAATCACTTATTGCTCTACCGGCCTGAAGACTTGTGGTAATTAGAATCGGTTCCGTAAATGGCATAATAATAGCATCTGAAGCAAGGTTTCCCATCACTGCTATAAAGCTTCTAAATTATCAACATTTTCCATATCTGTGCGTTACCCTGCAGAGTCTGACATTCCTGCTCAAAGCTGCCTGCTGCGAGGAAGGGAAAGCACTGCAGGAGCTGGTGGTGTTTCAAAAAACACAAGGCCTTCCCCGACTCTGGTCTCCAGGTACTTTTCTTTGCATTCTTTGAGGTGATAATCCTGGCTTCACAAAGTGAAAACCCTGACATGTACTCCTTCTGCCTGTGCACTTAACATAGGAGATTTCAATAATTAGTCAATCTACCCACTGTATCTGATTTGTGTGCTCATTAAGATTAGCTGTTTCAATAAAAGGCTGGATCCCATATGTGGTGTTTTTTTATTTTTACTTTCTGAAATTGGGATACCCACCTCTGCCCATGCGTACAGCCGATTGTAATCTGTTTTCTGCCTCAAATAAGCTACTGTGAGCATTGTGGCACCAAGTGTTTAACAGTACACAACAATCTTAGATGTTAGTGTAACTAAACTAAATTACATTTCTTTTGTTCAGACCAATAAACACCTGGTTGGAACTGGAACGGATGGGATTCCAGCTGCAGTGGATAAGAAAACCTGCAGATGGTGGCGTTTCATTAAACACGAGGCCACCCTCGTTATTGCTGTCCAGGTACTTTGTGTTTTCAGGGGTGCGGTGAAGTCACACATACTGTTTCTTACTGATTTGTTAAAACCTTGACATATTCTTAAGGAGGATTTCGAGATTATTTATGACCCATTCTTGATTTCTCCTAGGATGCTGCCAGCAGCAGTGGCTGTGCTGTGGACACGGCAGCTCTGCAGAAGATGGCAAAGCTGGAGGAGAAGATTAGAAAGGTGGCCGTGAAGGAGGAGGAGAAGGCTGCTAAGAAGGCTGAAAAGAAGGCCGAGGAGGAGGACAGGATTAGAAAAGCGGCGATGAAGAAAGAGCAGAAGGCCACCAAAAAGGCTGAGAAGAAGAAAAGGAAGGAAGAGAGAAAGAAAGCAAAAAAGGAGGGGAAGAAAGGAGAGATGGAGGGCAGGAAAGCGGGCAGCCAGGTCGATCATGCAGGACTGAGCGGTGTGAACAACATGGAGACGGACTAGTGAAGAACACCACTACAGCACACTTCATTGCTCATCCTGTCAAATGGGATCTTATTTTACCATTACATTAATTCATTAACATTTAGTGAATTGTTACAATATGGTTTCTTTTCTGACTGGATTGTCAAGTTTATGACAGAAAGCACCAAAAGTGTACTTATTTCTTCCAGCTGATGCTGAAAGTTTGGATTTCAAAACTGAGCGACTACTCTGTCCTCGCTGTATACACAAGTACATTAGACAACTGATTTAGAACCATAGTCTACAATAATTGACCAAAACCAAGAAAAGTGTACACACACACAGGTAGTTTGCTGGTCTTTTCACTGGCTTTGAAGTTAGATACAACATTGAATTCCAAGTGTTATTTATTTTCTGTAAGATAATTGTATATTCAAATTGTTTAATGGATGTAAGGCTGGTAGGTCTTTCAGATTTACTTTTGTGAAATAAAATTGAGCTACTGTGCTGACACTATGGTACTACAGCCTCCTTTTGCACAAATAAAGCTGTCATTAATTCGATTTAATATCACAGTTTATTCAGTTCAGAGGGTATAACATGTTATGGTGAGAAATGTGATATATTTTAAATGAATACCAAAAAACGTAGCAAAAATGTCTAAAGACTAACACTGAATGTTTGTGTTTGAATGTAAACTTCTCTCCTCAACTCTTCTCGAAAATAATGACAAGAAATCAAGGAGGAAGAGTGTTTGATTAGCTTCATGTGGTTCAACTGACAACTGTGAAGGCAAAAGTCAGGTAGCTTACGACCCATAATCCCTCAACAAGTCAAGGACCCCCATGTTAAGTCCAAGAAGTCGTGAAACTTTCCACACGAGTTAATCGATTCCATCTTCCAAAGACACACCCTTGTCCAGCTTCTCACTTGCTTGATGATGGCTGAAACAAATCATCCACCATCTGTCAATCAATAAATTCAGCCGAAAAAAAAACAAAATGACATTTACAAAGTTCTTAGTCAAACTTTCCAGAAGTGTGAGTAGAAGAGTCACGGAACCTATGATGAATTAAGTTCACTCTATAAAAAGGTGGTGAGGGAGAGAGTGCAAAAATAGTCCTTGTAGAAAAAATAAGGTTATCTTCCACAGTACAAACTATAGTTATAGTTTTTTCTCTTTTTAATTATAAGTTTACTGACCCCTGTCTAATGCTGCAGCAAGCCGTATTTGGCACTGACCTTAAGTCTGTTTCAACAGTCTCTGAAGTCAGAATATATTCTTGTTTTGCTCGGTCAGTTAGTTTTTTTCTGAGCTTAGATCAAAATTAGTTATTCATCTTTTGCCATTTGTGTTGGCTACTATGAGGCCAACCTAGAGTCCACAAATGCCACATAAAGGCAAACCCTTAACCCAAACATTAAGCAAGCAAGCTAGCAAACGCACACGCACGCACGCTAGCAAACACGCGGGCACACACACACACACACACACACACACACACAAAAACAGTCTCCACACCTGGAAGGATGTACAGACTTGGACCTGCGTTTTTAGAGTGGCAGCGACTACTAGAGTCTCTCAAAACCACCTCAAGCAATCTCATAGCATAACTGATAAATTATAATACATATAAGCCATGTCAAATATATATAAAGTGTTTACACTAAAATACATAAGTAAATACAAACAAAAAAAAAAAAAAAAAACTTCACTGGACACAAGTAAAAGAACTCTGAAAATAAACCAGAAAAGTAACTTGGTGTATGTAACAAAGACCAGTGACAACAGGTAAAGGTCAACAAAAAGTAAATAGAAAAACAAAACAAAAATAAAGAAAAATAAACATCAGTTGTATTGCTTTGCTTTGGTTCAAGTTCTGGAGGTGGACAGAGGTTCAGGTCACACCCCGCGAGTCCAAGGTGCTTCCAACAACAGCCTCTAGGTGGCACTAGCCCCGAAGATCTTCTTCTTCTTCTGTGTGGTCAAGCAGCGAGCCTCTCCTCTCTTTCTCCCCCTCCTCAGTCATCTATCTCCCTTTTGGTTCGGGGCTTCAGAAGCCAAATGCGTCCTCTCCGTCCGCCTGCTCCGTGTGGCTGGGCGACAGGCACTCGTCCGCCTGCAGGTCCTGGGGGCTCACCCCAATGTCCAAGACCTGGGGGTTAGTGCGAGACTCAGCGAGTCTGGGGAGGGAACCACAGGGAACACCGATTAGCACTTACATCACAGCAGCTAAGCCAGCAAACATTATTATCCTAGAGGGGCAAAACTACGCAGGCAAACATCATTATCCTAGAGAGGCAAAGAAATGTCAAGGATTTTACAAAGACATTCTTTAGGTAAGGAAAGACGCTGATGTGCCTGTACAGTGCTGACCTAACAGGGATGAATATTTGTTATTGATTGCAATAAATATGACTTTAAATGTATGATTCATTATGAAAATGAGTGTGGGCAACATGTAAAAGGCGCTTGCAATTTACAAACTCCTCTAATGGCAACAAACAAGGTCTACGATGACAATATGGACAAAAACAACATGGTACACCAAATCACTCTGCTTCTGCTGATCACACACACACACACACACACACACAGACTCTTTTTCTCGCTGTTAATGAGCCTTCATCTCAATCTACCGCTGGCTCACTCACTCAGTCAGTGACGAGACGACGACAGTGGAGAAGAAATGGCTGATGGTATGATGCAAAGGAGGGAGGAAACAGAGAAAAAAATGAGACGACATTCAGCCATAAAGCCCTGTGGCTTAAACTGCCAATGAAAATGCCTGGAATGTGGATGTGGGGGTGGTAGTAGGGCGGGAGGGCTCTGGCCATTGTGAATGAACGAGACGAGATGGACGAGAGCCACCTCTGGTTGTCTGGGACTCGCAGGTGCTCCTCTCGTGCCTTCCGTCATGTCTGCTCCAGGAGCAGGGCTTTGGCAGGCCTACATGCGTGACAATGAGCGAATCTCGTAGTACAAGAGCAGGTGAATCTCAATGGCTCTTCATCACAATGTATTTGATGACATATGGTTATGCCATAGCTAAAATCAATGAGCGAAGGAGAGGGAGGGGGGAAAGAAGGCAAGCTGGATGGACAATTCATCCACTACTTCCCAGAAACTTTTCTGAGGATTAAGCCACTGGGGGAAGTGAAAGCTTGGTCCTTCACATTACTCAATTAAAGACTCATTTTTATTCAATCCCAGGCTAGGGAAGTACTTTGTACCAGGATCAGAATCACAACCATGACTGACAGGACTGACGGAGGGATGATGGGCCAGGGGACAGGACACCATGGCAACACGACAACACGATCCTATATGATTAACAGCATAAAGATGCTCTGGTGACAAGACAACAGAGGATGACAAAAATGGGCTGGAGGTGCTACAAAAACACTACATGAGTTTATGACGCACAGGTGGAGAGCAGGTGAAGGGCACTACTTCTAGGGGGGTGGAAATGGGCTCTTTCATGGGAAGGGTCTTTACCTGTGGACGATTCAAAACTATCCAGACTGCGGCTACAGGAGCACAAGCAGAGAGGACAGTTTAGGGTGTTGCTTCGGGTTACACACAAATTGGACATGCATCAATATTTTTCACTCAATAAGAGAATAATTCTGGAAAATATCTTCACATCTGTCCATAATTTGAATAGATTACATTACAAAACATATACTAGATCAACTGTTTCCCCTATAAATATGCACTGTTAATGTTTTTTGATTATTATTTTGCTGAGATACTAACTAGACATGCAACTATTGACAGAGATCTGTCTGTCACATTATTTCACCGAATGCACACCAGATGGTGCTAAAACCTTATACAGCCAAGCTGTACACATTGTCTGTCGGTCAGTCAAGTTTAGGATGAACCCAAGAGTCACAGGGCTAATGTCCTGCAACAACACAACAGTACATCTGACATGAGGTCACTGTTAAGGTCAAAGAGGCTAATGCCGAGGACCTTAAGCCAGAGCCCCCGAGAGGAAGTGAATTCTACTGACTCAGGCTGGCAGGTCTGACCTCTGACCCTCAGCAGGGCAGGGTGCAGGCCAGATTTCTCCTGAGCGGATTCTCACCCACAGCGCCCCTTTACTGCTTGCTCAAACAAAAGAAGTCAGATCAATAGAGTCTAATTTATGGCAAGCCAGTGTTTCTCTGGCCGTGGCTATTTATAAAGCACAGTCAATACTGTACCTGGTGTCTGATTTCTGTCTATTCCTCACTACGGTCTTCCGTAACTCAACATCAATGAGCATCTCCAGACTGCCATTTCAAAACTACATCGGGGAAGAGGTTACTGAAACAGCTTTAACCATCTCTTGCTATAACACTATTTTAGCATGTGTCTAACATTTCCAGTTTAGAATGGTAGCTATTGGCAACTTGAACATGTACTTAACAGTACACAGATCTGCTTGGATTATGAGTCATACTGGTTTCTCTTGAGGCAGACTTTTTAGGCACATTGTGTGGTGGACAACAGGAGTTCACATTCTAGCTTATGCCCTTCCAGCCTTCTGAACCCTAACCAAGTTGCCAGGCAACAACATGATTGGCTCCTGATTTTCATATGGAATGATCGTCGAACATTTGCCTGCTGCTAACATAAATTCTTCTGATTAAATCGTGTTGCCCAGCATTAGTGATTAATTATAGTGCCTGAAGAACATAAGAAACACTGTCCAGCAAAACTGCTCCAAATGTTGCCCAGCTTATCATCCTCATCTTCATTGCTGATCCTTGCATTGTCCTGGCACTGGGAAATGGTGACCCCTTCAGCTATCTTAGCAAATCTTTTCTTTTATTCAGGTATCGACAGTATTTGGTTTTTATTTATTTTATTATTTCGGTATCCTTCTGGATACTTCTGCTTCTGCCAGCACCTTTCTACAAGTGATATGCGCAAGGCTTGATTTTTTTTTTTTTTTTAAGGTATGAGTACAACAGAGCTGATTGCAGTGGTGACGCGAGTCACACTCAGCATTGTGCTTCTCTCTCAGTCACCCCAAAGCTCGCTCACTCCCTGCCTCCCTCCTCCACTCATAGCCAGACACACACCCCCACCCCCAGCGGTCCTGCCTTAATCAGTGCATGGGGATTAACGAGCTCCTGTGTAATTACTGAGACTAATAATCAGCTAATAGTGCCACCACACACACATACTCCTCCACCGCTTTGTCATGGCAGCTCTGCGACACTAAATACACTCCTCTTTTTGGCCTCCTGTGTGTGTGTGTGTGTGTGTGTGTGTGTGTGTGTGTGTGTGTGTGTGTGTTTGTGTTTGTGTGTGTGCGTGTGCGAGACCAAGTTTCCCAAACATCCAGTGCTAATCAGTGTTAGCTATGTAATTTCTCTAATCACGAAGGGAGGCCTCTTAAATTGGCCTTAACTCTGCACATTAGGCTCACTGTTATCAGGGAAGCACAAAACACAGGTTCCCTTCTCAAGAGACCCAGTGTGAAATAAAATACTGGTTTTTAACAGATGTTTGACAAAAGCATCAGTCCTCAGAAAAAAAGAAAAGTCGTCAGCTTTACAGGTATGTTCCGAAGGGGGTTAAGATTAAGATAAACTCAGACCTCAATTCTTATTAACAGAGCAAAACATGACGTGGGCCTCATAAGGCATGGTGTGACTTAACAAGTCATCCTATGGAAACGGCACAACATGACTGCCATGAAAGTGTAAATAGGCGGCCCCCAGGTTGTTTTACAGCTATGCTGCAATATTTTTTGAAGGCTCCATAAAAGCAACGGCCCAAAAGTTTGCCACGTCCCTTGAGGAAGCCTGGTAAATATTTAACTGTTTACGATTCCCAAACACTCATTGCATGAAACCAGCCCGTGGACTGTAAATGCAGTGTGTTGACAGCAAAACTTTTAATGAATAAATTACATGTTTACTTCTGCTAAATATCTACACGAGTGGCCACTCGAGGAAGCAGGGTGTATGTGTATGTGAGTGTGTACATGAGTGTGTACGTGTGTGAGTGTGTGTGTGCCTGCATGCACGCATGTGTTTATGTGAGGGCGACCGAGGCGAAACTCTAATGCCCATTACCAACATTAAACTTATAAAATCTACTCAAGTTAGCACAGCTGGTAGGGTGTACAGAAAAAAATAAGCACTTTAAGCATACTGTGTGGTGAATGTGGCCAAAGAATACATCAGTACTCATTTAAGTCTTTCTCCCTAAAGACAACATTTCACGACCAGCTTGTATCCTTAACGATGAGTTTTGACCAACTTAGTTTATCATTAATGTTACAGTTTGATGACCATAAGATTAGGTTCTTTTTTTTAATGTAAGACTGTTATATTAATAAAAAAAAAAAACAGAACCTATTCTAATGGTCATCAAACCACATCATTAACCGTATACAGGACATGTCAAAATGTATTATTAAGGATACAGGCTGTTTGTCAAACGTTTTTAAGGGAGAACGACTGAAGAGTGTGTGTGTGTGTGTGTGTGTGTGTCTACCCAAGTGGTGAGCTGTTATATAGGGTGTGGTGCACTGGGATAGCCAGCAAAACCACATCTGCTCCCACCGGGGGGGGTTTGTGTGTGTGTGTGTGTCTTGTTGGGCGGAGACTGGTGTCTGGAGAGGATTCAATTCCCTGTTCAGTTTGCTACTCCACAGCAGCCATTTTTTTCTGCGCCTAAGCAAGGATGTTTGTGCATATACATATATATGTATGGGTGTGTATGTGCGCACACACGTGTGTGTATATTTTTCACAGGTTTAGAAATAAACACTGACCTTGAAAACGCCTCATCCAGTCCATCCTCCAGCTCCTGCAAATGTAAACAGCAAATAATTACAGAATGAAAAGGTGGTGTTTTGTTCACAGGTAAGGGACTGTGTGTGTGTGTGTGTGTGTGTGGTGGACGGGAGAGAGAGAGAAAGACAGAGGAGGAGAACAAGAGTAACATAAAAAAAGAGTGTGGAGTGCATGCATGTCTATGCATGAGAGGCAGAGACAGAGAGAGAGCGAGAGCGAGAGCGAGAGCGAGAGAGCAAGCGAGAGAGAAAAACAGACAGAGCGAGAGACAGCAAGAGAAAGAGAGAGAAAGCAAGAGAGAGGGAGAGAGAGAAACAGAAAGAGAGAAACAGATAAAAGGGCATGTTGTAGCATCTAAGTACAAGGCTCGGTGAAGAAAGCACTATTAACCACTGAAGGATTTCAACCTGTTGCCCCCCCCCCCCCCCCCCTTTCAAGCAGGGTAAGATGAAAATTCCTCTCTAGTTTCCAAGGAGATGTTGAGAGGGCTAAATGACACGGTGCGGTGTGGTGGGTCTTAAACACTGAGGCCACCTGGGGAACCAATCTAATCCGCCCAGCGCTCAGCACACAGGAGGTCTCGCTTTTACATTCCACTGCTATGCCTACTAGACCCTACTATTAACTACCGCCTATTAATAATGAACTACTATCAATAGAAACTGACCAGCTGTGTGTATCTAACACACATTCACTCACACACACACACGCACACTCACGCACGCACACACACACACACCCACACACACACACACACACAGAACAATGTTATCCTTTTTGCCCACACAAAAGGCAAACATGCTTTTGGTTAGTTATGCCAGCCATTGTGTGTGTGTGGAGGGCCCTTTTGACTGCGTGACATTTCTGACGCTGGCGTGCAAATGTCAGCCAGGCGTCTGATCTGATAATGTTCCCATGCAGCGCTCGGGCTCTGATTTCTTCTCCGTTATGGATTATTAATACCCAGCAGCCCCGGCTCTCTTCCCTCTGCCCGCTCAGCGGTGACCCCACGCAATACAGCAGCGAAGCTCCCCCCCTCCCCACAACCCTCCGCAAACGATTGATTTTTGTTCATACATATAGTCATCTCTGTCTGCTACCGAGAGAATCTCTGGCTTTCAGCGTATGTATGAAAGCAGTTTATATGCAGAGCATATTGCAGGACAAGCACATGTTAACCACACATACAGTTGTGCTCGTGAGTTTACATACCCTTGCAGAATTGATGATTTCTTAACCATTTTCCAGAGGATATGAATGAACACAAAAACTTTTTTTTCCACTCATGGTTAGTGGTTGGCTGAAGCCATTTATTGTCAAACAGCTGTGTTTACTTTATTTAAATCATAATGACAACAGAAACCACCCAAATGATTCTCTGAAAGAAATCATCAATTCTGCAAAGGTATGTAAACGTAAGAGCCCAACTGTACACACTAGCTTTCTGACAACATCTTTTTAAAATGTACCGAGTCTGGTGCTTACAATACATCTGTAATGTATGTACAGGGTGAAAAACAAACACACACACACACACACACACACACACACACACACACACACACACACACACACACACACACACACACACACACACACACACTATAGACAAGTCACTGATATGAGGATCGCTCTAGGCCGTGGAGGAACTAAACCACCAAGTGGAATGTGTCCTCAATAAAGGCAGACAGCTGGACTTCATGCAAATTGCATGTTACACTGAGGCTCACCTTTGGTCAGTTCCTCCACTGGGCTAAATTATAAGGTTATAACACAGGCCAATTTTACGGCACCACCAAACCGCACGCTTTCCTTGTCATTCTCTAAGGAGGATGTATGCTTCCGCGGACACGGCTATCCAGCGTTCAGATCCGTATGACTGCTGTGTACTTGTTTTTTCTGCTTTTTCCGACATACAAACAGAGGGTAAGCTTCACGAACACACACTATGTCCTATAACTTTGTTTTGAGAACATGTCTTGAAAAGAAATGTAGGCTCTGTTAGAGCTTCATGGTAAAATGTTTTTAGCATGCTCTAAACAGCAACTAAAACTACACTAAATTCGGTAAAAGCCTCTTAAATTTTACATTACAGAGTACAAAACAAGGCTAACTCCTGTCTGAACAGAGCCATCACTTGGGCCTCAGGTGGAAACCTGGAGCGAGACAGAGAGAGAGCACGCTCATCATGTCTCCTGTCACCGCTCGCGTCGGATCGTGATTCCCATAACGCCGAGCGCAGCAGAAGCGCTGGCAGCAACTCCGAGTGTTTTTTTTTCTGCATTCTGCTGAGCAGGCCGCCACGGTGCCATCTTCAGGTGACAGCCCATGTCCTGTAAGAGAGACGCGCTACACAAGAGCTGCTCGCC
>CM050205.1:15562500-15565000 GCA_027475355.1 Coilia nasus
TCTAATGCCTCCATTACTGAGGCGAGACATTAAAGCTGATCCATGCCTGTCTGCACTCCCCAAGGACATTACAGCAGCCCGGGCCAACGTGCTGAAGCATCACAAACCCAGCACTCACAGCTCCCTCTCATGCTCTCTGTCTTTCCCACACACACAGACACACACACAAAAACACACACACCTCCATCCATGGACACATGCATCCATTCCTCTTTTGCCTTCCACAATGATCACCATTATCTCCTACCTGTTGCACATAGCAGCAGGCCAACCAATTTCCCTTTCTCTCTGTCTCAGACACACTCACAAATACATAAATACACACACATACACACACACACACATACTTTGATCAGAAACAGGAGATCAGACATCAAGCCACGGAGCTGTAGCGAGAGAGCACTTGGCAACTAGTCTGCAATGTTTGCAACCCGTCCACAAGGTATCCCAGAGGTTTCTTAATGGCAAGAACATCACCAGACCAGAGACAGAGCAGGTTAGGATCTGCAGCATGAGTGTTGGGCTGTTTGAGCTTCACGCTGTGAGCAGCTACACCTCTGCAAAGTGTGAGAAAGGTGCAGGGTGATAATGTGTGTGAGAGGTCAGTGAACTGATGGAAAGCCTACTTGAGCATGCATGTGCGTGAGTGCCTGTCGTTCTGCGTCTGGCCAGTACACATACACACTGAGTTTTGACCTTATCAGTTTAAAAAAAGGCAGGCTACTGAGAAGAAACAGGAAATACCTCCCTCTACATCGCTTTGACAGTACTGTATAAACATGACACACGGGAGAGAAAGAAAGGTGGGTGAAAAGGTGAGGGAAAGAAAGAGAGACAAAAAGAGGGAAAAAGACAGAGGGAGAGAAAGACAAGGAGAGAAAGATGGAGAGAGAGAGAGAGAGAGAGAGAGAGAGAGAGAGAGAGAGAGAGAGAGCAGGAAAGACAGCAGGACAAAGGAAGCAAAGGAGAGAGGAGGAGGAGGGAAGGAGAGTGAGGAAGACAGAGCCAGAGAGGGTCTGGTAAACAAACATGAGGAGAGTGCAACAGTTAGATGAGCAGACACACAGAGCAGAGGAATGGCAGGAGGAGAGAGGAGAGAAGGAGAGGAAGGCAGAGGAGAGAAGGAGAGAGGAGAAGAGAAGAGGAGGAAAAGGAGAGGGGAGAGGAAGAGAGGAAGAGAAGGAAAGGAGGGGAAAAAAGAGGAGAAGAAGGAGAGTAGAGAAGGGGAGAGGACAGGAGAGAAGGGGAGCGGAGAGGACAGGAGAGGAGAGAAGGGGAGAGGAGAGGAGAGAAGGGGAGAGGAGAGGAATAGGGGAGGAGAGAAGGGGAGAGGAGAGGAGGGGAAACGGGGAGGAGAGAAGGGGAGAGGAGAGGAGGGGAAACGGGGAGGAGAGGAGAGAAGGGGAGAGGACAAGAGAGAGGAGAAGGGGAGGAAGCATGAAGATAAAGTGGCGTGTAGACGGGCAGAGGAGGCTCATTAGCACTGGGCCTCGTTAGGAGCGGCGCTGGAGACACAGTAGAGCGCGAGGGCTCAGATCGCTGTGGCCTTCCTGCACTCCACGGCCAATCAGAGCTGAAACGCGCATCTCATTTGCCCGTGCGTCAAAGCCCTGTGTGTGATGCTGCCATGGGGGTCGTTCACCTCTGCTGCCTGATAGCAGATGAAAGGCTGTTTGAAATCGCACAGGAAAAGAGCAGTGGCGGTGGAGTGTGTGCGTGTTTGTGTGAGAGACAGTGACAGAGAGTGTGTTTGTGTGTATGAGGCAGTGTGTGTGTGTGTGTGTGTTTGTGTGTATGAGGCAGTGAGCTCATTTGGTGTGTGAGTAGATGAGAGTGGGCAAGAGGGGAAAAAGAAAGAGTAACCAGCCTTTGCTGTTCTTGCTCACACAAGACCAATCAGTGTGGCAAATAAGTCTCCCGAGAGCACAAGGAGTGAGTGAGTGTGTGTGTGTCTGTTTGTATGAGTCTGCATGTGTGTGTCGCTGTGTGTGAGTTTATGTGTGGGTGCACATCTGTGTGTGTGTGTGTCATAAGGCTTTGGCTGAGAGATCAGAACAGTCATGTGTTTGCGTAGGTGCATTACTCGTGCGTTCTGTAAATGACTTCTGATCTGCTGACCTGCAGCAACTTCAGGGAGCCACACAGACAAATGTCTCATGTGTTATTGTGTGTGCATGTCTTGTGTGTTATGGTCTGTGCATGTCTGTTGTGTTATTGTGTGTGCATGCTTGTGTATTATTGTGTGTGCATGCTTGTGTGTGTGGTGTGTGCATGCTTGTGTGTTATTGTGTGTGTGCGCGCGCGTGTGTGTGTCCTCTCAGTAACGTGTGATAAGCAGGGGAGCACAGGAGAAGTGGGATGTGTGAGAATGCAGAATTGGAAGTGGGCGAGGCCACGTGCACACCGCAGCTCTGCTTACTCACACACACGTGAATACACACACACACACACTCACACACACGTGAACACACACACACACAGTAGTGTGTGGTTACCATGT
>CM050205.1:15570000-15645000 GCA_027475355.1 Coilia nasus
CCAGAAGCCGGATAATTGTTACTGTCTCTAACTAGTACTGCCTCGAAGACAAACGCACACACACATTGAGCAAGACTGTGCGTGTGTGTGCGCGCGTGTGGGTGGTGTGTGTGTGTGTGTGTGTGTGTACATTTGTGTGTGTGCACGCACGGGAGTATGAGTAAGAGCAAACTGTTTATTATGGTCTTGCTGACTCAAGGCCGGGCACTTCCCTTTTAAACAAGCATACTCTTTCTTTGACAAAGGAGGTGGGCTCTGGGTACGAGGTCAGTCTGAGGTATTTCAAAGGAAAAACAACAACAACAAAAAAACACTGTGGCAAACAGTGTCCACTGAGCAGAGTAAAGGAAAAAATGGAGACAGAGGGCCTTAGTGAGCCCTTAGTACCTCGTTCATCAGGAGAAGCACCAGTAACTGAACTGAAGTGTGTGTGTGTGTGTCTGTTTGTGTGTGTGTGTGTGTGTGTGTGTGTGTGTGTGTGTGTGTGTGTGTGTGTGTGTGTGTGTGTGTGTGTTCGGGGTGGGCTCCTGAGAGAGCCTGTGCTGGCAGATTTGTGATGAAACATACAGTCATACAGTGCGACTCCAGCACTAAAGATGCACAGGCGTTCACAGAGCTCAAACTTGCGCAGGACGCATCCAGCAGGACTCGATGAGACGCTGAGAGAGAAAAGGCAGATCTCTTGTTGTCTAGAGAGGCTGAGGCATTTCTCATAAAGAACTAATAGTGCACTTAGAGTGTTCCTCACAGTTAAAGGTAATACTCTGATGAGCCTTTTAAAAACACAAAAAAAAACTACCAAAAAGCTTGGGCAAACCAAAAAGACCAGGAAGCTGTGAGAAGGCTTCTTGCTAGGTGATGCAGCAGAAGGCTATAAAGCAATCTGGAAATGCACCCTTTTTGTATGAACTACGGTCCTTCTATTATGACCAGGGAATCAAAGATGGACATCTGAACTGAAGCATACAACAGAAGCGATTAGAGGTCTGCATCACACAGAGGAAGTGAAAGGAAATAAACAACAGAGCTTTATGAGCACGCGCTGTGCCCCTAATGATGTGCCCTTATATCACCATACATGGGCCTTCACAACACCTCACAACAGATGCAGAAATAGCATGCTGTTTTATCAGCCCTTTAAAGAGAGATTTACCAATAGTCTTTGTTTACCTTTTAAAGGTGACACACTTGGTAAATCTGCCCGAATCACGTCGGGACAGAGAACTGGCTGCACAGCAGTGTGTGTGTGTGTGTGTCTGTGTGTATGTGTGTACACTGAGAACGCGAATGACCATATCGCATAGTTGCTAAGAAGAATACTTCACACAGATGCCATCTGCTGAAGCAGTGCACCAGCATATGACACAGACACACTGGCAAGATGGATGTCACATGTATCGACGGACAGCAACGGCTAGGTGTGACGTCAGCACTATCCTCAAGATGGCGCACATCTGGGGACAATCTGTGGCAAATCTGGAACCAGCAGCAGCACAGAGCACCAGACGCAGGACTCATCTTGGCCATTTGCTGTCGGACTCACCCTTTTGCAATGTCCTGAACCGGATTATACATTTCAAATAGCCTACATGTAAAACACACACTGTTCAAAAACACGCAACATCAGTTTCTCTCACTCATGTGTGCACCATGCAACGTGTGAACATGCCTTGTGACTGTGTGTGTGTGTGTGTGTGTGTACAAACTTCTGTGTGGGTGCGTGTGTTTCCGAAAGAGAGAGAGAGAGAGAGAGAGAGAAAGAGAGAAAGAGAGAAAGAGAGAAAGTGTGAGTGTGTGGGTCGGTAAAAAAACGCAAGGTCACCATTAATCGTGCGACCTCGCCAGACAAATGGGGCGGAGAATGTGGGCTGCGGCACGGTGCTCACCGTGGCAACGATGCGCTTGACAGCGGCGGCAGACAGCTCCTCGCCCTTGGGCTGCTCCACCAGCGTCACGCCCAGGTACTTCAGCTGGAACACCATCCCCTCCAGCAGCGTCTCCCGCGTGTCCGTCCAGTTCTCCGGCAGCTCTGAGCACACACACACACACACACACACACACGCACACGCACGCACACGCACACAAAGATGCACAGACAGACAAGCAATCACACACACACACCCAAAGATGCACAGACAGACAAGCAATCACACACACCCAAAGATGCACAGACAGACAGGCAATCACACACACACACACACACAAACACACACATAGACAGAAGACATGAGTACACTGATATACCTTTTATGTTCATGTATTTATTAACCCACAGTGTGGGTGTAACTAACAAAAACATTTGTATTACAGAAAAATAGCTATTGTAATCATTACTACAGCCACAAGCCTAACACCACAGATCCTAGATTCTTCAACTCTCTGTGCCAATACACACACACAGAGGTCTCTAGAACAGTGCAGTGGTGGGCAAAATAAGGACCGGGGGGGCCACATGAGGCTCACTGGGCTGTTTCATATGGCCCGCGGTGCGTTTCTAAAATAGGCTGAATTAGCCTGTTCTTTGTAATTAAAGGTGTACTTCTATCATGTTTTCATTAATTTTGCGGTGGTCTCTAGTATTAATGAATGCCCTGTGAGCAGGTTTTGGTGAAAAAAATGCTTTAGCGCTTCTGTTTCAGGCTGTTCTAGTTTGGTGGAGGAGATGGAGCAGGGAGAATGACAGGTTCTCGGCTATGCTAGTCACAGGCTACAATCGTCCATTCGGTTATAGCGAACCAAATAAATATCTATACGTTCTACACAAACACACATACGTACCTATACTTCGCAAAACTTTTCCAGTAATCACAACTGTGGCATAGTTTTTTCTAATTTACAAACCCACGTCACTTTGTTGGCCTTTTTCTTCTTCACTCGTTTTTTCGCCTACTTCCTTTCACTGACACTGGAGGCAATCGGGTTAGAAGAACATTTTCACGTGCAGCATGCATATGCAACTCGGGGTGACTTGTCGTATTTCAAAAGAGCAAGTACTAAACGGTTTCTTGTGGAAGTACTCCTTTAAAGACTGATTTCTTGAGAATGGGCTGTAGCATTCTAGGAACAGCCTACACATCATTTGCCACTTCACCAAGCATGCAGACATAAATGCTAATTGTGGCCTAACCGGTCTTTCTTAGAGGGCGACTGCTGGTTCAAATTTAGCGGCTGATTCACAGGCTCACAAAAAAAGTTTTTCCCGACAATAATCAGGGGCCTAGCATGATGACAAGGTTTTCTTTTCTTATGCCTCCTCTACTAGCGGGTCTGGATCTGCTGGCTCTGCTGGCCTGTCATTTTGTAACTTTGCAATGTAGCCTAGTCCTTGAGCCTAATGCTTTCCCCACCCCTGGTCTAAAGCATACAGAGGTGTGCACCTCAGCGGTTAAATGTAGGTGCATGTGAGCTAGCCTATGTACACACGTCAGTGCAGAAATTACATGCATACACATACACTATTACCACTATTTTCAGCTCAGAGATTTTCACCTCACGGGGTTAGATTTGATTCGACTGGGACACAGATGCAACAACATTGAAAGGTCACAGGTGCGCACACACACACACAAACACACACACGGTGTGGGGGGAATGGAAAGGCAAAAAAAAAAAATCAGGCGTTTTATCGCTCACTTTCCCCATGGCTCAAGGACACACAAACGCATACATGCGCTCATACACACACACACACACACACACACACACATTTCCAACGCGGAACTCACATGACCCCCTGTCCTTCATCCACCATCACACATGCTCTCACTCCAGCCAACCCCGCGTTGTCAAGGCCAAAGAGCCACCCACAAACGCGCGCACACACACAATCGCACAGTCAGTGTGAGAAAAGCAGATGTGACCCCTCTGATGACCAGATTGCGACCAATCACAGAGGTCAGTGTGCCAGATGGGCCGGTCCTTAGTGAGATCAACAGCAGCTTAGCGCTAACGCGCACCTCCCTTTCATCCACACCATAAGTGGGAGCATGCAACATGCTTCAAATTCCTTTAAAAGGCCGTCAGATTACTGTATTGTTGTGTAATTGTGTGTGTGTGCTTGAGTGTGTGTGTGTGAGACAGTAAGAGAGCAGCAGTCAGAGGAAGAAGACGTGTAAAAAAGAGAGAGAAAAGATTGTGTGTGTTAAATTGGTGTCAATTGTGTGTGTGTGTTTGAGAAAGAGAGAGAGAGAGAAAGAGAGAAAGAGAAAGAGAGAAATAAAGTAGTGGTGTGTGGTTCTGTGTATAAGTGAACGAGTGTGTGTTCGTGGGGGGGGGGGGGGAGAAAGAAAGCGAGAGAAGCCATTAAAAGACTCGTGGAGATTTACAGTCCTCCTTTGTGGTGACGGTAAAACTCCCGCCTGCAACGGTCACTTTCAGAGCAGAGCAGCGGCTAACGAGCTTCCCAGCTGAGTTGCAGGGGTCACCAGGGGTCAACACCACCCCTCCCCCCACCCGCCCTGGACACCCGCTGATTCTGTCCGTAACTGACCCCACCCCCAGGCATTTCAAGTTCAAGGACAGATACTTTCTGGGGGCCTTCCACAACAGACTGGGCTACTAAGAATTAGGCTACATATTAACACAGTTTTAAAAATGCTAAGATGGAACTAATGAGGTGACCTATCCAGCTGTCTGCATACTACTGATGACTCATCGCTGGTCCTGACCAAACCCTCTGTCTTTCCTACTCAAACAAAAACAAACTTCATAAGAAGCCTTAGATATGAATGACACAGTATGCTCAGGAGTAAAGACTAGACAACAGTATTCCAGAATAACGGACCAATGCAGTCTAAAAAAAAAGCAAAAACAAGACAGAGAATAAAAACACAACTAGGGCTGGGCGATATGGCTGAAATCTGTATCACGATATAAGTGTTTCATATCGGTCGATATCGATAATTATTGAAACATTGTGTGACCTATTTAAAATAAGCAACAATTTAAACATTTTTATTTTTAACTTAACCTTCCTCTGATAGGCAATAAGCATTCAGGCAAAATGACTGTCAACACACGTTCAATGTTACCATCACAATGAAAACTGAACAATTATCAATAAGCTTAACAAAGCTGAAGTGTTATAAAGACATGTGCAAAGTGTTAAATGTAAACATAGCGAAACCTGATACCTGAGAAGAACTATCATATATGTATATAGTTTTACTGCATAATTTGTAGACAACATTTGTCTGACTACGATGAGATTTGTAAACTCCAAAAAAGCTCCCATACTGGTGAGCAGACCTTTCTGTTCTTAGGGCTCATTCACACCAAACACTCTGCGTATTCAGTGCGTGGCCGTTTTCTGTCCGTATTCGTTTGGAATGCATGTTAACAAATTAGACTCTTCACACCGCACGCATGATCTGCGCGTATTCTGTCCCTATACAAACATATTGTATACTGATACGCGCTGTACACGCTCCAGTTGGTGTGAATGAGCCCTTATCCACATTTTCCTCGCTCGTCGCAGTGGCACTCATCTTTCTTTCTTGACCATGCTGTTTCTGGAAAAAAAAAACAAGACTACGAGACAAGAGATGGCGCAACCAAACACGATACTGTGACATGATTGGCTATTAGCGTGTCACTCCCCATACGTTGCTAGGCTACAGAGGACGAGTGCCTTTGCTCATGCAACCAAGCTTGCTTCGCAACAAAGATTTAAAGCAGCGCTAAATCAGAGGGGGCTCTGACTAAACTTACACCGTTTTCTTAAAAAAAAAAAACATTCTATCGAAACATTCTATCGAGCGCATTTTCTATTGTTATCGAGTAGGTGTCTATCGAGATACATATCGTTATCGTTTTATCGCCCAGCCCTAAACACAACTCACTGACATTGGCAAAATGTATTTTGAGATAAATGCCTGACATAAGCCTGATTATTCTGAGCATGGTGCCAGCACAGATAATTGACAATTCTGCTCTCTACTCTAAGGTGGACAGTGAAGACACTGGACTTTTTCGGAGAGACCCAAGAAGCTCTTTAGTCTAGTAAGCCTCTAGTTTCTGTGGTTCAGTGGCTTCCTGGCCTGATGAGTGGAGTTGGGAGCTGGGGTGTGAGGGGTGGGGGGTGCTGGGGTCAGTTCAGGGGCTCTGTGAAGTTCTGCCGCTGTGAGTGAGGTGACCGTGAAGAGCTCAAACCACAGGAGCCAGAGGAGACCAGCAGCCTTCTGGCAGCATACAGTATGGCCGGAAAACCACAACCAGATAGCGAGGCCATCAGCGATCTCGCTGCATTCCAGCACAAGCTGTAAATTGACACCAATTTAACCGAGCCAGCAGCCAGACAGGCAGACACGCAGATCTGGGCAAGACTGGAGGAAAAGAATGCTGCATCATGTTCTCACGAGAGTCTGGAGTGAACAGTGTTGCCCAAGAACAACAAACCAAACGGCCCCCATCAGGCATTCATCACCAACTCGATGTGTTTTGAATGTGAATGATTCCTCGTGTACAACCTTCCCATGTCCTCCATTAGACCTACTGTTTGGTGATCTGTGTTGCCAGGCTATATCTCAGCTCAGGCTTCAAATTTGGTGTCTGAGATCTATTTGCTGACAAAAAATGAGGAGTATGGTCTGCCTGATTTCAGCAAACTGCTGGCGGAGTTAAATCGAACACTTTTCAAATATACATTTAGGCCTACATGACAGCCATTATGACATTCTTTCCCACCCAAAAAGAAACCACAAAGAGGACAGCCAGACCACAGTGAGCGCAGTGCATTATGGGAGTTAAGACCCATCTGATTTCTGTGGCCAATGAACTGTAAAACCCAACACCAGACTTCCTCTTCACAACCAACTACAAAAATTAATCAAAAGCACTAAAGAGTAAAGCTGGATCTAGAAAACAATGTTAGAGTTAGAGATATAATCACTTTGTTTACAAAGAGGGAAAAAGAGAAAATCGATGCATTTTAATAGGTGTCCTCCTCCCACACACTAGCAGGAGTGAGAATGAGATGACAGAAAAAGAGTTTTCATCAGAGAGAGAGAGAGATAGGAGAAGGGCAGAAGGGGGATGTGAGAGCAAACATTGACTCAGTACCCGGCTAAAAATGGTGTGTTCAGCAGTAATTGCTGCTTGTGGTTTTTGCTGGGGCTCGTGATGCCTGTGTGAGCGGAGAGGGGGCCGCTCGTATTCCAGCCCACTGCGCTCCACATACACGCACACACACACACACACACACACACACCCACACACACTTATGGCCCATTATCCAATCTGCTCGGCACAATGGCTTGGCCCCTGCCCAGATCCTGTGTCGCCCAACACACACAAGCACCCATCACTTAAGGACAATCAGCCCTGGCCTGGACGACTACTAACTGGCCAATCTCCAGACAAACCACTGATGCCCACATGCACAGGCACACACACACACACACACACACACACACACACACACACACACACACACAGCCTGAGAGGAGACATGCAGTTATCCATAATGTTTGCAATCACGAGCCAGCCAGTTTTCCCAGCCATCTTGACCTACCCAATCTACTTCTCTCCAAAATGACCATTCAACCCCATTCCCATTCCAAACACGCGCGCACACACACACACACACACATGCACACAAATGCACACACACACGCACGCACGCACGCACGCACACACACACACACACACACACACACACACACAGCCCTTATGACCTAACCATTCTTCAGGCTGACTTCCCCCCACACACACACACAAGCTGGCTCATCTTGCGAAATTTAGGAGGGGCTTCTTGAGCAGACTGAATGAGCATGGCGTCTCTCTAACGACCAGTATCTGTTCCATTTCATCCACTCTTACAGCACGAAAGACGCTAGAAGGTAAAAAAGGCACGGCCAAAGCCTGACTAGGACTAAAGTTTTAGCAACAATTGTTTTAACCCAACATGCAGCGCAACTAACCCAACATGCAGCGCAACTTCTAGTTCAGGCCATGGTTATCTCCCGCCTGGATTACTGCAACGCCCTCCTTGCTGGTCTACCTGCTTGTGCAATAAAACCACTGCAGATGGTGCAGAATGCAGCAGCACGTTTGGTATTCACTCAACCCAAAAGGGCCCATGTTACTCTTCTATTTATCCAGTTGCACTGGCTACCTGTGACTGCCCGGATCAAGCACAAGGCCCTGACCCTTGCATACAAAACCATCTCAGGATCAGCCCCAGCTTATCTGAAGGAAATACTAAGGCCGTATGTTCCTGGCAGAGAGCTGCGCTCCTTCAACACAAACCGGCTAGCCGTGCCCCCTGCTCGCTCTAAGCGTCACCAGGCAAAACTGTTTTCTGTAATTGTCCCTCAGTGGTGGAACAAACTTCCAGAAGCTACAATACTAGCATCATCTCTCTCAACCTTCAAGAAGCATGTAAAGACTTGCCTCTTCCACGACTACTTACTGCACTAATGCCTGAGCTGGCCCAGACCCGGGATTGACTCTAAGGCATGTTGTGTGTTGTGTGTGTGCTTGACCCTTTACTAATGCACTTAAAACTAAAAAAAAAAAAAATTAACTTGCCCCAGTTGGCATTTGCACTTACTGCTCTGTATATCTCCTGTGCACTTTGTATCTGCAAGTGTTACGCTGTGATTATGTCCTCTTTTGTAAGTCGCTTTGGATAAAAGCGTCTGCCAAGTGTAATGTAATGTAATAATGTAATGTAATGTTTTAAGGGCAGAGGTTAAACTGCCAACGGTGTCTGCCTAAATCTACACCTCATCTTGCGCTACCTCTTGCCTGACATTATCAAAATGTGGTAATAAATGAATCACACTTTTTGAAGCTCAACTAAGCACGAAACATCCTTTGAAGCTGATTAACGTCCTGGCATTCAAAACAAACAGTCATCCTTTGTATCCCGTAGGGTTACAGTAGCCTACTGGTTGTCTGGCTGAAATAGACCTTTTAATTTTGGGAAGGTCTCAATAAGCTTTACTGACAGCTCAAGCACTTTTAGAAATGGGACAATCCTTCATGAGTGCACTTCCCCCACTTTTTTACATTTATTTGTGCGAAAACAAGAAGTGGACGCTCCTCCGAGCTTTCAAAAATAAGGACAATGTGATGGTCTGACAGCTGTCAACAACAGTGACGAACAGCAACAGTGATCTGTTTTAGATGTGTCTTACTTGAGAACATCCAAGCCTTACAGTTACTCTCCATTCCCACTGCATCCTCTCCCTCTATCTCATGTTCCATCCTCATGCATGCAGGAGCTAAATGCTATGCTAAATGAGGCCTTGCAGTAGCCCTGCCCAGTCTATAAATACCCACGATGTTCATGCTAGGGTGTCTTTAAGCCAGCTGCAGATTTCCGCTACCCTATGCGGTAGGCCCTAGGAGCTGTGGAAACTCTGGCAGTGTTGGCCGAGTGGGTGGGTGGTGATGTTAGCGCCTGCATGCCGGCTCTCCAGCTGCGGGCCTGTGCTGTGCTGTGACGGCTAAGCGGTGGCAGTGTGCCTGCACTTCAAAGGCCTTCACTGCCCGCTGGCCTCGGCAGACAGCGCAAGGCCAGGGCCCCAGCCTGTGGGCAGGATGGGAGGAAGAAGAGGAGGGGAGGGGAGGGTGAAGGAGGGAGGCAGGGAGGGAGGAGAGGGACACATGTGGGTGGTGATGTTAGCACTGCTTCCTGTCTGCATGCAGCCTCTCCAGCTACTGGCCTGTGACAGCAGTGGAGGGAGAGGGAGAGGGAGAGGGAGAGGGAGAGGGAGAGGGAGAGGGAGAGGGAGAGGGAGAGGGAGAGGGAGAGGGAGAGGGAGAGGAGAGGAGAGGAGAGGAGAGGAGAGGAGAGGAGAGGAGAGGAGAGGAGAGGAGAGGAGAGTAGAGGAGAGGAGAGGAGAGGGAGGGAGAGAGGGAGGGAGGGAGGGAGGGAGGAAAGGGACACAGCTGCTGTGGTGCCCATGGCCACTAGCCTTTTTTCCCCCACAAAGCAACTGCATCAACTTCAAAGCCAAGAGAGACTAATGGGGCTAATCAAAACACCTCTTGGTCACACACACACACACACACACACACACACACACACACACACACACACACGCGCGCACACACACACGCGCGCACACACACACACACGAGAACCCTCACCAATACATTGATATACAGGTTAGGGAAGAAATAAAGTCTATAGTCTAGTGGTGATACAGGAGCCAAGAAGAGTAGATACCTTCATGACTGGATGACTCCAACAGTAGGGCTTATGTCTTATGTGTATTGTTGAGCTTGACTTGTCAGTGTGAACCATCGCTATTGGTGTGTGTGCTTGTGTGTCCCTTTGATGATGTGGGGGCTTAAAAAGGTTGCTTAGCTGTGAAGTGTGGTGAGCAAAGTGATCAGACCATTGCAGATCAAACAGAGGCAGCAGGAGCGAGGACAGGTGGAGGGTGGGGGGCAGGAGGGGGTAGGGCTGAGCCACTGAACAGGAGCCCCAAACACCTGCAGGCAGACTAGGGCCTCCAGACTAGGGCCTCCAGACTAGGGCCTTACACAGCATGGCATGGGACGATGGTTTAAACGTGGTGCTGCTGCTTAAAAGTGAATCGCATAGTTTCTTAGGTCTCACAGAATAAACCGTTTTAAGAAAGTTGGATTATAAGTGATGTATTTGTTCCTACAGGGTTTCCATTTTAACATTTCAAACAATGTGAAATGTAGCATTTACGATGTAACAAACCTGAAATGTGCATGTGGTTGGACAACTGCGTTAAAGAGCTCTCTCACACAGGACTAACTAACATGGGGTCAATGCAAGACTCTCCCGCTATGCGTGTATGTCCACACAAAAGCACAAGCGGTGCTCAGCGTGACTGAAGGCTGTGCAAGCAGACTGCAGAGTGGGAGTGGGAGAGCGGAGCCCCTTTGGGTCCACAGCAGGCCACTGCCATCAACCCAGTACAGTGTAATCATATGCTGGGATGGAGGGGGCGGGGCAGGCCAGGCTGGGGAAAATAATGTCAGGTCCCTGGGGGGAGCATCAGCAAGAGGAAATCTACACTGTTAAAGCAACACACACACACACACACACAGCATATCAAGCAGTTTTTTTTTCCTCCACAATGACATGATCGTCCCCTCTGCCTACATTCTGCTAAACGCTACAGCATGGATCAAATTACAAGCCCACAAGATCAAGTTCTGGTCTTCACACAAGATAAGCTGTGGTCATCAACATGCACTCAAACACATACAATTAGGAGGCATAAAAAATGGGTAAAATGCTTCTCACACTTCACTGCACTTCATGGTTTACAATGCAAGGCCAAGGGCCATGCTCGATTAAGATCAACAAGATAAGTGGGCCAAGGTAAAGTCAGTACGGCAGTGTCTGGAAACGGATGTTTTAAATTAGTCTCAGCCTCAAAGCCTGACGGCCAGCCATTCAAAACCCACAACTGACCGAGCAAATTCTTCCTCTTATTAAACTGACCCACATTAGGTTAGTGTGTGCTCAGCTGATGGAAACCCACACAAAACACACAGAGGTCAAGAAAGTTAACTAACCATGACAAATAATTACAGCACATGCAAGCAGACACACTACACACACACACATACACACACACACACACACACACACACACACACACACAGCATCTCTAATTTAGACAACTTACAAAAGGCAATGTGATACTGCACACTAGGCGAGGCACATGTCAGAGACAGCAAGATGGAGAATGAGAACATGGCAAACACAGACTGACTGACAGACAGACTGAAACCCTGACACAGGCAGACTGAGAAATGTTGGAGTCTGACACCTTTGCCTTCCCGTCACACTGCTTTTCTGCTCTGCTTCAAAAACACACCACTTAGAGTCATGTGCGTATGTGTGAAACCAGCCGGGGGTGGAATGTCTGCTGTATTCTTGGTCTCAGCTCATTTTAAAAACTGAGCTTGTGGGCCTCTCGCTGCCTCTGTTTTGGCTGTCTGCCTCGCTCACTTCTCCAGACACACCAATGGCATTTAATGCGGGTCAGGGCAGGTGACCCTCTCATCGACTGACAGCATAAGCCTTTCTGTCCATTAGCTTCACCCTACAGCTGTGCGTCAGCAAAAGAACTTGACAGAATGCCAGGTGGTGAATTCCAACTGTTTAAGAAGAATGGAGAGGGAATCTCCATCGAGGGCTGCTCTGCATTCCCATAGCAGCATAGACTAGTGCCGGTCTGTCCTCTCTGTTCTCAGGAATTACTTACAAGTACATACAGTCTTTGGCTCTCTGGAGTGCTGGAGGGCTTATATTACAGGGCTGTAAGGACTGTTCTGGGATCAGTGGAGCTGGCAGTGAGCCTGTGCTAAAAGAGGCTCCAACCATTTGCCCCACCCTCACCTCGGCCAGTGACACAGCTAAAGCGAGGGCACTGTGTGTGTCCTGCATGTGTGAGTGTGTGTGTGTGTGTGTGTGTTTGTGTGTGTGTGTGTGTGTGTGTGTGTGTGTGTGTGTGTGTGTGTGTGTGAGTGAGTGAGTGAGTGAGTGAGTGAGTGAGTGAGTGAGTGAGTGAGTAAGTGAGTGAGTGAGTGAGTAAGTGAGTGTGTGAGTGTGTGTGTGTGTGTGTGTGAGTGAGACAGAGAGAGAGAGAGAGAGAGAGAGCGAGCACGTAGGTGTGAATGTAGGTGTAAGTGTGTGTCAGAGAGAGAGATAGAGAAAGAGAGAGCGAGAGAGTGTAAGAGAGAGCGAGAGAAAGAGTGTGTGTGTCTGTGTGTGTGTGTTTGTGTGTGTGTGTGTGAGAGCATGAACGTGAGTGTGTGTGCCTGTGCCCCTTTTCCACCCAGAGAAGCTTTAGTACATTATTCAAGAGAACGAGCCAGACTCTACCGTAATAACCCACTCACTTCAGCTTACAGTCTAAAAGCCTTGCAAATCTGCTCAAATGATCCACATCACCACATCACACCTGACCTGTTATTTCAAAATAAAGTAATAATTAGATACAACATGACAGGATGCAATGGAGCAGAATGGCCTACTGCTGCTGGGAAACTGGGGAAGGGGAGGAAAGAAGTCTTCAGAGGAGTTCCAAGTCAGACAAACATGTGAAAGAGGACTGTGCCCACAATATCAATATAATAACGTTGCGTGGCGTACTCCTCTATTTTTTTTAAAGAAAATCATCGTTAGTATTAGGGCTTAATAATTAATAGGGCTGCACGATATTTGAAAAATGTGCGATAAGCGGTACCAGTGCTGAGTGTTATGATAACGATAAGATTTGAGCTAAATAAATGAATATTTAAATATAGTTTTAACATCTTTCAGCTTAATCTTCACCGCCAAGCCGTAGCCAGTGCACAGCCTATGGGGTGGATATCAAGGGCAGTGAGACTCCATTTGATTTCCCAAATATCTTATGACTTAACTGGAATAAATGGGACATTACTGTAAGCTGTTTCACAGTAATGTCCTATTTATTCCAGTTAAAGCCATGTTTTGTGATATGCGCATCATGATCATTATTCAGCGTTACATGTATACTGATTAGTGTGATATCTTGGCCTCCGTGTCATATTATGAGGTTGCAGGACATAACCAACCCTAACATAAAACAAGACTACAGAAAGAAGGAATAAGAAGCACAAGAAAATAAACACAGACACACACACACACACACACACACAAATGCCAGAGACAAGAGGAGACAGGTCTCTGTCTGACTGCCAACCCTAGCTAGGGCACAAAGAGCACCTTTAAAGCCATTAGAGGGAGGAAGAAGGGGGAAAAGGCACAGAGAGACAAAGTAAAGGAAGTATGGAGACAAAGAGAAAGAGAGAGAGAGAAAGAGAGAGAGGGAGAGAGAGTTCAAATGCAAAGTTCTGAGTTCTGACCTTTCAGAGTGGACATGAAAGAATGAGTGACTAGAGGAAAAAAGCAAAGGGAGAGCAAAAAGGTAACTGGAAAGAGTGCAGTGACAGGAAATGAGATATGGGCATTGCCACGTTATGGATGTGACAGAACACGAGCAAATTCAATATTATTTGTAAGGCTGCTCGATTATAGAAAAAATCTGAATCACGATTATTTGGGCCAAAACTGAAATCACGATTATTCAAACGATTATTTTGTTTTCCTCAGTAACATGCTTCATTTATTGAAAATGTATTCAAAAACATTTCGAAAAAACATTCTTGTACCTTCGGATTTTCCCTAATACCTTTCTTCGTAAACATTAGTAAGTCTCCTTTGATGTCTAATGTACAAACAGTAGAAATGTCTAATGTATACATCTAATGTACAGTACAAACAGTAGAAAATAATTAGGACAAAAACATTGTTACCCTCGATTTTATTTGTTTTGAGATCGTTTGGCCCTGAAATCGTTATCACGATTAGAATTCAATTAATTGAGCAGCCCTAATTATTTGTTTTACAGTTGTTGCTATAGTTTTTATTTTTCATCTAAGTTTTACAGGCAAAATGTTCAAATTTCATGTAATCAGTCATGTCATGAAAATATCATGGCATTTTATTGACGTTATGCATGTGACAAAAAGTCCATTCCTTTTCTGCCCATAACGAACTGCCATCGTGCGCAGGTTTCACCACATGTCCCATGTTCTCTTCATCCCTCCATACACTGGCCATGCACAGCCACACAAACACACACACACACACAATTTATTCAGGACTGTTTCAGTAAACAAACTAAATATTTGATGGAACCTTGACAGAAAAGTAACAGCAGACCCTCCCCCATGCCATGCCATGTTTAATCCCCTCATCACACTCAACAGACACGTACACGCATCACCTTCCAAAATACTTCAGAAAGCACCTCACAAATATCTTTTTTTTTTTAGATCAAAGACATTTGTAGCTCCCTCGTTTCTCTAAATTTCTAGGACTTTTGTAAGCGAGACAACTCCATTTAAGAACATCATGTTGAGGAAAGGGCTCCTAAATCACTACAGAACGACCAGGAATTAATCCTGGTTTAACCACAGAGGCTGCAACTGAGTGCTCAGGCAGTAGTCAAGCAAAGTGGTGTGGCGTGCAGAAACTGTGAGCTGTAAAGTGCTACATTTGTTTTGAAATGTCAAGGACAAGGTGTCTGGAGTGCAACTTCCGTGGCCAATGGAAACTTTGAATCACTGGTGGTGGGGGATGGCATTCTTGCCTTTCTCAGTGCTGGGCATGAACACGGGGCCTTGTCCTAAACAACTGGTTGATTCATCATTCATTTCTCACTCACGGCCACCGTCCGCCAGCACCTGGTCACGTCACGCATTCCTCGGTGACACACCGAACCCTCTGTTGCACACATGACACGGTCACATTCTCTGGATCATTCCGTACTCCTCATGTCATGAAGAATGTGACGTGATAGGGATCGGCAGGCATGACACGAGTATCACAGGCGTGTATGCTAGCTACATGCATGAACAAACTAGAAGTCTCTGCACTACAAGACCTGGTCTACACACTATAATTTCCAATTGTGTGCCCGTTGTCAATGGTCAATTATGACAGGTTTTAAACCAGCTCATTGCAATGTGGAAGAACCACAATTTCATTTAGCTGCGCACTACTCATTTCATGGTCTAAATGACAACGAAATTCACAAATTTGAACCTTTGACAACCAATAACACACCACCATTACAAGATTTAGTGGAGTTCACGACTAGTAAATCTTAGCTGAAAAACACAACACACACACGCACACACAGACACACACACTCACCCAGGACCTACAGGCATTACAGACACAAGTCCACACAGATCATTCAGCTCAAACCATCTTCTTTGTAACCATTCAGCTCAAACCATCTTCATGCTAGATGTCCCGTCACACATCCTGTCGGAGCAGGGCAGTTAGTGGAATGGGGCCCGGTTTCCAGATTACTCCTGCCCCAAACTCCCCAAGGTCCCCAAGGTCCAGTGTCAGGCCAGGAGGAATACTTCCTGTTTGCATGGGACCGTGACTCAGGGAAGATTAGACAAGGCCAAGAGGGGAAAATCTGGACATCTGACCGTTACAGAGCAATCTGCAGTCAATAAACTTCCTCCCTAAAAGCTCCCACTGGCCCGGAAAACTTCACCCTGACTGACCCACAATGCTGGTGCTGCAACCGCCAGCAATCCAACACCGACACCAGTTTCTGATACACTGAGCACCCCTGTATAAGGTGATGGCATCGACAAAGAAGAACCGCTTAAAGCAGTCTTACAATGAAGCCAATACACCGGCCACAAATTAGGGCTCCCATCGGTTTCCCAGACTTTTTCTGCCTGAACACTTTTGTCCGCTTTTACCACTTAAGTGTTTGTGATCCTAGCTGCCTTTTAAGAGGTGGACCATGAGTTTTGCTAACCAGAAGAAAGGCCACAGCACATAACAGTGTACAATATGTTTGCATAGTGACATAATATGCTCAGATTACGTGTGCGGTGTGAATAGTCTCATTTGTTAACATGCATTTTAAACGGATACGGACAGAAAACAAGCACAAGCTGTATACTGAGATTTTTGGTGTGAAGGAGCCCAAAGAACTCTGGCATAGTTAGAGTGAAAGCTCCTAAGCTGCTTAGCTCGTCGTTAGTTGAGAGATGTTTTTAATGATGCCACTTCACAGATGTATGCCCCTGCAACCATGCACACACTAGACAACTCCATTCTGGAACTTATTCTCAACCTGCTCCTCTGTTCTGACTGGCAGGGGAGGGGGATCTGAAAGTAACTTCCATGTTCAGCTGAGGTCAACCAGTCCTGCTGGTACCTTTCATGGCAGGCCTGCCCCTTCTGTCTATGAGACAAACACTTGGCAGGATCCAGTGAAGCAAGAGAGGCAAAGCTTGTGCTCTCTACACTCACAGCAGCTCAGACATCTGATCACAAAGTAATCTGACTCTGCCTTGATGTCCGTGAATTGTCTGGAATAAGGTTTAAATTTACAGGAAATTTAACAGGGTGGATTGGCTCCTCCCACCCATTGATGCCGGTTCAGTTTTCACTAGAATTGATGTGAGTGTGTGTGTGTGTGTGTGTGTGTGTGTGTGTGTGTGTGTGTGTGTGTGTGTGTGTGTGTGTGTGTGTGTTGCTGTTTGGCTAATGACAAAGAGACATCCAGGAAACCCCCTGCCTTCCCCTATGCCAACCCCTGAAGATGGTTTGGTCTTTGAAATTTATACTGGCATGAGTCACCATTAAGTAAATATTCAATACCAATTGCAGTTCTCAGAGGTTGCTGGAGGCGCTGCAAGCTTGGTGCATTTACCATTACCATGCATTAACCATTGCAGGACCTGAGCACACAGAAATATACCCATCAGAACAGACATGTCAAGTCTTCAATAAATCAGACAGACAAGTCCTCAATAAATCAGAACTGCTCACTTCACAGTTTGTGAGCTCTTAAGGTGGGGAAAAAAATGAACAAGCAGCAACATCGCCAACTGCATGCCCACTTAACACTATGTGCTGACAAGACAAAGACTTTTATCTGTAGGATAGAGAGAGGGAGGGAGAGAGAGAGACAGAGAGTGTGTGTGTGTGTGTGTGTGTGTGTGTGTGTGTGTGTGTGTGTGTGTGTGTGTGTGTGTGTGTGTGTGTGAGAACTGAAAGAGGAGCTCTGTGGTGATGAAAACAGGACGGATCAGAGAGCACTGGCACTGGAGAGGGATGAAGTGCATTCTTTGTACAGTACCTCAGTACCTCGACCTACCAGGCACTGGTCGACCCACGGCCAGTGTCACAGTGCACAGTGGTGTTCCTGTTCCCGTTTCCCTGGCAACCTCCAGCATCATCAACCATGCATAAGCATCTCCTAATGCTCAGAGGAGCACACAGCCACAATAACAGGCTGATTTGTGTATGTTCACATGACGTATCACTGTGTTGTGGTTGCATGTTCATAGGCCACATCCTTAACTTTGGTTAACCAAAGTAACATCAAAGAAACTGAATGAGGCTATGTTTACATCTGTTGATTTGTATTTAGCAGTCATATTGTGCATTACAGTGTACCTCTATAGGACAGGTGGTGTTTTAAAAGTTTTCAAACTTCTGTACACTTTTTTACATGCTGGCACGGGCATCTTTTACAACAACTTCTCAGGGAAAGGGAAATAAAAAAACCCACATCAAATGCATCTTGACAGCTCACCGACCATAAAAGGTGCAGCAAGAGCTGTTCTATTTCCTATAACAAAAAAAAAAAAAAAAAACTTCTCTCATACCTCCCCTTTTCATTTGTAATGATAACAATGGTACATTTCCCAAATACCTCAATTTTGAAGTTTCACCTGCATTATATGATTAAGTTTAACTTAAAAAGCAAGTTTTCAGATAGTTACATTATTAATAACATTACTAATAACTGTAACTTGGTACAGCAACAAAAGTTGCCCTTAACAGTGCCAAAAACACTGCTAGATTTACTTTAAACTGCCTGCTTATTGGCATCCCTGGTCAAAACAGACCGCAGGTGTGAACATGGCCTGATGCTGAACTTTATGACTTAAATGTTAGTTTATTTCCACTATGAGATCCAGCACAGACCTAGTAAAAACATACAACAGGACAAGGCTATAGTTCTGTCAGTGTATTCCTGTGTTTCTTTGAATTAGCACAGTAGTTTATAGATGCTGGTGTTTTTATCAGGAAAAAAATGCTTGAAAAACTTCAGACAGATGATACCAAGATTTAACAAAAACACTGACAAACACTACAATTCCTTCTGAAGTATATTGTTCTATTCTATTCTATTCTATTCTAAGATTTCATATTATATAGGTGCTGCAATGCTAGTATCTGCAGAGGGGGGAAGAATATGGCTTAGTATGAACCCTCTACAGCAGCTGCTACATCAACAAAAGATTTATTAGGAAAGATAAGTATCCCTGTGTTTTCAGCAGCTCTGGGAGTGAGCTCATCTGCTGCTGGCTGCCTTTATCATTACAGTATCAGCCTGAAAGAATGGCTCCTTTTTACTACAGAGGGCACTGCTGTGAAATCTGATGGGACACTGTACTACATGGTGAAGAACCTTTACTCTCGACCCAAAATAACCTGGTAGCAAAACAAACACGATCTAAACCTCAAACCACAATGTGTGTGCACGAGTCCCAACTTTGACTCCTCTGCATCATCTCTGCATCTCTGATTGTGTTGCCTATAGAAATACACAATAGCTTAAAAGCTGCACATGGCGCAATGAAAAGGCTGTTTAAGAGCTGGCAAAGCTAACCTTCAGGGTCAGCACGTGCACTGTTTACATAACGTAGCCTACACCATCAATCACCCAGCTGGCTCAACTTATTGTGTAACTTTACATCAACATCAGGCTCTGACCTGGCGAGTCTCCAGAACAATCACAACTCAATGAGGAAAAGGGATTAAGGGCAGATAAGAGATAAGAGCCAGCCTCCCGACACAAAGACAAACTACCACTTGCTACTGCACAAAAGCTGCTGAGAGAGTGAGGCCGGAGATGTAAGGTGCCCAGACCATAGATATAGTAATAGATATCTATGGTAGAGACCAGCAGTAGTAGTAGCAGCAGATGGAGAAGATTCGGCTGATCCAAGTTCTTCAGACATTTGGAAGCACTCACAAGGAGATGAAGACACCCCACTTCCACACCAACGCCAAAAAAAGGTTCATTCATGGGATTCGGCTGAGTGCTCACGTCCTCTGCAGTCCCCCATAGAATTTCCACAGAGACCAAAAGTGATTATAGGGTTGTCTGAGATATAATCCCAGTGGGAATGGGTGTAGAGGAGTCTGACCTTGCACAAGCAGTATTAACTGCTGACTGAGCACTTCCGTGACTCCTCTGCATGTGAAACAGCCATCTGTATCGGGACCTCTTGTCGCCTACTTATTAAAGGGTAAGTTTTACCACCAAGGCCTGTTTTTAAATTCATTCTATAAAACAGTAATCTCACAAGTCTGCTATTTGCTGAAATGCCACAAAAACAGTAGACGGGGAAATTACTGTGGAAAAAGCAGGGTGGCGTGTGTGTGCATGTGTGTGTGTGTGTGACTTGACTCTGTGAAATGAAGCAGACTACTGTTTTTGTTAGTCATGTTTTCAGAGATCTTTCCAAGTCAGCTCTAGATGTTTCTGCCATCTCCCCCTACCCCCACCAACCCAGCTGGTTACATTATGACCATATGGTCCTACCCTGATCCTGACCTCACTTTGATCCCTGTGAGCCCAGCCCAGCCAAGCCAGCCTCTCCAGGCCTCCACGCCTCAGCAGCCAGGGGCTGTGCGGGCACCTCCACCCAGGCTCAATCATACAGTACTTGCTTAGCCACATTCTCCCACTGGCGGCAACATGTTGAGAACAAATTGCGGTACTGAAAGTCATGGAGAACTGACAGGAATCTGGCTGGTTTTCCTCTTGAAACACCCATATTTGGCAAAAGCACCCATTCTCTCTGTTTCATTTTGCCTGATTTCTCTGAGCGCCATCAAGTCTGCTCTGACCTCTGCCATTGTGCAGAGTTACAGTGAAATATTCAAAACCACTCAGGAACATCAATTCTCTTGTGCAATTTCCGAAATGGTAATTTACTTCAATTCACATCTTGCTTTGCCAGATGCAACAAAGGAAAATGGCAATTCTGTTTAAAAAGCTGTAGACAAGCTGACAACATTTTGAATGTGAAGTCACAATGGCAGAGGTGATGAAGACTTTATGTGAAATCTAACAAGACATTAATCACAAATCAGCGAAATGGAAAGTCGACCACAAAAGACAGATAAAAAAAGATAAGCAGAACAAAACAGATGGAGGCAGAGAGATGGCCAGAGACTATGATGAGACAGAGGGAGCGAGCCTGCACAAAGAGATGGGATAAGAGACAGCCTCATAAATATCAGAGACTTGCGGCAGGTAGGCCTAGAGTACGAGCGGCAGGCTGCATACATAAACCACAGCTAATGGGATTTGTGGCACTGGGCTTTGCTGTAAATAGTCTCAGGTAAGAAGTGCAGACTCACTCCGCACTAACCTTCATCACACGACGCCTGACGACATGGACAGGACACGCACATAACTGGTCAGGGGTGGTCACTCTCACAGGTGTCCCCAGACAGTCTATGCGTCCCCAACTGGCCATCAACCTTGGCACACAACACCTCTAAGGAAAAAAGACTGACAGCAATCGCGCACTAATAGTTCCCCTGAGGTGAATTACAGTGTGCCATTAGCAACCCAAACTTTCCCCAGGCACCAGAAACGACACACCTTTTTTTATTCTTACATGCAGGTTTTTCTCAGATGCGTGGGTGTCCTGAGCCTGAGTCAGCATCCACATCACGGGCGGTGCTTTCGGGGTGGAGACCCAGAACCAACCCGAGCGAGATAGAGAAGATGCCTCGCACGGCCATAAATCTACCAGCGCTTTACAGCCCCTATAAAAGGACCCGGAAGGAAGCAATCTCCATTACGACCTGGCAGCTGGGCCATGGGCTGGGCCTGTTGGATGACTTTGAGCAAAGATATGAACCTCTGGTGGTGCCCTGTTGGGGAAAAAAAACTCATTGGTCTCGGTTAGCCCGCACGCTAACGTTTTACCTCTTTTTTGAGGTCACTGTTGCATAACGAGCTCTAAAAAAAACTTTCACTGTCCAGACACTGCTACCATCACAATTCCTTGAAGGCTGATTTTTTTTCTGGCTGTAACTGGTCACAGCGTGTAGATAACCAAATGCGACAGTGAGTGTCACCTTTCAGTGGCAGCTGTGGCCTAGTGGGTAAGGGGTTGGTCTAGGGATTGGTTTAGTGAGAACCGCCTGGGCAAATGGAGAGGAAGTGGGGAGTGACTAGCATCCATTTGCACCTTCAACCATGGCAGAGGTGCCCTTGAGCAAGGCATCTAAACCCATATTGCTCCACAAGGACTTCCCCTGTACCTAATTCACTGTACATCGTTCTAGTTAAATGTGAAAATAAAAATAAAAAAAAACTAAGATTTGAAGTGCCCAAACTGGTGTCCTCTCCTCAAATGAATAAAGGGGTGTTCCTCACCCAGCAGGTTCGGCAACAAACTCTAATCAGTTCAGTTGTGGTGTATGGCTAAGTGGAGGTTTCGGTCAGGCACAGATTGCATGTCCACAATTAACTGGCAACATGTAGAGGGATTTATTACTGATTGGCCCAGGTTAAGAATAAGAATAAGGAATATCTTGAGGGTGGCGCTCCAAACAAACTGAATGCCTGTTAGGGAAACACAACAGAAGATGAGACAAGACGAGACAATCTAAGCACAACCGGATCAAACTGGATCTTTGATCAAACCCTTTGTAGACTAAGAAAGGTAGACATATATACACTCATAAAGCTTTTTTTTATGGTTAACTTTAACTTTTCACTGTTTATATCTTTTTAGCAGCTCTTTCATTAGTTTAAGGTTAAACCAATCCTCAAAGTCATTCTCAGAACATATTATCAAATGTATCAGTACAATCTAGGGCTGGGTGATATGGACCTAAACTAATATCTTGATATTTCTGGGCTGACTGGCGATATACGATACATATCGATATTTCAAAAAGAGGATGAGCAAAGTGTTTCATGTTAAGTTAAGACTGCTCTAAAAGAGCTGTGCAAATGAAAAAGTAAACAGTAACATACACAGGGGTACAGCTGAGTGATCCGAGAAAGCTCCGGCTGTCTAAACAGTGTGAACACATTAGGATAAGTGGTTTTGATAAAGTGGTATTGTATCATCAAAAATATATCGATATGGCGATATAGTGTCAAATACATATCTTCTTTAAAAATATATCGATATTACGATAATATCGATATATCGCCCAGCCCTAGTACAATCACACCACTTTCAGTTCTTCAGCACAGAAAACCGCCTTAAATAAAGATTCATAATACCTAATGCACCTAATGCAGTGTTCTTTCCACTTTGTTTTTAAAACCCCAGAATTTTTGCAAGCTGATAAATGTTAAAATGTTGTGGAACAGGCAGCCATAATACTGTAGGTTTTGCTTCAAATGTTGTTGACATAATCAACACTACTGAGCAACAAACACACGGCCAAGAACGGGTTAAAATATCATCTCATAGGATCAATCCAAATCCTCTGGGCCACCTGGGAGTTTCCCCAGTGTGCATGACGTAACAAGCAAACTGGAGCAAAGCAGAGAAACTAGATGTTGTAACCTGTTAGGCTTCCCACAACCACTTCCAGACACACCTTCCCCAAAACAAAACCCATTGTGGTCAACGACTGAACACTGTGACAAATGGGCAAGACATGTTGGTATTTTTAAAAACAACCAAACTGGTGGTGCTACGCAGCTTTGGGCCTTTTCTCAATTTTCACAGTTCAAGAGGCTGCTTATATTTCAGGAAAAGTCATGTGAATTTTATGTTCCCCTCTCTTACACACACACACACACACACACACACACACACACACACGAGACAGGAAGAAAAGGAAATGTTAAAGAAGGGAGAAGAGAATGGGCTAACGTGAGGTCAAAGCCATAGCAACAGGGGATGGGGGGTGGTGCCAGCAATGAAGCTACGTGGTGGAAGTCTTCTCATGTCCTGTTGCCATGGTTATTAGTGTTGACATTGGCCGTGTACATTTAGTTGGACAAGCTGGTTACTGCTCGTGCCTATGACTACAGCGTGCCTGCCAAGCAAGGGTTGCAAGGGACTAATATAAAAGGCAAAGCACGTGACAGTATTTGGCCCCAGAAGCACAGCTCTCACAGAGGAGGGCACGCGGGAGAAGGATGGGGTTGGGGGTTTGGGGGTGTTCTCTTGTGAAACCAAACAATAAGGTTACCAAGCAGCTAATCTGCTTTTTGAAAAGCCACTCTACAGCAGCTAGCGAGAGGTGGCGCAGCAGCGGGGGTGACTGCGAGTGGCCAGCTCATGTTCCAATTGCTGAACAGTTAAATCGAGATCAAAGTACCACCATGAGCTTTGGTACGCAGCAAGATGCCAACCGCGATCACGAAGTCAGGATGTCCATTCCGCATGGACACTATGCTCGGCTGCCTCATAAATTTAAAGCGGGGTAGATGCAGTGTCATGCTATGAATTTGTGGTGTGCATTTCTGCGGAAAAAATGCACTAGGTACAGATGTGCATTGGGGTTGATGCTTCAGTTCTTCAAGTCTTTCCATTACCGCGCCTGCTACATCCAAAAGCGCACCACCTAGCAACACAAGAGTGTGCAATTTTCTGTCTTGCTACCATTCCCAAAACTTTATCTGTCTGCACGACAAAAACACATCGTTGTCTGCAGTTACCATTATGCCTAAAATGTAAGGTAGGTATACACAGCAAAGCTGAGTTGGTGACGTGGCGAAATAAAGATAAATGAAATAACGTTATCATACAGCCTACCTGCTAGAACACTGTTCATCTTGGTACACAACGCTGACCATTGGACATCATCTAATGCCCCCTGCCACAATTCAACGTCGACATCTATGAGACACGTCTCATCTCAGGTTTCTGAAAAGGTGAGGACTGGATTCTCGAAAAGTTTGGAAACGCTGTAAATGACCCAAACTACCACGGTCATGCTTCACAAAGTACAATAACGAGAAAGCATTCTAGCCGTCACTTCCAAACATTTAATAAAAGACACCAGGTGATGTTACGACAATGACAGCCAAGCTCATAGCATCGTGCCAATAGGGGTATAGAAAGCCTTACTAGCTGAGTAACTTCACGCAGACCCGAAAATGTTCTTATCAAAAAGAACACTGCCTTTGGCGTGTTACTGGCCAACTGGATACCTACCAAACCATCCACCAGAGTTCACAAGTTCAAGTGCATTGTAGCTTACTGAACACATGTAAACCAAATAAAATGGTAAAATAATCCATACGTAAGCTTGCGGTGCTTCGTTAGCTATAGATAAATGTTTTCGTCGGAGCGTTTCATCATATGAGAGCGAAATAAAGCAAAGCTAGTTAGCTATCGTGACAGCTGTTTAAATTTTACCCGATATTGCTTTGCATTCTGCTTTCCAGCAGTTTAGGTCAGCACAACTTGAAAGGCATGCTACTTCTAGCGAAAAGCAAGCTAACTACAAGGATACCATAGTTACCTGGTGCCTGGACAACAGACCACGTTAACAACGTTAACACACAATCCAAAACCTTGGGTTTGTTCTAAAAAGGACCATTAAAAGGACCCAGTTAAAAAGACACTTTAACTGGATTATTAAGGGAGGACCGAAACTTACTTTTGTGTTTGCCATAACTCCAAGATTGCTTCGCAAGACTAGGGCTCCGAATAATGGCTCTCCCAGCCGACTTCAAAGCATCCATAATTTTAATCCAAACAACGGGGTAAGAGCTCTGTACGCTCCGATATTTTGCTCTGACGGTGCGAAGTACTCAACTGGGTTTTCATGCACTCACAAACTTTTCCGCAACCTGTTTTCCCCGTCTGAAAAGACAGCAGGAGCCGATAGCTGCTCATGCTCGCCAGGGGTGGGCGGCGATGCGTATGTAAATTGGCCGGATAATGCACATGACGTTGCAGAGTAACCACATGCGCGAGAACCTTTTTTCCTCTTTTCAATGGAGGCAATGCTCAGCCTAATTGGCGCGCAGTGTCAGGTTGGCCCTAACCTTTTGATGCATTTCTGCGTTTAATTCCCACATGGTTGTTTGTGCGCCATTTCAAGTCTTATTTGCACCTGTCCCGTCAGTGTTGTTCCGTGAAATCCCTATTTAATGCAAAGGCTAAGTCCTACCTTATTTGTTAAACAATGGAAAACATAAATATGTTGAGTGTTATATTTATGCTTGAGTTTTATATGTATACTGAGAGAGAAAGAAGCTCAGTAGCCTATGTGTCTGAACTGAAGGCCAGTTTATTAAGACTACCTCTGGATGCAGTCCCAATAGACCCTGCAGCCAGGTGTAAGGTGACATATCCTCTGTCTGCGAGATCGGCCAGCCGAAGAGCAGGATGACATGTTCACTCGTCTGGTCACGCAGCTGTCTGGCATGGCTGGTGCCCTGAGAGGACCCAGGGGCTCTCGCTGAGCCACAGGTTCCTGCCTCTAAAAGCATCTCACCTCATTTATGAGCAGCAGGTGAGGAGAGGGAGAAGTATCAGTAAGTACATCCGCTCCCATTAGTCCTGATCTTAAGGTCTATTCCTTTCCACACACACACACACACACACACACACACACACACACACGCACGCACGCACACACACACACACACACACACACACACACACACCTTATTACCTATGAGACCAAGCATCCAAGTCGAGGTCTACCTCTTCACACACACACACAAACAGACACAAACACACACACACACACACAGTCTTCTTTGCCTGTTGTTACCTATAGGGCAAAGCATCCAGAAAATGCAGCATATCCACATCCCTGATCACACTGCTACAAAGATATGAAGATATGCACGTGTTTTGTATCCATGGACACAAGCACCTGCAAAACACATAGCCTTTTCAGACCAGACTTGCTTTTAATGTTCAAAAAACACCACTGAGAAGCCACCACCACCTATCTGTTTTGGTCTCAATGGCAAAGATGTTAACGCGCATATATTACATATGTATATGTAACGTGTATATTTCCTGTTTTCTTGTGTACATTCTATGTGTATCAAAGTGGAGCTTAAAGTGTGCACCTCTTTTTACACAGCAACATATATATACAATATAGTGTGATTCAGCATGGACCTGGGTTACACACAGAGACAAAATAAACATTTCACTTTCTCTACAACAGAAAGGACAGTGGCACGCTGATCACCTCATGTTTCTCTACAAATCCCCTCTTGTCTTTTTTTTTTCTTCTCTGCAATTCTATCTCTCAGTCAGAAGCCCATTCTCCCAACACAAAGGCAGCATTTGTCTCTGTAGATGTCAGAGATGAATGTCATGTTCGAAGCGGCAGGGATCAGGCAGGATAAGAGGGAGGGGTAGACAGAGCACACAAGAAAGCATTTAGTGCTTCCTTTCGAAGCTTAATGTACAGTAACTACCAACTGAAACAGAACTGTTTGATGTTTGCTCTCAGTCGGTCCCTGCTGTTTTTCCAGCTTCAACTATAGATATTCCTGCTATGCCGAACGTGAACAACATGCTGAATATGACGGAGCTGTAAATTATTGATTGGAGGGCTTTATGCTAATGATGTTTCTTCACAAGTGGAAAACAGTGGCTACACATGGCAACCCGACCCGGGAACAGCAGTTGCCAGTGTTTCTGTGTGGATGCAGTCAGTGAGTTGTTCTTTGAGCCAAGCGGAGACTGCATCTTTTGTTGTCTTTCAGAGCTGAATGCATTGCTCTGTCCAGGAGTAGACCACCCCTTGCACTCACACAAAGAACAAACGTGCAGCGCTTGGGCTGCCTATCAACTGCCTAATCCACAAATGCTTAGTCATATTTTAATAGTCTCGATCAGGCTCAACTCCTGGGTTTAATATGATTATGTGACACAATGTGTTTAATGGACAAGTCTAAGGCAGTACGCACACACGTGGGAAGGTGACCTGCAGTGGATTTTTTTTGTCCAGCTTCAGAGATAACAAGATGACCTCACAGCCAGTGCACACCTGCAGGGACACTCTGACAGCCCATCATGTATTGGCAGGATTAGATGACATGAACGCCATCTCTACTTCCATGCAGAGAGAATGCAAGCCAAACCCACTACAAGAATGAAAACCACAGGGCATTATATAAAAAGGGTATTATATTTCACAGTTGTATGGTTTAATAAATTGTCTGACTGGGTGAAATGTGTGTATGTGGTGTGTATATTTAATTAATGTAGTAAGATGAGCAGTATTCATGTGTGACACGGTAAACAGGTTAATCAAACAGCCCTTAGTCTTTTAAAGGATAGCATCTTAATTAAGGGCATAGCAGTTGCCATCCATGCATTAAATCACCTTCTCTCCCTTAAGCCTTCTTACTGCCCCTTGTCTTTCCACTTCAGAAATCAGTGGGTTAATTATAACTTAACCTGCAGCCAGAGGGTAGTAAGGAAAGACGGAGACAGAGAGAGGGTGGAAAGTGATTTAACTACTTATAGTCGTCTATGGGATTAAGATCATCAATATATTAACACTGCCTCCCTCATTTCTGGGCTTCTATGACATTCTCATAGTATCGCATAGAACCTCATAGTAACACTTGCCCTAAGGCATTAACAGCCAATCCCACTCAATACACACACACCATAGCACTAAAAAGAATAGAACAAGAGTTTAAGTCAGTGGTTCAGTTATTTGTGAGACACAGATACCCCCACACCCCAAAATCATATATGTATAAATGCATAAACACAAGTGCATCTATGAGTTTCTGATTATCTCTTTCACCAAACAGAGGTGAACTAACATGCACATACTAAGCTCTCATTGAATGCCTTAAATATGTTGGTGGTGGAGATAACACTTTGCTATTTCTTGGAGAATTGCATGGCACACAAACTGCAATGGACTGTGTTGAGAGATTATGCATTTACCTCCCTCTAGTGGTGAAATGAGTGTAGTGAGTCCAGATCTCATTCAGTGATGCTTATATGTGCTTAACCAGGAAGCTGATATGAGGTTAGGTAGGATAAGGCTGGTACATTCACAATTAACCATCACCAATAACCAGATCTTCTGCAAATACAAGTCATTCATTTAATAGGATGCATTTCTTCTTGTGCCCTATATAATGGGTCAGATTTGCATTAAACTGGCACACTACTGCACAAGTACATCTAATACTTCACAAAACTCAAGACATACTTCACTCCACTCAGATATAAAGAACCAGACAAACTCAATGTGCAAGAAAACCCTTCTTTAATCCCTTGAAAACCTCACAGAAAGAGACCGCAACTGAGATCCAGACTGGAGGAGAGTGAAGTGACCAAGGGCAAAAGGAAAAACAAAACTGAAAACAAATGTTTTTCCATTAAACGTTCAAACCGACTGACCTTTTCCCATTCCTTTTTTTTTTTTTTAAACCGCAGTAGGCATTGTCTTCTGCACTTTAAAAACAAAAATGCGTTTGTCCAGCATACCACGTAAACACTCAGAAGAACCAACCACATGAAATGACAGCAAAAACAACATAAATCCATCGATCAATCAATCTAAGCCCTGCATGAGGGGTCATAAACATTAAAGTAGAACAGGTAAACTTTGTGGCCTCAACATTTCTAATACTTTTTTTTGTTTTGAGCAGAAAATGAGAATACTTTGACATTCCTCCGTATTTAAATAGAATCAGCAATGCACTGTGAAGGCTCCAACATAGCAGAACATTAAAAAATACGAGTCATCTGGCTGACCCTTCTGCTGCCAAGGTAGGATGAGCCAGAATCGGTCCTTTCAACAGGACAGACCCCAATGAAAGACAAAAACAAGGCTCAGTCATGGCAAGGACAATGTGATCTAGTGTCCAACACTGTCATTTGGAAACAATAGGTAACAGGGGTAATTTCCTTGTTTCTCACAAGGAAGTTATGAAATACAAGAATTATGAAATGTTATGAAGTCATGACAACAGATATCAGCTTGAGTGAAGTAAGCCACTCTGCAAATCCGACCAGGAGTGTTGTTGTGGCAGCAGAAAAGTTTACATGTGATTTGCTTCCTGTTTGACTGTTACGTTGGAGTGACACTGCCAGGGGGCAGAACACTGACCAAAATCAGGGCTGTTCCATCCCTCACCTAGACACAGGGCTCGAGGCTTTCACAAAGAGGTCAGTAACAACCAGCTGGAGCGTGCAAGGACTCTAACTAACCCAGCCTGAAGGGGCCTTGCGCAGGTCGCTTTGCCATGATAACTGCCACATTGCTCAACACAAACTTCTGGTGATCTAGTCGCTCTAGCTCTGCAAGCAACCCACGAAAGTCTTCAAGCTGAGCCTTGGTGTGACCAGTCCTCGTTCAGCTCCCCCAGTGACTGAGCACGTGTTGTCGCCTAACACCTGCTCTAAAGTCTAAATGCCAGAGACGGAGCACCGCTGGATCTGGTGAACGCACCTAACACTGACCACCATGGCTGAACAAGGGCATCTGGGCAGTCCACCAATGAGCTGCTGTCTCAAGGCACTGATCAGTTTTCATTTGAGGGGATGCGTGACAAAAACACATTGTGGGTGAAGCTTACAAAACAAAAAACAAAAAAAAAACAAAAAACCAGGACTCGGGGACTTAAGAGACAGAGGAGGCTTGCGTTCGTGTATTTCCAAAAGAAAATATGTCTTGGTCGTTGTTTGTTTTCTTAAATTTAAGAGCATTTCCATTTGAGCTTCACATAAACTGAAGACCAGACAGCTGACACATCACATAACCAAACCCTCATCATCAGGGCAGGGAGGTGCTGTTTCTGGGATTCAAAGACGACACAAGCTTTGAACTTCTACCATGGAGAGAGTCCACAATTTTAATACATTCCTCTGGTGCCACTGGTGGTGACGTGTTTTTTTTTGTTTTTTTTCCGTTTCTTTTTACAGATGACTTCTGTCGATCCAGGACCAGCATTGCAGTAGAATACAGATGTTGGAGACGCTCCCACCCCCACACTAATCTAATCCTAGCCAATCTACTGCTGAACTCCAGAAATATGGTGGTGAGGTGATGGTAAGGAGAAACTGCTTTAAAAAGGGATGTTCATTTCCTTATGCTTTAAATGAGATGGTGAAACATGGTTTCTGTGAGGTTTCCAGACTTGAACAAGAAAAAAAAAAAAACCTTCCTACTTGACCATCTGTTGAAATCGCTTTTTTTGTCTTTTGAGTTTTTTTTTTTTTTTTTACTACGACAAATACAGTCACACAACACGACATCCTTCTGCTGCGCCGGCCAGGGGGAAGGGAAAGAGGGAACGAGCCACGGAGAAAAGAGAAAAAACAAAACAGAAAGGGGTGTGAAGGGGGGGATAGAAGAGAGGGAAAGACAAGAGAGAAAGAGAACATTCTAGGCTGCAGACATGCAGCGTTCCACTGGTTCCGGGCCCCTCTTCATCCTCCGTAATGGAGGCAGAAAGAAAGAAAGAAAGACAGAGGGGCAGAGGGAAAGCGAGGAAAAGGAAGAGAAAGAGAGACAGAGAAAGAAAAAGTGGAGTGGAGGGACGGTGAGAGAGGGGGGGGGGGACGGTCACTTCTTGAGAGGCTGGTAGACCGAGGCGTTGGGGTCCAGGCCGGACGGGGTGGTGTCCATGAACTTGGAGGAGTAGTGCGGTGCCACGGGGCTCATGCTGCTGGTGTCGGCCGAGTAGGCCAGGCTGGGCATGACCGCCATCACCTCGGCGATCTTCTGCTTCAGGTCCGCGATCTCCTGCTCCTTCTGCAAGATCTGACCTGTGGCCAAACACACAGAACAACATTACAACAATGCCATTACAACATAGACTTTAGGGCCTCAAGACTTTGAACAGTTGCCTGTACAACAAACTTAAGCAGCAAGTCCACTAAGGTGCAAGATAAAAGTAGCAAGTGTCAAGTACAAAACAAACAGCAAAGAGAACAGGGGAGGGGGTATATACAAGGGCATAATAAATAATAAAAAATACGTAGTGAAGGGGGCATGGTAGGGAAAACGAAGCATTGCACATTGCTTTGTGGCTATTGCACAGGAAGCGGCAGTGGGGCAAACCCAGATAGAGCATGTGCACTAGCAGCAGTGGGGTAACACCCAGATAGAGCATGTGCACTAGCAGCAGTGGGGCAAACCCAGATAGAGCATGTGCACTAGCAGCAGTGGGGCAAACCCAGATAGAGCATGTGCACTAGCAGCAGTGGGGCAAACCCAGATAGAGCATGTGCACTAGCAGCAGTGGGGTAACACCCAGATAGAGCATGTGCACTAGCAGCAGTGGGGCAAACCCAGATTGCACACATGGACACACACACACACACACGTACTCATCTAGCTACTGCATTCATCATCCACAGTGGAACATGTGAGATCTGAGGTACAGCACTTTGCAGAAATAGTGACTTCAGTAAGAATAGACAATCACTCCACTGGAGCTGCACAATCAATCTCCAAACTATGACAGACTGAGAATGGAGTGATCTGCTCCATTATGGCCGAAAACAATTGGAATCTGGAGAACTATGAATCCAGGACAAATGTTGTCCTTGGCATTTAGGAATCAGAAACAGAAACCGTCCTCTGCGCCAGCGATTCCATGCATATCTACTGGAGAGCAGCACAGGACAAAAGGGTGCTTAGAGGGACAAAACTAGCAAGAGCTGCCCCTCTTTGCTGTTCTAGGCATTTTAAAGATGAGACAGACTGCAGTAACATCTTCAATAAGTAATGTTACTTCTGTTATGTCGCAAAACCCAGTCATAAACATGAACATGTATTTCATCATGCATTTTTCAAAAGTCTCTGCCTTTTGGGAATGTCATACATAATTCAATATCAAAACATGATATGTGGATCATGTTTTTTTTTTGTTTTTTAGAATTTCAGATATATTGAAATTCCTTGATATATTAGCAACACAAATGCTGTGGTGAAATGCAACCCTTTTACAGTCACAAAAATGTCAAACCAGAGTGCACCAAATACTGCCAAAACATGAAGCGTGTGTCTAACAGCAGATTATGTCTGATTTTGTTAACCAAGCATAATGCAAATATTTATGATCTTAGTTTATTTGTGATCAATAGTTAGTTTCAAACATAAATAAGTATACTAACAAACAAGTCACCTCACCCCTGAACAAAATAACCCTTTTTTGTCCTACAACCCCCGAGTTGGTATCTTATTTGCGATGTGAAACAGGACAGTGGGTGTAGGCGGTAAGCTCTCTTAGTCCTCCAATCACTGGCGCACTGGGAAAATCTCTTTGTTACCCACCCTCCTCATGTCTCATCAAGTCTGACAATCACATACCATGATGTCTACCGACATCCTAATCTGCATGCCTTCTGTCAGCCTTCACCACGCCACACACATCAGGAAAAATATAGATATCACTTCTGCTCTGAAAACGACTCAAGCCACCTTCATGAATATCTCATTTTAGTTCCTTTAGGTTTATACAATAAGATGTACTATACTCCCCCCCATTTCCTTATGCACAGATGCTCATTCTAAATTGAATTGCCAGTCAGGCATGAGACTGCAGAGAGCTGGCAGGTGTCAGAAATCATGCAGTAGTCAATATGTCAAGGCAAGTTCAAGCAAATGTTGTGGTTAGTGTTTGAATACTGGTAGGGACAAGGGGAAGAACCTTTTCACCACACCTAGTATAGTCTCGTTTCTGCCCGTGCCTGTGTGTGCAGGAAGGGGCAATGTCTGTTTCACTTCGGCTTATGGGTTTAGTTGATGACTGCAGCACACAGGCCCAAGCAGTCAGGCAGACACACACACACCTGGAGTATAGGGCTGCATAATATTGGAAAAATGTGCGATATGCGGTAACACTGCTGAATGTTGCGGTGATGATATGTTTTGCGATAAATAAACGTTACATTAATATAGTTTAAACATTTAAATACAGTTTTAACATCTTTCAGCTTAATCTTCACCGCTAGGCCATAGCCAGTGTGCAGCCTATGGGGGGTGGATATCAAGGGCAGTAGGACTCCATTTGATTTCCCAAATATCTTCATATGTGGAGCGTGTAACATCTTACAGTAATGTCCCATTTATTGCAGTTAAGCCATATATATCACGATATTGTATATTGGGATATCACAATATTTTTGATATATTGTGCAGCCCTACTGGAGTATATCACACACACACACACACACACACACGCACACACACGCACACACACACCTGGAGTATGACGCACGCATGCACGCACGCACGCAGAAGCACACACACAAACAAACACACACCTTGTGCAATCTCTAGCTGTCTCTTGGCGTCGCCCAGCGCGGAGAAGAGGTCCAGCTTGATGCGCGTCTCTGCGCTGAGGCTGTTCTCCAGGTGCTGGGTCTTCTCCTGCATCGCCGACAGCGCCGACATCAGCACCTCTGTGTCCTTTTCATTCTCCTTATACTTGTGCAGCTCCTGGGACATTGGGGGCATGGAGAGGAGGGATACGGACATTTTTGAGTTCACAACATTGCAGTTGAATTTTCCTTCCTTTTTGCAAACAGAAACAATATTTTTAGAACAATATAATAATATAAGGACCAAAGCATTGGTGGGTAATTAAAACTGAAAGAACTGTACAAGGTTTGATGAGAAGACCTTCAGGCTACGTTTACATGATGACGGTCTGAACAGGAGACGCAAAAGTGGCGTTGCGTCTAAACTTTTTATTCCACGTTTAGACGAGCGTTTTCGGGAGGAAATCTGCGTGCATACGGTGACGCAAAAGTGTGTGGAATTCGATCGGGCACAGATCCGCCATGTTTGTTTCCCTGTACTGCCGATCTGTCCAGAGTTTTGCGTCTTGGGCAGTGTAGACGGAAACGCTACAGCGGAACATATTCAACTTTTCCACTCTCGAGGGTGGTTTCAGATTTTTGCGTTTTTAGGCCCCAAAAACGTCGTCACCGTGTGAACGAAAGGCACTTGCGATAAAATATTTTGTGTTTTTTACCCGTAAGCGTTCTCGTGTAAACAGGCCCACAGTGTAGCAGTGTATTAATTATTGGGGAGTGTCAGGTGTGTTGAGAGACGTGTCTGTCGCACCTGCACTGTGAGTTCCAGCTCATGGATTTGCTCCTCCTTCTGTTTCAGGTCTTTGCTGAGCTTCTTGCATTCGGCCTCCAGCTCAGAGATTCTCCTCCGCAAGGAGTCTGTACACTCCCCTCTGAAGGACCAAAAACACACGGAGACACACACACACACACACACACACATTAGTTAGTTACACACAGGCTAACAAACAGCACTAGCACAGCAGGCCTAATTTTAGAAATGCAGCTTGCAAAACCTCTGAGCTAACAGGATGATGACATAGGTTATGACATATGCAAAACGGATTTCCCAACCTGTAAGTTGGAAAGTACTGTAAATGCAAACATGGGTGTGTGAGGGTAATGCTGGGGTGTGCCTTTGCACATATGTAACAGCTCAGTGCAGAAACAACTTCAGTCGAAAAAACACCTCAACCCATGACTGTTCTAAGAGATTTCATGACATGCAGAACCCCTGCGCAAGAATCTCTGTCTTCACTGGAGTAAACCGCAGTTGGGCCACCAGGAATGTTCATGTTCTTTGTGTATTTAACTCCAAAACATGGCTTAACTTCCACATCTACAAATTACTCAACCCATTTAGGCTTGACTGCGGCCCTACTGTGTCAGTGTCTGTTTTAAATATAGGTGCCCACGCCTTTCCTCACTGTGGTTGCTGATGTGTGAAGCTACTTCCCAGCACTCTCTGCACTTTTAAACTAGGGCCCAGCACACATGTAACTACACTCTGAAAAGCACGTTTTTGGTGCTAGGCAGTTTAATATCCTGTCACAGCCCAGTAATGTCTTACAGAGCATGTCAAAGACACACAAATACCTTGAACTTTAATGAGTGTCACAAAAGCTGGATGTATGGACTGTAGTTGTATGGACAATTCTGAGAAGGAGGTCAGAATTTAGAGACAAACATCTGGTAAACATCTGAGAGAGAATCAAGCAGCATTTTCACTGTGGGGTAAAACCCAGGGGTCTTGGGAAAACTCAGAGACATTTTCTCAGGCTGGTACAGGGCAATGGGCCAAAAACATTTAGTTTGGCCCTGGAGTGAGTCTGGTATGAGCTGAAGCTAAACTGGGGATGTTTGGAATTACAATAAACACAGAAACATAACAGATGGGTTGCATTACTTTCAGCTGCCTAGAAAATGTTAATATTTGTAAAGAAACTCTAACCTTAAAGCAAATCTAAAAGCTGATGTGGCCAACATTTCCTACTATTTTATGACATATTGAAGTGTCGTTTTAATTTCTTTTACTTGAAACCTGCACAACTGTTGCTAAGTAGTGCTCATAAGCGTCTTGCACCGACGGTCATGTTTGCCCAAGGTCTCAAATATTACACAAGTAACCGAGCAAAAAAAGGCAAGTGCCATTCACTGGTGGATGAGATTAAGCCTTTAGGGTGGCATTATCCCTAAATAGGTAAAAGCAAATTGAAAGCATAATTAAGCTATCACCGACATGTCGTGCCATGAATGCTTCAAATGTAACCAACAGTCCACCATCAAGGCTCCTTTTATACATGGCTTCTACTGGCCAAACTCAGTATCTCTTTGTATGTGTCTACATGTACTTAAAGCTAACTGATTTTACTATTTATATAATTTTAAAGCCAAAAAATGCTCGATAATGGAATTACAGTTTTGTGTTCCTTCTTGACTTCTATTCCTTCTAACCCTATAGAAGTTCTACAGGAGATGAGCCAGAGAGAGAGTGAGAGAGGGAGACATAGAGAGAAGGACAGGAAGACAAGAAAAGACAGGAAAAGTGAGAAAGAGACAGACATTGATAGAGAGAGACAGACAGACAGGGAGAGGGGGAGACGGAGAAAGAAAGAGAGATGTGGGGGTGGTGAGAGAGAGAATGCCTGTGTGTGTGTGTGATGTGGTACCGTGAGGCAGCGGCGAGAGCGACGGCGCGGGCGGCCGTGGCCTCCTCCAGCTTCTTGCGCTTCCTCTCTTCGGCCAGCTGCTTCTCGGCGGCGGCCCGCGCCTCCTGCTCCGCCTTCAGCCTCCGCTCCAGCGAGCCCAGCGCCTGCCGCTCCTTCTGCTTCCCCTGCACCGCGCTGTGCAGCCTGCACACAGTCGCACATAACATTTACATAACATTAAAGGCCTAGCGAAATGAAAAAATGCCTCCTAAGTAAACTTCATATATCGATTCTAGGGACATTTTTGTGTTGACTGACGAAATGATGCCACCTTTGGCACAGTAAACAGCGAGAAAACTGGCAAAGAACAGCGCTTAATGCGAACCACTTTTGATCCAACCGGAAGTAGCAGACGATAAGGCCGTGGCGTCACGAGTTGGACACAGATTGTGTTTACATTATGGCTGACCGTACAGTTGACGACGAAGAGAGCGCAGAATTTAGCGATTATTCATCCTCATCCGGCATTTCTGATCCGTTTATTGACGAAGGAGACACAGAAAGGGAAGAGGAACAAACTGAGCAGAGTGAAGAGACTTTACATGGGGTAGAACCTTACAGATTCGAGCCTGAAGTTACCTTGTCTAGCCTAGGCATCACCATGATGCTGAGCGTGGCCGCAATCACGGCAATGGGCGATAAATAGGGGGATTAGGCTTTTGTTTGGGTACTTTTAGTGACTCCTATCAGCTGATCAGGGGTCCGTTTCCCAAAACCGTAGTTGCTTACTAAGTTAGCTACTTTTTTGGTTGCAATGCAATTTCCCATTGCCAACCAACTAAGTTGCTAACTGGTTAGCAACTATGCTGTTGGGAAACGCATCCCAGCACTCTCACACGCACAGCCACTCACTCAGGTTACAACCTGATACAACCAGAATGCCACAAATACATCTAGCTTGCTTCCACGCCCTAGCAAAATACTTCAACTACTCTGAAGACCGAAACAGAACTCAATCGGTAATCGCCATGATAAACTTTATCCTTCGGGAACAGACACATCGACACCCCTTCGGCGTTTGTGTTGCTGCATCCACCAGCAATACACCGCTTCCCTCCTCCTTTCCTCTTCTCTTTCACTTCCATGACTAACCTTATGGGACCGATGGACGCAAAATGCGTCCAAATTTACACCCATTCTTCTCTGTTGAAATACTCCGGAACGGTACATCCTACATCGTTGTCTTATCACTGGTCACTTATACCAAACAAAACAACAGAACCAGGGCTTTACAACGTGACCTCCCGCTTATTTTTGTGACCAAGTATCAGCGAGATATTAATATTTAAAGACTCACCAAAATCTCTCATATTAGCGCTTTGCACATGCATTACTCTCGATGAAATTACTTGCGAACCCGTGATCGGAGAGATAAGACACGCACATCACTACAAACTACAGACCCTCAGCTTTCCAACGACACCAAGCCTACATATTATAACGTTAATTTATCACGTTAAAACAAGGGATCAAATATTTGCCATCATTATTTATATAATGACTTGACAAATTTTTACTTCGCCCATTTTAATTATCCAGTTATCAGTCAATGCATAATAGCAGAACTTACCCATTCTACTGCTAGCATGCATTTCTGTCAAGACACCTTTCATACAGTTTTGAAATGACTGAAAATTTCTGCATAACATCCATAATCCTGTATAATCCTGATATAACATCCTTTATTACATGGAACATATGCCCTCATTTCCGTCAGGCACAGTCTCAGACTACATATTTATCAACATTGATAAGCCACTGAATATCCCACCATCATGGTTCTTATATTGCCAGATTCCAGACAATCTCCTCTATTCACATATGAATATATATGCTAACCAGAAAGCCGATAATAATTCAAAAACTTTAGAGAAACTTCGATAGTCGAGACGGAAAACAGCGCAAGTGAATACAAACAGCTCGAGAGCGGTCCAACTCGTGACGTCACACATAGCTCCGGCCACAATGGCCACGCAGAGAAAGAATTCCCCCAGATTTGTCGGCGGGAAGTTCAAAATTCCGCTCTCCTTTTGTTATGCGAAAAGCTGCGACAGCGAATGTCACAGAAAATGGTCAAGGAGTACCTAAACTGTGATTTTGCATGTAGTGAGGTGTTGCGTTTCACTAGGCCTTTAAGAAAACAGTTTTGACAGGCAGTACCTTGCTGTAGTTTCTCGTCGCCGCCATGATGAAAGTCCACACGAGTCGATTGACGAACATGAACCAACAGGAAGAATAGGAGAGATAGTACAATCGACTTGTTTGGACTTCCATCATGGAGGCGACGAGAAACAACTGCAAACTACTGCATGTAAGAACAGTTTTTTAAATAAACGTTGTGTACATTTACAAAGTTCTCAGTGCCTTGTTTTGAATGCCAGGGCCTTTGTTGTACTACCGATGGAGTGTGGAGTTTCTTCGAGCTGTTTTAATGGTTCTCCTTTATGATGATACACTAGGCAACTTTTCGGGCAATATTGCCAGGCAACTTTACTAACACATGCTGTTTGGGCACTTTCCTACTGATGTTAGGACACACATTTATCAAAGGAACATACGTTATCAGCACAGAACTTATCTTTTTAACTTCAATCAGAATATTAGGAGCATTTTATGCCATTGTCCAGCAACACTGCTCAAAAAGTTGCTCCATGTATCATCACCTTTAGGGCTCATTTCCACCATACACTTTGCGTGTACAGCGCGTGCCCGTTTTCTGTCAGTATTCGTTTAGAATGCACGTTAACAGATTAAAGCATTTCCACCGCACGCGTGATCTGAGCATATTCTGTCCCTATACAAACCTACTGTACACGGATACGCGCTGTACACGCTGAAGTCGGTGAAAATGAGGCCTTAGCTGCACTCTTATCCAGAGCGACTTGCAGTTATTTAGGTACAGGGTTTCAGTTACAGTCCCTGAAGCAATATGGGGTTAGATACCTTGCTCAAGGACTCTTTAGCCATGGATGAGGGTGCAGGAGAGCACTGGTTGTTTACTCCCCCACCCCCATTCTTCCTACTGAAAAGGGACTCGAACCTGCAACCATCCGATCCCAGGACCAACTCTCTAACCACTAGGCCATAGCTAGCAAGACAAACATATCAAATACAGCACTGAAACCACACAACTGCTCTCAAACTTGGCCAATAAGGCAACAGTGGCTCAGTCGGTAGAGGAGTCGCCCAGCAACCGAAGGGTCGCATGTTCGATTCCACCTCCTCCTGGCTCGGTTGAAGTGTGAACCCCATACTGCTCCCGGTGTCCTTATTGGTGCCTTTGCATGGCAGCCTTCGCAACTGGTGTGTGAATGCGTTTGTGAATGTGAGTCAATTACGTTTAATGTAAAGCGCTTCAGGTACTCTGCTCTGAGTATAGGAATGCACTATATAAATGTAGTCCAGTCCAGTTCATCCAACAAAGGTGATTCTGATTTACATGTAAAGATCAGTGTGATTATCAAACACATATCAACCATTATGCATCATATTAATTAGTAGGATATAAGATAGGATATTGTAGATGTACCCTACCGGAACTAAACTTTGTATGCAAAGTGTTTAATACTGATACAGTAAGTCTTATACAACGCGTACCACATTGCACATTTGCGGATCAGCCGCAAGAAGTCATTGTTAGAATTATTTATGCACAAAGTCACACACACACAGATACACACTCACTTGTTCTGCAGGACCTCGTTCTCCTGGCGCAGCTGTCCGAGCTCGGAGCGCACACTCCTCTCGGCGCTGCCCAGGGAGCCCAGCTGGCTACGCAGCTCCTGTTCCACCTGCCGGCTGGCCTGCAGCTCCGCCTTCAGACGCTTCACATCCTGCTCCAGCCTGACAGCACAGAGACCACCAGAGACACAGAGAGAGAGAGAGAGAGAGAGAGACAGAAAGAGTGTGAGAGAGAGAGAGAGAGAGACAGAGAGAGAAAGAGAGACAGAGACAGACAGAGACAGAGAGAGAGAAATAGCGAGAGAGAAAAACAGAGAGAGAAACACACAGGAATTTAGGTAAATGAGGATCGACCGTCCTGAGAGGGAATGGGAAAAAAGGGAGAAGGGGAATACCTGTATGTTCACACTGGTTGCTACTGGCATTGCCACAGTGACAAGAGTCATTCTTTATGGGGACAGACAGTGTCTTTGGTTATGGGAGCAGCAAGGCTGTCAGCAAAGCATCTTGGGCAATTAGAAAAGTCAGAACCCAAAAATATAATTGACTTTATGTTAATGAGCTACAACATGGGTTTGGTGGTAAATAATCAGAATGTGTGGATTCCTTGACCCCCTAAAATTGGAAAGTATGCTCAGATGTTTAACGTCACGTCATGGGCTAAATGAGCTACCAAGAGCGTTGCCGTTTGGCCATCCTCAGATGCTTTGCCGCTCTCCTAGCTCCCAGTGTGAAAGCACAGCAACTGTATGTACATACCAGCAGCGTCTAATGCCATAAAGAAGCTGAGGACGCCCAAACAGCAATGCTCTCAGTAGCTCATGTCGCTTATATAGCTCATGACGGGAAACATCACTGTGTTTCATCATACTTTTCAATTTAACACATGTCAGTAAATCTACACGTTCCAATTGGTTACGGCTTATAGTTCATTACCATAAAGTGCTCTGGATTTTAACTTCTACTTCACTCTGGTCACCCAAGACACCTAAGGCTGATGGCCTTGTTGATCTCACCTCTTCATAGAGAAAGAATGACTTCCGCCATTGTGGTAGCTCTAGCAACCGTCTTTCTGGCTGTACAGTAAGAGGCAGAGGAAAGGCAATGGTGGGGAAGTGTTGTGCAACCGCTTACAAGTACATGGCACCACACACGTAAAGCCATAAGCCACACGTAAGCCACACGCAAGGCTTCATCACCTTGCTTGTACTGTATTTATGGACAGCCATGACTCAGCTTCCCTGTGACAGTCTGTACACTGGTGTGGCTGTGTGAAATTACACATGTGTATGTGGATGTCCCTGCAAGCAGCTATATGTATGTGCTGCGTGTGCACTGGGTTTGGCTGCTCCGCGTGTGTGTGTGTGTGTGTGTGTGTGTGTGTGTGTGTGTGTGGACAACAGGGATATCTTTGGAGGCTAAGGGCAACACCTTAGTTGTTTGTAAACGGATGCCAGCTGGCTTGAGTTATCCGAGCGGGCTGGTGTGGACGCCCAGTGGCTTTGTCATTGTGAACCCTGTGGCAATCTCTCCTGTCTCAGGGGTGTGACACAGGCAACTGCAATGTTGTTTGCCAGTGCCACATGTTAAAGGCTTTGACAATGCAAAAAACAACTAGTTGGGTGTGTTGGCCGAATTCTGAAACCTTGCCAAACCATTGCTAATTGCTACACATTTTAGACAAGATTGACATTCCAACCTGTACAAAGCCACATTAAGCCGAAGATTAACAAAATTTAACACCATCATTACTGGTAGGTTTAAGATAAATACAGATCGAAAATGACCATCAACCAGAGATATAGTGCTGGAACAGAATAACCTTTTATACGAGATCCTATGCCAAAATGGCTACGTCTTGGCCAGTTCTACACCTGTCCAAGCACTAAGTCACTGTGGTTTTTGCCTTCATGTGCATGCAGCTGTTTGGGAGCATGTACCTCAGCAGTGCCTCAGGCTTGCTGAGCTGGTTGTTGGGGATGTAGTTATCCAGCGGGTCTTTGCTGTGACCCGCCGAGCCCCCTTTGCCCCCGCCGCTCCTCTGCTTCTTGTCGCCCTTGCCCGAGGCGGGCGGCTGCTGCTGCTGCTGCTGCTGCTGCTGCTGCTGCTGCTGCTGCTGCTGCTGGGCCGAGGACGGCACGCTCCCGTTGGCCGTGCCGTGGCCGCGCGGCGAGGAGTTGCCCGCGCTGGCGTTCTTCTGGTTCTTGGCATTGCAGTTGGAGGAGGAGGAGGACGAGCAGCAGGACGAGGAGGAGTTCTCGTCCTTGAGCAGCAGGTTCTCCGTGCTGTCGCTGTGGCTCAGTCTCTTGCTGCCGCCGTTGGGCTGCGTCTCCATGTACTCCTGCTCCTTGCTGCTGTCGCCGCCCTGCTGGCCGCCGCCCCCCGACCCCTGGCCCTTGCGCCCCTTCTCCCGGTACTCCAGCTCTGGCAGGGGCCCCGATGACGGCTTCTTGCCAGTGGCGGGGCCTCCGTTCTGGGACACGGGCGGCTGGGAGTCCTCTGATATCCCTTTGGCGGCTGCAGCTGGAGAACACAGGACAGAGGTCATGACTCAGTGAGAGAATCGGCGAATAGGGGAGATTAAGCTCATACTCATCCAAGTATGAAATTCCAAAGAGAAGACAAAATATTCATAGGCTACAAACAAAGACACTGGTTATGGAACCAGAAATAGGCAGAACTACACATATTGCCCTAATCCAAACCAAATGGGCCCATTTTGCAGCAGCCATTTCTCCAAGAAAACGCTCAGGTGATATTAACAACAGCCAATAAGATTCTGATTCAGTGTAGCAGAATCAGATCCTTATTGGATGTCATCAAGATGTCGTTAGTAACACCCTTGGTTACCTTGCTACTTCCTGGAAAATTGGCTGCTGTGAAATGGGTCCATTCCTAACCCTTACCCTCGGCCCCAAGCCGGTATTTTTCCATTTGGATTGAGAGAGAGAGTACTTGGTAACATGACCACTGTAAATTTGGCAGCCACGGCAGGAGACTGACGGCTGTTGTCCCAGAAATAGATTAATAGACTGACAAGGGATCTGACAAGTGACTGTAGCCTTGTGGCTACTGCAACAACAGCCAGTTGGATAAATGATTGATGGATGTAATGACTCATTCTGATAACAACAGAAAGTCCCCACGTGGGCAACAGCCGCAAGTCTTAAGCTAAGCCAAACGAGAACACTTAGGTTTGAAGTCAGAGAGAAGGGAGGGGGGTATGGAGAGAAGGAGACAGAGGGACATGAAGAAAGAGAGAGAGAGAGAGATAGAAAAGAGAAAGGGAGAGAAAGTGAGAAAGTGATAAAGAGAAAGGGAGCAAGAGAAACAGAGGGAAAAAAAGAGAGAAAGGGAGGGACAGAGAAATTAAGGGAAAGGGAGAGAAACAGAGAGAGAAACAAAGAGGAATGTATATATATATGTATGTGAGGAATATATATATATATATATATATAAATGAGAGAGAGAGAGAGAGAGAGAGAGAGAGAGAGAGAGAGAGAGAGAGAGAGAGAGAGAGAGAGAGAGAGAGAGAGAGAACGAGAACGAGAACGAGAACGGTAGAGAGCGCTCCTGCTCACCTTCCTCAGCTTCCCTCTCCTGCCTCTGGAGCAGCTGTTGCTCTGGCGGCAGGGCCTGCTGCAGCAGCTGCATGTAGAACTCGTTCTCCTTCTGCACCTCCTTCTGCTTGCGCACGCGCATCTTGTAGCTCACGTAGCTCTTGAAGCCAAAGCCCAGCGTCACCACCGGGTAGCCGATACTGACACAGAAGGAACAACAGAGACAGAAGGAGAGAAATTATTGTAATGATTAGAGACTGCTGCATTGTACATATGATATTAAAAGTGGTCACAGGTAACTATATACCTTTGCAGTAGAACTGCCATGTCAAGAATCAGTCAAGTCATGTCATAAAACTTTTGAAACAATATTTGTGTATCTTGTGTAGTTATTTAGATTTAGTAGGGTAGGGGGGCTCTGCTTCAGTTCGTGCCTAGCGTAAGTGTAGGCTTTCCACATTTGGTCAGATGAGCCACCAGTGATCTTCACATTTCAGGAGGATCTCTTCATCCGCTTCAGTGTGCCATCTGATGATCTGATCACGCCCGACAGTAGAGCTAACGCAGCTACATGAGTTAATTGGGTGTGAGAGGATCTTGTGAGTCTTTAAGGGCCCGTGCACATTGGCTTCAACACTCCATTTGACAGCCTCGCTTGTCCCCGCACATCATCTGCGCAGCGAACACCATATTGCAGTATCCCATCTATAGTTGTTATGATGAACAATAAATTTCAATGTATGGCGCTGACAAAAATAGAGCTGAAACTTAATCAACACACCGTCAGCAGCTAAGTTCGATGCTGGTGTGCGGGGTTGTATTGAAAACAATGTCTAAGAGTCTAAACTAATAGAATATCGGAAAAACAGTGCAGCACACTCTATCAAAGCTGCTGTGTGGAGCCCTTAAGGCAACAGTAAAGAAATTTTCATCTTCCGTCGGCCTACAGGTTGGAAGTGGAATTTTCTATCTTATGTTGGAGCGACCCGCTTCTGCAAACTTGCATACTGCAGTTACGGCCCACGGAGGGGCGCAAAGCGAATTCAGAAGTGCCGTTCACCCTGTTGAAAGTTGATGAACCACTGAAACGATTTTAGAAACATTATTTTAAGGTGAAAAAAAAAAAAGACTTAGTGTTGCTTTAAAGCCACGGAGGCCAGGCTTTTCCTTTACAGAGCCCAAACAGGCCTATGCAGCCTTTGAACTGCACCTGGCACTGCAGAATTTCAACAGCCACACCCAACAGCACTGTCTGTGATGTGGTTATGTTTTTTTTCTGCCTTTGGCACAGGTGTTCCTGTCATTGAACGGTGTTAATTAAGGCTCTAATCGAGCTGCTCATTTCCTACAGCGTTAGTGTTAAGCATTTTTATCACTGAATCAGACCCGGGGAGGTCTTCAGTCATTGCTCAACGGCCTCAGCAGGTTTTTACAACTCCAGTCATTAGAAGTGCTGCCCCAGCGTGCACAGAGAGTTCAGCCTCATCTCTGACTACAGTTTCATTTTTTTTGCCATTTCAGCTTAAGTGAACCGGATGCAGCCCATGCAGCACAACTCAGCTGTCTGCATTCTGCAGCATTGTGTTTGTGTCCTTCTCCAAAACACCATGGCCAAGTCGACAAAAAACTAATTATCTTGGTTAGGCCCTAACTTGGGTCCTGTTTAGTTATGGACAGTTGTTAAGGAATAGTACCATGGGAACTGCCCTAAACCCTGAAAAGGAAATTATTTTCAGTTTGAAGCGCAATAGAAAAAAAAAAGCAAAACATAAACAACTACATCATCCGCAGTCTGGTGCAAGATACAGGTAACGAATTGGTCAATTGAAGCTACATACCAGTGTGCTGCAAATGGACGGCACAGGTCCACATGAAAGTTTTTCAGATCTTTGAATCTGATAGCTGCCTCGATATATACAAAGAGTATCCATAGTGATACTGTTGGGAGACATACTCCTCTTTCTGTGAAGGAAAACAGAGAGAGAGAGAGAGAGAGAGAGAGAGAGAGAGAGAGAGAGAGAGAGAGAGAGAGAGAGAGAGAGAGAGAGAGAGAGAGAGAGAGAGAGAGAGAGAGAGAGAGAGAGAGAAGAAAGAGAGAGAGAGAGAGAGAAAGAAAGAAAGAAAGAAAGAAAGAAAGAGAGAGAGAGAGAGAGAAAGAGAGAGAGAGAGATAAAATACACTAGCCAAAACAATTAATCATATTATTAATACTCGATCAAAGACAAAGAGTTTTGCACAGAAAAAATTATGAAAGGAGGCAGGAATTATGAGAGGCTGGAGAACCAGATTAATCCAGCCACAATCACTCCTGGCCTGCCACAGCATGTAAATGACAGCCGAGGAGGAGGGGGAGGGTGGCTGCTATGTGAAAGCGGAGAATGGTGTGTGTGTGTATGTGTGTGTGGACGCCCTCCTCACCCCCTAAGGGTCATTTTATCTTCACTACTTATAAATCATCAACCAAATTTGACAGCCACCTGATACACACCCTGATGCTGCCATACTGACACCCTGTTGGATTCCCAGAAGGATATATCAGACCACACACACACACCTATATTGTGTGCCCAAACATGACCAGCTATTGCATAATCCGAGAAGCTCTTCTCACAGCTGCTAATGACCTGCACACATACAGCCGCCACAGATAAAATGTCATAGTAGACAACAGTTCTATGCAATCATAATACATTAATGAATTCAAGTCTGTTGCCCATACACAGCATGCTGATGAGATCTCAGTGCAAACTACTAACCTATTAAAAGACAGTTACTACTAGATTGAGGAGTTATTAGAGGGGGTGAAATGTATAATCAAAACATCATCAAGACCATCTGAATTGAAAAATGAAATCTTGTTCTGATCTGACCCACATTCAATTTCACATTAAAATCATTACTTTAGTGATACCCAATGTCAGAATAATCATGTGTCCAGGTATGCTGTGGTGTTCAATACCATCAGTTACTAATTATTATTAATTACAGGTGTATGATTGTTTTTTCATGGGAAGTGTTGAACTATTAAAAAAGGAGTCAATAATGGCATTTTACCAATACAAAAAACATACCATCCCATTTCTAATGGAAGCCCTTACCCTTCTTCCAATCCATTGGTAAACCCCTCTTTGAAAAAATAATTTAGAATTATAGTCATAATGTAAGATTATGAATATAATCAGTCGTTAAATATTGCCAACAGCTGGCTATCCATGTTACGAGCGTCTTCATTAGAAAAACAAACCTCCGAATAACCTTATGGTTTTGCTTCTGCTGTTTGCCCTAAGCCGTTTCTGGCAGATATCTCACAAGTGCTCTGCCAACTTAAAGCCCCATGACTCGTGAATTGGCAAGTCAACTTAACTACAAATGACCCAGCAGAACAAGCCAGACGCCCTCTGGTCTCAAGTATTCTGCCAAGTCTTCCACTGCGTACCTTCAAGGAAAACGAACATCCACCCGGCCAAAGCTCATTAGAGAGACAGCCCACCTACGCACAGAGAACTAATGGCAGCAGAACCACCGTCACCACCAGACCGCCAGCCTCAACACCAGCAGAAGAGATAGCCCTGGCTATAAAATCCAAACTGTAAAAAACAATGCGCTTTTGCACACCAGGTGCTTTGGGACGTGACACACAGGTGCGTTGAGAGATGACCCACGATCTACAACTTAGTAAAATGTGCACACACTTCCAATTCCACAAGGAAAAAATTATTTAATCACAACTTTTAGGTCATGGACCTTTGGCAGGTTGTGATTAAATAATTCTTGTGTAATGGGCAGTGTCTGGTAGTTCACATTTTACTACAAAATCCAAACTACCAAACCAAACACACACACACACTTTGGACACATTTGACTAGCCCAACTTCGATTTTGTTAAGCCTTTAAAAAACCCATGCAAGAGCTTTAGGGGTTTATACAAAGCCTAAAGTGTGTTATGACCATGTGAAAATGAGTGACAGGGATGTGGGAGGCATTGTGTGCTCAGGAGAAAGTTGTAATGAAGGCTACGACATCAATGTGTGTTTGGGCGTGCTTACCTGTATGCCACACATACCTGTATGCCACACATACTGCACCCAGACGTAGGTGCTGGCTGCGAAGAAGAGCCACTGCACTGGGATGAAGAGCAGGCAGATGATGTCTGACGTAAACGCCACACACACAAAGAACACTGAAAACGCCTGCAATGGGGCAGAGCGAGAGAGAAAGACAGAGAGAATGAGACAGGGACATAGAGGGCACAGGGTTTCAGAGAAGCATCACTTAAAGCTGAGATTTTATATAATAATAATAATAATAATAATAATAATAATAATAATAATAATAATAATAATAATAATAATAATAATAACAACAACAACAACAACAACAACAACAACAACAAAATACTCAAATATTGTCAAGATAAATGCCCTAACACAGATTAAAGGTTCAGTCTTTTAATATTAATATTCACTTCAATTGAGCGTACACAGAAGATTAACAGACAGCTAAGATTTTCATAACAACAACAACAACAACAACAATAATAATAAAATAACTGCAGATCAAGTAATGTTAACATTAAGGCCTTAACACAAATTAAAGATTCAGTCTATAATTCTACTCGACATTCCAATTCAGCATATTGCTTCTAACTGTCCTCTTGTTGCCTGTTCAGTGTTGGTGCACGTTCCACGGCCCCTGTGCACAACCTTTTCACGAAACCGAAACCAGCCTGTGGACTGCATCTTTAACCATGCTGACTGCTTCACACACAAGCCCTTACGACCAACATTGTGGCACAACGCCGGATCAGTGTCCAGTTTCTTTACAGGTGAAAGGCCAGCCGATGCGTAGGTGCTCTCAGGTGAGAGAGCGTGTTCTTGTGTGTCTTGCTGGTACCACGGAATAGTGTAATTACCGTTGTGCTAGCTGCACCTGCGGTGCCATTTTAATATTGCCCTGAACTTTGAGTTAATGACGCGTGACATTTACTGTGCGACGCAATTTCCCGTGCAGCTTTGGGGCAAACAAACAAATGCGACAGAGAAGCGTATCCATTACTCTATGGCAACAATATTATACCGAGGTGATCATTATGCATCGCAAATCACTAAAAATGGGACCCGCTGAACAGGACTAAACACATGATGGAATGGGAGAAAAAAACCCGGAGTGAAGCTGAGAAGAGAATATAATGCAACACGAGAGTGGCGGGAGGGGTCTTTGCCCTCATCCGGTGGTGTCGTCGCTGCTGTTTTGCTAATAGATTGGATGTAAGCCTTTAAATCGCGGCAGCAGTAATACACGTTAAATAAGATTACGGGCAGCATGGTGACCCTGCTGCTCTAGAGATGACAGGAAAGAAAAGATAACGGGGGAAGACCGGCGGGGGCAGAGGGGCAAGGGGGCAGAATGGGGGGGGGGTGGGTCTGGGCAGGGAGGCAGATAGTCTGTGTCACAGCCTCGCCGCATTAATCTAATCTTACCAGCTGCAATCGTGAGGGGTTTGCTTTGACCTCAACACAACAATTAAACTGTTGTCCATTGACCTAAAAACGTAATGTTAAAAGTTCCATGCTTGGCAAAGGATATACATCAATGACTATGCCAACACCAGTACTTTACATTTCATGCTGTGTGGGTTCTGGGTAACAGATGGAGAAAAGAAAAACATGCAGAGGTTTCTTCATGTCCGCTGAAGGTAAACTGATTATTAGGAAAGCATTTACAGAATGGCATTTGCCCAACTGCACATCAGGAATGAACAAATAAAGCTCAAGAGCAAAACACAGAAATCAACCTACAAGAAGTTACATAACAATCACATCAATCTGTATGATGCATTTTGCAAAGGCCATCCAACAAGGGGGTTTACATAGCAGCAGCAGGTTTAAACAAACAGAAATCAACTCACCAGGCCCTGGTAGCGGAAGGAGTCGTACACGCTCCGGATGAAGAGCCAGAAGGGCCACAGGTACTCAAACCTAAAGTCCAGCACAAAGTCTGCAAGCAGCACCAGACCCCACACCACCAGGAACTTCAAGTACAGGAATGTACTGATGGAGAATGAGAGAGACAGGGTGGGGGGCACAAAAAGGGTGAATTTCATCTTAATTGATGCTTCTTTTGTCACCCAGGCATCCACTGAAAATGTTTTCCACTTCAGAAATATTAAGGTGCGCATTATACACAAAATAAGCCCCGTGAAATATTCCTGATGTGAATAGCCTGGCATAGGGCCTTCCTTTGGATTATCATGATGAGCCACCATTTAGTCACACATGTCGCTGTGTGGATAGGACATCCTGAGAGTGGTAAGTATTAAGACGTGATGAAATCATTTCGGCAGTGTGCCAAATCTTCACAGGGAAGGCTGACCAACCGTGTCACATTGGACACGTGTAAAGGGAAATGTGTTGCGTTTAACGACTGGAATTCCTCTCTCACGAGAGGTCACTCTGAGGCCATTCCACTCAACACCCGTTTTTTCAAAAGCAGGGACTGAGGCAATCCCATGCAGTCATAGCAGCTTGATGTGCTGGCTATGAGTGTGCATGTGTTCATTTCCCAGGTTTGGAAGATTACACCCATGTTTAGCATTTGGGCTAAGCTGCTTATCATATACCAGTCTTGCTGGGCATTGGTCATGTTCATTCTGCCATTGCACATTCGGAACGTCTATTGGCTTTCAAAACCTACAACAGCAGAGAGGCAGGCAAAGAAAGAAGCACAATACCCCACCATGACACTTGTAATATCTGAGCAATGTGCAGAGATGTGAAGATCAAAACTATGAAAACTGGACAAATGAAAGGTCTATCCCCACAGGACTGACATTTAAAAATAGAGCTAACTTCAATACTATGTACCAATAGTGATCATAACCAGAGGTGCAGAAAGCTGGCTGATGGCCTGAATGTCAGATCTAGGAGTGTGCGTGGGGGGGGGGGGGGGTTAAATTAACTGTATTGTGATGGATGATCTGGTGGTCTCCTATCTGTGGATCAGAAGAGCTAAATACCACCCTAGCTGTACACAAGGTCATGAGCTGTAATCAATGTAGGGCATAGCAACATCCCCTGTTATATGTAGAATAAGGGAAACGTGCAGATCCACTGGCATCTCCTACAACTCCACTTTCAAAACTTTAACCTTTAATCTAATTTTGTACCTGTTCGGCATATAAACAGGCATGTGAAAATGAGGATGGTTGTGATGAAAACAGCATTAGGCTACTTCACCAGAGCAATACACACTTCTATAATATAATAATGTAGTCTGTGTGCCCATACACAATTCTCTGAGTCTGAGGGTATGACAGGACATACACAAGTTTCTGCTAGGACAGCCTCGCAGAAGTTAGTCAACAAAGAGTGTGAAAAATGCAGTACTGTGGTTTCCTGCAAATGTCAACCATCATTCGAACTGACAGAGCTGTAACCTGTCAAAGCTTGTTGAAGTGTGGTGGAAGGGGACCAAAGGAAGTCCAAAGCCTTTAGTCCAGTGGTTGTAACTTCATATACATTACTCCCAAACTATTGAGTAAAATCAAGACGACCTTCTGCACATGACTTAATCCCTAAGAAAACAAACAGATGGAAAAAAGTCTGACGCTTAACTACACTCGCTTGATAAGGACAGTACGTTAGGTTCACATTAATCGGACTGCAGGCAGGATTACTTGGCAAGCCACGATAACGTCAGATGCCACAAATATCATTGGGCCTGAGCTACCTTAACTGTTCATAAGTCATTACCCGTCAACTCCTTCAAAATGCTGCTCACGAGACTGACAATACATATACCAATACTTGAGAAACGCTTTACTAATGCCAAACTGTAGCACAATAGAAGCATAATAATGCGAGCTCACCTCAACATTCGCTACCTAGCCAACCAGCTAACTGGGCTCTTGAGCCAGCACCATAGGAATATACATAACTTAATAGCAGACAAAATCCCAAAATGTCTGCAGTGTCAGGCAGCTTGGTAGCTTGCTTTAGCGCATACCATCAAATACATAGCGACACATCACTGCATAGAGACAAACTCAGTTTCTAATGACATCCACAAACAGCTGGTGATGGCCAACCTAGCCAGCTTCTCTCAGAAACTGCGTCTAAAAAGCTACTTAATAGCAGCAAGCTAGCCAGCTAATCGACGTCCATGTAGCTAACGTTAAATAGCATAGTCACCATCTAACGTTAGCTAGCTTACAACATCTGCGCGCTTTGGAGGTTTGGTCAAGCTTTCCAAATACGTGGGTATAGCTATTAGCATGGTTACAGTATCAGGCCCAGCTTAATCATGCTTCATTGTCAACCTTAAGATCATAGCAACCAGAGCAATGTAGATGGTTTTGTTAGAAGTCACAACAGAAAACGCAGGGAACAATAAACAGTTCACTTGTCGTGGGTAATTGGCTTGCTTACGGCTATGATAACTTGAATGACCATTTAGAAAAAAAACGTTAGACTGGAGGCGTAGACAAACGTATTGTTTATACTCTAAATTCAGTACAGTAAGCTTTGCATAAGAGCATTTTACTGGTAACGTTAGCTAAGGTTACTGGGTTATTCAGTTGGTAATAGCTAGCTAGCTTGTTAGCACTACATTGATCCATACAAAGGTAGCCAGGTAGCTAGCAAGCTAACTAGCCATTTCCATAGCCCAGATGAAGAACCCATAGAGCTACACCATACCTGCCGTATATACCCTCGGTGATTCGGTTCCGTTTTAACGGCCGTCGGAGTTTGCTGCAGTCCGCATTGCGCCGCTTCATCCTCCCCTCCTTCGCTTTGGCTTTTTAATTCTAACTGTTATATTTTCCAGTTTTCTTTCTTGGTTGAGTGGAACTATTAAGAAAGGATTTCAAGCAATGTAGTTGTCGTTGTTATTGTTTTTTCCACTGGAAACAAAGAAATAAATAAAAACACTGTCTTCAAGGCCCTCCTCTTTCCTTCAGCGCAGACTCAACAGCACACGCGACAGTTTACATACACGAACTTGCCAGACAATCTGCTTATCCAATCAGTTTGTTTTCTACAGTCTATCATTTTGATTGATACAACAACTAGCCATATGTACTGCCATGTTCTATCACGACCACCAAGAGTAGAGCAGAGATGCGATAGACAATCTGATGATGAGTTTTCGTTCATTCAACCAATCAACATTTTTGTGGACAAATCAGGTATGACACACTAACCTATCAAAACATTTTCTAACCCTCTGGGCGGGATCTAGGGCGGGCTATCAACGTTTCCGACGTAGCTACGCAGTTTGTGCTCACATTACGCTGGTAGCGTACAGTGACAGCTGCGCACGTAACGAATCACCATTGGAGGATGACAGAGTTGGTCTCATGGAGGCTGTCTATGGAACTAAAAGCCATACTATTGATGTGAAATATTGTATGTCGCTTTTAGGTATTGTAATGGAAATTGAATACCTACCAATTTAAAAACTACCAGTCCAACTACCACTACCAGTTTCAAAACCTACTCCACCTTCACGAGTATCCAAATGGCCTAAAGCAGGATACTGATGCTGAAAGGTTATGTTCTTATGTATTTAACATTACTAGACAGGGGTGAGGGCCGTCTGTCACCACCTTTTGTTATATGTTGTTCGGACCAACTACACAAACCCAGGGTAGATGAATCAGAATATTAATATTGTGCAACATCTCTTAGGCCTATTCCAAACTTCTTCCATTGCTATGGAGTCATGGATGACCTCAAAATGTATATATTCTTTATAGTATTGAAATGATCACAAAAGTCAGAAAATGAATGACAACAAATTAGACACAATTTGTATTAAAATGAATCATTTATACACATTTTTTAATCTCAATCACAACATTATAATGTATTAAAATGGAAATATACAAAAATTCAAATAATTATTGATTCATGTGTACAGTTGTACTTTGTTTATTCATAGGACACTACATGTTCCTGTGATAATTTGTTTTCACAAACAAAACCTCAAGGGTGATCTTCTGCAACTCTTAAAGAATCATTTGCATGGTAAAATTCAGAAAAATTACAACATATCCATGGTCATTTTGACTTAGTAATCTTGACACACTCTTCTATCCTGTAATACATTGATACAATGTTAACTCAAGAGACAATTAAAGTAAACGCTCTACTAACAAAAAAAGGGGGAGGGGGGGTTGGGGGATGAGCAGATCACCGAGGTGAGCGCTGAATAAATCTGTTGGGTGCAAATCCATGTTTGTAGATACATTCATCAGTGTCCTGAGAAAAGACAGAGATCTTGCAATGAGAAATTGAATTGGAGGTTATAACCAGGGGAATAACAAATCAGAGGTCAAAGGGCAACTGAAATGTGACAAAAAATACTTACTCTAAGCTTTGTGTCTCAACAACCCAATAAAACATTATGTGTACTCCAACATTTTGGCATAGACTCCAACATTTAGGAGTTTTTCACCTTTCATGTCACATTAAATTGAGGGCAGAACATTTTGTACTCACATGGAGCATCTGTTGTAAAATATGAGTATCAACACAACTTTAGGAGTGGAATGTCAGCAAACAAAAAAAATGTGTGGGTGATTGTGATATCTTCAAAGTGCCCCTAAAATGTAATGAGAGAACTGCATGTATACATGTCAACAGTGTGGCAAGGTAATGCTTGACTATTTTTGTTAATTTAGCTCCACTCAGCCTAAATGCAATAAAGTTGTAAATAAATATAGCCTGACAGGCATCCCGACACCTATAGATTTTAAAATTATACTATGGTGGGAGGGCTTTGAAGGACAACACAATCAGGTCTAAAACAGCAAGGTCTGACAAATCCATAAAAGTTTTTTGTATCAAAGCAATGACTAAACAGCCTAACCCTGCTAAAACCTTTCACATTTCCTATTGCACCACGTACATCTTTCCCATGCAAGTTTACACAGACATCTTCACTACATTTTTTAAAGAAAAAAAAAAAAATTCTGAAACTATTGAAACACTGACATTATGAATTTCAATAATTACAAATGCAGTCGTTATGACAGCAAGATATCTCATAAAATCATATACAGTTTGTATTTTATACAGGTTCTGGACAACAACATCACACAACCCTATAGCAAAACACATTTTTTATCATTATTCATATCTACGTTTAGTTCTTTGTTTTAACATTCAAAATAAATTCAAACTGTTGGTGGGTATACCGATTAAGATAACCAATCAGTCAATGAGTAACTAAACAAACTGGGGAACATCCTTCAACACAACAATAAAACAACCCAGTTTCAGTTGTCCAGTTTAGTGAGAGAACATATTGTATTGGAATTACTTTTTCAATCAGAAGACACACATCATTGAGTAAATGTCTCAACTTCTGTTACTTGAGAGCTGGTTATTTTTTGTGCTAATAGCTTCAAATGGAACAGCAGAGCACAATCTGTTCTGGAGTCCATTTACATACAAAAGGGTGATTTAAAGATATATTTTACATATATTATTCTTGAAAGATAAAATTACACTTTTTTCCCAATTTAATGGAACATTAATAAAATAAAAATATCTTTGTCCATTGATTTCAGTACATATTTCCCCAGAAAAAAAAGTTATAAATGTTTTTTAAGTAAAAAAAAAGATATTACGTGATAAACACAATCACTGAAATAAAAAATGAAACAAACAGATACTATATAATTCATGTATCAATGACTGATTCAGGGAAGAGTTTTAAAAAGAATAGCAGGAGTTCAGTGACTGTTCATGGGTCACAAAATAATGAATGGATTAAAGAAACAACCTTCTCAGAACACATGGCAAATGATAAGTGAAACATTTATTATGAAGGAGTAGGAGCATCACCCTATGGCAGCTCTGGCTCTGGCTATGAAAAGAAGGGTAGGAGGAGGAGAGAAGAGGAGGAGAACAGAGTAAAGGAGAGTAAAATGATGATGCCAGCTCAAGAGAAGTAGCCTTTCTTCACTAATGACAGAGTCTCTCTGTCCCTCTTGGGGAGAGCACAGAAACACACACTCTTCCATGAGGTAATGAACACTATTTTTCACAAAGTACAAAAATAATACTTGTGATTGCACTTTTAATAGTATCACATAGCCCTTGCTTGACCATACTATGATCCATTACTCATTTTATTCAGGTAACTAATTATCAACCAGAGGCAAAAGTACTCTCTGATAAGAAAGCCTTAACTTCTCAGTAAGTCTCACACGGAGTTACAGTAGGAACCCTTTCTAAAAGTTCATTTGATTACACTCTGATAAACTTTTATTAACTATTGGTACAAAAATAGGTGTTTGAAGAAGCAATGTCACTGTAGAACTGACATCCATTCTTTCATATTAACAACTAAGTGAGAAGCGATGTAACAAAACTTTTGACAGACGAGGTAAAGGACCAAATCTGTGGTCAAATAATGAGGTTTGGTGAGAACGGGGGCCATTTGGCCCTGGTGTGTGTGGACAAAGTGCTAGGGCACCAGCCATCAAAGGTGAAAAACCCTAGCTTCAGAACGTAAAGATCCTGTCATTAATGGATTCTACCTATGCATTTAAAACATGTGAATTCAGTAATTAGCTCATCTACCTGACTGAAGAACTGTGCTAATTAGAACCGCTGGTTTAGTGAATATGCTGTGACAAATGTGTGGCACAGACTTTTACTCTCTGAGGCCAGGTTCCCCACCTCTACTGGGCGGGCATTGATAATTTTGAGCTATTCTGACAACAATGGCGGACATGAAAATGTACAGATTTACACAGCCTTACACCACCAGTCACAACCTGTCATAGTTAGGTCACAGCAAAGATGAATATCACGTCATCTCTAATGATATCAAAACCCTATTGTTCTGTCAAAAATATATTGCACTGAGTAAAATATTACTTTATAGCATTACGTCTTTGTAGTATATTACATATTGTACAGCAAGCGAGTATGTGCGTTACTGGATTAGTATTGAAGGACGGCAGAATGGATACTTCGCCCTGAAAGCTAAAATGGTTGTGCTGCTCAGAGTCCTGCAGGGTGATGTCCCTCTCCTTCTCAAATAGCACAAAACGTGAATCAGAAAGCAAAGTGATATGGCGTTCACTGAAAGTACACCCTAGAGATGTAAGTGCACAATCGAAACACAGAAGACCAAGGATGACATGACATTGTGCACTATGCAGTGTATTCCGTCATGAGGTTAACAGTTTTCAGGGATTTCGATCCCGACTTCAGAAAGTAAACACCACCTGCCTCATCTTTGATACAACCATATTCTGAACCAGCTGATTCATACACATCATCAGACAGATGGGTCTGCTAATTAGTGAAATCACCTGTGGAGGAACACACGGCAGGTTTTTTTTTTCTTTCTGAAGCCGGGGTGTCCGCCTGTGGCATTTATTTACATTAACATCTGAGAATTGTATGGTTTCTGTCTATAGTCCAACGATATCAGACTGACAGGTGGTCACAAAGCAAAAACAGGGCATTGTTCAAATGGCTTTGGTATTTTCAGTGGCAGGTTTGGTACTGTATATACCAGAACCAGCTTAATGTGACAGCGGTGCAAAAAAGAAAAAAGCTCTGACCATGTGGTTCATCATTTACTGACAAAAACATGACAGTGATGCAAATTCCAAAGTATAAAATCACAGATGTAACATGCAAATGCAGAATGAACATCCAGTGTACAAAAAAAACATACACACATACATACATACATACATACATACATACATACATACATACATACATACATACACATCCTGCACCGCTCAAACAATACAGGTGGACAATTTGGAGGCGCCCTCTTCATAATCACCTTTTTGTGATGAACACAGCAAGAAACAGAGCAATGCAATTATAAGTGTTGTTTCATCTCTGCAGGAGCATTTCTGGCAATGTTGGATGGTCCTACAATGAGCGCTTCAAAAACCTGCATCCGCTGACTCCAATTAACACGGTGCAGCACAACATTCTGGACATCATGAGAAACTGCTATTTTAGGGAACTCAGTGTTGACACATTAAATTAGGTCCACACACATGCAACGATGAAGTTGTGAGTACAGAGAATGATAAGCACAGGATGTGGTTTGTGTGCATTGGTCTTGCATGTTTAGTTAGGATTCTGTTGCTGAGTGAGTTCTTGTTGTCTTTCTCACCTCGACGTTAAGGTGAAGTAATAAAGTCAGAAAGCTGTGAGAAAGCCTCTGACATACAAGACTGCACTGGCAGTCAGGTAAATTCGATTTCTGAGCAGGAGAGAACTGATTGCATAGTTTTGTAGTAGTGGTTTTGCATCAAGGTAAGAGTATACATATGCTGTGATGCTTTCCAAACATGTACTGTATATCTGATGAATCAACAGTTGTCTGCATTGGACGTTTTCTCACAAAAGCAAAAAATAAAAATAAATACATAAAATCTTTCAACTGAAACCTTTCTGTTGTAATACATTCCCCTTTGGGCATACAGTTATTTAGTCTTCAATTGTACATCTATACTGACTGTATATAAAATAACTATGTAACACATGAAATGTTATAAAGTCTTGCAGACATTCACTACAAGCTAAGTAACATGGCGAACTAACATAGCCAAAGTAGCTGGTTAAAGACCAAACACTTTCAGTTGTCTTCAGACACCCCATGCTAACCTTACACATGGCCTGAGAACAGAAATCAGGGCTGTTCTACCCGACATGCACACAGTACCGTATTCTTCCAATCATACTACCCAGCTATGTTCTGTGCTCATCCAAACAAGAGTTGTTGAATTGGTGGGTAAAGAAAAGCTTAAATAACCAAATGTAAGCTTAACAATGGTGTTGAGGGAATGGAAGTGTGGTGGTTAAAACCCATTCCCACTAAGGGACTGAAGGGGGTTAAGGGGGGTTAGGGTTAGGACTGCCAATACAGCGGCATGCAAGTTTGGGCACCACTGGTCAAAGTCTCGTTTACTGTGGATACTGAAATGAACAGAAAATGAACTCCAACAGGTACAGTCAAAAAATAAAATCTGATTTTCAACATTTTATGTAAGATTAGCGTATTGTTTGTGATTGGTAAGATCAAAAAAGAGAGGGCCATGCAAATATTTGGAAAATTCGTCCAATCGTGGACAAAGCCATGGCTCTTCCTCATGGCAACTTTCACACATTTGTAAATACTGACCCTCCAAATTTTGTTCCTACAACAAACAGCCATGTTCTTCTAAGCAGTTCTGTGCAAGCAGTTGTTTAGCACTCTGAAAATTAAATTAATTGATGTCTGCAGGAGAAGGTTTTGGGAGGACAGCAATGCGTTTCTATGTAGCCATTTCCTTAGTTCACAATACCTTTTTTTAAAAATGGCAGTTAACAGGAATGGTGGAGGTCAAGTTGAGGTCTGAAATACCAGGAAAGCTTTCGGACAGAATGGCTATAGAACATCCAGGCATACCTGATGCCCTTCTCAAACAGGTCTTGTAGGATGAAGTTAGCATTATGTTGATTGGCCAAAATAAAAAAAAGGTGTTGAGAGAATAAAAGAAAAACAGTGCACCTTTTCAGCTTGGCGAAGGGATGACCATGTTTAACAGCCAGTGGCAGGGAGGGCATTTCATTTGCAAAGGGAAAGATTAATCAAAGTCAACATGCTGCAAGCATTGCACCATTTAAAAACAAATGATGAGAAATGAATTCTACAGAAAAAAAAGATCATGAACACACACAAAGGTCCACAGTGGGGCATGTGTTCTTTCCCTTTTCGGTACTTTGCAAGCAGGAAAAATGAAAATAAAAAGCAGTTTTGCATGACTACTCACAGAAATAGAAATGTTGATTAGGTGGGCCTGAACTTTTGCATGCCACTGTATGTACATATGTTTTGATATCATTTTTTTTATCAAAAAGCAATCTTTCACCAGACAAAATATATACACACGAATGAAAACACAATTACGAAATTTACATTAACAGGTACAGGTATTCCAACCCCTATGTACGAGCTGTTTTTTGTTCTCAGAGTTTTTTTCTATATAGACCCAACTACGGTAAGGCTTCACAGGAACTTATCCTACAGCTAATACTAGATTTGAAAAAAAGAGGTTTGACTTTTAGCACCTTGACAATGTTGTTCCCAAATGTTCAGGTTTAGAGTAATACTGGACATCCAATCAACAGAGGCGTATAATAAAAACAGGAAATTAAGAACTCTACATGTAGTAAATGAGTCGCAAAGCATGAAGATGTACAAAAAAAAATCTTACGTGCATATAAAGGTTACATAAGCTGGGACTGGTAGAACGTGATTACAGACTCTTTCAAAAAAATCCACCAATTAGACCTTATTTTACATCTCTACAAGTTCTACGATTGGGCCTTATGTAGGAAATGTATTCAGAAGACTGAGGGGGAAAAAAGAGTAAAAGAGACGTTGGAGAGAAGTGCGTTGGCTTAAGGAGTTATTCGAACGTGAATGTAACGCTGACCCTCAGAAGTCGTAGAAGGTGGACGAACACTAACAGCACCAGGCGGATGTTTCCGGATGTTTCCGTGAGATTGCAACGAGTTACACACAGCCCCACGAGAGCACGTTTTGGGTGACAGAGTCAGCACCTTGAGGGTAGTGGGTAGAGTAGAGTAGAGTAGAGTAGAGTAGAGTAGCTACATGGAGGACCTTACACAGGTGAGTGCACATCTCACACACTCTCAAGGTAAAGGTTTCCAAACCCCAGTGACATGGGGAAGCACACCAATACAGTACATGGGGGAAAAAATAATACAAAAATATTAAAAACTGTAAAAAGTCGAACTCATTTCAACCATGGCACAATATACATTTGGCAAACTGAAGGAAACAAAAGCCCACTAAAAGTACATTGCAAACTTTGATTCTTAAGCACAGAAATCAAACACAGTGCTAGCTTCTTATGGTTTCTTAAAAGATGACAAAGTACAAGATGACACAGCATTTTACTCGACAAAAGGACAAAGCAGAGATGACTAATTCTATGCTAGCTGATGTCCAGTATTGCTTCATCTTTCGACGTGAGCTCCAGCTATCACCCATATAGGACAGTCAAACACATCTGACCCTAACAACCCACACACATTAACACAAAACGCTAACACAGCAATAGTGGAATGTAGTACTGTTTGCTCACAACTGCTTCTCATGTTAGTATGCCACGCACACCCTATTAATGTACAATTAATGTGTTTCACTGCATTGGCACATCAAAAATACTGGCATTGTTGTTGGCTGAACTGGTTGCCTTGGCGGTCACAAGCACCGACGTTAAGGAAGGCACCACGGATGTGTTTCTAACAGGATGAATGAGGACACGGAGGACCAAATTCAGAGCGTATCGGACTTCCTGTCGAGACTACACAGACACTGACCTTTCCATGACCTACAAAACTACAGCTAGTTAAACACATTCGCTCACTGCTCAGTTTTTACAGTAACAAACCTTCAAAACAAACTTTCCTTTCCAAAAATTATATTCTCAATGTAGAACAAAATTAATAACAATGAAGATAGTATCATCTTTTAAAAAAAAACATGAAATAGTACTAAGCACCACATAAGCGCAAAACAACAAAAAAATACATAAACTCCTGGATTTTTCAAAGGAGTTGTGTGAAAAAACAACGTACGTAGTATATTTGTTATTGTTAAGATGCACCAGGAAAGAGTGGAAACTAAACCTCTCTCTCTTCATCTGTCTGTGTTTTTACAGGACAACACTAGACTACGCCCAATTATCAGCAGACGTCAACATCAGTATCTCTCGGTGTGAATGCAATAACACTGTCGTTGTTGTGCGTTGTGTTGCAGAGGGGAAATTGCGGAGGTTTCTCATGAAGGCAAACCAGTCACAGTGTGGTAGCACCCGGGATCCAACTCCCATTTGTTCGTATACAGAACAGGACACACAACGCACTGTGGTTGGACACCACACAACCACCTGTACAGACTCTATTTTTGGTGGAGGGGTTAGGGCAGATTACTGATGATAATTTCACGTTAAATACATCTATACAATGGGATATTAACCTGTCTGTACCAGTACAAAGAAAACACAACAGCACACACATGTAACATAACAGAAGTGGTACCAGGAGAGGTGACAATCACGAGCCAGTCAAATCAAATCACTAAAGATGAAGACATGATGAAAGTGCACCAAGAGTTTTGGGGAATTTTCTCTATTAGATATGATAATCCAAGACTGACCCGTCCATTGTCACCCCCACTCAGGCTGCTTCAGTATACCACATTATTCATAGGACACACACGGAGAAATCAAAACATTAAAAATGAGTTGACGTGACAAAGTAACCCATTAAAGTAGGACTCTGTGCATCAGAATACACCTGTACCACAAACTGCCGAGGGGGAGGGGCCAGCAGCAACCAGGAACGAGGCAGAGCTGTGAGGTTGCCAGGTATGGGGGTCGTTGGTCTGCCCCCTAGTACCTGACCCTCACGGCTTTCCTGCCCCACCTGGCAAGAAACCCCTCACCCCAGCTGATGGAAGCAGCGTGGGATCTGCGCATGGTGACATTAGCAGGCACAAAGGCTCACGAGCTGGCTATCCCTCACCTGCTACACCCCCCACCCACCCCCTTTGCCAGTTCAAGTGTCCGAATCAGGTTTCTCCCCCTTAAAACACTGAACAGGTTTCCAGTCAACACTGCAAAATTTGGATATATCTATATATTTTTCTTCTCTTGTTTGAGAATACAACACCTGGAATCAGCAAGAAATGCATTTGCATAGCTTGCACTACTGTACTTTAAGAAACTGGAAAAAAAAAAAAAAAACATTTTTATTACTAAGATCTAGAGAGGTGAGCCCGGTGTTACATTGGAGCCCTCTCGAATACACTATGGGGGTAAGCAGGTGAACGCAGAACTGCCGTCTAAACTACCAGAGACCCCCGCTGGATCATAGCACCATTTTTGATTCAGTTTGAGGTACTGCATTGAAACCTTTGTCGCTTGTAACCGTCACAAAATCATCCCACACACACTTGGGTGACAGAGGCCAAAAATGCACGTGTCGAAAGTGACCGGGTGCATATTAGTGTAAGAGCGGCGTCAACCAGTCAGGTTGGGTTTTGGCTTGTTGGCGGATCCTGCCAGTGGCAGTGAGCCCTATGTGCCGTGAGGGTCGGAAGCTCCCGGAAGCTCCCCGGAGCAGACTGAGAGAGGGCGGAGGGCGGCAGCTGCTGCCACACTACCGGCGACTCTGTGTACGTGGTGCGCTTCAGGTATATTCAGGCAAAGATAACACACAACATCTGTCGACCACTCTGTTTGAAATTTCTGTGTTAAATATTCACAAGAAAAGTACAGCAAACCTAACAGTAATAAGCTTTTTGTTTGTTTTCCTCTGTGACAGCTGTGCATGTCAGGGTTCCCTTGAGAACCCATGACATGCGTATGCACCTTATGTGTTTATTACTTGAAAATGAGCCCAGTTTTAATAAGGACAAGAGAATAATGACAAGGATGAAACAGAACACGTGGAAGAGATTGGGAATGATGGAGAGGGCATGGTCCCTGTAGATTTGGATGCCAGACACTGTTAACTGCTGTGTGGATGCTTAGCGGAATGTTAAACAGGGGTCTAAAATGTGCTTTTTCCTCAGTTTAGTTGCTTTCCAAACATTAATGTCTGTCCTTGCTCTCAGTTTGGGGGGAAGAGAGAGAAAGAAAGATAGAAAGAAAAAAAGGCCTTTGGTATGCAAGAAAAAACGTTTTGACATGAGCCAATATTCCTTTGTCCCAACTTTATGTGCCATTGGCTAAATGTTGTGCTTTCTGTCAAAGACCCTGCTTTAGTATGAAACATATATTTTTATTTTTAAAAGCATGTAATTATTTGTGTCCATTTTTGATACAATTAAGCAGAGTTCATGTATTTTGTTTGACCTGCTCTCTATGGAATGTGCTACAGAAGAATCTTTGTTTAAATTTACAAAACAGTTAAGAGTGAGAGCTTTGGCACAAAACCCTCCATACTATCAGAAGTGATCAGATAAGTGTAGCTATACAGTACTATTCTCATGGCTTAGGGTGAGGATTTTCTAAAGCCCACATCTGCTGTGCTGAGCTACATAAAAAAAAAAAAAACAGAGATGATCAGTTGTGCCATATGTTGCTATCAGTGATCTCCATTTCACTTCAGAATGATATACTCTCAGAAACAGGAGGGGTCATTAAGGCAAGCAGAGATAACGCCAGTGTGATTTGTCAGAAAAGAGGGGGAGAGAAATTTGGTGAGTCCTCAGTACAGGTTCCTCCCTGTAGAGGGCAGTATTGACTTCACAGAACAGAAAACATCCTGCAAATTTGTGCTTTTACTGAGAAGAAATCTACCTCCATACGGTTTCTTGACATTCTGGGGTAAACGCGTGGTTTTGATATTTAATATATAATATCGACTAATTGTAGGTTACGTTGTGCTGGGACTCCACCCAGTTAACTGAAAATAATGAGGGTGTGTACAGGCAGACCTTTGTGTGCTGCCTCCATCATTCCCACTGACTGAGACTAATTTGGTTGTAAACATCCAAGATCAGACACACAACCAATAAGGAACACATACAAATTTCCTCCACCAATCAGGTAAAACATACAAGCCTTCCTCCAATCAGGTGAGCACATACAATTCCCCCCCATGGAATAGAGGAGCACAAACAGACTCTCACCCAATCAGAGAAGCACATAGAGATCCTCCCCCATGCAGAAGAAAAACACACTGTATGACGGCAGCCCCATGAAGGTTAGGGAGGGACTGAGAATCCCCCCTACCCTTCCTGATAGGGACCCACATAGGCTATGTCTTCTTAGATACATCGTTTTTGAAAACACAATAGTAGACATAGAAAATATTTACACTCACAGTTACCCACAGGAAGAATGATAAAAAGCTTTCTGTGCAACACTTATGCAACATGTTATTCCCTTTCTTTCATCTACACAGAGGAATCACAGAAATGTGAACTTGAGTGACATGCCATCATCTGTTTGGCACAAATCAAAATGAAAACCCATAAAAAATATAATTGCTTCATAAAACAATTCAAAGAAAATGACAAAGAGTGAGAGGGACAAAAACTGAGATTGGCAATTATATAAATACTGACAGAGGAAAGACACAGATAGGTGGAGAGGGAGAGAGGGAAAGGAGAGGAGAGGAGGTTGGCGGGGGGAAGAAGGGGGTGCGAGAGGCAGCCATCACAGGGAGGACTCGTACTGCAGGAGCTCGTAGAGCAGCGGGCCGTCCCTGTACCTGATGCCGACAGCGGTGGGGGTGATGAACTGGAGGATGTTTATGGTCCTGCGCAGCCTGCGGTCCACGAAGTGCGCGTCCCAGGCCGGGTAGCGCTTGCGGGGCATGTCGATCTTGATGAGAGGCCCCTCCAGCCGGTAGTGGCGGCCGGAGCCCGCGGGCCTCTCAGGGGAGCGCACCTGGAACACGGGCAGGCAGGTGTCGGTCGCCTCGTCCTCGTCCTGCTGCCGGCCGGCGGCGCCGGCGTCTCCGGCCACGGAGCGCCGGCTGGGGGTGGCCTGGAAGGGGGCCATGGGCTCGGCCTCGGGGGGCAGCGGCAGGCCCCAGAGCAGCTCGGCGCAGCAGGAGCTCTCGGTGAGGCGCACCCGCGGGCCCATGGGGTGCAGCGCGCCGTAGTAGAGCCCCATGAAGAAGACGCCCGAGGCGAAGCTCATGTAGACCCCGCACAGCACCGGCACGGCGTAGGAGTCCGTGGTGAGGGGGTCGCGGTAGGCGTACCACAGGCAGGTGAGCACCGTGTTCTCCGCCAGCACCAGGAAGTAGTAGGCCACCATGCGGTAGCGAGTCCGGCCCTCTTTCACGTTGAACCAGCAGAAGATGTAGACGATGCCCACCACCATGTTGAACAGCACCTCCTCCCACTTGGACATGCAGAAGTCCGTGCCGCCGTGCACTATCCAGAAGGCCATGGCGCACCAGTGCACCACCACGAAGATGCCGAAGTAGATGTGGAAGATGGAGGCGAACAGGGCGAAGGAGAGCACGCGGGAGGAGATGGTGAACAGGCGCCAGAAGATGTGGACCAGAGCGCCGCGGTAGCTCATGCTCTTCTTGTCGTCGCGGGAGTCGCGCAGGAGCTTGTGGTAAGACGCCAGCACCCAGGCGAGGGACATCAGTGAGGCCACAGAGGACACACCTACACACACACCACAGGAGCACACACACACACACACACACACAGCACACATGAGTCACACGGCAAAAAGCATACATGAAAAACAGATTTACAGGAGACCTCAGGTGCATTCAAATACGCAAACACATAAATACTTGCGTACGTGGGCAAACATTTTTCTGTTTGTTCTGTCTTCTCTGCAAATCTTTGTGAACATGAGCAAACATCTAAGCAGGTAGTTCCTGGTGAACATCTGCTGATATTTCCCCGTGGGGTACAGTTAAATCAAATGATCTGGAATGTTTACGTACAAAAAACATTTAAATCTTACTGTTTTATTTTAACTGTAAGTCTGAAGTCATAAATTTGAATGCACTTCTGACCTAAATATTATTTATTATATTTAGCTATCATTACTGGAGCCTCAAGTGTAAGAATGCAAGACATGCCAGAACCTTGGACAGCAATTAAAGGAATAGGTCAATATTTCCATGCATTATGTTAAGTGAGTCATTTTCAAAAAGCATTAGTTGCACTGTTCACAAACATAATTTTTATTGTTCATAGACATATTACATTACAGGAGGGGAGCTGTGGCCTAATAGTTAGGGAGTTGGTTGGTTAGGATTGCAGGGTTGCAGGTAACCCCTCATTGCTCCAGGAGGACTGTCCCTGTACCCAAATTCACTGTAAGTCACTCTGGACAAGAGCGTCACCTAAATGCAATGTAATGTGTACAGTCCTTTTAGGACTGGACGGCAGACAGACAGGACATGACAGGACAGGACAGGAACAGGACGGGACAGGACAGGACAGGACAGGACAGGACAGGACAGGACAGAACTAAACAGGACAGGACAGGACAAGACAGGGCGGGACAGGACAGGACGGGACGGGACGGGACGGGACGGGACGGGACGGGACAGGACGGGACAGAACAGGACGGGACGGGACGGGATGGGATGGGACGGGACGGGACGGGACGGGACGGGACAGGACAGGACGGGACGGGACAGGACGGGTCAGGACGGGTCCTTACACTGCAGGGTCTCTGCGCGGTTCTTCTGGATCATGATGCTGAGCTGCAGCACCAGCTGGGGCGCGCTCTCCAGGAAGGTCTCCAGCAGGCGCAGCATGTTGACGTCGGCATACTCGTACATCATGGCCCAGTAGAAGCGGCGCCGGTGCTCCTGCTGCCGCCGGCTCTGGATGCCCAGGTACATGGTGCGGATGTACCTGTGGGACCAGAAGGGGAGGGAGGACAGGAACCCAGAGGTCAGAAGGTGTAGTCAACAGGACAAGGGTCAAGGTCAGGTGAGGTCAAGGGTGTATGAATGATGTATAAATTCGGGGGGGGGGGATCAACCAGAAACAGACAGGATATGTTTGTCTCCATTCAGAGCTGAACAAATAAACATAGTTAACATAGTCAATGGGAACATGTGCATAATTAACATAGTTAGTCAACAAGATCAAGGTCATGTCAAGGATCTATTGGGGGGGGGGGGGGGGGTTGTAAGAAGAGAATCCCCTCCATTGATGCAGAAAGATCAACCAGGCACATACTGGCTACACTTGTCTGCAGTTAGGAACAGCACAACACACTGTATGTGAAGCCCTTCAGCTTGTAGTGTGAAGATAAACTCAAGCAGTAGAAGCATACACACACACACACACACACACACAAACACAAAAAAAAACCTTAATATCCCACAAGCCCAGGCTCATTATAGGTGATGGCACCAGAATATGCGCCATCTGATCTCTGGAGTCCCCCCATCATCATCCTCATCTGGAGTCTACACTGCTTCTCACCTCCTCCTCCTCCCGCTCCGTTGCCCCAGCACAGTTCCTGCTGAGTCCCAACTCCCACACCCACACCCACACCCACACCCCGCCAGCCGAGGGCTATGCCGGAGACCGCCAGCAAGTCCCTCAGCATCATCCAGATCACGCAGACCGTGGGATAAAGAACTCACGAGGAAAAAGGGAGGCTTGCTACTTCCCAGCCATGAAATCCTTTCTCCAGAAAACTTGCCTTTCTGTTGCCTTTCTAGACTTCAAGACTTTCAGACTTTTATTGTCATTTACAGCTGCCTGTACAATAAAAGTAGACAAGATGCATGCCTAATCTACAACAGCATCACACTCACAATCACAGCTTGTCCATGTCTGGTATACATGGTGTATGTGGTATACAAAAGTGTGTGTGTGTGTGTGTGTGTGTGTGTGTGTGTGTGTGTGTGTGTGTGTGTGTGTGTGTGTGTGTGTGTGTGTGTGTGTAAATCATACTGTAGAAAACACCAGAATGTGCCTGACACTCCCACACAACGGCTGCCCCTGTGGTAGGGAGGAGAGGTGTTCTCCCCAAAGAGAGATGTTTCCTTCCGGTTCTGCTGCTCCCCAGAGACACATTGAACTGCTGGAACATGCCCACCCATCTATGTATGTGTGTGTGTTTGTGTGTCTGTGTGGTGTCTGTGTAAAAGAGAGAGAGCGAGAGAGAGAGAGAGAGTGAGTGTGTGCGTGTGTGTGTGTGTGTGTGTGTGTGTGTGTGTGTTTATGTATGCGTGAGTATGTATGTTTGTGTGTGTGTGTATGTATGCGTGAGTATGTTTGTGTGTGTGTGTATGTATGTGTGACTATGTGTGTTTGTGTGTGTTTGTGTGTGTGGGGGGGTTCTCTGGAGCCATCTGTAAAGCCTCCACCAGTAAGACAGAGCACAAGCCTACGGCTCGACAGCCTGGAGACTACGGAGACGAGTGGGTCACGTCTGTGAATTATTTATGCACTGGGAACACAGCTCGAGCAGATGGAAGTGTGAGCGCACGAGACACTCACATTATACACTCACCAGCACATTTGTCACAACACGTGCACGCACACACACACACACACTCACAAACACACATTTTCACATACTTACTCACTCAGTCACACACACACACACTCACTCTCTCACACACACATACACACACACAAAGGGAATGTATAGGCGCGCTAGTAATTTCAGCCACATACACAACTCGTGAATTCATTGGTGTGAGCAGGGGCCCGCAGGTGCACCCACGCACACAGGCACCACCAAGCTAATTTAACGCGCGCCGTACTGTAAAGCCATATACGCATAAAATAACACTATATGCGTGGGGCATAATTCAATAATCTCTAATTCAGCTTGTAAGACTTGTCATGCAGAGCTTCCGACGTCACATTTTATCATATTTACTGGCTAGAAGAACACGGCTGATACAAATGTATACTACAATAGTCTACACATCAATAGTTAATTATCTGTAACGAACTAGCACAGTACACGAAGCAGGATGAAATACATATCTTTCTGTGGGTGCATCAGAGACTACTATCCTCTGTTAACTGCATTAGATGACAAGATTAGCAACAGCTTCAGTTTAACTCTCAAACAGAATCAGTTAGCAGTGGTATCTTATTAGTTTAAAAGCACCTTTAGCCAGCAAATTCTAGCACAGGCAGCTACAGTTAGCCACCACCAACTATAGGCCACTGAAAGGCATAGCTCCAGTTAGCCGATACTGTAAGTCACAGCTTTGCTAGCCACACAGCAGCATCAGAGGGACTGCTGGGAGGGAGGGCTAAGTCCTCAGCAGGAGCGCTGGACTCCTTATCTTAATGAGAACAAGAAAGGAGCAGTTAATCAAGCAGTTCACACAGGGTTTTTTCGATCTCCAAGTCTTAGTGCCTCGACGGGGTGGCGAAATCTCCCGCTCAGAGAAGATTACGGGACGTGACAGTAGCAGTGGCCTGCGCAGTTTATGCCAGATCGGTTTAAGTGTAGAACGGCAGAACCTGCAGCATCTAGAGCTATAGACCGGGGAAAGAACATAAGCCATCTTCTAAAGTCTGTAACTATATGTAATTCCCTTATTCTATTAGTGACTGTAGCGCAGACATGACTGTAGCATTTTGCTCTGAGTCCTACACACTATTTGTCTCTGTCAGTACCCGTTTCTAAATTTGCTATGCATCTGCCTTGGCTAGTCACACCTTTCCCCTAACTTCGACACTCCTGCGATTAGTCACTGACTGACGCAAACAATTGACTCTTTTCTGACTCTAGCTAGGAGTGTGGTAAGATGGAGCACAGTTAGGATGAGTCTAAGGCCGCTGCATCATAGAACATAATGAACAACAATATTATTTTTGGGTGAGGGGGCTAATATGAGATTAGCTCATGTGCTCCAGAGGGTTTAGCAGCAGCCCTGACTCAAGCTGTACTACAAACACAAGGCCACAGTGCGTTCACGCTGAGGGGGCAGCAGGCACGGGCCTTACGGTCCAATGCGGAGGAGAGACTGAGTAACAGGACATCTGCTGAAGAGGAGGACGATGATGATAGCCACGATGAAGATGATTGTGACAAGCCGTGCTAATGATTCAGTGGGAGGGAGTTGGGAGCAGTGAACCACTATCGTCGGCCTCGACTTTAGCATCCCACTCTGTCTGGCCACCTTTCAGTCTAGCAGATTTAGAGGCCTTCCAACGCACGCTGCTACAGCCGTGACTTACAAGCACGTTCTCCATTCAAAGCCTGCTGCTGAAGATGAGACATTACAACATTAAGGACATCTGTGTCATGTCCTGCCTGTACTCCCACAAAACATTTGCCACAGTTTCTGTTCGCCCTAAAAAAAAAAAAAAGCCTTGAGCTTCCCCTTGTTCAGCACACCACACATTTACTCACACTGTGGTGAGTGAGACATCCTGCCCTCACCAGCTAACCTGAGCTTGTAATAGCACTCCATCATCTTCAGATAAGAACTACAGTTCCATTTCTTTACAGATGCACATTCTGTGCTTGTTTGTTAGTATTTTGAAGAACAAAACAGCCTACATGCACAGAAAAGTCCAGCTTCCTGCCTAGGACTAAGCTGCCAGGTGTATTTTCTCAGAGCCTCAGAAACGATTCCACACTGACCATATTGTATCTTTTACGTATGTTTAGGCGGTGCTGGCATTCATCTAACCAAGTGTTTTAACGCTCGGTCGGAATACATCAAAATGAATAACCAGGTAGAAATTCAATGTTACCCATGTTACTCAGGAATACTTTTATACTGTTACTTTTGTATGATTTGTAAACACAAATGGTGCGCTTGAAACAGCATTTCAATCCAGTCCTTTACATTTGACAAACTGGCAAAAAGCTGACAACTTTGATTTGTCATATCTAACGTAAAAACATGAATCATGGTGTTGTACTACCAAAATATTACACCACTGAACCGATACATTTTGGGCACTCGTACCCATTTCTTTAGTCTTCTTGTTGCTGATTCTTTTTGTTGTATACTGCACTATCCTGGATCTGAGTTCCTTTTAAGTTTCAGCTGCCTTGATCACAAAAAAAACAAACAGCGTGGTCACACTTGAAAAGTGGATGACAAGCTAGCAGACATCTATCAGGATGTTTAAGGTGTTTAAACTGCAGAGTTTAATTTTAGAAACACAATATCCGTTGCACACACACAACAGATGTGAGATTTTCTTGTCAGTTGTTACGTCTTAAATACTGTACACTGTTTAATTAGTAATTTATTATTATGGAGCTCATTAGGCGTAACTAAGTAATCATACATTTTCTCAACAGTATACGACTGTGTAATTAGCAGATGACAGAGAGGCGCTATTCTCTGGCTACAAAAACAGTAAATAATTGAATCATTTTGATTAATGTTGCCCACACATTCAAATAGGACTGAGCCCACCTTCTCCATTTTGTCGGCGTAACTGGCATAATTTTATCATCCATCATGAGGTGGAAGTGCTTTGGACGTGCTGCCCCTGTACCGTTTGGTGGCGAACGCGGATGCTTCCCGTGGGCTTCGGCGCCATCAAACGAGCGAGGACTCTTTTGCATAATGCAGCTGACAGTTCAATATTTGTCAAGAAATGAGCCGACTGCCGAAGAGAAGCCACAAAAGCCCTCTCTACAGTGGGGTGATGGACAGACGCGCAACTGTACACACATCTTCAGCTCAGCCCCGGAGGCATGTGATAGCCCCACACTCACTCATGTATGCATACTTAACAATGATATGATGGACAGGCACACACACACAGGCGCACACACACACACACACACACATGCGTGCACACACAAACACACACATGCGCGCACACATTCAGATGATGAATAGGGAAACTAATAAATTAAAGATAAGGTCACTCATAATAGTTACAGAAGGGGAATACTGTAAGAGTGACAAGTGACTGTTATATTACAGTGTGTGTGTGTGTGTGTGTGTGTGTATGTGTCTGTGAGACAGAGAGAGAGAGAGAGAAAGAGAGAGAGAGCCAGAGAGACAGCGATAGAGAGAATGACAAAGACAGAGAGACAGAGACAATGACAAAGAGAGAGAGACAGAGAGAGAGCAAAAGAAAGAGGAATAGGAAGAGAGAGGGGGATAAAAGGCCTGATGGGAGGGTAAGATAGAGCCATGAGGGGCAACAGAGAGGCGGAGGAGAGGAGAGAGAGTGACGCACACATACGTACAGACACAGAGACAGAGCCCCCAGAGATAAACAAATCTCAGAGCACACAATGCAATTTTCTGGCTCCATGCCTCTGGCTGGCCCATCCCTTTCTCTCTCTTTCCCACCACACCCACCGTCTTCTCCTCCTCTCCTCTATCCTCCACTCCATCCCTCCCTCCATCCTCTCCCCCCTTTCCCTGCTCCTCTCTTCCTCTCCTCTCCTCTCCCCTCCCCACTCCATCCCCCCCTCCATCCTCTCCTTTTCCCTCCTCTTCTCCTCCTCTTTTCCTCCTCTCCTCTCTTCTACTCTCCCTCTTTGACTTCGACTAGCAGGAGCTTCCGCTCTCCTCTCTCTCTTCCCCCTCCTCCCCTCCGTTGGAGAGTAAGTGCCTTCATTCCACTCCCATCCCCGCCCCCCTCTCTCCAAACCTATCCGTCTTAATCATCCCATCACCGCTGCTTCCACGCTAAGCACTCGCTAGTCCAATCAAAGACGGCGGAGAAGGAGGAGGAGGAGAAGGATGAGGAGGATGAGGAGGAGGAGGAGTCTGTGACTGTGCCTGTGTGTTTCCACGCTGAGCACTCGGTAGTCCGATCAAAGACAGCGGAGAAGGAGGAGGAGAAGAAGGAGGAGGAAGATGAGGAAGAAGAGGAGGAGTGGTCTGTGACTGTGCCTGTGTGTTTAAACCCACACACACACACACACACACACACACACACAGACACACACATACACACACACTTACACAACTTGAGGTGTAACAGCCTGGTGTTTCACCAGTGGCTTTGTTCTTCGACCACCATCATACTGGTTGGCCTTCCTGTTTGTGCAATTAAACCATTGCAAATGGTCCAGAATGCAGCAGCATAACTGGTTTTCAATCAACCCAAAAGGGCGCATGTCACTCCACTCTTCATCAACCTGCACTGGCTCCCGGTGGCTGCCACAATTCAACACAAAGCTTTGACTCTAGCCCACAAAGTCACTTCCGGATCTGCCCCTACCTATCTCAACATCATACTAAAAGCTTACATCCCGTCCAGAGCGCTGCGAACCTCTAATACGAACCGCCTGGCCGTACCCTCTCCTAAGACAAAGCGAGGTCACTCCAAACTTTTCTCGGTTGTTGTCCCTCAGTGATGGAACAACCTACCAGTTGCTACAAGAGCAGCAATATCCCTCTCGACCTTCAAAAAGCTTGTGAAGACTCTTCTCTTCCGAGACTGCTTTGCTTCCTAACAAAACTTATTTCTACTAACCATAGGTACCTTCGATGTTCTCTACACATCTGTTAGCTATTATGTCCTCCTTTTGTAAGTCGCTTTGGATTAAAGTGTCTGCTAAGTGTAATGTAATGTAATGTAATGTAATGTAACATAGCCACATACAGAGCCAAGGCAGAATAAGATGAATTCTAATCTCCCACAGCCACAGGAATGACCCACCTCCACCAGATCACACTGTGATCTAGGGGTCTAAATATTACCCTCAGCCTAGGCATCTTTCCCCTCCCATCCCCATTCTCCTCCCACCCCCTTCTCTCTCTCCCACTGCAGCATCCACTTCTCCGTGGGTAAATCAGAGCCAATTGTGTGTGAAATCAATCAGAGCTCAGGCAGCTTTCTCCACCTCGGCCAATGGATGGTGGAGGAGTTGGGGGTGGACAACACAGACTCCACTCCCCCCCCACCCCCCCACCCCCCCAGCCAGAACTAGCTACGTCCCCCACAGCCCCCCCAGGCTATAACTGTGCACCAACAACACGCCAGCACCTCACAACCAGGCAAAAGCTGATCTCACGACAGGGGATGAAGCTTTGACACCGCTGCTTCTGCTGCGAAATGGAGCATACGAGTTGCGATCAGTTCAGCATAAAACACTTACTGACTGACTTTGCTATGCACTGTAAACATACTGATTTTGGATGTAAATAGGCTATTTAACTTTAGAAATATACTCCCTTGTCTGTCTGGAATGCCACTTGACCTATTGTGTTCTACAAAATCGCCTTTTTTTGACTTTGAAAATGTTTCTGCAAATGTGCCCCAAATTCAAACGAAACTTAAAAAAAATTCACCCAGCTCAAATACCGTTTTCCTTGTCAGTGTTAAAAGATGATTTTGACTACCGCTATCTTGTTATGTGTCTCTGTGCTTCTCTAAAGTACAATTTTGCCCTTCACTTCAGTCACTTCCTGTACTCTGCTTCATTCCACTCCGAAAAGGAAATAGGAGTCATTCATCTGTAGGTTTGTTAAATGGACCTTGGTGGTGAATCGCCTCAGAGTGTATTTAATATCTACATTGCTGAGTTGGCCACTGGCGGAGGGCTTGAAAAGCTGACGGCTGAAAACGGGCTGAGGGGAAAAAGATAGGGCCACGCAGCTGACAGCCTCCATTGACTGTTCTTTCCATCTTCGGCTCATTTACTCCCATCCTCTCCCTTGCCTCCCTCACTCCCTCCCCCCTTCTCTCCTTCACCTCTATTCCCTCTCTGTCTTCTCTCTTGTGTT
>CM050205.1:15650000-15670000 GCA_027475355.1 Coilia nasus
TGTGTGTGTGTGTGTGTGTGTGTGTGTGTGCGTGTGTGTGTGCACGAAACAGTGTGCGTGTGTGTGTGTGTGTGTGCACAAAACTGTGTGTGTATGTGTGTGTGTGTGTGTGTGTGTGTGTGTGTGTGTGTGTGTGTGTGCACGAAACAGTGTGTGTTTGTGTGTGCATGCGTGTGTGTGTGTGTGTGTGTGTGCTGTACTCACCAGGTCACCAACAAGTCACAAACAAATGCACACACACACACACACACACACACACACACACACACACACACACACACACACACACACACACACACACACACACACACACACACAAACTGTACAGTAACTCAAACAAAACAACACACCTTCACTTTGACCCACATACAGAGTGCTTGAGAGATGGTGTGCTGTGCTATCAATACTGATACAAAACAGCACAAATCTCTACCACCCAAATCAAAGAACAGCATAACTCAATGCATCACCCCAAAGGGAATAGATAACAGCTGGGTCTCTTTCTCCAGGCCTGCTGCTTTTACTGCCCCTGTGCTGTTTAACAAACAAACAAATACATAAATAAAGTGTAAAAACCCATTGAAAATATGGGCCTTCTCCTAAATGTTTTATAGATTTATAGTTTTAAAATGTCATAGTCAACCTAGTCATAGTCAAGTCATAGTCAGCTTAGTGAATTTTCACCTGTAGCCATATTAGATCACAAATTCATGCCTATTTTTATTCTTTTATTAGGTGTTTGTATTCCTTCTGTCTGTAAAATCCATGAAAAAGTACCAAAAAATAATATGAAATAAAATGACATTAAGCTAAATATTTTAATTATTGTGTTTGTTATCAAACTTCACTTTAACAGTATTATGTTGGAAACGCATCAGCAGAAGAATGATAGAATACCACACAGAGAACGCTGAACTTCCACCTCTGCCTTAAAGGAGAACTTCGGTGTAAAATGAAAATTGGCACGTTAAAACATCATACCGAGTTGGTATGTGTACCGAGGAGCAAATTTGATTTAGCCTGTTGCATTCAGAGTTTAACTATTTTTTATAGTTTGACCCAAAAGGCTAACAATGGAAGTGGTAGGTGCCCTTAGACAAAGCATGATGACTACGCTATTTTTAAACCATTAAAACAGCTCAAAGAAACTCCACACTCGATCGGTAGTACAACAAAGGCTCTGGCATTCAAAACAAAGCACTGAGAATATTGTAAATGTACACAACGTTTATTTAAAAAACTGTTCTTACATGCAGTAGTTTGCTGTTGTTTCTCGTCGCTGCCATGATGAAAGTCCAAACAAGTCTATTGTACTACCTCTCCTCCTATTCTTCCTGCTGGTTCGTGTTCATCAATCGACTTGTGCGGACTTTCATCATGGCGGCGACGAGAAACTACAGCAAGGTACTGCCTCTCAAAACTGTTTTATTAATAAATGTTGTGTAGACTTGCAAAGTTCTCAGTGCCTCATTTTTAATGTCAGGGTATTTGTTGTACTACCGATGGAGTGTGGAGCTTCTTCGAGCTGTTTTAATGGTTTAAAAATAGCGTAGTCGTCATGCTTCGGGCACCTACCACTTCCATTGTTAGCCTTCTGGGTCAAACTATAAAAAAATTGTTAAACTCTGAATGCAACAGGCTAAATCAATTTTGCTCCTCAGTACACATACCAACTCGGTATGATGTTTTAACATGCCAATTTTCATTTTACACCGAAGTTCTCCTTTAAGAGGACAATAAACAGACCACAGGCCCACTCTTTTAAAGCATGAGGACTTGATGGAACGCACTGCCGTTTACGACTGCATAAAATCTATTTATGAATTGATACACATCACTATTTTTATTCCTTTTGTAACAAGCCACTCGAGCAGCGTACATTTGTGTACTACTACAGAGTATTTCTGCTGCTTTGCTTGCATGCCGTGCAGATGTGGAGTCTTTGCTTTTAGCGGAGCAAGTGGCTGTCAGCATGGCTCTGCGCACTCCTCTCACTTGACTGGCTAAAGTAGTAAAGCATTTCTAGTGTACTCCAGGGGAAATAAAACGTATAAGGGACAGAGCTGACAGGCAGGGGCGCCGCTAAGGCAGGCTACATCAGGACGATTCAGGGGGCCCAGAGCTTTACAGGGGCCCACAGAGGACTATGTTATGGTTGGAGTGGGGGTCCAAAATTATTTTCTTTCAGGGGGCCCACAATTTCTAGCGGCGCCCCTGCTGACAGCTCTCATTTTCACCCAATGTTCTGCATTTCTATAGAAAAATCACAAATAAAATGAGCAGTCTTTTCATGCTGATTAAAGTTAAACTAGCCAATACATAAGGCGGATAATGGTGACCTGTGGACAAACTGTAATGAAAAGATATGGATGGAAATTTGTGCCAGCATCTCTCAGCTGAGCTAGTCATATTCTCAGAGGGAATATACATGTGAAGTTGGTTTTATATTATCGGGTAAAAGTAGACACTTGATTCCTTAGTTCTGTTTAACTCTGCAAACTTGATCGCTTACGTTTTCAACAACAACTCAAGATACTTCTGCTTAACTGGAATGGTACAGAGTTAGCACACAACTCTGCAACTGAAGATCTGGCCTTGTGCAGAGTTTGGCTGTGAATTTAATTTAGAAGCCTCCAAATCTACTCATTACACCCTGCAGGAACAGGATCTGAGCACTGGGAAGGAGCTGAAACGGAGATGTGAAGGATGGTGTTAGGGCTGGGCGATATATCGATATTATCGTAATATCGTATCGTAATATTTATATCGATATGTATTTGACACTATATCGCCATATCGATATATTTTCAATGATACAATACCACTTTATCAAAACCACTTATCCTAATGTGTTCACACTGTTCAGACAGCCGGAGCTTTCTCGGATCACTCAGTTTTCATTGTGATCGTAACATTGAACGTGTTTTGACAGTCATTTTGCCTGAATGCTTATTGCCTGTCAGAGGAAGGTTAAGTTAAAAAAATAAAAATGAATAGATTTTTCCCTCCTGTTACTTTTAAATAGGTCACACAATGTTTCAATAATTATCGATATCGACCGATATGAAACACTTATATCGTGATACAGATTTCAGCCATATCGCCCAGCCCTAGATGGTGTAGCAGGCATCCAAAGAACAAGCCTTAGCATTTCTGCTCAAAGCGTCCCGGTAGTTTAGGCAGGCCCGCTGACAGTCTTGGCTGGGCCCTGAACAAGATAATATAATGAGGCCCCCCACCCCATAGTCCATAATGTAAAGGAGGGACCAGTTCTGAGCCCCCTTTCCCAGGGTCCAGGACAAGAAACCCATTTGCCCCCCCCCCCTGTCGGTGGGCCTGAGTTTAGGCACTGATATGTTTATACTGTATATATCAGAGCCTAAATATGAACTGTGTGCGATACTATTATTCTAAACATTTTTTCTTATTGCTGTTTTCTTTTAGATGTTTTTTTTAATGAAAAAAAAAAATGCAAACAAAATCCGGATCCACTACCTGTTCATACCTGTTAGCTATCTGTGTCATGTGTCATGGCCTGACCTTCACAGAGCATTTCCACTTTTCATTTCATCATTTAACTTTCTCCCATTCTCTTTCTTCCTCATCTGTGTGCCTCTAGGTAGCCCTTGGTCTCTGCTTCTCTCTGTCTCCATCTTCCACCCTCGTTTACTCTCCCTCTGGTCTCTGGCCCTTCTGCTTTTTTCTTCTTACACCAAAGCATTCGCTATGTTGCAGTCATTCTCTAGATCTAGTGTCATGTCTCATCATTTCCTATCTATTTTTATGATGCTCTATTGTCTAATTTCATTGTACAGGCAACTGTACAATGACAATAAAGGTTTTGACATTGTGAAGTTGTGAAGTTTTGAAGTCTTGAGGTTTGTTGACTTGCTTGTTCATTATCCATGTTGTGTATATTTGTACATGTGTCGCTACGGTGCCAGTCATTCTCTAGATCTAGTGTCTGATCATTTCCTATTTATTTTTATGTCCTCACTCAGCACCATCATGTCAGCTCCGTAAATTAATGTGTCAGTACTGACGTGTGTTTTCAACTGAATGTGGAGAATTTGTTGTAGGCACCTGTCAGGGAACACCTGAACATACAGAGCTGCTTTGCTCCAATACAAGATGGTTCCAATACAAGATGGCGGCGTGCACGGCGCAGTGGCTACAGGCTTTCCACTGAGATGCTCTATTGTCTAATTTCATTGTACAGGCAACTGTTCAATGACAATATAGGTTTTGAAGTTGTGAAGTTTTTAAGTCTTGAAGTCGTGAAGTCTTGAGGTTTGTTAACTTGCTTGTTCATTATCCATGTTGTGTATATTCGTAAAACAGCAGCACTTTATACAGTCCCTGCTCCATTGAGGTTTGTCATGGCCAGCTATTCTTCTTCATTATCCAGTCCATAACAATCAATCACACACATCCAGCCTTATTGCATGAATGTAAGACGTTTCTTAATGTCATATCTCACTGGTCTCCTCTTGGTCTTTCACTGTACTGTAGTCTGTACAGTATTTTCCTTACAATTTAAATCTGTGAAAGTTTAGGTACACAACTCATCGGCAATTCATCAATCTGTTCGATGATGTTTCACAGACCGTCTCCGTTGTCCTACAGTACTGTCCTTCCTATGTCCTCTTCTTCATCTTTAGTCAGCTATGCGTCTTATCTGATCAATAATAACCCTACCATGTATCCTTCCCACAACAGCGGACAAGGGCTACACCTCTAATGTTCTTCCATTCTTTGAGATTTCCTTTCTTCATTCCTTTTCCTTGTTTATACTCGCATGATAGCGTTTGAAGCAGTACAGTTATATTACAAACAGTTGAGGAGTCCACGGGATAAAACGGGCATTGTCACAAAATGCAGAAACTGAGAACATGTCATTTAGAAGTTAGATTTTTGATCAAAGTAAATGGTACAGCATTTTAAAATACTTCTAGCTAGAGATTATGTTAGTATATGCACAGGATTGCTTTTTACAAAGCTGGGGTTTCAATGCAACTACCAATGGGGGAGGGGAGTTGAAAAATGTCGTTTTGTGACTATGCCCGTTTTCCTGTGTGTATCCTAGTTATTATAGTCCCTACTGTGTGTACCTATAGTCTGCAAAATGTCAATGGCTTTTTAAATCCCCCCCAACCCCAACCTAGGGAGAAGCTGTGCTAGCGTGCCTGCCCACTCCTTCAGGTCTAGACAGCGTCACACCGCATTAGCGACTCCCGTTTTTGAGGCCCACTGTGGTTGATGGCGCTGTGCAGAGACTCATACAGAGAGCAATCTCAATCACAGGGGGCTGCTCACATTCGCCTACCAAAGCCTTGCCTGTGAAACGCCATCAAAGAGGATCTCTCTGCCATGCTGACAAGAGAAGAGACACACACACACACACACACACACACACACACACACACACGCTAGACCCAGGATGAAAACATCTCTCCCTTCTTTGAGGATGTAAAATGATGTGTACACATGTGAGAGAGCATATTTGATGAGCTGAGCGCTGAGCTCTTAATAACACACAGTAGGTTTAGCTTGGCTCACATTTCAGTGGGAGGATCTTCATGGAGCTAAAACACATCGCGGAGGACTGCTGGGCTACTGGGGCCTGCACAATGGTTAAAGATTAACTGTAACTGCGCCAACAGCCTAAAAATATCTACGTTCATCAATAAGCACATGCATGTTAATGCATATTGATTGGGATCGAGAAACTCCATTCTCTCCCAGACACTGACATGCTGATGGTCTTCCAGTGAAGTGAAAAGCTCTGGTTATTAGCTCTGGTAAAAAAAAGTGCTTCTGTGGCATCAGGTGAAATTTTGAGATGCACATATCTTCAACTAGAAACCCACTATAGTGGATAATTACATGTAATTTCCTGCATTTCAATTGTTAATCCAGCTCACTCCTACACACTGCAGTGATTTAGTTAGCAGACCTGATTGCGGTGTTGGGGGTGGCCTCGATGTGGGCACTGGAAAATGAAAGAATAACAGTAATGGAGTTGGCATTGAGGGTAAAAGAAGGCAATGGTGGTGGGAGGACTACAATTATAAGCTGCTCGCCCCAGTGTTAGCAAGGTAAACTCAGGAAGAAGAAACAAACACAAAAATAACATAAATGAAAAATGGTGAGGTAAACAGATTCATTTGAGATCATTATTTGGGGAGGGATTAAGGAAATATAGGAAAATTATCAGACAAATCAACATGACAAAAGTTAATGAAGACAACAACTATACTATGGCTGCTGTTAGCTCTAGTGCTCTGTGGTTTTATCAGTTTTGTTTAATTTCTTCCTCTTAAAGCAAACATCATATGTTTTTTTCTGTTAAACATGATAAATAGCAGAGTCTACTAAATCAGATTAACCTACTTTGATAGAGTAGAGTAGAGTAGAGTAGAGTAGAGTAACTTTATTGATCCCGAAGGAAATTAAGGAATGATGATCCAAAGCGTAGTGTCTCTCATTTTAAACATCTCTATGTAGCCTCTTTGTGAAATGTGCTGTCATTGCTTTAAAAAACATTGTCCACGCTTACCTACCAATGCAGAGACACATGCTCTGTAGTCATTTGTTGAACTGATGTTGAGCAAGGTGCATACTGAAGATATTGCTGCAGAAAATAAATGTATCTTTTATAATTGTGGAAATGGTGTTCATTGTCAGACACTTCATTTCTTTTGGTCTACTGTTGCCAGCAGCATCAGAGAAGCACATGCAATTCTAATAGAATGGATATTCATATTTAGCCTTTCAGTAAACGGTGTTTTATTAGCGCAACAAAACACTACATTACACATAAACTTACATTACATTCTTACAGTCTTACATTACAACTACATTTAAACAATTCTCTGCTTACACATTACAACTTCAGCATGCCATGTCACATTATAAATCAAGGTACGTCTATATTAGGTATGTAGGTATGTCAAGGTATGTCTATATTACTGTTGCTAGTCTTCATAGTATTATTATTATCATTATTGTTGTGGTTGTTGTTGTTGTTGTTGTTATTATTATTTTTTTATTATTATTATTCATCTCTGTTGTAAAGTAATGACTACATAAAGACACAGACTATAAAGCAGAATAAAACTGTGAAGGTTGGATTCCACTAAGCAAGTCACATGACCACTCCCCATATGAAACAGGGTGGCCACTCACAACGTTCTAGAAAACGTGAAGGTCGTTTTAAAACTGGGACTACGGGCAGATCACACACACACACACACACACACACACACACACACACACACACACACACACACACACACGTAATCCAAGAACCAGAAAGAACAAACACAGCGAGAGCAAAGGTCAAAACAATTTCTTTTTTTGTGTGGCTTAAAATGAATGGCTTTTTGGGCATTCTGATGATAAACAGACAAGGAGTCAATAGCATCTCAAGCGGAGTTAAACAAGCACTATTTTACACAATTAATGGATGGATTTTTAATTTCACCAAAATGAAATACAGCTGAACCCAGTAGAAAATGCCTGAATTATACTAAACATAAATCAACATAAACATAAATCAACATAATTATAATAAACGCAATAACAAACAAAGATTTTAATGTATAGGTTGTATAAATGTATATGTTACACGCTTAAAGATTTTTCATACACTAGTATGAAAATAGTATCCAAAACAACACACTTACACCCTTAAACTGAACTCAAACCTGAGGACATGTTCTCCCACAAGAGGAGGAACGAGATGAATATGGGTTAGTGACTGGTATAGGCAGTCCTACTGAAGCAGGAGAGAGAGAGAGAGAGAGAGAGAGAGAGAGAGGGAGAGGGAGAGCACTGCTTCTTTTCCTCCGCTATGTCATTCTGCACAAGCTCAGCATGAGATAAAAATAGACATAGAAAGGAAGGCCGAAACACTAACCATGAATATAATGTGTGTGTGTGTGTGTGTGTGTGTGTGTGTGTGTGTGTGTGTGTGTGTGTGTGTGTGTGTGTGGATGGAGAGGGGGGAGCTTGTATGTGTGCATAAATGGGGGTAAGTCAGGGACAGTGTGTGTGTGTGTGTGTGTGTGTGTGTGTGTGTGTGTGTGTGTGTGTGTGTGTGTGTGTGTGTGCGTGTGTGTAAGTTCAAGCCTGTGTGTGTGTGTGTGTGTGTGTGTGTGTGTGTGTATGTGTGTGTGTGAGTGAGTTCAAGCCGTGTGTGTGTGTGTAGATGCAGAAAAAGCAGTGAGCAGAGCTGTGCACATACGTGGATGTGGAGAGGTAGAGTGCGAGAGAGGGAGGGAGTGTGTGTGTGTGCGTGTGTGCTTGTGTGTGTGTGTGTATAGGCACCAATAGCTGTTCAGTGTTGTGTGAAAATGTCACTAATATGGGCAAAGATGTGCCTGGGAGTGGAGGCTTTCACATGCTCACACGCGTGCCAGAAAGGGCCACCGGAGGAGAAACACATGATAGTCTCTCACACACACACACACACACACACACACACACACACACACACACACACACACACACACACACACACACACACACAATAATGCATATACACACTAATGCATATACACATCTAAACCTAGCTCTTCCCTGACCTTTTTCTTACACACGTAATCTAAATGCATGCACTTGTGATGCACTACAGTAACTGGTAACCACTCATACACATACAGGCTTTTACTCACACACACACACACACACACACACACACACACACACACACACACACACACACACACACACACAACAGACCCACAGACAAAACATCCAAACACACACATCTTAGTAGGCCTAATGTAGATGTCTAATGTAGATTTCTTATCAATCCACGAGAGAAGTGTTTGCTTTCTACAAGAAGCTTCAGTTGTGGAATGAATATCTGTTACGTAGCAGCTGATCAGGGAAAAACACATGCTTATTGGGGAAGGCCGGAAAAGCGTCAGCACAGCTGATTGGGTGTCTGACGCGCCAGGTGTTTGAAAAGGGAATCAGTTGATTCACTAATGAGAGAGAGCGTTTTCCAGAGCCTGAGATACATTGCTGGTTCCTTTTCTCCCTTTGGACGTAACTCGTTTTGAAAAGTCTCCTTTGTTGTGTGTAACCGTCGTTTTTTCCTTTTAATAAAAATAAAACTCTGAACTACTACTACTACTACTACCGAACTCCAGAGCTTGGACTGGCCGCTCTTGGAAGAGTAGCGACGGAGCTGTGCCCTGCGCGTCGGAACACCTGAGTCGGGTAAGCTGCGTTTTGATGGCCTTCTCTTTTAGTTGCAACCCACATGCAGCACACTGACATAGCCCAAGTTCACGTCTCGTACACTACATCACAGGGCAAATTACAGAGTCAGTCTTAGCTGGCTAGAGGTCTGTAGCCCCTAGACAGTGCAGGTAAGTGAGCTAGCTTTGTAACCCTGTTGGTTTGTTTTGTGTTGCCTTCATGGTATTCAGGGTTTGTTGGTCCGTCGGGGTGGACTTGCTTATGCTGTAACAATATCAAAAAGGGGGTTGCTTCTCAATTTGCCAGCATGATATTCTGCTTCAAACTGAATGTTACAGTTGTCATATGTCAATCGATCAAATGTCTACCTTAAGAATATACTTACTGTGGTATCTACTGAGTATCTCTATTTAAAAAAGTCTCATGTACATGCATGTTTATGCATAAGTGCCTGGTGGTCGCAGATGAAAATGCAAACACAGGAACATAACACACAGAACAACACAACACAACACAACACTTCTCCCACTGTCTTGGTGTAGTTTATTAATGCAGACTTTCTTATCATTTCATAATGGAAGTATTTGCTTTCTAGAAAACATTTCAGCTGTGGAATTAATATTAAAAAGGGATTTGGTTCTTACAGTAATTCTCAACTGAATGTTACAGTTGTCAATCATTTGAATGTCTACTTTCAGACTACTCGTACTGTGGTATTTACTGAATATCTCTATTACACAACAGTACACTGCACTTAGCTGACCCTCTTATCCAGAGCGACTTACAGTTATTTTACAGGGTTTCAGTTACAGTCCCTGGAGCAGTGTGGGGTCAGATGCCTTGCTCAGGGACATTTGAGCTATGGTTAGGGCGGGATTCGAACCTGCGACTCTCCTACCTAAGTACATAAGTGTTTATGCATGAGTGCCTGGTGGTAGCAGATGCGCTTAACATGATGATCCTGACCTCAGTGACCTGCTAGCCATGTGGTAGGCAGGCCAGAGTGCACTCACTAGTGCAGGGCAAACACATTTAGCATTACTCAAGCAAACATAAATGAAGACAGCTGATATCAGGCAGGCATGGTGTGTGTCACAGACACACACACACACACACACACACACACACACACACAAGCGTGAACACACACACTCAGACGCACACACACATACTGGTACACCCACACATGACTGAACACACACACACACACACACACACGGGAGCAAATACACACATACACACACACATATACACACACACACACACACACACAGATGCACACACACATACCAGTACACCCACACATGCCTGCGCGCACACGCACACCCACACCCACACACACACACACACACACACAATCTCTAGAGAGACAGCATTAAAAATACATCAGAACACATTGAGATCAGACACTCTTGCTTGCTCACATGTCTACCTTACACGCCGCCACACACACACACACACACACACACACTTCCGTCCTCCGGAGCGCATTTCTCAGCCACTCATTAGAATAACTAACAGAGGCAGCAACGCAACCTGTGCGGTCAAGTCAAGTGCAATCGGACTCCCTGCATGCAGACCACACACACTCACCTCCAGCTCTCTGTACAACCGCCCTGTTGTTTCTGTACAATGAAAGGAAATCCTCACATAACTACCACAGCACAATTGTGACTTGCACATTGTTGTCCCTGATGTACAGTAAGTCCTATACATCACTTTTTAATCTATCGATTCACTACATGTCTAAGTGTTGAATGTATACTAGAGAATAAACTACTACTACTACTAAATAATCTACTGGAGTCAGATTAATTGTGTATGTAAGTATATTTGGTCAATAAATCTGAGTCTGACTTAGGGTTGGGCGATAAAACAATAACGATATGTATCTCGATAGACACCTACTCGATAACAATAGAAAGTGCGTTCGATAGAATGTTTCGATAGAATGTTTTTTTTTTTTTAAGAAAACGGCGTAAGTTTAGTGAGAGCCCTCTCTGATTTAGCGCTGCTTTAAATCTTTGTTGCGAAGCAAGCTTGGTTGCATGAGCAAAGGCACTCATCCTCTGTAGCCTAGCAACGTATGGAGAGTGACACGCTAATAGCCAATCATGTCACAGTATCGTGTTTGGTTGCGCCATCTCTTGTCTCTTGAAGTGTCTTTATAACACTTCAGCTTTGTTAAGCACTTTATTAGCTTATTGATAATTGTTCAGTTTTCATTGTGATCGTAACATTGAACGTGTGTTGACAGTCATTTTGCCTGAATGCTTATTGCCTGTCAGAGGAAGGTTAAGTTAAGAATAAAAATGTTTAAATTTAGATTTTTCCCTCCTGTTACTTATTTTAAATAGGTCACACAATGTTTCAATAATTATCGATATCGACCGATATGAAACACTTATATCGTGATACAGATTTCAGCCATATCGCCCAGCCCTAGTCTGACTTTCATTCTAATTTTGAAAACAAATAGGAAAAAAGCTAAATGTAAATAAATTCATGTGCAACGTTGGTAATTTCTTTTTTGATAGTGTAGGGTGTAACTCAACTTGTTTGCTATACTTGCTATACACTATAACAGTGACTACACCAAAAAAGACTTTTCAGGAGTTACTATGGAATGAATACACATTCTAAAACAATTGTTAGCAAGACTACAGGAATTTGTGCCCAGTATGTACATGCAAATGAAACACTACTCCAAAAAGTGCTTCAAGTGATTCTCCCGAGTGTCTGTGGGGTTGTGTAAGGGCCAACCTGTGATGCTCTAGCCCACAGCACTACACCTGAGGAGCCAGAGGCCTGAGGCAGGAGCACCAGAGACAGGCACTGAGAGAGGAGAGAGGAGAGAAGAGGATAGAGGAGAGGATAGAGGAGAGAGGAGAGAAGAGAGGAGAGAAGAGAGGAGAGAGGAGAGGAGAGGATAGGAGAGAGGAGATGAGAGAGGAGAGGAGAGAGGAAAGAGGAGAGGAGAGGAGAGAGAGGAGAGAGGAGGATAGAGGAGAGAGGAGAGGAGAGGAGAGGAGAGGAGAGGAGAGGATAGAGGAGAGGAGAGAGGAGAGAGGAGGATAGAGGAGGATAGAGGAGAGAGGAGAGGAGAGGAGAGAGGAGAGGAGAGGAGAGGAGAGAGGATAGAGGAGAGAGGAGAGGAGAGAGGAGGATAGAGGAGAGAGGAGAGGAGAGGAGAGGAGAGAGGAGAGGAGAGGAGAGGAGAGGAGAGGAGAGGAGAGGAGAGGAGAGGAGAGGAGAGGAGAGGAGAGGAGAGGAGAGGAGAGGAGGAATGGAACAGGAGCGCTGACAGGCCGCACTGACAGATCCGGCGCTAGAGACAGGGAGGAGAGCAAGGAGACTAAAAAGCTCTGATGTGACAACTGCCACTGAGAAGAAGAGGGGAAGAGAGGAAGAGTGAGAAGAAGAGAGAGATAAAGGGAGAGAAAGATAGACTCAAAGAGAAATGAGAAGGGATAGAAAGAGAGACAAAAAAAGACAGATGCAGAGAGAGGGATGGACAGACAGAAAGAAAGAAAGAAAGAAAGAAAGAAAGAAAGAAAGAAAGAAAGAAAGAAAGAAAGAAAGAAAGAAAGAAAGAAAGAAAGAAAAAAAGAAAGAAAGAAAGAAAAAAAGAAAGAAAGAAAGAAAGAAAGAAAGAAAGAAAGAAAGAAAGAAAGAAAGAAAGAAGCAAAAAACAGAGGGAACAGAAAGAACAGAAATGGACAGAAAAAAGACAGACAGGAAGTAATAGAGAGAAAGAGCAGGAGACAGTGGGAGAAAGAGGAAGAATGAAGGGCAGCACTGGCATGTGGGAGCCCTTTGTGCCCTACAAAGGCAAAGTGCAGTAACTACGTAAACACTGAAACTCAGACAAATGCCTCTAAAGTTGTCATAATGCCCAGTCAGACATGCTGTAGGCAGGGCCGGCGTTAGGCATAGGCAGACTAGGCGGGTCGCTTAGGGCGCCAAATGTGGTGGGGGCGCCATCTAGTAACACCTGTAATTTCCACTCATGGTAAAATTAGAACATCAAGGGAAAGAAAACATAAAAACATTAGCAGCTAAGCATGATTATTCTTGGGTGCCCAGTACAGGTTTTAGGCACGGGCGTCCAGGGCAGCCTTCAAGTGCGCTGCGCTGTCACTCGAGCGTCTTGTGGCAGAAGGGCGAGGAGGAGGGGCGCGCAGGTGGATTTTGGCCTTCTCCGCAACTAATAGCCAATTATGGCACAAGTTATATGAGTAAACCACGCTAGTATTCGAATACTTCCTTTATAATATTGTTAATCCAAGACTATATGTCACGTTACATTTTCCCTAAGCGAATCTGTCTACATTGTCGTAACTCTTATGTTCAGGGATGCGTTTTGATACTCCCAAATTAACAGCGGTAAAACGTGGGCATGAAAGCATGAATATAGAAAAGGGAAACAAGCCATCAGATGAGCAGTTTAGGGTAGGCAGTATCATTGCATGACAGCTTGTAGGCTGTGTATCATGAAATAAGACAATAGGGTAAGGGAAAGCTATAACTAACTGTTTACTTTTGTTAGCCGCTTGTTCTATAGGCTATGATAGTAAACAGTGCACAGTAAATTGCAGACATTGATGTAGGTTTTTCAATATTTTGTTAAGCATAGAATTAACTAGTAGTAAGGAGTTTTTTTGGTTAAGTAAGTTAGAAAAGTCATCTTACTGTAATACTAAACTGATTTTGTGATACCTTTTACTTTTTAACTTAAATTTAAATGTATTAAATATTAAGTAACATTAACTACTAATACTACCCATGTCATGTATGTGTTATTGTAAGTTCTGTTTGTTTTTGTTGTGGAATTGTAGTTTTGCCCAATGTGTAGGCTATGCTTTATGTAGGCTATGGCTATATGGTAGTGCTTTTTTTTTTTTGGAGGAGGGGGGGGTGGGTGAGCAATGGTGGTATTTGCCTAGGGCACCAAACTGACTAGATCCGGCCCTGGCTGTAGGTATAATAGTGGCAATGCTTTTGTGTACTTTCTTAATACAAAGAAGCAAGAGATTTAGTCACAAGACAAAGATGTGTTATAAAGTCCATTTCCAGTCTAAATACTGTATGTAGTTACTGCCTTTTGGCTTTGTAGGGCAGTACAGAGGAGGGGCCTGGCAGTGCATAGCGTGGCAGCACTTATCCCTCTCTGCAGCCAGCGGGGGAGCAGAGGGCATGCTGGGAGTCAGCCACCTCCAGCCTCCACCTGGGCTCGCACAACCACCTCACACAAACACGCACACCGCCACCAACAGTGCTGCCAAATGCACACACACTCTCACACTCGCGCGCGCGCACGCACACACACACACACACACAGAGCGATAAATAAGACTGCCAAATGCATACACATGCGCGCGCACACACACACACACACACACACACACACACACACACACACACACACACACATATATGCATATCATGAATATATCAAATCCCAGATGCACATATGAATGTATGCCACACACACACACACTCTCTCTCTCTCTCTCTCTCCCTCCATCTCTCGCTCTCTCTCTCGCTCTCTCTCACACACACACTCACCTATTTCAGCACTCTACAAAAACACACACAGGCACACTACAAATATAGAAGGCTTTGAGCCACTGAGTCACACACCTCAGGCGTGGCGGTTTCTTATCGGGAAGCTTGCATTAGCCACTTCTCTCCCATCTGCCCGCCTGCTAATTACGTCGTTTACACTAGCTCTGCGAATCATTCGACGCTCATTTGGAAAACCGCAAGCAAGGAGGCGTGTCAACCCCACTCCTCACAAGAAAACATCAAAACATTTGGTATTTACCCAAATTAAACAGAATAAATCAGGCTAATTATTACGCAACTGTCGAAAGAATGGTGCTCTCAACATGTGGGCAATGGAGCTCTTGAAACAGGCACGGCCTCTTCAGGAAAGACTGAGGTGGTGCGTGCTTTATAAATGGCACAAGAACCATCGTTTTAGAGAGGAGTCGAGGTTACAGTGCCTTTGAAGCATCATGATGAATTTATGTTTATCTTTGTCGGCACCTTGCAGACGCTTTTGTCCAAAGCGACGTACACAAACGAAAACAATACAAATACAATACAAACAAAACACTATATTAACATAAATATTTGACTCGATTTTAAAACATAGGCTAAAATAAATATTTTCGTCGCAATATATGCAACAGCAGTAAAATATCTTTCTGGTTAGTAGTAATTTTTTATATTTTTAGAGCATTAAAAAATAGCATTATGTAGAAAAATTCATTTTAAGGCTATGAGTAGGGCAAATGCATCCCTTTTATTTCTTTGGGTTGTTAGAAACCCTGTTCCCAGAAACTGTTGTGCTCACATAACCAGGGTCAGCTGTGGCCTACAGTACTAGTTAAAGCTATGGCCTGGAATCCGAAGGGTTGTGGGTTCAATCCCCGACTGGAGCATGGCTGAAGTGCCCTTGAGCAAGCCCACTGCTCCGGGTTAGTGTGTGCTTCAGTGTAATTCACTAATGCAAGAATTGGGATAAATGCAAAGAACCAATTTCCGTCAAGGGATCAATAAAAGGAAATACACTTGGCCAGAGAAAAGTGGTGGGTATACTAGGTGGTGTTATGTGCTGTGAATTAACAGTTACAACACATTCATAAAAAAACGTAATCTATTCTTAAGCGTTAAAGACTTTAAATGTTATGGAAACTAGATTGATGTTGGTTTATGTAAATTCACTTTGCACGCAGGTTAGCCTACTAGAAGTGACTTTTTAATAGTGGGTGATAACAGCCATGGTAAAAGGGCAGGGGCGCCGCTACAAAGAATTGTGGGCCCCCACCTCAACCATATCATAGCCTCCCTGTGAAGCTCTGGTCCCCCTGAATAACCCTGACCTACCCCTCCTCTTGTATCTAATGGGCGCACCCTTTTACATGCTCGCCCATGCAGTAATAACGCTTTCAATCACAGCACAGCCATACAGAAGCTTTTCCTTGCAATGTTAATGGGTCTTCTGGTGGGAAAAGGTGGGTACAGATTTTGAATATCGACTCCTGCACCCACACCTTACATGGGCCTACAAAAAGAAATATCCAGGGGATCAAATGCTTGCATGAACACTTTCGATAATTTAGATTTATGGGTTAATATCCAGATCGAAAAATACCCTATTTTGACACTGAGTTATGACCAAATTGGTTACTATTGACACCATTTAAACATTTATTTCATTGCATTTCCTTGTCTGGGTATGTGTTAAGCACTAGTCTTCGTGCAAGCTTAATACAAATAAGCCCATGTGGAGTCACTTGCAGCTGCATCTGTCATTCTATGGTGTGTAGTGTTTCCGACATCCTCCCTGCGTGCACAGAGCTGTAGTCTGCCAGCGAGCACTCAGTCTTGCTCCTCACACTGCTCCCCCAGTGCCGAGGAGGAGGAGGAGGAGGAGGAGGAAGAGGAAGAGGAGGGGGGGAGGGGCAATATGGGCTGCATTCCAGATGGAACATCTGGTTACTATAGAAACACCAGAGCCATCGCTACAGCTGTGGAGGATGAGAGCCGTAGGCAGCAGGGGCAGCAGCATCCAGCAGTGCGGAGACAAACCAGCCAGGAAAAGAGCAACTTGCCTCGCGGCCACAACCCCTGACCAGCTGAGGGTCAGTGTGGGACTACTGTGCCATGTGTGTGAGCCTAGCTGAGGCTGGCATTTCACAGTCTTCTGTGTGTGGATGTGTGCGTGGCTTTGTGTGTGTGTGTGTGTGTGTGTGTGTGTGTGTGTGTGTGCATGTGTGTGTGACTGCACATGTGTCTGCATGTCATGTATGTATGTATGTGTGTGTGTGTGTGTGTGTGTGTGTGTGTGTGTGTGTGTGTGTGTGTGTGTGTGTGTGTGACTGCACATGTGTCTGCATGTCATGTATGTATGTATGTGTGTGTGTGTGTGTGTGAGTATCTGCATGCGGGTGTGTTCATGCGTGTGTATGTGTCTGTGTCTGCATGCGGGTGTGTGCATGCGTGTGTATGTGTATGTGTCTGTGTCTGTCTGTGTAGCTGTGTATGTTTGTGTTTATGTCTGTGTGTGTGTGTATGTGTTTGTGTCTGTTTGTGTGCACTTATGTGTAATTACACAATCGCTCCACCACAGGCGAAATAGTGCTTGAATGAGTTCCACACGGGCGGCTGCAATGGCATTGTTTCCCCACACTGGCTTGGCTGCTGGTTAGCCATGCAACAGGGGCTCCACAAGCCCTGTGCCTGATCCCCTTCATAAGCCTAGCAGAGAGCACAGGCAGCATCCGGGCTCAAAGGGACTTTGGTTGGGGGAACCAGAACAAAAACACTGGGCCTGGACATTATCCCACTCCACTCAGCACGGATCAGTCGCTCACTGCAGGTGGCCACAACAGAGGCTCCCTCTTCTTTTAGTGGGTCGAAAAAAAAAAGCCTTGTCATGTCCAAATGCAGTGAAATGAGGCAAAATTATGAGGAACAGCAGAGGTAACAAAATGACGCTCCCGCCTATTACATGAGTAAACATCAAAAACTACACACAAGAGATGGCGGGCCAGTGGCTAGGAGTCTGGTATAATGTATGAAATAGCAATTTTTATCTCTAAAAGTATACATGGTACATTACAAATGAAACAAAATGAATGAAACATTCTTTTCTCCTCTGTGACCCACAAACATTGATTCGATACCATGACGTCTGTGTTTGTGTCCCTTCGCTGTAGGGCTTTGACTCCGAACTTCGTTAGAGATTTTCGAATGGCAGCCCTTAATATTCGAACCTGTTATGGGTATTATTTTTTGTAAATATGTTTGCGTGTAAACGTTGTTTTCAATTCAGATTCCGGCTGGTGAAGTTGTGAATCGTGAGCTCATTGCGGTAATATTGGTCATCTGGGCTCCTGTAGGTGAGGTTAGCATCCTGGTTCGCGCCTATTTTGCATACCAAAACAATGGCCACGCCAGCAACAAGCGCGCCTGACGAGGAGTTTTTAATCTACACTCCTGACAAGCAAGAGTGCGGCGCTTGATACCACACTGTGTGGCACTACTTTGGCTTCCCAAAGCAAGAGGGGAAAATCACGAGGGAGGACAAAGTGACATGTCTGACTGTTAATTAAAAAACAGTCATCACACCATGTTGTTCTTTCATTGACTAGGTGCACGAAAGATTCCTGTAAGCTTGTGTATTTCCGATGGAGCATTAACTGTGTCATAACAACATCTTCTGTTATATTTCTCTCATTACATCTTCACTTCGACACAGAATATCTTGTTTGCTCAATAATAACAATGCATATTTAACACGCATAAATATTTAGCCTTTCGTTCATGTAGTCTATTGACATTGACTGCTACACTGCCAACATAAGTTTGATACCAATATAGGTTATACTGACGGCACTCAATGGTCAAAATATTATTAACAAATATTCAAATATTATTCGAATATTAATATTCATAAACAAACGAACTTCGAATATGATTTTTGAGTAAAAGTCAAAGCCCTACTTCGCTTCGCCGTGTGTGTTGTACGTGTTGTGTGTGTGTGCGTGTTTTTTGTGTGAGTGTGTGTGTGTGTGTGTGAGAGAGGTAGAGAGAGGGAGGAGGATAGAGGGCGAGTTCATGTGTGCACATTTGTATGTGTGTGAGAGAGAGAGAGAAAGAGAGAGAGAGAGAGAGAGAAAGAGAGAGAGAGAGAAAGAGAGAGAGAGAGAGAGAAAGAGAGGAAGCAAAAGCACATGGAAGTCAAATAAAGGGAAGAACTAAGAACAGTCTTAGGCTTGTGAGTAAATACAGAGTTGGCTGATGAAATAAAAGGCTTCTCCGGGACAAACAGCATTCTCTCTTTCACATACACATACACACACACACACCACTTTCCACAAAGACACATGTGCATGTCCTACACGCACACACACACTCACACACACACACACACAAGGACAGACACACAAGCACAAGCACACACACACACACATGCACAAGTACACACAAGCAAAACACAATCACACACCCATAAACAAACTCTTTTGCTCGCTCTCCCTCTATTCCCCTCCCTCTCTCTCCCTCTCTCCCTCTCTCACACACACACACACACACACAAGACGCACACACACACAAACACACACACACACACTCTGTGAGATAGTGGACTAGAGAAAGGTTATTCTGAGCCAGAGTGTGCCTGGGGCATTTTAAAACAGAAGAACGTCACATGTGGCTGTATGGGCCAGAGAGCAGCGCTCAGAGAGAGAACTCCCCATACCAGGGAGGAGGGCAGGAGATATGGGAGGGCTATGTACCGATATCATCATCATGGCGATATAGTTTCGAAGGAGATATGTAGTTGAGAGAATGTCGCCATATCGATATACTTTTGATACTACAATACCACTTTATCAAAGCCACTTACTTTCTGCGCAGTCTTCACTTAGCTGTCATACTTGTGCCATTGAGTTAAGTTATAACACTGCTATTCTGATTAAAATATCAACATATGTATCATATATCACCCATCTGTCCACAAATATAAAGATATAAGTTTTGGTCAATATCGCCCTGGTTCAGCAGGAGGGCACCAAGGCAAACAGCGACCCCCCCATGTAGCTGACAGCTAAGGCAAAGGGAAAGACGCCTTTGTACACACAGCCAATCCATAAGACAAGGATGATTACTTCGAAAAGTTATGTACAACTCACCAATCTGCACTGCCTATTTCTGAGGCATACTCAATGAAACAGTATCTAGATAACACTTCATAACTTCGTAATATTTATCCT
>CM050205.1:15675000-15682500 GCA_027475355.1 Coilia nasus
GAGATACTATGCAACATTGAGTGTTTTTTCTCAACAGAGCTCCGCTTGTGTCTCCAAGTAAATGGACTCTCATATATACTGTTTTCCCTTCCCCTCACCCTGTGCATGTGTTTTCAACTCAACTGATCAAAGTAACCGGCGAATATGAAAACAGTCATGTCCACCGAGGTCAGAATTTGTCCACAGACAGCGGGAGCGGTCGAGAAAATCTTCATTCACCTTGTAATGACTCATTTACGCATCTACTTTACATTACACTGACTAACGAAGATGATTAATTAACTCGAAAAAGTTGCAGAGTGCTGCTTTAAGGGAGTTCTCTGTTCTTAAAAAAACAGGCAAGGAGTTTCACTTCTCAGTATAACACCATCTCTGGATTTCCTGGGCAGAGAGCAGAGGTCCAGAATCAGTTCAGCACAGACTTTCCTTACCCCCACCCCCACCCTCACCCCCAAACACTCCACACCTCCCCCTTCAGAGCCAGTGCCAGCCAGCCTAATCACGGCCACGCGAGCCAAAGGGAAAGCATATGTGCCATGGGGGTAGCTGAGGAAAGGGCCCGGCAGGGAGCTAAAAGAAAGCCCTGCCGTAGAGCTTTGTTGCTCGGGCTGGTTCCTCGGCCAACGTCCCTGCCCTGCCCTGCCAAGCTGGCACTCGCCCCGGTGCCGCCGAGGGGCACGGAAGCGCCAGAGCGGTGAGCACTTAATTGCCTCTTCGCGTCCCAGCGGTTGTGGTGGTGGAGCGGGCGGGTGGGTGGGTGGACGGATGGCCAACCCATGCCCAGATAAACTGGCTATCACACTCAACTCAGCCATGTTAACGCCCAGGCCTCTGACACAGTCGAGTCCCCCAGCCAAGACTTCACGTCTGCGCTGGGCCTTTGAGACCATGAAAACCCTCAAAGCACCAATCAGACTGCAGATCCAGAGACATTTTCAGGAAAACCTCAAGATCCACTGAAACCAAGCAATGAGTGAGTGAGCTTGGTGGCCAACAGCTGGTTAATTATATTTTACAACCTTTGGCCACCATTCAAGTGGATGTGACTTCTTGTTGTAACCCTAAGGGCTCATTTCCACCAAACACTCGCATACAGCGCGTGCCCTTTTTCTGTCCGTATTCATTTAGAATGCACGTTAACAGATTAGACCATTTCCACCGCACGCGTGATCTGAGCGTATTCTGTCCCTATACAAACCTATTGTACACGGATACGCGCTGCACACGCTCAAGTCGGTGGAAATGAGGCCTAAGCCTAACCCTATCCAACACTTCAGCATTCGAGTGACTACCACTGGCTGGCATAAACACGATCAGTGCTGCCGCCCTGTTCTGTGTGAGCCGGGCTGACCGCTCTCTTTGACCGCTACAGGATCCCAGTGACCACGTGGCCCTGTATGACCCAGTGGCTCTCATCCAGCTAACCTCGGCCCTGACCTCTAACCCCCGCAAATCTGTTCCCTTTTTAATGACGCGGGCCTGGCCCAGGCCGTGCCTCCAGCACCGGGCTTGTCACTCGCTGATACAGTCTGAATCACAGCCTGGACTGACAGCTCCTGCGGGCGGGCCAGCACACGAGCAGCCATGGGTGACGAGCCCAGTGGCTGTGGGTAGTGAGTGGCGGCTGGTCACGCGTGCATTAGTGAAAGTGAAAGTGATTCCCATGTGTCACTGTGACACAGCATACCACAGCACACAGTGCATATAACGAAATTCAAGCTCTGCATTTAACCCATCGCACGCGTGATCAGCCATGGGGACAGATGTGACAACAGTGCCCGGGGAGCAGTGTGTGCAGGGACGGTACCATGCTCATGGCATCTCAGTCACAGGGGGGAATGGAGAAGAGTGCTGGTCAGTCACTGTCGGTCATTTTGAACCTGTGACCCTTTGGCTGCAAGTTCGACTCCTTAACTGCCAGCCCATGACTGCCCCAATTAGCCACCAGTCAGAACAGAGACTTACTCTGCTGTGAAACATCCTCGTGTCAAAACCCTTCAGCTGATCCTCTGAAAGTCTGTACACTTCTGCTTAGTCAGCTGAGACTTAAAAGCAAAGAATGTTGATGCGTGTTTGTCAGGGGAACTTGTTTTTCCCCAGAGGTTAAAAAAAAAAAAAAAAAACATGTCAAAGCCTACATAGGCTAGTGGAGATGATGAACAATACCAATGAGTAACTCAATCAATTTAAAAATGCAGACCTTTGTTGCGACATTTGTAAGTATCAAACACACAATTTAAACAAAAAACACAGTAGAATTCAGAAACCAAAGAAGTCATCTTAGCTGGTTTATGAATAGGGTCGGTTTAGGGTCAGCTGGTTTCCACTTTATAAAGCTTCTACTCTCTTGACGGACTGAAGCCCGAGGGTTTAACTGCAGCGTTTTACTGTGGCCTAGCTAGCACAGGATGTAACTGCTTTACGCCGCCTCAGTGTGCATTTTACCATCACTGAGTGCGGACTGATGTGAGATAGGGCTGCACAATATTTGAAAAATGTGCGATATGCGGTAACATTGCTGAATGTTGCGATGACTATATGTTTTGCGATATATAAACAAAGATTTAAATATAGCTTATAGTTTATATATATAAAATTTTTCAGCTTAATCTTCACCGCTAGGCCGTAGCCAGTGCGCAGCCTATGGGGTGGATATCAAGGGCAGTAGGACTCCATTTGATTTCCCACGTATCTTCATATATGAACGCATGGCTTAAGTGGAATAAATGGGACATTACTGTAAGCCGTTTCACAGTAACGTCCCATTTATTCCAGTTAAGCCATGTTTTGCGATATGTGCACTACGATATTGTATGTTGCGATATCACAATATTTTCGATATATTATGGAGCCCTAATGTCAGCTGATCACCTCTCCCTCCCCCCAGAGGGTGGTGGGGGCATAAAGCAGAGTATGGGGGTCCTGGGGCGGCAGTGATGGTGCATGATGATGCAGCCTTAGCCTGGTAGACCAGCCCCTCGTACTTCATTTCATTTTGCACAGAGGGCCTGGACCAGACACTGTCAGAAACGATTTCTTCCTGGAGGTGTGGACTCTGCTGAAGTTTAAAACAAGTGCCTTTGCCTTTACCCAATGGATCATTCCGTGTCAAATCAACAAATGGCCGACAGTCACCCTCTCCAAAAAATCTGAAAAAAATCACAGCTGTTTGTACATCCAACCTATGTATAAATCTTAAATATTAAGTCTGTATCACTAATAGCTCCAAAACTACAGCCCTTTGAAATTTCAGGTCATTTTGGGAATTCTGGTGAACAAGCCTTTTGCTCAACTTCCGACATTGCTGGCTCTTTTAGTATTCCACACACATTAGTGTAACTATGTGAAAAGAAATGCATTTTCCTGTAGAATTCAAAAATCAAATCAGATCATTTTTGAGCAGGGTTTTATTGTAACACAAAGTTTGTTTGGCAGCTTTTCCTGTAAATTTGTGTGCCATACTTTTTGAACGAGAAGCCCTCAAAAGTGGTGGTGTCATTTCACATATTGAATCTATAGCCATTTTCACAGCTTTGGAGAGGAAGAATTACACAAAATACATCTGATCTGATTTGATTTTTGAATTCTACAGGAAAATGCATTTTTTTTTCACATAGTTACACTAATGTGTGTGGAATACTAAAAGAGCCAGCAATGTCGGAAGTTGAGCAAAAGGCTTGTTCACCAGAATTCCCAAAATGACCTGAATTTTCAAAGGGCTGTAGTTTTGGAGCTATTAGTGATACAGACTTAATATTTAAGATTTATACATAGGTTGGATGTACAAACCGCTGTGATTTTTTTTTTTTTTTTTTTCAGATTTTTTGGAGAGGGTGACTGTCGGCCATTGTTCGATTTGACACGGAATGACCCCAGAGCAAGAAACAGTGCAATGAGGGAGAGAAAGAAGCAAAAGAGAAAGAAGGAGAGACTGGCAACACTACTGAGAACAGAACCACTAGCCAGGCCTCTGGGTTAGGGTTAGATAAGAGGACATGAAGCTCCAGTATCTGTTCTGCCTCCACATGTCCACCCCTGAGTTGTACTGTAATTGCTGCCTTCTCCTGAAGCAAAGCATGAAGATTACCCCTCTCTTACATCAGTCCCTAATGTGAAAATTAAAGCCCTGGTCAAATGCATGGCCCAAATCCACACAGGCACTGTTTCTGATTTAAATTTAAGGGAGGGAATATTGAAAAAGAACAAGTTTAATTTAATTTTCAGCAACACAGCCAGTGCCAACTGTATGACACAGCAGGGTGTCCATGCATGCTATCAGGGTGCTTTCTTCAAACATCTCCAACCATGCAGTGATCTGGCACTTCACTAAGAGCCTCTAGTTGTTTCTGAATCCGATGGGGCTCATGTCTGCTGTCTGCTGTCTGCGCTGGCCAAGTTGGCCAGCGCAGACAGCTCCGGCATGTGGTTTTAAATCCTCTGGCATAATCCCATGTACAAGGTCAAAGATGCCTGATGTTTGGGATTTAGGGAACACATAGCAGCTGTATCGTCGCACTGCTATTTTTTAATGATGTCAACTCGAGCTGGCAGTTACTCAACCATTAAATGTCTATCAGTCTGCTTAATGGCTATCTAATTAAACAAATGAAGTGGACAGACAGGCAAAAAAAACACATTATACGCAGTTTCTCATGTGAAATCTAGGTGCGAGGGAAAGACAACTTGCACAACCTTAATGCCTAAGAGAAAAAAGATCAGCAGCCGTCAAGATTAGTCTGTGGAGTTCGTGTTCACAGCTCCGGTCTTACCAGAGTGACATGCAGAAACGGATGTCTGTCTGTCTGTCTGGTAGAACAAAATCGCGGGACCTTATGAATGAGCAGTAGCAGACGTCGGGGATGCGCCGGATGAACTGACTGACCCTGAACACGATAGGCTGCTTGTGATGAAGCTGTTGTGCGCTGGAACAGGTGTATGTTTAGAGAGAAAGGCAAGGCCAAGATGTCTCGGTGTGAGTGTCGACACTATGATCAAAAGACAGCGGCTCTTGCTTTATTTATCTCTGCTTAATTAAATCTAACTTGTGTTCTTGCGTCATCACGCCATCCTGGTCTACATCTAAGGCAGACCAATTAGATTGGGAAAATCAAACAGATCTCTGTAAAGTCTGGGCAGGATGTTGGAATACAGGATAGCTTATTTGACGCATGAGCAGAAGGAAAAATAACCCCGACTAATGATGCTGCAAAACCATTACGTCTCACTAGCCGATTCACTTCAACATTTGAAAATGACACCCTGAATTAGATTAATATTTCATTTTGCTATGAGGCCATACGTCATTCGCTCGCTCAGATGCAATTGACTGGTTGCCAGTAGCTTTTAAGAAGTATTAGGTCGAATGATGCACACATGTATGATATATATAGGCTAGCCCAACGCCTATAGAGGTTTTAAAATCCCAGCAGCACTGAATACATGCGAACCGTCGACCAAAAAAAAAGAAAGAAATAGCCAACGTTTACCCCCTTCGAACCTCAAGCTCTTACTTGTCACATTCATGCTTGGGGATTCGGCGCGGAGATAAATCAAGCGGACAAGCATTTCTGACCGACTGAATCTGCAGGAAAACATATTACTCATATTCACGAGACTAAAGAGGGAGACTCGAGCTTACCGCAGCACATTCTGCGGGCTTGCTAAATTCGCACGCACGAGCTGTCGAGTCGACACACTTCTCCAGCACTGGCGCGGCAGGTAGACCCACCGCTGATGTCATGGAGCGAGCATGACAGCTGGCACAGCTACTGAGTGTATTGAGCGATGCCCTGCTGCAAAGATGCGCTCTTTTTGCAGCCCATTGCACTCATCTCGTCTAGGAAACTTTCTGCAAACTTAAGCCTCGCACTAGTCTGTTTCAGTGTTGATAAAACACCCCAGTTGCTGTCAGGTTGAAAGAAAGCTGTACCCAGTGAAACAGTGAGACTGCAAAGTTGGCACAAAAATGACTGTGGGCGGCTCAAAGCCTGAGGTGAACCCATACGCTCTGTGAGGTATCCGTCAGGTTATTCGAGGTGACAAGGAGATAAATGTGCTGTTAGTGGATACAGGGAAAGGGTGTATAAACTTGACAAGACAAAAGCCACACATACTTAAAAACCCCATGGTTCCTTACCTCCACACTTGTCCCATCTGGATTATGTGTATAAAAATCTGCCACATCCACACAGATATTTGGCAGCATCTGTCCCTGCCGTAGATGCCCGTGCTCAAACCAGCGGTGGCTCTCTTGCTCAGACCCTCCACCGCCCCCAAACCGCCCCCTGTATAATCCTGCACGAACCACCTGAAGCTGAGGATTTGGACCAGAACCGATGGTACAAGCACGAAGAAAAGGGTCAGCCCGAACCACAGATAGTCCCGTTTGGAGTAGTAATCCAAAGCTAACCACAGGTCCGTTCCCACATCCCAGAAGAAGACAAGCATTGCCAAAACGATCCATAGGCAGTCCAGCCACAGGCGCTCGCCCTGCTGCGGCCGCCTGCCTCCGTTCCCCTTCCCCAGGAGGGAGCGCAGGCAGGCACTTCGACACCCCCAGTAGCAGGACGAGGTGTTGCAGCAGTGACAGATGTGTATGGCGGTGCTGTCCAAGCCATCATCGTCGCAGCCCGCCACCGCTTCGTCCAGGTTGTGAAGCTGGGCGAAACCGGTAGCGACCCCCACACCATCAGATTTCGCTGCCATCTTGCTCTCTCAAGCACCCCGTCCGCCTTCCGGGGCTGATGACGTCACTTCCCAAATACCTGTACTTCGACACTCCTAATATGCAACCCATCATAGTTACTTATGACATCGTTCACCTCGGAGTTTTCATTTTTGGCCCTAGGGATGTTCTGTCGCGCCTGATGTCGAGAACAAAAACTGATGGTCCAGTCGACTGCCTCGCAGGAGCATCATCACCAGACGTCCAGGTGAGCTCAGCATTCCAAGCACAACTGAGTCATCCGAATTTCTTTCGTGGACAGAGCTGCTGAAACCGTTCCGACTGTGCCGCTGCTCCAAATGATCTACCGTCCTGACTGGATTGCTCTGGTAATGAAGCGAAGGATGCTGACCGCATAGTAGTGCACCTTGCCTCGCAGCATCTTCACTTGTCCCTACAACTCAGTGCTGTTGCCACCTAGCGACTGTAGTGGGGAGAGTCGGTTCCATATTTGGCGCAGACTTTCCCAGTCATTGGTCTGACACGTAAAAAAACACACACACGGCTCCTATCAGCCTGCCATATATTCTCTTCGATGATCAATTACCGTCGAAGCGTGTTACTGTATGGGGTTGTCGTTTAAAGAGGCTAATTCATTTATGTCCATTATGAACAAATGTATGTTCCTGTCCGCTAAAATGAATCAGCAAAATGTCAGCTTAACATCAAATTATGCCAGTTCTTCAGACCTGGGTCGTATTTGTGACAAGGTAATTATATCATTTTAAACTTAATCACTGTGGTGTTCCCCTTGTGGAGAATTATGGGTGTGAGTG
>CM050205.1:15687500-15797500 GCA_027475355.1 Coilia nasus
TGTGCACATGTGCAGAACGCCTCTCCCTGCAGAGCAAATATAGTACCTGGCAGACGCTCTGTCTGCCTAGGTGTTTTGCTTTGACAGGCAAAATGGGCCACCTTATCAATGCAGCTTTTCATAAGTTTGTGTATTGCACAGTTGAACACCGTCAGTGCTCCCCTATGTGCATCTTATTTCGGTGGAAACTTTGCCAATGGTAAACTAAACTAACATTTAACACGGACAGTTTGATTTGGAGAATGGAACCAGCCTTGTAGTGCTGTAAGTTCCATAAGCGATGGATGGCATTTCAAAATTAAAACAGAAAGAAAATGGCTCAGATGCTACATGCAGTGTTAGAGGGTTAGAGTCTGAGAAACAGAATGAGCACTTTAGGTGAATGTAAACGTCCAACAGGGGCTATGAGCGGGTACAGTTTAAAAAAAACCCAAAAAGAAATAAAAGCACTCTGTTAGGAAAATACATAAAAGGTATTGCATGAAACAGGGCTTGTTATTAAAATCCATGTTTTTTATGTATTTTTTCATCAACATATAAAATGGGAAATGTATCTTTATGGAATAACAAGTTTTAACATTATTATTGAATTACTATCTGATATCTATAGAAATACACTGAAATATTTTTGTCTTAAAAGGTATCATTACCTAGGTATCATTGGGCCTTGTGGTGATGCTGTAAAAACTCCTACAGATAGTGCAACAGTGGCGGCTGGTAGTCTTTCAAACAGGGGAGGCTGGTCAGTTAGGCACATAGAAAAAAATGTAAATTATGGCCCACACCCTTGCCTCTGAGTCGCCCCACTTTTGGCTGGGTCTCCAGTTCAGAAATGGCCCCACACACATCTGAGTGTCACCTGTATTCCTGGCCCACCTACTGTGAAATTACACATTGGTTCTTTTGGCCCAGTACTAAGTATTGGCCAACACACTGAAATGACTTTGGTTCTATTGGCCCACGACTGGCCCAGCAAGCCCACAAATTGTGAAGTGACTTATTATTTCTTTTGGCCCAGTAGCCTACTGGCCAATATACTGTGACAAAATTATTTAGTCTATTTCTGTTAATATTTTGTATGTAGGATATATTTTAAACTGTTAATAATAAGGCCTATGTTGCTTTATACAGAAGAATCACACCACAGCAATATTATGTATAAGAAAATACTGCCCTCCTTTCTTTTTTTCTAAAAAATTGTCTGTTACCCTGTCATACCAGCTGGACATCTTTTCTAGGGACTCTCGATGGCAAGTAGACCAGGTTGCTAAGTTAGATTTAGCCCATTGTGCTACAGCTGCACCTGCAGTTAGCCAGTTGACCTTGTCATACTAGGAGAGCTGAAAACAACGATGATTTCGCCCTACCTTTTTAACTAAATCAATGTTAGGCGTTGGTCTGTCCTGCTGTTTAATTCAGATTTTCTCTTTGTAAGGAAGACTATCAAATGTGTTCGCTTAAATCAAATAAAAAATGCTAGCCGCCATAATGCACAGCTTTCTTGCTAGCTGGCTAGTTGCCCCCTCTACAGGCTAATAAACGAACTTTTCAAACTTAAATGAAAACAGGTATCAAACTTAATAACACCATATTTACACTTTATTTACTAAATTATGTACAACACTAGTGAATGGTAGGCAAAACGAATGGAGATTTCTCACCACTTCCCTATTTATGGTAGCCTACTGACTGACTGAGCAGCATGAAATCCACCGCTATACCTGTCGATATTTTTTAAGAAGCTGTCAATGAATAAAAATCCTCCCGGTTTAACAGTTCCTCCAATCACCACACAGAGCCTCAGCCTCCTCTAGGAAGCAGTTTAGCCCGCCCTCTCCATTCACTCCCAGTGAGGCTGAGCCTCCCTGGAAGTGACGATTTTTCAGCGTTTGTCCAATAAACGTCTAGGTTTTCGCACTGAAAGAGAGCATACTGCAAGTGCCATTGAAGTCCAGTGAGGCTGGACTGGATCACGTTGTCAAATAAATAAATAAATAAATAAATAAATAAAAACAGACGAACTGTGGAAACTAATTGCTGAACTATTTTGTCTTGAACACATTATACAATGCTGGAGATGAAATACCAATGTAAATACAGTATAGTAAATATAGTACAACATAGTAGTAGTACACTACTTTCTCCATGATTTTTAGAGGAGGCTGAGCCTCCCTTGTTGTCTTAGAGCAATCGCCTCTGTAGTGCAAGTATTAAAAAATAACATATTTCAGCTGGTACTGAAGCCCTCCTTTGTGTTTTTTTTACTATCATTTAGCTACACGTTTTCATTTTGGTCAATTAGAAGCTGTATTTAAATATGTCGTGTAAATAAATTTATTCTATATATTCCTCATACTCCACATGAACAGAGTCTTCCTTGATGAGAACAGAGGTGCTAGTACTTGCAGGGGAAGGTGTGCTGTGTGTGTGTGTGTGTGTGTGTGTGTGTGTGTGTGTCCTGGGATTCCACCTGACTGGAACTGCTATCACGTTTCTGCAAGATTTACATTGCTGTGTCTACATCCCCATCTGACCTACATACCTCGACCAGCATGCTGTAGCCATCAGAAAACAGATGGTGTTGTTTAGCTAAGGGGTCATCAATGGCTCTCCAGCACCATCACCCTAAACAGAGTAAAGATGTAGCAAAGCATGTTTGCTTGAGTTACTTCCAGTAGAGTGAGCTTCCATGTGTGTTTAATGGTTAAGAGGAAGACCACTGGAGGCTGGAGGAACGTTAGTGTGGATCCAGTAACGTTGCACACACAAGCAGAGGCAATGCCCATCTGGATTGGTGTCCCTCTAAGCAGGCTCATATGGTGGAGTCCATATGCGTAGTGCTGCTCCTCTGTATTTGTGATGCAGCTGTGCATTTTAGCACCTCTAATTGCAGGGCAAACAGTGTGTGTCCAGATTGCACCCGGAAAGCCTAACCCACTGAAAAAAGGCCTGTAATGTAAGTGCCATATGGAATGGTGCTACATAGGGTGGGATGACGTCTTGCAAGCATGACCAGTTAGATACGTCAGGGTTTATCTTTGCAGATGTGATGCATAAATGGTCCTGACAACACAGGCTTAAGCTAATTTTGGAACCAGACATCAAGCAATGCCTGGAAAGCTTTTGGTAGCATCACGGTCTTGAAATGAAGGGCTAGTTCTGTGCAGGGTCCACCAATCTGCAGAGAGGCATAAGGGAAATAGGATTTGAGGTAGCATTATCATTGTGGCACAATACATTGACGGTTGGTTAAAGGTTGTGGGCATGGCCTTTGTTACATACTGTACATGTAAACAGGACTGTAGTGGAGGGTAAGTGCAAGTAAACAGAGTATATCCACCTCACAAATTTCAGACAGAGTTTATCCACCGAGGAGAGTGCATTTATACAACCCCAATTCCGATGAAGTTGGGACGTTGTGTTAAATAAATATAAAAAAGAAATGCTATAATTCTCAAATCACACAAGCAATATATATATTTTGTTGTTGTATGGAATATTTATGCTCATTTTAAATTGTAGGCCAGCAACGTGTCTGAAAAAGTTGGGACGGTGTAAAAAAAAGGCAGGAAAAGTTGAGTAAGACTAAAGAAAAAAACAACAACAATTCATTCAGCATTAATTTTAACAATTCAGATGAATAAGCACACCATAACCAAAGCACTACTACATACACTACATACCATCATAAATGCTGTCTTTTAAACTTACCACTAAAACAAGAAGGATGACTTTTCTACTCTGTATCTTGGAAGATGCAAGACATTATTTTAAAATCATCTAGGATGCAAAAAGCATCTAGGATGGTATGGGGGTGCAGTACTGCTTTGGTTATGGTGTGCTTATTCATCTGGAGAGTTAAAATTAATGCTGAATGATAAGTTGTAAACAGCACAAGATGGCACTCACACATTATATTTTGAGGGTAGACCTCAAATATTACCAGATAATGAGGTCAAACTGCATTCAATACAAAATTCCAAACAGTGTGGCTCCATCATAAGGGCAACCAAGTGCTAAAATGGCCGGCGTGCTGTCCAGATCTGTCACATTTTAAGCATAATAAAAAGGAAACCATGAAGAAGAGACCTCTCGGGCTGCTGAAATCATGTCAGTGACAACAAGAAAGAAAGCCCTTTTTTATTCAAAATCATCTTGTCAGTTAACATAATTAACTGTGAAGTGTCCTCCGTTGTTTTTTCTTCAGTCTTATTCAACTTTTCCTGCCTTTTATTGGCTTCATCCCAACTTTTTTGAGACACTTTACTGGCCTAAAATTGAATATGGAAGTTAAGAGTACGCGCACATCCAAAATCTGCAGGTGCAGGGTAAAAAGTTCCACAAATTAACAAAAAGGATTACCCGCACACTGCTACTGGGAGCATCAGTAGCAGTGTGCGGGTAATCCTTTTTGCTAAAATTGAATATGACCATAAATATCCCATACAACAAGAAAAGAATCCAGTTTCAATAACTAATATGTTGTCCTTGGACTATTTTCAAAAACGTATATTGCTTGTATGATTTGAGAATTATAGCATTTATTTTTTATTTACATTTAACAGAACGTCCCAACTTCATCGGAATTGGGGTTGTAGTTTATAATACAGTTTACACACCAAATACAACTTTTAACATTCCAAAATCACACAACATAATTTATATTTACAATCTGTGCACTGGGGAACATTTACAATACCACTTGTATTGTTCAAACATTTTGAATATTTTTTTAAATTATCTGATGCTGTACATCACTACATGTTGTACCACTACACCACTGCGTACAACCTCTTATATAATATACTATTTCTTGAAAGGTCAGCATATTTTGAAGTAGGTGGTGAGGGCTGCAAGGCCCTCTGCATCACCTTCAGGGGTAAAAAAAAACTTGAAGAGGTAAGATCACATTATAATTTTCAGAATCCTTGAATTAGGCGGGCGCCCTTAAACCATTGTTAAAAATGTGAACTTGTGACACTGAACACTGAAATCTTTGTTTGGTTTGTTGGTTTTCTCAGGCACAATTTTTACAGTTGTAGTAACCTAACCCTGATAAAGACCCTCTGGTGGACCGTTCTGGGCGTGAATGTGACACGTCACTGCAGTTATTTTCAGCTGGCAGTCAAATTCTTGGAGCTTGGCTTGTGCACGAGTTGGAATGACGTAGAAGGGGGTTTACTTGGGGCGGTAGACCGCGCCTCTTTAGCGTGGACCTATCAGAGATGAAACCGGCTTACTCCTGGCACTCTCAAGATAAGCGTGTCTGAAGCTGATGCAATATATCTGAAAAGCATACCAGTAGCTAAGCGTAGAAGCATCAGGTAACCAGCATCATATTTGCAAGAAGAAACAAGCTACTCTTGTATCCTCATTTTTTTTTCCTCCCAGTGACACAGTAAGTAGTGTCATATTACTGTACTTAACTGTTTATGACGGATTCGTAAGACATTTTTGCTAGCGGAGTGTAGAGAGCATATTGCCAATCTGACATAAGTTAATATTTGCGACATGATACCTAACTGCCATAACATTTTCAGGTATAAAACAACGTATAAGCTAGTCATCGTTAATGAGTGTTTTATAGTAACCCCTTTTTATATAGTCACTGTTTCAAACCAATGTCCTAATCTGCATTCGTTGTTAAAGTAATTGATAGTTGCACCGCCGCTAGTCGCCCTAATGGTCCTGTGCCAGCAAGTCAAGCACATCTTTAGCTAGCTTTGTACTTGTACCTCTGCCTTTCATTCGTAGTCAGCAATACCTACCTAAACGTACAGTCCGTCTTTTTGGGTTTGATTTTGTCTTAATTCCAACGAAATCATCCTCGTCTACCTCTGTGTTGATTACTGTATTTCAATTTACAGTGCTAGCAACTATTCATGGTGGGACAAATAACTGTTTATCAGGTTGCACTCAAGTAGGCATAGTTTTAGCTAAAACAGTTTTGTTACTTTAATGGCAATCGGCTGTCTAATTACTGAATTTTAATGTCAAGTATGTTTTTCGTACATGGTTCGCAATTCAACAATGTATTGGAGAGGCCGCGTGGTATCTCGGAAGTGTGGAATGAGGAAACGCTGCTTGTCGGGAAGTTAATATTGAATAGGCAACGTATGGACGTTACTCTTTTCGGTTTCAGGTTTATCGAAGATGACGGTTCTCCTTTTTAGTAAATGGCGCCTAATTCACACAACCCTGCTCATGAATTGTCAGCATCCTAGTAAGACTGTTGTTTTACTTATTGCCAGGAGATGGCGATTTAGAGACGCGTGTGTGTGAACGTTAAAAGGAGGGAAATATTCCAAGTGTACTGTGTCTTGTTAAGGTAGCGTCATTGATACTCAAAAACTGTCTGTGTGTTTGTTTTTAACAGAAACCTTTAACATAACCCATGGCTCGAGCATTAAGCAAGTTGGTGCGGCACGCATTCCGGACGCAGAGCTGTTCATGTGAAGCGCTGGCAGTGTCTGTCCGCGCGATCAGTTTCTCTCCACGCCAGGTCACCTCAGATGCAGGCTTTCACTCCGTGTCTTTCTCCGAGACAGATCATCCCAAAGTCCTCATCACTGGTGAGTTATTCTCTATCTCAGAACATGCAGTATAATTTATATGTGTGGCAAGAGCAGCACGTTTACAACATTGTTGCATATTGTAGGACACCAGCATAAAATCCTGACTTTTTGTCACTATGGTTACCAGCATAGGGATTTTCAATCTCCACAGCAACGGACTGACTAATATTTCCATTTCTCTTCCTCCTCCACCTCCTCCTCCTCATGTCTCTCCTCTGTCTTGTAAGGTGGTCTCGGCCAGCTTGGAGTGGGGCTTGCCAAGATGCTGCGGTAAGAACTTATTTTAGGCTCTCAAGTCATGTCTGCAGTCCAGCATAATGGTTCCAGTGTATTGCAGTCAGGGGTGCTGCTTAATGTTATGGCCCCTACGAAAGAATAATATTGCCAGCTACTAATATACTGTATTCTATAAAGGTCTCCACTTAGCCCTTTGAATTATCTGTAACTTTGCCGTTGTACTGCATGTATAGTTTGTGTATGCAGTCCTGTGTGTAGTTCATGGATATAACACATCTCGAATGCAGTGTAGTTATCTGACTGTACTACTTAATTATACTGTACTTGGGTTGTCACATGTAATGAGTTTAATTCGAAATAATTAACCTCGATGCTGTTCTCTTCACAGGAGGCAGTTTGGAAAGAATAATGTTATTTTGTCTGACATCCGAAAACCTCCAAGTGATGTATATCACAATGGTGAGTGTGACCAAGGATAGTAGGGGAACAGACATTTTCTCAGTAATGTAATAACTATTTAACAAATGAAATTCATATTCAGTGGTTTATACCAGTTCTCAGTAAGGTAATTAACTGAACACCCCACTGCCCATTTGTAGGTCCTTTTATTTATTCAGATATCCTTGACTATAAGAACCTGCGTGAGATTGTGGTGAATAACCGCATCACCTGGCTGGTGCACTACAGTGCACTCCTCAGCGCTGTGGGGGAGGCCAATGTGTCACTGGCCCGAGACGTCAACATCACTGGTGAGTGGGCCCCCTCACCAGTTCACTTCACTCATACACTCTCTGTTTCATGTACAGAAGCTATCAGTGTTTAAACTGCTGCTTGTCATATTCAAGTGATTGAAGAAAAAGGGTGAATGATCCTCTCATTATTTACCTTGTAGTAAGGCTGAAGTGTTTTCAGGTATTGCATTAAAAAGGTGGATAATCTGGTGGATGAAAATTTCAGGATTAAATGACGTTGGATGAGAATATAAATTACCAAACTAAACACCTGCAATAAGCAGTCTCCCAAGATGCTTAACCCCCAATCTTTTTTTCTCTTACAGGGCTTCATAACATCCTGGACATCGCAGCGGAGCATAGCCTTCGTGTCTTTGTCCCCAGCACCATCGGGGCCTTTGGGCCCTCCTCCCCCCGTAACCCCACTCCCGACCTCTGCATCCAGCGCCCACGCACCATCTATGGCGTCTCCAAGGTGCATGCGGAACTCATGGGAGAGGTGAGCCCCACTGATGATGAACCCTTCTGAGCAATTCATGAAAGCTTCAAAAGAAATAACGTGTTTATTTACATTTTCAATAATTATTCCTTTGTATATGCTGTTTGGCTAGTGGAACAGTTTGCTGTTACTGTAGCAGAACGAAAAATTCTATTACGTTACAATATTACTACTTCAACGTACTGTATGGTGGAGATGTTTTCCTGGAGCACTTTTTACTATATTGCTAAAAATCGTCTTCACATCCAATAGCAAACCAATTCATCAAATGCTCTAATCTGGAGGTGTGGCTCGGGCGGGGGGGTGCGGGTTGGACTTTCTAATTGTGTACTTTCAAAATGTAGGAGGATCTCCTACCCTACCTTTTAATTAGAAAAATGCTGTACCAATACATTACAAATTGGGCATGCAATTTTGCAACAAAAAAAAAAAAAACTTTGAAATAGGGCATCTGACTTAGAGGTTAAGATGTTAAGAGCATGCTAAAAAGGATAAATGTTTATATATTTTTTTGGATATGCCAGTCTCTGGTCTCCTACGCCTAAGGTCTTTCACCTGATTGTGAAGGTGACATACTTCATCTGCTTTTACAGTATTTCCACCACAGGTATGGGCTGGACTTCCGCTGTCTGCGGTACCCAGGCATCATCTCGGCAGACTCTCAGCCTGGAGGGGGCACGACAGGTGAGACTCGCTCACAGAGACTTTCTTCATTGGAGGAGGCACGCCACTTAAAGGTCTCGTTGCATCATTTTTTCATTAATTTTGTGGTGGTCTCCAGTATAAATTAATGCCTTGTGAGCCAGTTTTGGTGAAAAAAATGCTTTAGTGCTCCTGTTACAAGCTGTTCTAGTTTAGTAGAGGAGATGTAGTGGGGAGAATGACAGGTTCTCGGCTATGCTAGTCACAGGCTACAGTCATTCAAAATCCATTCAGTCATAGCACACCAAATAGAAATTAAATGTTCTAAACAAACACACATACTAACCTATATTTCGCTAAGTGAATGTGTGCTGCAACTAGACTCACAATCATAATTGTGCCATGGTTTTTTCTATTTAACAAACTTACGTCACTTTGTTTGCCTTTTCCTTACTCGCTCGTCTTTCCACCTATTTTCTTTCATTGACTAATGTAAGCAATCGGTTTAGAAGAACATTTTCACGTGCAGCATGCATATGCAACTCAGAGTGACCTGTCATATTTGAAAAAGAGCAAGTACTAAACGTTTTCTCGTGGAATGAGACCTTTAAAGATTGGAAACAGGGTTCCAATCATCGTGCTGTGTCGTGCTCCCCTGTGCCACACTTGTAGTGAAGCATTGCTTGTGAACAGTTCAAAATAACACTAGAGCAAAAGTGCTTTTAAGTGCTTTATTTCAATAAAAAAGGTGCTAAATGTCACCAACCATTTCAATCAGGTTTTCATAGTTTTAATCATGTATTTTTATATCCAGGTGTTCTCAGAACTCACAAATACTCGTCTCTCACCATTTATTTAGATAGGGCTTTGATCTCCTTAACCCAAAATAGATGCCCGCAGGCGTCACCAAGATGGCCGCTGGGTGAACAGACCTGTTTACAAGGACTTCGCTTGTTGATCCGGCACATTAAAACGCACAAATATCCCTGTGCTCCTTATGTTCCTGATGTACTCTGATTCCCCCCCGTGATCTCTGTATTTATAGACTATGCTGTGCAGATCTTCCATGACGCAGTGAAGACCGGTAAGTTTGAGTGCAACCTGCGTCCCGACACGCGGCTGCCCATGATGTACATCACCGACTGCCTCCGGGCCACGCTGGAGATGATGGAGGCTCCGGCCGAGGCGCTGAGCATGCGCACCTACAACATCAACGCCATGAGCTTCACGCCCGAGGAGCTGGCCCACGAGCTCCAGAAGGTCCTGCCCGGGCTGGAGGTCACCTACCGCATCGACCCTGTCCGACAGGCCATAGGTAAGAATTACCTATCTACCTAATTATCCACCTAATTACCTATCGCACCAATGCCAGCTGTCTTTCACTGAAGTACTATGATATGATATGCTTCATTTTCTTGTAGAAAAACTCAGAGAGGGGTGTGCTCAGGAGGATGTGATTTTGAAGACCAAACACTGAATCTATTAACTGAGAAAATAGTTGATAGATTGTTCCATTACAATAAAATATAATAATGTGAATTTAAACCAGTTTTGGAAGCGGTTAATCAGTGGCAATTTGGTGCTGTGGCATGTGTGACCACAGCCACACAAAGATTTTACTCTCTTCTGATCTCTCTCTCTCTCTCTTCCCTTCTCTAGCCGACAGCTGGCCTATGAACTTTGATGACAGTAATGCACGCAAGGACTGGGGCTGGAAGCATGACTACGACCTGCCTGAGCTGATACAGACCATGCTGAATTTCATCGGGTCAGATTCCAGGATCGCCAATGCCAACTGAACTCCACAGAAACCCCAATGGTTCTGAACGTATGGGGCAGTTCAGACAATCAGGGACCTGAAACCAAGAAGAATGTAAATATTTCAAGTGCAATGTTGGTTAATTTTTAAATTTTAGTTGTGTTACTTCCAAAAGGGGATTGTAGCAAATATTTCTTTCTCTCTTTGTCATTTGTAGTCCTCCGTGCACGGGTGCTTTTTCAGGGTCAAAGGGAATATAAGAATGTTGACGGAAATGTTTTTTATCTCTTTGTAAACACAGAGTGGATAGCCATAATGTGTCTTTTGCAACCAAATAGTGTCTGTCAAACCAAATATGGGACTGATTCTGCTTGATGGACTGAACACACATGCCTTGAATCAGTCACGATGAATGAAGTTCATTAGTTAGGGTCTGTCTGATGTTACACCAAACCATCTTGTTGAAGTGTGATGGTAAAAAGAAATTCTTTAGCAGTTTTTGTATAACTGAAAGTAGTCTGAAGTCGCAGTACAATTTTGAATTGTATTAGAAAATGCACTCCACACAATACTTGGTCTTATGAAGTCAAATTGTCAGCTATTATTTATCGCTTTTTGCACTCAAGAATGTTATTCTAGTTTTGTGTTTTTGTTAAGAACTATCTAACCTTATCCAGCCAGTGCTACTCAGAGTCACTAGCTTTGTATGGCGCTTTAATTCAGAGCATTTATGCCTGTTGATATAAGGGTGCTTAACAATATTTTTGTCTTTTTTGTTGTTAGTCATCAAATGTGTTCACCTTGTGTTGAGGGAATCTGAAACCCTCCCTTTTATTTTCTAAATTAAGTAAATTAATATAGAGTGGAAAATGGTTGCACTCAACTATTGAAATGTCTCTCCTGTGCGCTAGTTCTAGATCTAAAAAGATCACTTCAAGATATTGTAGAGGCTAAAAAAATATATATTTTTCCAGTGTGAATGCCTCTTCACATGTTTTTACACGTCATTAAATGGTAAACTTGTGTTTACATGGGTCTTTTGTATCTTTTGCACAGTTTTGGTACCAGTATGTCATCACCTGCTAAAGTTTTACAAATTTTCATCTTCTATCTTCTACTCTTGCGAAATAATTTCTTTATCAGATTTCCAAGGGCATTCCAAAAATGTCCGATTTTTATTTTCATATGCAGGGAAAAGAGTGAGCAGTAGTAAAATTAAACACAACACTTGTGTCCATGTTACTCAGACTCATTGTGGCATAAATTCATACAGTGATCTGTTTGCCGGTAGACAAACCTGGAAAGTTACAGTTGTTCCATACCCAACAATACAGACATTTTTTTAAATTGTCTTGTTAATAAACATCATTTATTCATATTATTAAAATAAGTAAACATGTATTTTTATTTTGTGTGTACTAACATTACTGCAACTTTTGTCAGGCTACCTAATATGAGAATGTGCAATGTTTAATGTTTAATCATTTTCATGCAGAAAAGTTTGGGATTGTCTGTCATAAGTTCGTTATTTGGAATGTTTTTTTTTTTTTTGCAATTAGTTTTTACAGTATTTACACTGTGACAGTCGTTTTACACTGATACCGTGTAATGATTCATACATTGAATAGAACCATTGTGGGAGTAAAGTAGCCATATTTGATTTAAAAATAACAACAGCCCTTAAATCTCTAATCCCCATCGCACAGTTCGGAGAGGGTCACCGGTGTAACCCCAGGCCACGCACCTCTAAGGGGGAATCTGGCTCTGGATTTACACAAGCTGAGCACCACCAAATGTTTAGTCATCGGCCAACTTGTTTGGACTGAGGCAGAAGTGAGTCACTACACAGCAGGCTAGTCAGCTTACGGTACTGCAGTATGGCTTCATCAAAAGGCAGGTGAACTATTTCTGAACAGCAGAACTGTGCCTACCTGCGGGGATTCTAGGTAGACATGTTAGTGATCTCTAAAAGGCCATTCGGTCTCTGATGTCCCAGTGGTCTTTGATATGTTGGGAGCAACAGAGCTCTGCTTGACTGTAATGTGTACTGTAACACTCTCTGGAAAGAACAACACCAAAAAGCCTCCTTTTCCTTTTAAAATGTCATTTTTAGAGAAGTTTTTTTTTTCCACAAAAGATCCACAAAATTCAGCTTTATTCCCAAACCACTGCAATGTGTGTGAATGATACTTCAGCTGCAGAAAAGAGCTTCAGTTTTAGATTTAGAAAAAAGCCTACTTCTTTGTTTTTTGTTGGCTTGAGACACCTGGGTCTGGTTGAGCTATGGCTTTTGCTTGTATTTTTAGATCGAAAAGTTCCTGAATGAGAGCAGCTTCTTTCATTATGGTCTCCATCATCTTCTCCCCCTGAGCTTGCAGGAAGTCGTGGATTATCTTCTCCATCGCCTGTTACAAAAATGCATAGATACATTGATCACTGAACATCACTCAACATCTGCTTGAGACACTGTTTGCATGTCTTTTAATACTTTTACAGCTCTTATTATTCCGTCCAGTTGTCTCTACAAACAACTCTTTTTATACTGCGGCACTGACTTTATCAATAACTTCCACTATCGTACCTTCCAGTCCAAAACACAATAAAATGAAAGAAATATTTCAATCATAGAAATACAACTGCAAAGCATTAACAATAAGGGGATTAGAGACCGAATCGGAATACATTCACCTGTTTCCCCCGGCTGCCCTCCAGTGAAACGCCAAAATCCTTCAGCGCAGCCTCAAGCCGTTCTTGCTGCAGTTGCCCTGTCCGCTCTCTCAGTTGGCGAATCTCAGCCTGCTTTTCCTCCTGAGCCGCGGCAAGCCTCCTCATTGCCTCCCTCGTTTCCCACTCGTTGATGTCCATGCCCTCACATAGCTTCAGGGGCACAGGAGGCACCTCCACTGTCAGCTGGACCACTGGAGTCTTTGAAGCAGGCAAGGTCAGAAAGGCCTGGTAGAGCTGTTGGTGGCTCACATAGGTGTCAGCAATGAAGTTAAAGATGGTGCTGCGATGGGCTTGTGAGAGGCTAGGAAGGCACAGTGACACTCTCTCTGCAATTAACTCTATGGCTTGGTCTCTCTCCATACCTAGACAGTGACAACAGGTGAAGTGCAAGTGGGCTGTCCACAATATGTCATTCACAAGCAATAGCTGTATAGACATGTCATAGTTGGGTATCTATTTATGTACATATTTTGAACCTTAGGATGGGTTTTAGTGGTGCACATAGCATCCAAATTCACTGGTGGTGGTTGGGGGTGGGGTAGAGATTATGTCAGTATGTGGCGAAAGATCCACCTTCCTACAACCAAACTGAATATCTTTTAATATAACAGGATTGTGGGTGTGTTATATAAATGTTACCAATGTAACCAAAATAAAATTATATCCTTGTTAAAATGGACCGCGCTGATCTATTTGTCGTTAACTGATGATGATCATGCAGTCTAATTATTCCAGCCATGCCAAAAATCCTTTAAACCAGTAGCCTAGCACCACCAGCGCATGCGCGCGTGCGCACGCTTTTACGCGTTACATCAACTGCATTTATGAAAACAAAAGGAAGAGTTATAATATCCCTTATATACCTTTTAAATCTGGAAGTAGTTCCTTTGACATTCTGGCTACTTCAGCAGTGGCTGTCCAAGGGAATCCACGATTCACCGCGAACATTAACACATCGTAGATAAACTCCTGATGCAGAAGCTGCCTCTGGCTGTCTCCCACAAACTCATTCCACTGGAAATGTTCATTCAGACGGCGTATACCTTCACGCTTCTGATACACATAGAGAGCACGTTACACATCGTTCATAGAACTGGCAAGCTGTTACGAAAATGAACAGCCAATTATTGTCTACAGGAATTAGTAAACGGTGACATCGGAAATTTCGAAAACAGCCGACCATGCCGACGCACAAATCGCGGAACACCTCCATCATAGTGCTGCTAAGGCTAGCTAACCGACATTAGAGTCGGTGCACAAAACAACCAACGGTAAGTGGATACGCGTGAATAAATGATCACACCGGCCTACATATTTACTGTTACGACGTTTTTACGCCATCCTTATTCTAATAGCAAGCCACTCCGTTTGCATTCTCGGCGTTAACTTGTTGCATCACAAGTTCTGACTTGACTATAATTTTTGTCAGCAACACTGTGCTTTGGTGAAGCGTCGAAGCGCATGAGTAATTCTCATTTCCAATGAAAACCTGTCACGCCGACAGCTTACAGTATATACCTCTGTTTTGGCAATCCTTTGCACGTCCTTTGCTGTTAGCGAGGCCATAGTTTGTGTTGTCACGGGCGTCTTGTTGCCCAGGTAACTGTGGGGAGGCTTGCACTTTTTTTAGACAAGCGTGACTTAACGTGAGCATCAATTTAGATTGTTGTATGTCGCGTGTCATAAATTTCATGAAGTAAAAAAAGTCTGTGTGAAGTGCATAAGACAGCTAACGATAGGCTACCAGTGCGTGCCCTATTAAAGTGAGTTCAAATTAAAGTGACTTCCACAAGTATAGCAGCTAACAATATGAAGTTTGTTGTTTCTCAGATCCTCAAGGTCAGTGATCTTTTTTGACAGTGAATTTATTGTGCGATGTCAAAATTACTACAAGAAAACAGTGGGATTCTCCGTGCGTTGTACATGGTAACCAACGAGTTAAATCCTATTGGTACAGATGGTCGAGCAGGCATAATCCTCTTTCATATGAGCCCCACTCCCTCTTCAAAATTGGACGCGCATGCTTTTGATAATTAGTCTAATGGAACGATCGTTGTCAAAGTAGCAACAACAATGTTGCTACATTGTCTCTCCTGCTGGGATGTGTGGGATTATTATTGCTAGATAGAACAGCGTCCACTTAAACCACTTTTGGTTTAACATCTAAGAAGCTCTTACACAGAGAGGAATCGCAATCTGTTGAACTGTCCAACTGGATTTAGGTGTATCTTGTAGCAAATGTCTGTTGAATGATAAGATTGCTGGAATGGGGGAAATGAATCCAAATCTATCAGCTGAGATGAGATGGTAAGACTGATTTTGAACTTTTTTTTGTACAAGAACAGAACACGACGTGAGTGCATCCTGCAGGACAGGCGTACACTAATCTAGATTTATCAACGGCATTTGAGACAGACTACTGTCAGCAGCCTGAAGATTTTATGAGTCACACTGTATACACCGGGAGTCGTCTTTATGAAAAGACAATAAAACAGGCTATGGCTGAAAGTCATTGTTGCTTATTTTACACAGCTACAAATATTGTAATATTTGGATATGGTATTATAACACATACTAGGCCTACTTAACATTTCACTTTGTTGATAGAAATCACTTGTAGACTATGGAAGGGGGTTAAAGGTTATGAAGCTTTGGCTACATGCACTGAAGTTAGTGATCCGTTATATTGTATTTTCCAAAGTAATGATGCAAAATAATGTTAAATACTGGAATGCATACTCCCTGGTGAATTTTAAAACGTGTACATAAAATGTTATAAATTGTATTGTTTTATTTATCAGTTAAGGAACACCACCACAGGTAAATATGTGCTTGAGGAAAAGAGGAATTGAAAAGGTGTCCATTACTGGGTCAAGGCATGTGTGTCTCTCTCTCAACCAGGCCACCTAGAGACAGAAAACTGAAGAACATAGGGCATTCACACACTAGGCTACTCACTGGTGCTTTGTTGTGTGTTACTCCATCTAGTATTAGATACACAGCCATTTCTTCTTGAATAACAAGCCCAATCAGAGATGGCAACCTGGTCCCCCATACGGGTGGACAGACACACACACAGACAGATGGACAGGGCCATTGCAATACCTGGTCAATCCCTCCGGGGACCAGGTAATAATGTACTAGAACTACAGATGTGCTTCATCAAAAAGCAATTTCAGAACATTACCCCCAACATGACCCTGCAATGCACACAGTGGAATTAGGACGATGTGGAGAGTTTTGTAATATAACAAGAGGTTTGTGCATGCCTTCTGGTTGCATTTCTAATTCTAGTCCTATGAAACCAAGAGGGGTAGCTCCTCTCTGCTTGTATGAGCATAGGCATGTCACTTTCCCTCTCATGGGTCCCAGACATGCAGCTGCAGGCTGTCCTATGTGAAACGGCGTGTGTACAGCATGTTGCATCCCTTAGGAAAAAGTACTATAAGAATATAATATAATACTATAAGAGTACTATAAGAATCTTATCGTATTTTGGGACATTTTATTATAGAAATATTATAGGAATACTACAGATACTATAAAACCTTATACTATTTTGGGACATCTTACTATGACAATATAACATTGTACTACAGGAACACTATAGGGAGGGAAAAATGATAGAAACATTATAAAAGGATGGTAGCAATACTATAGAACACTATAGAGGTATTATATAACTATTATACATACTATAGAAATCGTATAGCTGCTAGGTCCTTTTTCGTTACATTTTATAGGGATGCAGGAGGAGTAGCCTATGTGTGGCACCTGACATACGTGTAATAAAACACTGGTTATTACAGCAGCCTACTCTTGGCTAAGCATAATTAGATGGCAAAATACCTTTGTGTGTATTTTACACAAGGTCTGTTGGGACTTCTCAGTAATCTTCTGTTAAATGCATCGCCTGCAGGAATGCTGTAGCCCAAAAACGTGATTACAAGCCAAATTAATGATTCATTCTTTAGGCCTCTGGAGGAAAGTAGTCTAGCTAGTAAATCTTTGTGGAAATTGTTAGATTAATTTAAGTATGGTTGGAGGTAATGAGTAAATACATTAGTCATTTTAATAGGAAAATGTAAATTCTTAGCAAACTGGACAAACCCTCTTTAAAATCTATGGGTAGGTGGGTAGGTCTAAACAGCTTTTCAATTTTGCTCCATACCCAATGCAGACCTTTGAATTGATGATTTTATTAACAAATAATCTTTCACAATTATGGAAACATCACAAATAAAACATCCAACCTTATGCTCATAAAAAAAGATTCAGCAATGCTGAAATTGTTAAGCAAATTTTTTTTTTCTAAATGTACACCAGACCAAGCTGGAAAGAAATACTGTGTAACCGTTTTGAACTCGGAGGGAATGTACAGTAGGTTACATTATCTAACACAGTTACGGCAGTGTGAGCTGTTCCTGATTGGATAGAATAGCCCTGTCCCAGATATTGGCACTCTGTCTGTCCTACTGCACAAAAACAGCCAGTTACCCCTAAATTCATTTTTAGAAATGATTATCCCTACAAAGACAAGAAACAGAGTGCTTTGTACGAAATGTCAAAAGTAATGCCACATAACTGTATTATACACCTGCTGCCAAGAAATGAATATAGGGATGGTTACAAAAGCTTCTGTTACAAAACTACTGTTAAATAACCATTTTTCTAAACTGGCAAAAATGCTTAACATTTGATGATGACATTAGGGTCAGATATAATATTTTCCGTTTAAAGATTATCATAAAAAATGAATAATTTCATAAAGCAATTACCATCAATAAGCAAACACAGCAGCTGAACTGTGTTGATCTGAAACCTCCTTTTTAGAATAGCCTCTCCCTTTCTGACCCCTCATTGTCTTAGAGGGTAACGGAGGGTGATAGTGGAGAGTTACAGTGCGGAGGATGTGCTCACTCAGTATAGCCACACAGATTATACTAAGCCATGCTCCAGGCACTGCTAGACTGAATTAATGGCTCGTTAGCCACCTCCCATACACACCATGTATTGCATTTACTGTGATACCATTGCACAGTCACACCAACTGATGTGGTTTGTACCTAATATTTATATTATATATAAGTAACTTTTGCTTTTTTATTTAGTCATGTAAGGTGAGTGTAATATAATGTTTAAGTAGTTATTTATTTATTACTGATTTATTTTGTAGTATTTTTTTGTTCATTGTATGCTATTGTATGCTATGCAATACTGCTCATCTGAACAGGTCAGCTCTACATGTGCTACAGATTAACCTTAATGTCTTTAATCACTGTGTGTTCTCAGAGTGCAGTATAATGAAGGGTGTGACTGTGCAATAACATTCCAGGTAGAGTGATGTGTCAAATTTAGCTATTTTCCTAACAATCCACCATTTTCCCTGTTCAAATAACAGCCAGCTATTCTACAAATAAACCCTGACAAAAGTCGTTCACTGAGACACACAGGGCTGTCTCAGTCATATAAACTGTCCCCACGATAGAATTTTAGAAGCAGATAGTAATCTGTTCTAGTTATACTAGTATACTAGTTATACTAGTTATACACCTAGATATAGGCCTACTGCAGCGGGTGAGACCTTTTTAATCAGTTGTTCATTTAAGCATGCAGTTGTTCTCACATCCACAACAACTCCAATGGCCTCGGTACCCCTTGTACTTTCAGTAATGTTTGCAATTCTGTAATTTTTTCACTCATCACCAAGCTGTTATTCAAGTGCATCCCACGCATTATCTAATGTGTGCCTTATTGGCTTGTTTCTAGTGGACTGAAGTGTTTTGTTACAGCACCATAGTGTTGACCCTACACAGGTGTCTAAATCTGTTCCATTAATTGACTGACACGCAGCACTAACAACCCGCAACACAATTGTTCTACATGTGGATGTGTTTAAAATTCCAAGACCAGAGTGTGAGAGATTAAATATTACAGAGATCAGGGTGCTCGAAATGTTGGATGGAGCACTGTCCACCAACCTTATTTTACAGCAATGCATGCAAGCCAGGTGGGCTGTGCTGGCATTTATTTAACATTAACATAAATAAGGTGAAAGAACACAACATCTCGTCTCCTGATAATAAATGGCGCAAGTCCTTCACGTGGGTTTGATAACAAAGCTGTGAGGTTTTTCCACTGGCGCCTGTCTTTGCCTTTACGCAATTAAGGAGCGGCCGTCATGGGTCTAAGGCCCTCTTACATTTCAGTGAAATCTCAAGGTGATTAAAGAGGCTTTGAGTTCTATCCTTAGCTTGCAAAGGCCCTGATTAGTGGCTAGACTTTTTGTGGGAGGGCTTTTGAACTCTCCACGTACAGTGGCAACATTCAGCTGACTGGTGCTCAGGTCTCTCACAGAGCAATCAGCTGGCTCTCCTGAACAGAGAGCAAACATTGTGGGGCGTGCATCAGTTTGGATAATGGAGCCGATCAGTGTAAGTGAAGTGCTATATTACTGAGTACTGAATACTAAAAACTGTATTGATTAATGTATTTTGCACATACACAAAGGCTACGTTTTATTCTTGACTCGATTGTCGTGTGACCAGTTGTAGAGTGGAAATGTGGTGGTTTTTGGTAGGTGTTAAAGGTTTTAGCTCTAAAGCCTGTTTGATAGTGTTGACTGGTCATGATTCAGGTTTACAAGTTGTGTTTTGAATTGGAAAAAAAATATAACATATATGGTTGTTATACTTATAAATAATTGATAAATCAGTAATAAGCCAAGTTGCTCTTCAGGATAGTACAGAATTTGTTGACTTATGTACATATTCAATGTGCATGCAAAGCACATACTGTAAATGTGTCTAAAGTTGTATCACTGGCATCCTATCCTTTGATTGCTTGACTAATAGGTCATTGAAGGACTTAGCATAGAACTGCAAATTAAATCAGGCCTTTCATTAACCCCCTGACAGACCTAGTTTTGTGGGTTTGGAGTAGACCTGTTATTCCTCATGTAGATAGTTCTACATATTAATTTTATATTAGTATAATATTCCGATATGTTTGCATATTGCATTGGGTGGTTGGGTTTACAAGGGAATGGCAGGCGAAATCAAAAGACGCTGAGTCAGTCGTCTGATGCCATAGCGGATACCTTAATTTGCATCACTGCTTCATGTTACATTAATAGGTATACTGTCTCAGAGCTTTTTGAGAGGCACGGAATAACATTATGGTAATGAACTTCAAGCGACAGGGAATATTAATTCCTAAGTGTTTTCTACATACTCTGTAATGGAGCATGGTATGTTTGGTGTGAGATGGTTTTGATAATTAGCAGTTACACATAATGATTAGTACTGAATATGTTGAACATTTCTATTACGTGTTACGGGTTGTGGAAGTGCCTAAACATAGCTTTATCCTACTAACAATTCCCAGATAGAATAATTTGCATTGGACAAGCTGATACTAATTGTGTACATGACTAATATAGACAGCTGAAAGTTCAAACTATGTCATGAGGCTCTTGCGCTTGGAGATTTGCTGAGACATAATGACCTGCACTGAACCTGGGTAGCTGCCACATGCAGCTCTCTTTAAATGCTTACATTTTGTGCCGAAAGCAAAAGTACTTGTTGAAATGGCCTTGGGTTTTGTATTTATCTGTTAGATACACTTACCTGTTTCATCCTAACCGCAGTGTGTAAAAGCTCCTTTGCTTGTGACTTATGTAACTCGAGAAACTTTCACAAACCTGCATAGAAACAATGGTGTGCATACTTTCAGCTGTGATTTCTACATAAATTCGTGTATGGAAAGACCAGGGCATGTTAAGTGACCTTATAAAGATTGAAACACAAGGGTGGTGTCTGTAGAATGCTGGAGGCAAGAGAAGGAAACTTCTTAATTAGATCACAACTGAACACACAATATACAGTATGTGAACTGAAACGAAAATCTTAAAGTAATGTAATGTAGCTGTACAAAAAGGCCCTGGTATGTCACCAGTGATTAAAGAAACATTACTAATAACAACAATACTAATTTGACTGACATCAATATTAAATCCAGATTGTTTGCATTTTAAAAGTTAATTTACCACCTGCAAATTCTATTTATGTTTTGGTATTGTGTTCGACTCTCGCCTTTAGAACAAGAACAACTCTTTACAGTATTACTAATTTAATTGCAGTACCAGTTTTGGACATAATACTACACAGAGCTCCCTTAATACATAGAACGATAATGAAGTAATGATAAAGTGCCATTTCTATGCTGGTGTTTTATTATAATATAATAATGGTGGTAACTATAATGGTGTTTTTTTCTGTACCAGTGTGAGGTGAGTGGGCAGAATGCACAGTGGACCCTCTGGTTCCTCCGACCTGAACGCCCTGTTTAAGAATGAGCCGCAGCCAGAACCGCCCTCTGCCCTCAGACCTCGCTTCCCTGCCTTCGTGACCATCGCCCCGGCTAAGAAGATCACCTTTTTCAAGAGCGGCGACACCCTGTTCGGCGGTGTTCGGATGGCCATCCACCACCGCAGCTTCAAGTGCTTCGACGCTCTGCTGGACGACCTGTCGCAGAAAGTGCCCCTGCCCTTCGGGGTGCGCACCATCACCACGCCGCGCGGGACGCACAGCATCAAGCGGCTGGAGCAGCTGGAGGACGGCGGCTGCTACCTGTGCTCGGACCGCCGCTACACCAAGCCCATCAACATGGAGCTGGCGGCCAAGCGGCCCGCCATGTGGTACCACCACAGCCGCCCACACAGTGGCCGCCGCAAGCCCGTGAGGCCCGAGGAGGCCCCGCCCGAGCACGCCAGCTCGCACTTCCTGAGGCAACCCAAGCGCGTCGTGCTGGTGAAGAACACCGACCCGTCCGTGAGGCGCTCCATCATCCTGAGCCGCAGGACAGCGCGCAGTCTCCGCGTCTTCATGGAGGAGGTGTCCGAGCTCATGCAGTGCCACATCAAAAAACTCTACACTATCCAGGGCCGCAAGGTGGGACAGCAAGGGCCTATTGCAAGGGCCTTATTCATAGTTTGATTTACAGGGGGACAGGAAGGGCCTATTGCAAGGGCCGTATTCATAGTTCGATTTACAGGGGGTACTGAGGGGTAAGGTACCCCTGATCAGGACCTAGTATTTCGCAAAAAGAAAAAAATAGCAGGGCTGGGGGGTACCAACATATTAATGTAATCAATGTAAAACATAAAAGGTAGTATCCCTCCAGTAAAAGGTAGTACCCTCCCATTATAGAGAGCTAATTTACACTGTGGTCTTATGGACTAGCAAACACACCACATGTAGTAACTATTGTTACTGATAATCGTACATGATCTGTCTTTTTGGTATATACATACTTTAATGTCATATCTCAGTATCCACAAGAAAACCCTGTGTCTCAAGGTAATCCAGAGATATTTTAATGATGACATGAAAGTATATCCATTCAATACCAATTGCAGCTCAGCCTAAAGACTACTATTGTGGCAAATGTTTTTCAATCAGTTTGAAAGACATGTGAACGTAGTTAGTTTGAGAGAGTATTTCTTAGATATGGGAAATGGTGTTGTTTTTGTTTACATGTAATCTGGGGCTGTAACTGAATCCAAATTTAACCTAAAGCTAAAATAAACAATCGCAGACAACTTTAGCATTACACCATGTATCTGTAATATGTGGCAATCTGTGCAAATGTATGATTTGTGAGAGGCCCATTGTATTTTTTCAGGTAAATAACTCACTTAAAACAGTCCTATGAACATTGTGTGAAGTACAAAGTGGATGTCTCTTGATCCTGTGGGTCATTTACATAACTGTCATCTCCAGCTCCACAAACAGGGGTGAATACTGCCCTGTGTGCAAATGAGGTCTCATTATGACAAGTATTGTTTGATACGTCCAATAGCTACTGTGATGTTTCAGTGTAGCGCTGTGCGTTTGACAGAATAATATTGTAATGGATTGTTCATGGTTTTGTCTAAATTAATTAATTTATGCTCACTGCAGTTGTAGGACTGGACAAATCTTTAAAGAAAAGACACCACAGATGCAGTTAGCTGAGCTAAACATATGGCATATGTTATCCTCTAACACCTAGTTATACTGGTAATCATTATAAACTATTGCATCTGATAGACTGAGGCCTATTCTTGTGCAGAAACACAATATAGGGCAGTGTGTTTACATTGCTCTCTCTGTCTCTGTCTCTCTCTCTCTCTCTCCCTCTGTGTTTGTGTGTGTGCGTTTGTGTGTGTGTGTGTGTGTGCGTTTGTGTGTGTGTGTGTGTGTGTGTGTGTCCATACAGATTGACAGCATCCAGAGCTTGGTGCACTGCCCTAATGTGCTGGTGTGTGTGGGTCGGGAGCCGTTCCAACCACTAATGGTGGAATGTCGCAAGAGCTCGGAGGACAAGTTGCCGGGGATGGGGAACCACTCCCACTCCAGCCTCTGCAGTGACGGACACGAGAGCAAGAAGAATGGTAATGCTGTTAGAAGAGCAGCATGGACACTTGGCTATTGATGCAGTGCTTTGTCAAACAGTATGAAACAATATGATTACAACATAAGAAAAGAAGCATAACATAATCTGTGTGTTGCCAAACCACAGAGGCAAACACTAAGCCCTGAAATGTTTAATCGATTTTCAGCGTTGTGGTACATTTTCAGAGCTACCGTACAAGCTCTACATTTCAAAACATTACAGCTATATAACAAACTGTTAAGAGACTACATGTTTGTTATGCCACGTTTTGCATAACAAATTTAAGATTAAAATAATTTTTCATTTTTGTGTTCATTATTTTAAATTAAAATATTATTTTCATTTTTGTGTAACAACATATTTGTTTTTGTTTTGCTCTTATTACACTTACAGTTAATTTTGGCCTTGAGACAAAGAAGAGCATCATCCACCCAAGGTCGGACTCAAGCAACAGGTCAACCAGATTCTCTCTCTCATCAGAAAAATCCTATCCAAATGGACTATGCACACCCGGTCAATCTGGCTATGCTGCAAACTGCCCTCATGCCAAGGAAACTGTTATAAATGATGACATAGAGAAGCGAGTCCTTGTAAACAAAGATGGGAGCCTCTCTGTTGAAATGAAAGTCCGCTTTCGCCTCACCAATGATGAGACTCTCCAGTGGTCCACAGAGATCAAGAAATCACCCGGGGCCTCAAACGACACTCTTAATGAGAAGGAAGCTAATCCCCATTATTTACAGCAAGGTAAAGAGTCCTCAGAGCAGAGTCCAGAGTCCAGTGGAGAAGTTGAAGAGGTATTTGCTACAAAGCTGAAGCAGAGACAAATAGATGAAACTCACTGTGAAAACTGCTGCAATCACTGCCAGGACTATGATATATGGAAAAATCCAGTGCACAGGCAGCGTCACAGGAAAGCCAGGTGTGTGAAGTCCTCCAGCTCCAGTACATCGTCCCATAAAGTGGTCCGTAAGGAGGCGTCTGTGGACAGCATCCGCACCATCTCCCGTTCCAGTGAGGAATACACGGAGCATGTGGTGGAGAAGGCCTCGTGCTATCAACAGATGGTGGAAGGAGTGGACACCGTGGTGGAATACTGCACGATAAGCCGCTGCTGCAGCCGCAGTGAGGTCTGCTCCATGGCTGCAGCATCGAAGAGTAAGAAGGCCCACACAGAGCGGAACGAGACAGAGGGTAGAATGACTCATAGTGGTGAGAACAGGCCAGATACGTCAGAGCTGAAGCGCCCTCACTCAGGCACGTGCTGTGTCGAGATAACCAAAGCATCAGATACAGATGATCGACCCGCTTCTGAGACCAGCAACTCCTCAAAAGTGCTTGAGACTCTCAAAGAGGATCAAGATGATGACTTTGACCTTCCACCCAGTGCATCCAGGGCGTCTCGGTTTTCCCAGAGTGAATGCGAAAATGAAGACTCCGGTGGGGTGAAAAATTGCAGCAGGACACCAGATGAACGTCTTTTGTCTCCAAAACGAAGGGGAGTATCTGCTTGCTCTGTAAGGTCATTAAAGCACAACATCAAAAATGCATCTACTACACCAGCAGACCAAGAGCAAAACAACCCCATGTCTAATGAAAGGCCTGAGAGCACAGAGTCCAGAAGCTCCTCAAAATCCCATTCTAGTCACTGTGGAGCAGTCTCACCACAGTCAGCAGCATCTGACACACCAGAGAATGCTGAGGAATGCAGGCCCCAGAGCTCAGTGTCAAAATCCAGTAAAACATCAAAGAAATCACACAGATCTAACAAAGACAGATCCCCCAGTCCTAGATCTGCAGCATTAAATGGTCCGTCTGTAAAGGATGAAGGTGAGGAAGAGAAGGAGAAGGAAGAGAGAACACTAAGTGCCATGTCAGGAGTTAGTAAAGGATCCAGAGGATCCAGTGCTTGTCCCCATTGTGGTGGGTGTACCAAGGACAGCGAGAGTGCCTCCAGACAGTCAAGAGAGACACCAGATATAATAGAAGAAAATGAGGCTGATGTAGCCACTGAGGAAAATGCATCCAGTGTCATGTCAGCAGGTTCGGTGAAGTCTGCAGCATCAAAGAAAGTTGTAAAATCTACCAAATCCACAAAATGTGATCATCATGTTTCATCCAGAGGTGCCACACCTGCATCAGACATGTCTGGGGCTGAAGCTAATGGTGGAGGGGAAACCGTCCCAAATGGCAGAGTTGAAAGTGCTTTATCTAACCATTCAAATGCCTCTGCAGTGTCCAAGAAGTCCAACCGATCGGTTTGCTCAAACTGTCGAAGGCTATCAGTGACTGACTCGGTTGTGCAGGAACAGAGGTTAGAATCTGTGAACAATGGGCCAGTGGAAGAAGAGAGAGCTGGTAGCTGCTTGTCAAATAAATCTGGAGTGTCTCACAAATCAGACTGCTCCACATCAAACAGGGCAAAAACACCAAGGTCAAACCATTCAGGAAGTCCAGTTCCCACTACTGGTGATGTAGAGGAAAGAGATGGAGCCACCTCAGCTCAGTCAAATAGTTCACGAGCATCTAGGATGTCAAGGAATTCTCATAAAGGTGAGGTGTACCACGCAGGGAATCAAGCTGATGTTGCCTTGGAAAAACAGGACACAGAGGAAGCCCCTAAGGAGAGATCTGCTAGTGTTCTATCATCCTCTAAAGCGCCATCCAGGGAATATCCTGGCATTGATGAAGTTGTAGATGATAAAGCCATGGATGCGAGAGCTGCAAGTGCATTGTCAAACAAAACAGATGCATCAGTGAAATCCCACAAATCAAACTGTTCTGCCTCAAAAAGAGCCAAATCACCTGCAACCGAGAACCCTGGTCAGTCCAGTTTCACAGAAGGTGAAGAGATTGAAAAGAGGCCAAACAGTGCATTGTCTGCAAAATCAAATGTCTCTGCAGCATCAGCATCAGGTAGGCCTCCCAGCAAAGCATCAGACAGGGCAGCAACCCAAAGCTCAGCAGTATCAGACACTTGCCCACAGGAAACAGACATACCCATGGATGAAAGAGCAGCAAGTGTGCTCTCAAATAGATCCAATGTATCTCCAAAGCAGTCGTGCAGTGATGGTGAACCATTACCTCAGGAGGAGAACATGGCAGAAGCAACTGTAGGTGGCACAGCAGAAGAACCTGAAGAACTTCTAGAGGGTAACCGAGCACCCAGCGCAATGTCCACTGCCTCTGTCAGATCAAGAACATCCCATAAGTCAGCTTGTTCAACCGCATCAAGAGCAAAATCCCCAAGGGCAACAACAACAAATATCAATGAACGGAATGGAAAAGCACCTGAAGAAGAAAGCAAGAATACCTGTGATTCAGAGGATGAGGCTGTTGGAGGAGAGGAGAGAGCAGCCAGTGCCATGTCTAATAAGACAGATGCGTCTGTAAAGTCCAAAGCCTGCCAGAAGTTAGTCCTTCCTGCCCTGGAGAGGGCCAAATCACCCAGGCCTACGAGTCCTGCACAAGTCAAGCAAGATGACAAAGAAAATGAAGCTCAAGAGAGACCAGTCAGTGCTCTGAGTGTGAAGTCAGATGTGTCTAGAACATCAAGACGGTCAAAGAGGGTGGCAAGTCCAGCGAACCCACACCAAAATGAGATAAGCTGTGCTCCAGAGAAGAGACCATCCAGTGCCATGTCTAAGAAATCAATAAAATCATCCCCAAAAACGAATGAAATTACTGACGAGGAGGCTTGTAGTAAAACAACTGTAAAGAATGAAATACCAGAACCATTAGCAAATTCCAGCCCAGCAGAAAAAGAAGAAGAAAATGAAGAGAGAGCAGCCAGTGTTATGTCAAACAAAACAGATGCCTCAGAGAAGTCCAGGGTGTCTCACAAATCTACAAGAGGTGCATCAGACAAAGCACAAACAGCTCGAAATAAAAGTCCCGCACCTTCTTACAGGGTAAAGGAGGATGAGATTGAAAAAAGACCTTTAAGCTCATTGTCTGTCAGAACAGATGTATCAAGATTATCCAGAAAGTCTAAGGCTAAAGAGGGTAATCGATCTCCAAGCCCTGCAGCAAAGCAGCGTGGTGGACAAGAATTAGAAGTTGCATCTGAAGAGCGACCTATTAGTGCCATGTCTAAGAAGTCAACAAAGTCAACCAAAACTCAGTGTAAGGAGGAAAATGACGTTCAGGAAAGAGTGCCCAGTGTAATGTCGAGTAAAACCACTGCTTCCAATAAATCCAGTGAGTCACAAAAGGCAAGCCCCAATGCAGACACTGTTACAGCAAAGGAAGCAGAGGTGAGACCTGAGAGTTTAGCATCACAAACCTCTGACAGGGAATCTTTTAAAGGTGCTTCAGAAAGAGTCATCACACAAGCAGAATGCACTGATACCCCTGCAGGTCAGGAGGTCAATCAGGCTGCAGAGGAGATCACTGAGAGGTCAAACAGTGCCTTAAGTGTGGCCTCCCAATCCCCTAAGAAGTCAAACCGAGCTCTCTCTCCCAGACCAAAATCTAGCCAAAGCAAGATCAGTAAACCCGAAGAAGAGCTAAGGGCATCGAGTGCAATGTCTGTTAATTCAAAAGTGTCCTCAAGATCAAAAAAGTGTCAGTGCAACCATACACCTCCAAAAACACCAGAGTCACCCAAATCAAGGCCATCGGAAACACCACCAGAGAACACACAGGCTGACAATGCTGAAAAGTCATCATTACCTGACGCTACTATGGGCCAGGAGGAACCTGATGGGCCTGCCACAGTAGTGACCCTTGACCAAGAGGCACCTCCAGAGCACAACAGAGCAGAGAGTGTAAGATCAGCTAGATCAAGCACAAAGACCAAGGCAGGGGGATTGAAAAAGGAAAAAGAAGAGGATGAAGATGCCTCATCAACATCATCTGCTGTAGTCATCCGCAGTAAATCACCAGCATCCACCAAAGCAAAAGAGACTTTGAATGACTTAAGGCCAAGGTCAAGTGCTTCGATGCGGTCTGAGAAGTCCACAAAGTCACACACCAAAGCAAAAGAGACTTTGAATGACTTAAGACCAAGGTCAAGCGCTTCGATGCGGTCTGAGAAGTCAACAAAGTCACACACCAAAGTCCCCGTAACAAATGGTACATCCAACCAAGCAGCTTTTCTAAATGTAATAGTTCCCCAGATTGACATAGATGCTCAGAGTGAAAATGGCAGTGTCAAGTCTTTCAGGTCAACCAAAAAAGCGAAGTCTGTCAAATTTGACAAGGACCCAGAGACAGAAACAATGCAGCCAAACAAAAACAAACCACCTACAATACGCCTTGCTTCCTCATCTAGTGATAGTGTCTTATCTAATGCACTCTCAGCTGCTGATCTCCTACGAGGGCTGAACACCAGGCCAGCGAGCAGAAATTCAAAAAGAAATGTAGCTTTTGGACAGAAAGAAAATGACAGGCTTGAAATAAAGAGCAACAAGAGCAGCAAATACGCAAAGAAAAACATTAGCTGTTCACAAAAGGACGAGCAATCCTCTTCTTTAGAGCTGGTGGAGTCTTGCCTACCAAATGCATCTTCCACTGATGTTGTGAATGAGTGGTTGAAGAACATTCCAATAGATGGCCCCGTGTATCAAATGGAGGATGAGTTCAATGACTCTGAGGAGCCACCACGGGTGGAATCTCTTGAGAGTGCTGAGGATTCCATTCAAAATTACAGCGACCTTGAAGATGAGCAGGTTAGCAAATCAGAGGAGAATGATGCTGTTCCATGTGAGGCAAAAGAGGATGTGCCAGAGGAACCCAACGAGACAAAAGATGATGTTGCTGCTGAAGAAGATCTGACCGACCCTTGTGGTGATGTAACAACCCAGGCAGAGGAATGCATTTCAGACACTATACCTTCAAAACCCAGGCCAGATTCACCCAAAAATGTGTGTTTACCAAAGCGAGCCCACTCCTCCGTCCAGGTCATGAAAGCCCTTTTGAGTCCCAAGTTTGACAGGTGCAACAGCCTCCCAGAGGTCTCCCCTGTGTATGGCAGGAAACTGAGCAGATCTGCCGAAGGACTCCTAGACTGTCTCGCAAAACTTAGACTCATAGATTCAGATCCTGCAAATACTCAAAATGCCAAATACACTGAGGTTATGAACATTCTCCAAACACTTTGGCTATACAAGCCCCCTGAGTGGGATCCAAGGTCACAGAAGGTCAAAGATCATCCCTTAGCCGAAGATGAGGCAAATCCCAGATCATCCTCTGGGGTGGATGTCAGCAGTGGGTCAGATGAGTCGGCTAAGAGCATGGTCAACAGTGGAGCAGAGAAAGTTGAGTCAGCCCCACCCACGGTTTTAGTAGAACAACAGCCAGACTCAAAAGTGCAAGAAGATGAGGCTCTTGATGCAAAGGAAGCTGACATTCCAGCTGATAAAGCCCCTGAGGAAGGAACCAATGAAGAGGATGTCTCTGCACCAGGGCAGGTTGAAGAAGCTGAGAATGAAGAGGTCGTTTCAGATGCAGATACTCCTGATGTTGCTGCAAGAGTCCAGGGAAGTCCAGAACATTCTAAGAAGAGTGATGAAGTTGACACTAAAAATGTCCCAAAGGAGGCTCAGAGTGCCATGAGTCCCAAAAAAACTGAGGAAGCAGTTCAGTCACCTGACACTAGCTCTGGAAAAGAGAGCAGGTCAGCCAATGAAATGGAGAGCGATCGACCAGAGTGCTCAAGCTCAGGCACACCTCCCTCTGTAAAACAAGCTGAGCTGACCAGGAAAGTATCCCATGATCCAGATCCAACATGGGTCTTGAGTCTATTGAAGAAAATAGAGAAGCAGTTCATGACTCACTATGCCAATGCAATGGCAGAGTTCAAAGTACGCTGGGCCTTGGATGATAATGTAATGCTTGACACAATGATCAATGAACTCAAAGTTGAAGTGCAAAAAAGAATACAAAATAGCATTAAAAGGGAGCTTCAAAAAATTCAAGGTCGTGCCGGGAAGTCACCAAAACCACCTACGACCGATCTGTCCAAGGAGTCTGTCCAGACTGAACAAAGGCGTCGGCGTCTGAAGGTCATGCGTAACCGTTCGCTTAAGCCATCCAACAGTAACGGCAGTGACGCTGCATCTGGCAGCAGTTTCAGTGATCAGCGAAGTGATGATGAGTACTGCCCATGTGATGCTTGCATGAGGAAGAAAATGGAGGCCAAGCAGGTAGTTCGAGCAGAGGTCATGAACATTGCCCCAGTTAGGATGGACTTCGACCTGAGAAAAATCCTCCAGGTGAAAAAAAATCCCCCTCCAGCCCCCAAGGTAGAGGCACCACCACCAGCCGCACAGCCTGAGAGTCTGCCCGAAGTGGCAGAACAACAGGATGGCAACTTAGATGTGGTGGAGGAGGAGCCTGAGCAGGAAGAAGATGCTCCAGAGGAAACTAATGCTCAGCCAGAAGAGGAGAAGCCAGATGAGTCAGGGGAAAGAGGTGACTCAGAAACAGGGGATAGAGCTGAACAAGAGGAAGATGGGGAGGGAGAAGAGGCAGAGCAAACAAATGAGAATCTCAACACAGAAGAGGGAGAAGGTGAGCAGACAGCTGTTGGAGAGGATGCTGTGGAGGAGACAGGAGAGGATGCGGATGAGGGTGAAACAGCCAATGTTAATGATGACGGTGATGATGAGGGTGAGGAGGATGCTGACAATCAAGATGGGGGAGATGATGAAGATGCAGCAAAGGGTTCAGTAGAAGAAGACAGTGTGAAAGATGCAGCAGAACACCAGCAAAGTAAGGATGAAACTGAAGATGAGGCTTTTGCAGAGAATACCCCAATGGATGACACAGAAGGAGATGCTGAAATTAACCAGGGTGATTCCACTGACGCAGTGGACGAAATACAGGAAGATGGGGTGGACAAAGATATCGACAAAGATGATTGCTGTGAAGATGAGGCTGAAAAGGCTGGTGATGCTGAGGGTGATACCACAGTTCAAAGTAGCATTGAAGCAGAGGAGAATGAAGAAGGTCAAGATCAGGAAAAAGATGAAGATGAAGCAGAGGAGGAAACTGCAGTGGAGAAGATTAAGGCAGCCAGAGGGGATTCATGGGAGCAGTTCAGGAAGCGCCAGATGACTAGAACGTCGGTGGAATCACAGCCAGGATCACTGGACTCCATGGAGCTGCAGTTGGAGGCCAAGCAGATTGTACAGTCCGTTTTTTCAAGCATCCAAGGTCCTAAAAGGGACTGGGATGAAACAGATGAAAGCCCGAAGTCTACTTTAAAGAAACGAAGCAGATCTCCTGCAAGAGCCAACAAACCCCGGAGACCCAAGGACAGTGACACCAAGGTGGATGACCTTGAGTTTTAATCTGACTACAGACCCAAATGCATAATGCACTTTAAAAAAAGAAAAGACTGCATTCCTGATTATTCTTCTATACATGGCTGCCCAGTGTTTATATTAGAAAACCAAGATATCAACATTAAGTCCTGTGAGCAGGGTGTTGCAGAACTGGTTGTACACTCAGAATGTACAGTGTTTGTAGAAGTTGTACTTATCATGACTTTTTATGATGTTAAGATATATTCAGTGCATTATACATATTTTATCCAGTGATTACCAGGGATTTTAGGATTATGTTGTAAAACAATGTATCCTTGATGTCGTTGTGTAAAAACAATGAAAGTTGTCAGAGAAAAAAGAGCACCATATTAATCATACTTATTATTGCTGTTTGTGGATGACACAAAACAATTTTCAGTGCTCTCAGAGGATATAAAAAGGGTAATGTCCCAACCTCAGGGAGTTTGGAAAAAACTGAAGTATTATTTCAACACATTGAAAATATTCTGCTTAAGTATATTAAAGGGTTGTCTTTATCTTTGGGTAACAGAGAGAACTGCTAACTTGTACAGAATCATTGTCTTCAAAGCCAGACTTTCATCCAGGAAAATGTATCACTACGGGTATGTCTGTTTCTAGACTCATTTTCTCTCATGGTGAGCGTATATCTGAGACTTACAGGCAAGGGTCTTTGGAGAAAGAAAAGCTAATATTTCTTTCATGTTGCCGTTGATGTGCTGTAACTTTAAAAACATGCTGCAATGGTTTGAGTGTTTGAAAGGTGTTATGGAACATGTACAGTATTTGATGCTGCTTACAATCTACTTGGTATTTTACACCTTTAAACCTTCTGATAAAAGGGGTGTAATGTATGTAAAACACAAATGTCTGATGTAATATTTACTATTTTAGTGTACTGATGCGCTTTGTTATTAAATAAAGCATATTCAACTGAACATGCCACAGAATTGCGTAAAATTAATACATATTTAGGTCAAGCAGCTCAGTTATCCCATTGGTACTAACCTTTAGGTTTTAACAAAGCCACAGTCAACTTATTTTCATTTACTATTCGCATGAAGCATTTGGGATAAATTAATGGGCAGCATTCTTCAGAATAAACCAATTCCATTTTACAGTGCCATGATCTTTCTTGAATGACATGTTTACAGATTTAGTTGATATACAAAAACATAGATTTTTAGTGCAAGTTATTAAGGTTATTATAAAATAAGCGGAAACATTAACAGTTGTGAAACTGAATCCTGTTATGACTAGCTAACTTAGTGTGACTGTGTGTGTGTGTAGTGCGTGCAGACCAGTGCACAGAGAGCTTGTGACCTGCCAGGACCTAATGCACAAAAGTACCTGCGCCATTGTAATCCCTCAGCCACGGCTCCTTTGTTTATCTTTAGCAAGCAGATTGGATTGAGACAGGCTTGCATCACACCCTATCTAGGACAGGTGTATTAGCTAACAGCTCCAGGATACTCCTGTTAGCTAAGAGTGTCAATCGCAAACAAAACAGCCAGGAGTGCAGAGCCATATCCAATTACCCTTTTCCTTTCATGTTGAAAATGACCCTTTAAAATGTGTCTTTCTCTGTAAAGCGTATCTTAAATTGTGTGGTTTCTTATTGTGCTATATTTAGCAACAGTGTTTTCGCATTGTTGAGAATATAAAGTGGATGAGGCTGAAATTAATGGTCCAACCCCAATTCTGACACCAGCATTGTTATTCAATGCAGGCGAGAAATACTGCTCACGGGTGCAGAGCCACCTGGTGGTAGAACTGTGTATGTTACTGTGCTATAAGCCTGACTGGAGGACTGGAGATGTGTGAGAAAGTAATGTCTCAGTATTTAGTCCATAACCAGAATGTCTTAATTGTATATGAAGATTTAATCAGAAGAGAAGACACACACCACTACTGTAGGTGCAAAAGCTGACACTTAGGTGCTCATCATGTGACCTGTCTCAGAGGAATCTTAGGGCTTTGTTAAGTACTGTTTTTCACTCACAGGCTTGTCTTCCTGATCTCATTCAGAGTCAACGTAAGATACTGACTAGGTAATTAAGTACAAAGTATAAATGTATCTGTAAAATACTTTAAGCACACAATTACAGTAATCAACACAATTCCATTACACTCTACGTTATTGTGAAACAACATACTGTTTTAACCATACCACTTTTTTTTTCATTTTAAACAAAACTTGTATGAAATTATCATAAGGTAGTCTTGTCAAGACATAATTTACATAAGGGATTTTTCCCAAATTAAAAAAATAAATGAATCAATGTTTCCTGCTGACACATCTGTCCTTACATGGGAACAACAATGGTTGCAAGTTAGTAATTTGTGCGATGGTTGCGAGGCAATAATCACAAAAAGAATCTTAAAACACCTGTCAAAATGCTTTGAGCACAGGGGAGCAGTCAGTGGCACACAGAGGTCAGACAGGCCTCCACAGCATCCCTGATCACAGGGCACTCACTCAGCTGTGCCTGGGCCTGCGACACCGAGCAGCCCGTCTGGAGAACAACCAGAGCAGTCGGAACCACCTGGCAAGGGACAGCACAACACATCCTGGTCAGGGAAAGGCGACTAATTTACATGGTCACTTCAGTGCTCTGCTATTCTACATTATACAGTGTCACATTTTGTATCCACCACAGCGGTTTACCTCTAGTGACAAGTTTTTTTTCTTTTTCAGAATCTCCCAGTGGATGTTAGTTGTAGTTTTCTGTATATTCCCACATTACAATTGAGACAATGAATTAGCGCACAGTAATCTCTTCTGACATAATGCGGCATTTGAGTGTAGCATAAAAGCAGCAATTCAACAGTACCATCCAGCTCACTAAATGTCACTGAACTGTAAATACTCTGCTTACGTTAGAGCTCTGATTCAAGCTGTTGTCCTTGCCCGGTGCCAGATGGATGTTTGTCAAAGCACTGTTATTTTCCAGTCACTACGAACGGGTGTGTCCTGAAGTGGCTCCACGAGGGAGCACTTAAAAATGAATCGGGAACATTGGGGTGATCTATGACTATATCTAATCGCCATACCCTGTCGCTCATGTTGGCTGCCCGAGTGTGTCTGCTGACGTCTGCCGTGGCCATCTCCTCGCTCAGCTCTTCCACTCTGTACAGGGCTTTCAGGAGGGCTCGCTCGCCCTGCATCCACAAGCAGCCTGTGAACCTCTGAGAAGAACCAGAGACAGAACGTTCAGTTTTCCAAAAAGAAAATAATAATAAGAGTAATATCATGTTGGTAGGACAAGTGATAAAACACAGTTACCCAATGACCAGGCCTAGGTTTTTCAGGAAAGGATAATACTTTGCATGTGTATCTTGTAGTATGGGGAGCTGTAGTATATACACAATCATATAACCACTTTAAAAGCTCTTTTATTTGCATAAATCCATCGAAGAAAAAAAAAAAGAAAAGATACATATCAACCAGTTTTTATAGTATAAGTGCACTGGTGGTTATGTGTGTAGGCTGTGAAGGTAACTTATGGGATTTAACTGATAACTTATGGGATTTAACTGCAGACAGTTGCTATTCCTTAGATTTTATCATATTTTTCTATTATCAAACTAACTTTGCAGTATTTTTTGGTTAGAAACATTAGCTACTTGCAACCGAAATGTATTCTCTCTCCATGAGGAATCCACAAGGTTTATTGCAAAGCTTTACCTGTAGTATGCCTATGGCTCTTCTATAGAGCTTGCTGTTGGTGACCTTGAGATCTATCATGTAGTTCTTGTAGACTTTCCCCTTCAGGATGTGAGCACCAGTGCTGATTGCATTCAGCATCCACTTAGTGGACAGCTCCCACTGTAGCCTCTTAATGAACAGGTAACATGCAAGGAGATGAGATTAAATTATATAACTATATGAACAATAGAATAGACTGTTAAATAAATGTTACATTTTAAACAATTTGCCATTAATTGTAAGATGAGATCAATAACATATTAAAGTAACAGCACGTGAGTATGTATACCATGAAGAAACTATTGTCTGCATCACCAGCTGGGGGGATCCAGTTAATTTTGAGGATGTTTGAAAGGAATATGTCATTGACTTTTGTCTGAAATGATAAAAATTAAAGTTTACTTATGCAAAATGTACTTATATAAATGAGGTGAATTGAAGTACCCTATCAGTTCGTACTCACGGGAAAACTGTGTCCTCGGTGTTCATGACAAATTGCTTGCACATTTGAGGTCTTCAGTTTGACTTGGTCAGCCAGTTTCTCAACGTCACCAAAATCATCTGATTCACATTCAAACAACATTGTTACTGTAAGTTACTTTTGTGTACTGACAGATAAATAGATTTATATACCATAAAGACTGGTTAAAGATACCGTCCACAGCCCACTACAGCACCCACAAGTTTGTGGTCTCTAGTTAGTCAAGTTTGTGAGTCTCTATATTGGCTTTAAAAGGCATTAATTTTTTGTCCTAAAATAGCAACATAGACTTCTCCTTTAAGAAAGGTGAAGAAAGAGTTAAGAAAGCCTCATTCTTTGACTACTTAGGTCTAGAAATATTTTAACAATAGCAAACCCTATATATAACCTGCCTTGTGCCTGCCATGTGTGGTATAGGGATAGGCAGCTTCATTATAACATGCAAAACGTTGAAAATAATCAGCAGCTCTTCATAGCCTACCATCCACTGTGAATATGAAGATGACTGTATCATGCTCTCCTAGGCTGGGTAAAATATTGTTCACAAAGTCCTTGTGGTCAATAGAGAATTCTGGACCCTAGAAATAAAGTACAAAGCCAAACAACGGATTCAGAAGGAGTTTGGTGTAGTTGACTTGCATCGCTGGGATAATTACTTTGTATACTGTTTTATTATAGAGTATGTTTTACAAACCAGAGAGGACAAGTTTCCATCTTTATTGTTCATCTCACTGAAACCCCCACTCATAAAACCTCTAATGTCCCAGGGGTCTGAAGAAAAATGGCGAAAGTGCACCAATAATCAATTAAATGAATAATCAATACCACAGGCATCAATACAGCTAGCAGGATCCTGCCTTTCAAGTTAAACAGTGGGAAGACCATGCCCATACAGAAATACACTGATTAAGATCCTCCTAACCCATTCATATATCAGATGTAATGAGGTATCAGATATGGGCAGTTACCACATTAATCTTGATTAGCCTGTGTGTAAGGTCTAATGTATGAGGCCCCATACCTGCTCCGAACGTGGGGACGCACTCACTCGCATCAATTATCCCCATGACTCCCAGAGTTCTCCAGCCAAGGTAGTAGACGTGGCCCTGCTTCTGTAGGCTGATCACACACGCAGACACACACAAGCGCACACAGACACACACACAGACATACACACACACGTACACGCATGCACACACACACACACACACACACACACACACACACATACACACACACGTACATGCAGGCTCTCACACACACACACACACACACACACGCACACACACACACACACAAACAAACAAAGAACTACATAAAATATCCCCAGTCTTAGTGAGCCTGAGGCTTTTATGGTGAGGAGGCTATCCTGGGCCATCAAACGTACTGTACCTCATACCAGCTTTTCCAACCACGCCAGCCAAGTCCTCAATCTTAGAGTATGTAATTTCATGAACCCTCTCATAGTCTCTGATGCAGTCCAAGATGGCTCTGTTTATGCAGAAACAAAATCAAGTTAAATGGAACCATATTAAACAATTATAATACATCAGGGTTATGTACTGTACATTGGACTTAAAAGCAGTGCTTATGGGGGGTGCTGTGGCGCAGTGGCTAGAGCACCCGCTCCATGAACGGGCAAAGCGCCCATGGGGACCCAGGTTTGAGTCTGGCCTGGGTCATTTCCCAGCCTTACCCCATCTCTCTGTCCAACTCATTTCATGTCCTACTATTCACTATCCTATCCATCCATAACAAAATTTAAAACAGTGCTTATGAATTCCGTTGGCTTGGGCAACCTACTGGTGATTGATCTCGCTGTGGGTGTGAGCTGCCCTGTGCCCCAGCAGGAGAAGGCTCTCCAGCAGGACCTTTGTGGCCGTGCCCCCTTTCATCCGCGAGGAGCCACTGATGGCCTCTGGCTTCAAAGAGAATTCAGCAGTATACTGTATAATGGTGACCTCAGGTAATGCACACACAGAGTATTAACATATAGATATGTACAATACTGCCCTACAACGGCTAAGTGGAGTAATGTGAACATATAAACTGTGAAACATGAGTTCAATGTTGTCCTACTGCCCAGTCAAATAGTTGTACATATAACAGTGGAGATGCTTTTATGTACTTTCCTGATAGCAACTGGGGCCCCAGCTGTAGCCATGACGATAAATGGTGAATTTTGTGACATGACTGGTGTGGTTACAAAGTGATGTGACTCTACTCTCACTCTTCACACATTTACATCAGTGATAACAAGACATACATGATAAATTGTAGTGAGGAATTTTACATACCCCAACCACTGGGTTTAGAATAAAAGCTCTCTGAGTCTCCAGCATATCCAGCATTCTCTCAGTGACCTGTCTGAAGGTATGTGGCCACCCGTGAATGGGCTCGTTCCTGGAGAGTGATTAATCCCCAATAAGACCCAATAAGAGGGAACATAAGTGAAAAGCTCCTTATCACCAATCTTGATTCAAATCCTACAGATCTCTGTTTGAGTATGATCCAGAATATCTTAAGTGTGTTCATCTGATTCCAATGTCAACATCCCAGCCATCATCACCGTCATTTCACTCTGAACTTACACATGCACCCCCCCCCCCCCCCCCATTATATTGTATATATTTATTTTACTAGTAGTATCATTATTTTTGATTATTTGATTATTTGTATTTTTATTTGTGCCAAACAAGAGTTATTTTAATTTAATTGTGCTGAATTTGATGATATATTATAGGATCGGACAGGATTCAGTTTAATACTTTTAATTTATCACAGTTATTCTGTCTGTCCTACCTTGCCATATGGGCAGGGTTGAATCCCACCAGCACAGGTGTGAAGGTGTCCAAGTTGTTCAAGCAGAAGTCAAGCTGGCCAGCAACAAATGGTGCCTTCATTGGTGAAAATAAACCCTACTATAAGCTGATAGAAACATTGCAAACATTTTACCAGAGTAATTATAACAGGACTATTGAAATGTATTACCAGAAAAAATCCCAAAACCTACTGATAGACCACAAGTAATCCCAATGAAAAGAACATTCTTCTTTCCCACACAAGTCTGAAAAGCATAAAAAACAATCATTTACTGGAGTAGTGCTTAGTTGGCTAAAATCACATTGGTTCACAGTATGTGGAGTTTGAATCCAGGCCTCTGTCAGGGCAGGATGTGCACAACTGTTTATCCAAACAGGGTGAGCAATGTCATACCTCCAGATCATGCAGTAACATCTCTCATGTTGAACAAAAAAACTATGAAATAAAAACTGAATGAAACTTAATGGTAACAGCCATAAACATGAATGAAGTGTCATTAATGTTCACAATATGTGTCATTTCAGTCTTATGTAGACAAAGTCCCCCTTAAAGTGATGGTGGTGGTGTACAACTAATGTCTATTGCATACATTATGTAATAATGTTAATTAATGTTTCAATTGCTTGAATCCTCTCTTGTCTCTTCTCATCTTTCCTTCCATCTTTCCTTCCTGCCTGTCCCCCCCCCCCCCCCCCTCTCTATCACCCCCTCTCTCTATCGCCCCCTCACCTCCTTCAGCACTTGTGCTCCCAGTGAGGGAGAGTCCTCTGGAGCCTCCTGGGAGGTCAGCAGTGCCCTGTGGAGGTGGGGACACCATTACACCGTTACAGCAAACACATCCACAACGTCTTCCACACTGTTTTTGTATAGAATGCAGTTTGACCTCATTATCTGGTAATATTTAAGGTCTACCCTCAAAATATAATGCCTGACTGGCGTTTTGTGCTGCTCAAAACCTATATATATATATATCATTCAGCATTCATTTTAAATCTCCAGATGAATGATATATATATATAAGTTTTGAACAGCACAAGATGGCATTCAGACATATTTTGAAGGTAGACATTAAATATTACCAGATAATGAGGTCAAACTGCATTCTGTACAAAATTCTAACAGCGTGGCTCTATTATAAGGGCAACCAGATGCTAAAATGGCTGGCGTGGTGTCCAGGTTTGTTACATTTTAAGAGTATTAAAAAAGAAAACATGATGAATAAGACACCTGCCAGTTGGGCTGCTGACTCATGTCAAGGACAAGAAAGATAGCCCTTTTTTATACAAAATCATCTTGTTAGTTAACATAATTAACAAAGAAGTGTCCTCCGTTGTTTTTTCTTTAGTCTTACTGAATTTTTCCTGCCTTTTATTGACACCGTCCCAACTTTTTTGAGACACGCTGCTGGCCTACAATTTGAAATGACCATAAATATCCCATACAACAACAAACAAATCCAGTTTCAATAACTGATATGTTGTCCTATTCTCAAACACATATATTGCATGTATGATTTGAGAATTATAGCATTTATTTTTTCTTTAGATTTAACACAGCGTCTCAACTTCATCGGTACTGGGGTTGTACTTAGTGCGGTTATAGCCCATGGAGGGCGGCAAAGCGAATTCAGAAGTGCCTTTCAGCCTGTTACAAGTTGATGAACCACTGAAACGATCTTGGAAACATTATTTTAAGGTTGAAAAAAACTACTTAGTGTTGCTTTAAAGGAGAACTTCAGTGTAAAATGAAAATTGGCATGTTAAAACATCATACCGAGTTGGTATGTGTACTAAAGAGCAAAATTGATTTAGCCTGTTGCATTCAAAGTTTAACTATTTTTTATAGTTTGACCCAGAAGGCTAACAATAGAAGTGGTAGGTGCCTTTAGACGAAGCATGAGGACTACGCTATTTTTAAACCATTAAAACAGCTCGAAGAAATTCCACATTCCATTGGTAGTACAACAAAGGCTCTGGCATTCAAAACGAACCACTGAGAATATTGTAAATGTACACAACGTTTATTTAAAAAGCTGTTCTTACATGCAGTCGTTTGCAGTTGTTTCTCCTTGCCCACATGATGAAAGTCCAAACAAGTTGATTGTACTACCTCTCCTCCTATTCTTCCTGCTGGTTCGTGTTCGTCAATCGACTTGTGCAGACTTTCATCATGGCGGCGACAAGAAACTACAGCAAGGTACTGCTTGTCAAAACTGTTTTATTAGTAAATGTTGTGTACACTTACAAAGTTCTCAGTGCCTCGTTTTTAATGTCAGGGCCTTTGTTGTACTACCGATGGAGTGTGGAGTTTCTTCGAGCTGTTTTAATGGTTTAAAAATAGCGTAGTCGACATGCTTTGTCTAAGGGCACCTACCATTTCCATTGTTAGCCTTCTGGGTCAAACTATAAAAAATAGTTAAACTTTGAATGCAACAGGCTAAATCAATTTGGTCCTTAGTACTCATACCAACTCGGTATGATGTTTTAACATGCCAATTTTCATTTTACACCGAAGTTCTCCTTTAAGTGGTGAATAATGACTGTAAATGTAAATCCCTTATGGAGGCATGCAGAGTAAATTGAGCGATTTTAACTGAAAATATGTAAGGGGTATTATGTTAATATCATTTTTAAGGTTTGAAGGTAACACTTGTGTTTCTACTCAGCAGCATGAAGAAAGCATGAAGAAAGTCACTTACCTATCTCCTCCAGCAATAATGTAACTGTACACTGGCCTTTGTTGATGTCTTGCGAGTATCCTGTTGAATGTGTTCTAAAATATGGATTGTTTGTGATTGTATTGTACATTGGCATACTGTATTTGGTATGGAATTAACACTATATGCTACACAAAAGCTGTCCGTAAAATAATCATTTCATAAAATGCAATAATGTATATAAAAGAATTTGCATGATATGAAATTAACATGAAGTGAGTGAAGTGAAAATGATCATTTAAAAAATGATAATTTACCGACAAAAGAAAAGCAATCCGTCCAGATGTTCCACAACCACTGAGGACGATTAAACAATCCTCTGGATCCTTTGAAAAATTGAGAGAAGAGAGAAGGAAAACTCTTTTGTAAGATTTACATGTACAGTATCAAACAAAGTGTTCTTTACTGTGGTGTATTACACATCATTGGTTCTAAACTGTTCAAGCAAGCAACCAGAAGGACACACAATTGACTATATTTTATTTAAGGTACAGCAACATCACTAAAACCAATCTATAAACCTATAACATCAGAGAGAGAGAGAGAGAGAGAGAGAGAGAGAGAGAGAGAGAGAGAGAGAGAGAGAGCACCTTCCTTATATACTCTTTCAAGGAAGCACTCAGAAGCATCCATACAAAATCATAACCATGGATGACTTTTAGGACCATTAGGGTCATAACCATATTAGGACTCTGCTCACATACACTATTCCAACAAACAATGACTTAAACATTTTTTTTAACTCAGTGCTAATGATGTGCAGCTAAAGTATAAATGAAGTCTCTCAAAGAAATCACCTCACAATGGTCTCTCACACAGATTTTTTAAATTTTGTAAACATGTTTCGCCTTTGCTTTGTTCTGGTGAACCTGACGAAGCGAAGGCTAAACGCATTGTTCACAGAATAAAAAAAAAACAGCCGAGACCAGTGTGCGGTGCTTTCTTTGAGAGACTTTATTTAAACTTTTTTGTGTGAGGAACACCATATTTACCAATGCCTTTATGGCCGTTACGCTTTTCAGCAGACTACTGAAAAATTGCACTGACCTTGAGGATAGCGTTTACCCTCTCAGCCACTTTCTTCAGAGTCTGGACCACTGACTCACTGTAGAGTCTCTGCAAAAACATAGCATCCCTTTTTCTCAGCACAATTTAAGGCAAAAGACATGAAAGGTAACTGACATCTAAGTAAGTAAAGGCTTGGTATGAGGCATAACAGGAGATGTGGATAATTCATCCAGCAGAGTATTGTCAAATCCACTGGTGAGTCAGATGAAAAGGGCCTCACAATGTGTGTGATTTTTCATGTGAAAAATGGAGGCAAAACAAGTAACCACACAAACACACACTCTCTCTCGCTCTCTCTCTCTCTCTCACACACACACACACACACACACACACACACACACACACACACACACACACACACACACACACACACAACACACACACAGCTCCCAGCTGTTGCTTCACAACAAGACTGTCGCTGAGCAGCAGTCAGTGTCCTGACCTTATACTGTGAGTCTGGCTCAAGGTCTCCCTGGAATACCTCAGCATCACATTCCTGCAGTACACGCACAATCTGTCCAGGTCCCGCCCTGTCTATGTCACGAGACAGGGGATTGGATTGTTCTGTGACAGGCAGCGGCGACTCGTAACCTGGAGACTGACAGGGACACTGTTATTGTCACGGCCTTATCTGTGCCATGCCAACTGACAGCTGTGTCTCCCTTGGAAATGTCACTCTCTGTAATGCTGAGATGGAGTGAGTTTGACAAAACCAGCTGAAATTTTACATTTCAAATAACATGAAAGCAAAGGAAAAATATTGCCACACCATTGGCAAACCACAATGCGCTCAATAGTTAGCAGGTGTGCACCAAGGAAGAGTACGTTAGTCAGAAGAGATTTAAGGCTTCCTGGTCCTGACTACAAACCTTATTCTAACATTCTAACATACTATTGTTTGAGAAAACACTTAGCTGTTTAAGGTTTATTATTATCATTCAATTATTTCCAGAGTCAAGCGTCCTATTTTTTGGGTTTGTTTGCTAAGTCAAACGGTCTAGTTGATCTGTGAAAATTTCCAGGGCACCTCATCATCAGTGCAATGGTTAACATTTAAGCAATTTGCAATCTTTTACACTCCTGAATAATTGCAAAACTGCACAAACCACAAATAAAACAGCAAAGCCCTTGTACTGACCAAACGATTCTAGTATTGATTTGACAATTATTTTCAAACTCTGACGGAAATGGTGCAGTGGCTTGGGGAAATAGGAAGTGGCTCCATTGATTTCGTTGTTTGCATTACACAGAATTCTGACGTTACCTCCCATTCCTGTGCAGCTCTGCTCCTGCTGTGTTGTTCCTGCTGTCCTGGCATTGTGCATTGACTGTAGAATAGCACCCTTGCAGAAGTTAACTGTTGGTTGTCTGTCCTATGGCCAAGCAATGACTATTCAAAACGAAAGTGTCTAGAGTTCAAAAAATTGAACTTTGAACCACAGGAGCCCGTCTGTACAACACGCTTCAGACAGGGGCATGGGAGGGAGATTTGCAAAACACAACTAGTTAATACTGTAATTCTAATACTGGAGTGTTTCAAAGTGGTAATGCACTTTAATGTGTATATGAGTAGTTTCTCAATGTAAAATGTAATTAATCGCGTCCAATAATTGTACTGAAAATCCATTATTACAATTGGCTTCAGAGATTAAATATAAACTACTGGATGTGCAAAATGCTTCACCTATGCTGTCAGAATCACGAAAGGGGTGCATCCATCAGAGGTCTTTGAAGGAGACGTCACCAGTGAAAACAGGGGCGACGAACGAGACCCAGCCCACCTGTGGGAGGTGATCCGCGTGTTCCGCAGAGGAGTCGGACAGCGGAGTGTTATTGGGTTATTGATATGCTGGAGGCGTTCGGGCGCATCGCGCACGGGAGAAATAGTTGAGACAAAACACTGCGTGCGCAATACAGGGGCTTGGACGCCATTTGAGTGCTAGTCATTTCTCATGCGTGGTCAGTCTATCAGATGTTGTTAGCCCAGGGTCCAAACCGGAGGACCCCTGCGAAATCTGACATTTAGGTCAGCGCTATCACCGGAGTTGTGTCAGAAAATATCGGCAATGTGCGTAATTATAGTGACAGGGACACAGGGGGTACCAGAACAGGTCAGTCACTGAACCCATAAAAACTCGGAACAGCGGAACATCAATTACGAGTGGATTTATGCAGTATATTTGGAATCAGAGATCCAGAAGGTCATTTGCCCAAGCCAGTGGTGACATCTGAACAGGTATGACGGTGAGATTAGTGAGCCTGAAGTTCTCCCTAATCAAGACACCGATCAAATATAATAACCGATCAAATTTCGCACTGGAGAGCCTGACATGGGAATGAAATGATGAGGTGAAGGACGAGTCCGTTCGAGGCTTTTTGAACAACCGCAGGGGGACATCGCTTTGTGGAAAATGACACCCCTTTTTCTACATATAATTGTGACGCTCTGTGGATGTCACATACTTTATACGGGGGCAAGTAAGTTGACCAGTATCTTCTTCTAATCATCTATCCATCGTAAAGTCTTTTGTTCACTTTTATGTCTTGTCTTCCCCTCAGTGTGACACTGTGTCATGATTACAGAGTTAAGATTTCAGCTTGTAGTTATATTCACCAGGCCAGTTAAAAACACCACACTACCTGGTTTAATTTAAGTTCATATCTGGAGGCAAAAAAGCTGTCACCAACCATTCCACTAGTTTCAGCATACATACATACACACATACATACATATTGTGCCAGCCAGCCATTAGAGTAATGAGACTTGCCTCGTAGTGCCTTTGATTTATTGTATGTGTTTGTATGCATGTCTGCCTGAGAGGATGTGTGTGTTTGGGTGAGATTAGAGGCAAGGTGGGGTTGACACAGAGTGAAAGTGTTTACTGTACATCATATGAAGCCATGATCAGTAACGAGCGCTGAATGAATTAGAGTATGATGCTTGATTCTGACACAAGCTTAGTTGCCCTCACAGATACCTGTATACTTCCTATAAAAACTTTAGCGTTATCAGTGCTCCATTAACTCTCATTCTGCATAATTAATTCCCAAGAACATTCACAATTTTTCCCCTCCAGGCTATAAGCATAGTTTTATCTTATATCTTTGCTCCCTCTGTAGAAGGTGTATCAGTGACAGAAATCCGTGGGCAGGCTTGGACACGCTTCCTTTAAATGTAATTGATGTACTCACTTATCAGAAATGAGCTAGAGTGGTGCTCGTTCATGTTTAAAGCGCATTTAGTGGATTGCAGCCCAGTGCCAGCCAACTCAATATACATCCACATAGGCTGCCAGAGCCAGGATATCAATCAGTGGGATGACTCACGCAACCTGCTCTCTGATCCAAGATCAGCATTTTTGGAGCAATATTTCTCTGCCTGTTGCTCCAGTCTGTTTGGCTATGCCAGCGATGACAGTGACACAATCTGATTTAGGAGTGGACCTGATAGAATGACAGAGTGTGTGTGTGTGGGGGGGGGGGGGTCAATTAGCTAATATAAATGCATCTGGGTGCATTAACTAATATGACTGCCTCTAAGCCAACAGAAGCTAACAATAACATCGTCCCCTCTGATGCACTCTTCCTGTGTCCAGGATTGAAAGTGTAATCAATGGCGGATCTTTACAGTCAGGCTGACGCCATTATCAGCTTGTCAGATGAGTCACAAAGCACTGGGGAAGAGGGAGAGATGTTTTTTTGTTTGTTTGACATCTTGCTTGTGGTGTGGTCACATGGCTCTTGTTACTTTGTGTAATGCTCAGTAAAATCATCAAAAAAAGCCATATTAACCGAGCATCTTCTTCACTGTAATGAAATCCCTACTAAACTAAGAAGGCAAAGCTTGCTACCAATATATTTCCCAAGTTACCACAGTTCTTACAATTTAGTATAATGTGGCATGTACAGGTACATGCAATGTAGAAAAGCTGAATTTACTATGTACTTTCACAACACCAGTTTGATATAATAAATTACTGTTCCAAGGCAGGTATTCTGTGTTTAATATAATCACAGACATACTGTACTGACTTTCAGTGTGGTTCACATAATTTAACCTAAAAAAAATGTTACACTCACACTGTCTTTAAACTAACCCAATATGTAAAAGAGTGAGAGATAATGATATGTTTAATTTTAGGCACCTTAAGTATTAATCGTTATGTATTAATGTATCGCCTGATTCAGACTGGACTGAAGCCGACATTGGGCCCTGGCAGATTAAAGCCACAGCCGTGTCTGAGGCAGGGCTGCCCTCTCAGGTGCTGCAGAGATATGTCTGCTAGCAAGGCAGTAGTTCTGCCTTTGCAATTACTGGCTAGAACATGGATGGAAAAAGGAATACATTTGCATAATGGCCCAACATGACAGCATTAGCTAAATACAGAAGGTGTTCCATATTTATCAGACCATGGCACGCCTGGGTCCTTTTATTCTGGCCAGATGACAGCTGCAGACTCAGATGGTTTTTTTTTTTGAGAAAGTAAAGCTACGGCACTGGAACCGGAATTATTTTTACCTTCAAAACACTGCGACAGAGACACTACAGAGCCCTGTCACCCAACAACGCTATGTGCTGTCTGATCATCCTCCACGGTCTTCTGTAATGTCGTGCTTTCAAGTGAACAATAGATAACTCAGATTGCAAAATGAAAACAGTCTGAGAGTGAGCACTGTAAAGAGAGTTTTCATGTCGCAAATAGTGTGTTCAGTCACACTGTGTCAACTACCATTTCTGCTGTGTGTAGTGCTTCTCTCATTTGTCTCATAACAAGCTGACCTGAGGTAACCTTGACTGCATGTTTAATAGCTTTGGACAAAAGTGACCTCTACACCCTTGTCCACGATAGGGATCAGTGAAAGATGTCTATAATATAGTAGAGTAATGGGTATTGTTTTGTTATCTTCAAAGTCCTCCTTTTGTGTCCTCTCGCCCCCCTCCATCAGATCGGCCTGCAGCCCCCGTCAACATCTCGATCACCCACCTGCGGGCTGACTCGGCCACTGTGTCGTGGAGCATTGTGGACGGAGACGTCGTCATTGGCTATGCCATCTCGCAGCAGGTCAGGGGCAAGCACCTGCTGTCTCATAAGGGAGCAAAATCTTCTTGTCTCTTAGCCTCTGACCTTGAATTATCTCCCACTGAGTTTTGAGATTAGATTTAAGATTTAGGAGTGTTAGGAGATAGTCCTGCTGTGTGTGTGTGTGTGTGTGTGTGTGTGTGTGTGTGTGTGTGTGTGTGTGTGTGTTTGGGGCAGGGGTGGGTTTGGGGCAGGGGTGGAGGTTTGTGGTGTGTGTGTGCCTAAGTTATGTGTGTGTCTGTGTGTGTCAGTGTGTGAGTGAGTAAGTGGGACAGAGACAGAGAGAGAGAGAGAGAGAGAGAGAGAGAGAGAGAGAGTGTTTATGCCTGTTTGTGCTTCTGAATGTGCGTGTCCACATATATTCCTAACTGTAAGTTGCATGTCTGTGTGTGCATACTTACTTGTGGTGTCTATGCATGTCAGAGGCAGGATGGCTTGGCACAGAGGTTCATCAGAGAGGTGAACACCACCAGTCGGGCCTGTGTGCTCTGGAACCTGGACGAGGACACAGATTACATCATTCAGGTCCAGTCTGTTGGCCTGCACGGGGAGAGCCAAGCAAGCAAGAGAGTCCATTTCAGAACACTGGAGAAGTCTGATCACTTTCAGACCAGCTTAATAGACCAAGGTACTCCTTTCAGGGAGCCTGTGCACATGTATTGTATGATTTCTTGTCAACTGTGAAGTGAACAAAATTGAAGATTATGTATTTCTGGTCAAGCTTTTTTTTAAAGCAAATTTATTGGGGTGAATGCACCCCACAGTGTTGTGTGCTTCTGAATAATGCTGAAGTCCTCACACTGGTATATCACAAAAAAGCAAAAAAAAAAACCTAAAAAGCACTCAGAGAGTGCAGACCTCCGCCAGGGCAGCTCAGTTCAAATTGGCCCTATCGCGCAGTAGTGAAGAATTCTATTAAAAATCCATCAAAATCCATCCATAACTTTTTGAGCTTTATTGCTAACTAACAAACAAACAAACCTTACATTACATAACCTCCGCTGGCGGAGGTAAAAATCAGGTTGTAATCCAATCAACCTTTTTCTGAGATAGCACTGTGCAGACATGGACTCTGCATGTTTACTATTTTCAATACTGCGTATTAAAAATGCTGTGTTTGCTTTCTCCTGTGTTAATCTGAAGATGACCCATCAGTGGAGGGCTTAGACATGTCCAGACAGCTGCAGACTGGAGAGATGGTCATCATTATGACAGTACTAATCATGTGGGCAGGTAAACTAAACACCCACTCACTGTGCTGCATTCAAACATTCAAATCACAATTTTTATTTCAGTGCTAAAAGAATTGAGAGATGTTTTTATGTTTGCAAGTACTCATAGTCTACAACGCACACCTAGTGTGAATAGTTTAATTGTGATTGCCTGTAAGGATTTAATTGCATACATTATGTCATTTTTCTAATCTTCCCACATGTGGTTATACGAATTGTTTAAAAAAAAGACATATGTTGTACATACAACAGGCGTCTATGTCTGACAATCTCATGCTGAGAAGAAAATTACAATACGAAAGCCTAGAGAGAAGGCTTTTACTGTTGGCTGACATTTTAGAAACACAGCTCCAGGCATGTCTGCAGGCAATTCATTTTACGTCAAACATCCTGATTGAACATGAGGATACATTTGTAATTCGTTCATTTGTCTTTCACTTCTCCTCAGCTGTCATAGCACTGTTCTGTAGGCAGTACGACATCATCAAAGATAATGAATCCAACAACCACAGCAAAGAGAAGGCCAAACCCCCCTCAGAGCACAGTACTCCGGAGTACTATAATGGAGGATTATTAGGGAGTAAAGTAAGGCCAGGCTACTCTTTGTAGCCACATATTAAACTGTTATCTAAGCAAGCCTGTATGTCACAAGATGGTAATGTTAATGTTTCTTTTACCAGTGAGAAGTCATAAATATGTGAAACAGTTAATGAGAAATACATGAAAAGAACTTTGATGCCGTGTCATTTCTGTGATTTAATGGTGATTTCAATAGTTTCTATCATATTTTAGAAATATGCTATCAAGACTTAAAGCACAGAAGCACATGAAGAATAAGAACTGAAAATCAACTGCTCCATCTCATAACTTTCTCGACAAGCTAGTCATGCATGGTGACATTTATCTAACAACGACACTTAAAGCATTACTTTCTGTACATAGTAATTGTGATCATTTGTGCTCTCCTGTAGTTTCAAAGAACTGCATCGTCAATCAGCATCATCAAGGTCTGACCCAAGCTTTCAACAGGACAGCGTACCTTTGTTACACCCTACCTCTACACGTATTGCAACTCTCACTGACCTGGGCAGTCACTTTTAATACTTGACCCTTGACCGCACCTAAAGTAGCAACTTCTTAGCTTTCCCAGCATCAAAAGGCGTGTCTTAGACACCCACTCACTTGACTCCTGGCCTACTCTTCAGTGTCCGCCCACCTGACCAAGCCTCCTGACGCGACCCATGCACAGCCACGTGGTCCTGCAGGCTACTATTAGCCAAGCCAGACGAGGAGCCACCTAATCCCCATTTCCACCTGACCCACCAGCACTGGCCCCTCATGACTGTGCACATCCAGGGCCTAGTCCTTATATGCCCCCCATCCCCCTCAAAGGCCTTAGCACTGAGCCTTCCTAGACGTCACCAGGTGAGTGACAACTAAGTGCAAGAAGGCGGCAAGAGCTCAAAATGGTATGAATAGGAATAGGACTGTTGTGATACATCACGTTACCATGACAACATTAATTTTGATTCTGTTTCCCTTTCCATTTCATGCTGGTTGTTTACTTTTTTTAATACTCCCAGGCATGCCCTGGTAACCATGTGTTTTCCATCACAGCACTATGAACAACAGGTTATTCCCCCCAGGCAAAGTCTACAGAATTGCTTACTTATGGAAAGTGTGGATTGTTCAGAAAGAGCTCAATACTGTATGTCTGCTGGGGAGCCCTGATGCACTTAACTGTGTGACAGTGGGACAAGCCCAAGTAAGCCCTTACGGATTTAGCGTGAATGCATTTGAAAAGCTGCAAGTCTGTGAGTGTGGATTTTAGGACTGGACTCAATCACTTTTTGACTCAGCTGAGCCAGAACCCTCCTGTGTGCGTCGGTGTGACCTTCCTGTCTGGGCAAGAGTTTCTATAAGATGTTTGGTTCCATCTTATCTGAATTCTGGCCAGAAGCCATCTGACTACACGGTGTCTGATTCTTTGCCCTCTCTAATTTAGGTGGCATGAGGCAATACAATACTAGGTCTGGGTGTCATAAATGCATCCGTAACCCAACAGTAACATCTAAAGAAAGTCAAATAGCCTACATGGACCCCACGTGAATTGCAGTTGATGGTTGTTTTTATATGGAGGATATGAATCTACTAGTGTGTGAGGGGCTCATTTTCTATCACGCTCGGTCTAATATTGTGTGAAGAGTATTATGAAAGTGATAAAGAAGTTAATGAAAGTAATTACAAAACTGTGTGTTTATGGAACTCTGTCATTGTGGGGAAACTGCCAGTAGTTTTACCTGTCAACTGTCACTGTTATATATTTTGCCTGACAAATGGAGTTAAACGGCACATTGGCATGCTGAGAGAGGAACACAGATGTTAAACCGACTACACACCAACAGAACTCAGAATTATACCCAGGCCTACTGTCTTAACACTGTTGGTCCAAATTGTTATTTATTTCTGTGGTGTACATGTTTTTTGTGTGTTTGTTTGACTTTTTATAGTAGGCCTATAAGTTGCACTTGTTCTGAGTCTGACACTGTAGGCTACCTCTGAGCCTTCACTAGGCTAGTGATATTTACAAATGTGTTAATAGAGGGGTTAAATACAGTTTACTTTTCGTTCCCCATGAATGTGTAATACCCTTGTCTAGGGCAAACCAACGAATATTTCTGACGCCAAAAAGTAGACTAGTTTGTCTATAGTAGTTCACTTTCAGTCACTTTTTAAATCACTTATTACAGGACAGGCTTGGACAGTTTTGTTCATTATACTGGATACAATTTTGGGACATACTTGGTAAAACTCATGGTAAAACAGTCTTAATAAAATACTACACAAAGCATATCTACCTTTGACCATACAGATTAGTTCCCGTGTTGTTTATGATAATTTTCTTTCAGATGTATTCAAAAACCCATTTCCATATGATTTGCCGGGGAGAAATCCAAAGCGGATGTTGTCATCGCCTAAGACGGAAATACACACAGAGAAAGGAAATTTCAGGAAATGCACTAACAATGAATCTTACAAAGTTAATTTCATGTTTCAGTGGTGGGAGGGAATTGTTTATTTAGAACAGCAAAATCGTATGTTCAGTATATGTGTCGTGAAAGACCGTATACATACAAACCGTGTTGGTAACAGAAATTCGTCGTGATCTGCAGTCTGACAGAAGTTTTACTCAACAGTTTAGCTAACATGCAGCCTGATGCAGCCAAGCAATGTTATCCTATCGTCAAATTTCCTAGCCATCGCTATTTTTCTTATTAAGCGTATGACTGCTACAGTATTGTGCTAGTTATCTAATCGTGCAATATAGCAAGCTTTCCGTTCACGTCAAGCAAATCTTTCACTGCAGTAAGTTACACTTTCAAAGTTCAGTGAACTGCACATGATGGCTGGTTAACTTTCCTGGCGTGAATAACTTCATGTCATGTTTAGTGCGCTGTGGCGGTATTTTAGCTATCCCCAGTCATTTCTCTTTCAGTAACTTGTAGTTAACGACAAAGTTATTCAAACTGATATATTTTGCAAGCGATTTGTTTTTTAAACTCTGACCCAAACAACCGCCCGGTCAAGTTTAGCAACTCGTTCTTGCTCCCCGCCTCAACACTTGCCAGCGTTACTACAATATCTTACGTGAATGAAACATGATCGAAAATTACAAGGGGTGAGACTGGCTAGGTGAACGCATCAAGCTGTTAGGTGAGTAGCCACAGGCAATGGTGGCCAGACTGATGACACTGATAGTGATTGTGTCTTTGTGTGGGAGAGGAAGAGGAAGATGACAGTGTTCAGCTAAAGGAATGAGTTGCATTGCCAGTCGACCAGAGGGAACTTCATTTGAGAAGCGGACAAAATGCCCCGACGGAAACAATCCAATCCACAGCCAGTGAAATGTAAGTAATGTTTGGTTTTAGGCTAATTGCTCTATTTCATTTAACGATTTTATCGTTACTGATGATATTACCTTTGTAGTGTATTAAGTGGAACACAGATTCTCCTACCTCAACTTGTTTCGGTTATGAGGAAGTAACTAGCGCAAATCTCTCAAAACCTCGTTGTGGGGTTTTGATTTAGTTTGCTACATTAAAGTACTATAGTATTTTCTGTTCATTCACGTCGTCGTTTGTGTCATTTCATAAACACACGTTACTGGTGTGTACGAATCAGTGTAAATAAGTTGTCAACTTTTCGCCGCCTTTCAGGGAATGAGGATTTGGTAACTGAGCGTCCTCCCAGGGTTAATCATTTGGTTATGCTGTTTTGCCAGCGTAGCACGTTTTATTTACATTATGATTTACTACAGTACTTCCGACTTTGCCAACAAAGTAGACGACATAAACCATGCCTGGGAAAATCCCAAGTCAACACACAACGGCTGTTCAGTGGCAGTGGTTAAATCTCATAGCAGCTATCAGAAACGGTCCCCTCCAGACTTCCTCTTCATCCTCAGTCTTTCCTAACTCCATTTCCCTTCAGTGACCGCCAAGAAGAGTTGAGTTAACCCATCCCTGACCTCCCCCTGTACCCCCACCCTTGAGCCACACACACACACACACACACACACACACACACACACACACACACACACACACTCACACTCATTTGGCTCCTCTTCACAGTTCCTTCCTCTCACTGCGACTCCTGACCCATTTATGCCTGCAAACGGGCCGTGTCTCTGGCTTTCATGTTCTAACGTAAAACCTGTCGCAGAGATCACAGGACAAGGATAGTGTTATTCCTGTTATTAGTGCTGTGTTATCATCTGGACCTGCCCTTCACTGAATGGGATTGTTGTTGGGAGGGAGGGGGGAGGGTGGTGGTGGCGGCGGCACTTATTTTCATTTAGATTACAGTGTGAGCGGTGCTGTTGTTGAAGAACTTGCACAAAAAGCTTTTTATTTTAAAGCGCACTGAGTGTGCGTGCGAGCATGGCTGTTGTGAACACCTCCCCCCCAGCGTGAAAAGGCAGGAAAGAGAAGTAGAGGAAGCAAGAGGAAGAGGGGTGAGGGAGAGGAAGATGTAGAAAGAGGAAGAAACAGAAAGAGGAAGCTGAAGACAGGAAAACAGACCAGAGGTACAGTTTTTTTTTTTCAGAATACAAATTAGGCAGCAGTGTGTAGATATAGGCTAGAGGTGTAGCGCGTGTCCCACTATCACAGACGGCACAATTCATCATCATGCAGCTTAGTACAGATACAAGTCACAAGATTAAGAGTTATAAAAGACATGGCTAAAAGTGAATCAGTCGGTCATGTACATTCAGGCCTGCTCATCCACCTGTTTTGTATTGTTGTCTTCAAAACATGCAACTTCAAATCGATACTTGTTCGTGTGGCCAAAACATCAGGGTGTGCATGTGTGGGTGAAGAATGTATTTAGGACATCACCTAGATTACTTTGCATGTTATAGCAAAGCCGGTCTTGGCTGGTGACTGGAGAGGTGGAAGAATCGTGAAGTCAGACTAAAAATAGTTTTTCATCACTTGTTACAACACACACACACACACACACACACACACACACACACACACACACACACACACACACACACACACACACACACACACACACACACACACCTACACACCTGTAACATTCAGAGGCCACGTTTCCAACCTTTTGCTGTTCCATTCTGCTTTTAGTGGACTACGAGGATGGCATTACGGTGGGGAACCCAGACGCCCTGGTGCTGGAGAGCAATCTCCTGCTGGGGCAGGACCTGGAGTTTGGAGAGGCCGACTTCAAGATCATAGGGTTCGACAGAGACTCAGGTAGGCCTGACTCATGGGTAGGAGGGGAAGCTTAATGGTTAAAGGAGAAATTTGGTGTAAAATGAAAATTGGCATGTTAAAACATCATACCGAGTTGGTATGTTTGCTGAGGAGCAAAATTCAGATAGACTGTTCCGTTTAAAAAAGGGAAAGGGTAAACATCACGTGTCGTGATGCAGTTCTACCAAAGGTGCTGTGATGTACTTGATCTGATCCAAGAACATGTAAATATTGTGATGAACCCCTTTGAGGGTTGTCCCCTCTTAGACTTAGTCAAACAGGCAAGAAAAGAGACTGACAGAAAAACAAGCTGTCAATCTTTTTTTTTTTTTTTTTCAGTGTTGCATGCAATATACAGACCAGTGACTTTTGCATCGCCAACTAACCAGGCTATAAATAGCAAGAAATATATGTTATGGAGGTGTGACACAGCAAGTGTCAAGGAGAGTGAAAGCAGTGTTCACAACAACTTCTGTTAACAGTGGCTCTTAAGAACATAGAATAAACTCCTGCACATTGTCCATTTTGCATGCAACTGTTTCTCTAACAAAACATTTCCATCCTCAGACTTTGGTTATTTTTCAGAAAGAAAACCTAATAAAGAAAACCGAAAAAATAATAAATACTAACAGAATAGTTGGTTGCGAAACAGACGGTGTGCGGGAGTTAATTCTATGTTCAGAGCTGTAAACCTTTTGGTCATCTGCAAAGCACTTGTTATTAAGAAGTGTGCAGAAGTTTTATTTTATTTGGGACCAGGGGCTCTTGGCCAAGAGATACACGTCCACCCAGCCAGCATGGAGTTTTTGGTGTAAAATTAGTGAACAAGTTGCCTAAAAGGCAGAAAACCTTCCACACCTTTTCCAGAATGTTATTGCCATTGCTAGAAATGCTCATTAGTGTTTGATGGCAATACAGTCAGCAATACAGTCTGTAGTGGCACACTGTAAAGCTTTTTCTGTTGTTTTGTGGTTCCTTACCCTCTCCCTAGAATTGCACAGTGCATATCCTTGCTGGGAATAACTGGCTGGTGGAAGTATTATCCGTTTGTCTACCGTTGACTCCACCGTATGATTATATGTCCAGTCATCCAAATGCATTTGGAGATGGTATCAAAATATGCAAAAAGAAATGTCTGATAAGAAAGGAGCGGCTACCTCAAGGAGTGGTGAAACATTGCGTAGTGTTCCTTTAATAGGCAGTGAATGTATTCTTAGAGCAGATAGTGTGTCGGTCTGATCTAGAAAGAAAGACGATGACCCAGCCTTCTGCGGTGCTGTTTTGTTGACAGACTGTGCGTCGGGGGACATGGGCATGGCCGTGTACTCCCTGAGCGACGAGGACTGCGGCAGCTGCAAGCAGCTCAGGCTGGGCAGCGACGTAGAGGATCCGCGCTACGCGGCCAGCAACGATGCCCTGCCGCTCCGCCTCGGTTGCGGGTGTTGCGGGGCGCCCCTGGAGGACCCCGAGCAGCCCCTGTGCCTCCGCTGCGGAAGCCTCGGCAACTCGCGGAGCCGACGCAAGTCCACCAGCGGCCTAGTTTCGGGGAAGAGCGCCCACGGCAATGGGCGCGTGCGAGCGCAGAGACGACGCAAGTCGGCCAAGACCTCCTCCTCCTCCACCATCCCCACCACCGCTGCCACTGCTATCTCCAACCACGCGGCCTCCCGCAAGAGCTTCTCCTGCCAGCTGTGCAGCTTCACGTCGCGCTACTCCAACCACCTGAAGCGCCACATGAAGACGCACAACGGCGAGAAGCCGTACACGTGCCCGCACTGCCCCTACGCCTCGGCGCAGCTGGTCAACCTGCAGCGCCACATGCGCACGCACACCGGGGAGAAGCCCTACAAGTGCACGCAGTGCGCCTTCGCCTGCAGCTCCCTGGGCAACCTGCGGAGGCACCAGCGCATGCACGCGCAGGAGCGGCCGCACACCTGCGGCCAGTGCAGCTACCGCGCCGGCAGCGGCCTCAGCCTCAAGAGGCACATGGCCGTACACAAGGGCAACGCCGACGGAGAGGAGGTCGCCGAGGAAGGTAGGGGACCAACTTGGCTGCCAGCCTGCTGGTTTTGTTTGTTACCTGGTCCTCGGAGGGATTGACCAGGTATTGCAGTGACCCTGTCTGTGTGTGTCTGTGTGTGTCTGTGTGTGTCTGTGTGTGTGTGTGTGTGTGTGTGTGTGTGTGTCTGTGTGTGTGTGTGTTTGTCCACCCATATGGGGGACCAGGTTGCCATCTCTGATTGTGCTTGTTTTTTTCTTGAAACAGCAAAGGAAACAGGAAGATTCTTTTTGCAGTTTGACAAAAAAAAGTTGTTGACATCAGAAAAAAAAACACATTATGGAATTGGTAGGATGCAACATTTGGTGTCCATGCCAACTTGTATAAACTATGAGTTGCTATCCAATTGATTCGATGAAGAATGACTATCTTTAATACAAATACAAACAAATAGATTGGCTTTTGGTTTGTATAAAAACATTGTGAATTTAAGTGGTCAGTACTTGTGACTTCTGAGTGTGCAGTAATACCTTGTAATATTCTTTATGCTACTTGTAACTGTCTGTGAATAGAGCATATAACTTTGTGCGCAGCATAAACAAGTTTGTCAGTGTATGGGCATTTAGCAGTTTGCCCTTTTCTTTGTAAATCTAGTAAAATTACTCTCGTGGGACGAAGACAAGAGCTTTTAGCCTGGGCTGTGTGTCTGTTCCGGGTGTGTTCTTGAACACAGGCCCATGTGAGGAACTGGACATTGCATACATTGGCACAACAAAAAGTAAAGGGGAAGTAGCTCTCAGCCCTCGGAAAGAGGAAGACTTGAGTTAAGAGTTGAGTTAATGTTCTCTGTTTTGACGTCTTCTTTCTGCAGTACTCTCTCTCTCTCTCTCTCTCTCTCTCTCTCTCTCTCTCTCTCTCTCTCTCTCTCTCTCCCTCTCTCTCCCCTCACCTCTCTTTTTTGGCATGACTTTATCGTCTCTCTTATTGCTGTTTTTCTTTCCTCTCTGCAGGGGTGGTGCCAGACTTCATGCTGTGCCTCAGCAGCAGGGACGCCGACTTCCTGCGCTCGTACGAGGCCCTGCAGGGCGACCAGCCCCCCTCTAGCCTGCTGGAGCCTGGCGTAGAGGGGGACTCCCAGGGGGTGCCATCCCTCCTCCTCCCCTGCGACCTGGACCAGGAGCTCTCACCCCCCGCCACCAATGGCCACGCCACCCCCACTACCACCCTGACCCCCGCCTCTGCCAAGCACCCACTGGAGGAGCCACCCCAGAGCCCCCCCGAGTCCGGGGCCCCCGGCAGCCCAGCCAAGGCCCCCGAGCGGCTGTACACCTGCCCCGCCTGCCCCTTCACCAGCCAGTACCCCAACCACCTGGCGCGCCACAGCAAGACGCACAGCGGCGAGAAGCCCTACGGCTGCCCGCACTGCCCTTACGCCTCGGCGCACCTGGACAACCTGAAGCGGCACCTGCGCGTGCACACGGGCGAGAAGCCGTACGCCTGCAGCCGCTGCGATTACGCCTGCGGCAACCTGGCCAACCTGCGACGGCACGAGCGCATCCACACGGGCGCCAAGCCCTTCCAGTGCCCGCTCTGCCCCTACAGCTGCAACCAGAGCATGAACCTCAAGCGCCACATGCTGCGCCACAGCGGGCACAAGCCCCACCGCTGCCCCCTCTGCAGCTACACCACGGGCCACTGGGACAACTACAAGCGGCACCAGAAGAAGCACGGCGACGCCGGGGCGGGGAGCCTGCAGCACGATGACTGGGGGCAGAACCAGGAGGGGGAGCTGGAGCTGGGGCAGGAGGGAGAGGTGTAGCAAGACAGAGGGAAGGGCACTGATACACACACACACACACACATGCAGCTACCCCCTCTCCCCCAACACACACACACACACACACACACACACACACACAGCAGACCCACATATACAGAGTAACCCCCTCCCCCTCACACACACAAACACACACATACAGCTACCCCCTCTCCCCCAACACACACACACACACACACACACACACACACAGCAGACCCACATATACAGACCAACCCCCCCCCCCCCCCCAACAGACAGACACACACACACACACACACACAGCAAACCCACCCCACACACACTTACATACACACACACACACACACACACACACACACAAAGCAAACACACACACACACACACACCCTACACACACAGATATACTTGCACTTACCTACAGACACTTCTGAGTATACTTACACAGGCACACAGAGAGACCGACACTCACTCTCTCACACAATCACACACTCTAACACTGATGCATATATTTTCTTAGCCTCTGAGAACTGTAAATAAATCTATTTTTGTGTGTGTTTTTTTTCTACATTGACCAGACTCTCTAATTAGACTCTCTAATACCGTGCAAGCACTGCTGGCTGCTAGAAGCACATTGGGATCACAGGTTTCAGAGTTGCCTTCTGTTTCTGTCAAAGTCAAGTCAAGTTAGGGCTGACCTTGACCCCAATGACCCTGACCTTTTCTTTCTTTTTTTTTTTTGTTTTGTTTTCTGGTGCCTCTTGGTAATGCTGCACTGAATCCCTTGCACACTGCTAACCAGGGCATTAAAAGGGGACCGTGGGTGTGTATGTTGCATTGTGTGTGTGTGTGTGTGTGTGTGTGTATGTTGCATTGTGTGTGTGTGTGTGTGTGTGAGAGAGAGAGAGAGAGAGACTAAGTTTTGAGTGACAACTGTCAGTGATCATGATGTTGCTGTTGATCATGATTTTTGTTTAGTGTGATCTACTGTGAAATTATTTGAGATCGAAGACAAATACTGTTGAAGATGAATACTCAATGCTACTGTTTTGTTTTTTGTTTTTTTTTTTTTGTTTTTGGTTTTAAGTTTTATGAATTGAAGGGACCACCACACTTACTCTTCACTTATTTAACTCCTACCTGTAGCTTTGCCTAGTTTGGTTGTAGCATTTCAGAAGCCATGTCTAAGTTTTTTCCTTTTGTTTAAACTCTTTTTTGTGTTTCATGAAGCTTTAAGTTCCTAATCTTCTTGTAGTACTTTGTTTTTTTCTGGACAGAACTATTTAATGCCTAAAGAATGTGATCAAGCTTATAAGCTCTGTCTGCAAATGCTCTGTGTCTGTGGCCATATTGTCAAGAGCCCAGCCTATCTCGAAATCAGGGAAGAAAATGAATGTTGAATGTTTGGGTGCCATTTGTACTGCCTGCATCGACTCTATGTTGTTGCCTCAAGTCCACCAATAACTACCCCACCCACATCATGTGGACAGTTGGCAGGAATTGTCAAGTGACCTTTTTGGCTTTTGTAATAAAACCAATATTTCTACTTTTTTGGGGAATGGACCTTGTTTTGAGCTGTTTTTTTTATTAAACACAGTTGCCAGCTTTTATAGTGAGCTAGAAGCCAACATGGCGGAAAGGATGATACTAGGTTAATAAAGCTAAAGCTTACAGTCACTAGTGTTTAACACCTTCAGTCCAATGCTGGCTGTGCAGTATGGGTGCATTTATTTGTAAGAGCCTGTAGAGGGCAGCAGCGAGTTGAGTATGACATACTGTACAGTAGAAATATGGCATGACCTCTTTTTTTTTATCTCAGTCTGTCGTAGGTGCCGGTTAAATGGTGCAGGGACTATAACAAGTGCTTTAACCTCCTGCCATGTAGTCCACGGGACAACATGAATCTGATTAAGAAGATCTATAAAAGTGTACGCAGGGTTGAGAGGTAAATGATGTGACCTGACCTATCAGTAATTAATTCTAGATTATAATACATTTTAGATTATACAGCTGAATCTCAAGATCAACTTCCATATACCTCGATATAATTGTGTTTGTGTAGTAGTAATGTAGACATTACTAAGAATAACAAAAACTTTTTTTGGTTTTTACAGCAGATGCTTGTATTTTGTATTCCTTGATGGTGATAGTGGACATACACTGATCCACTAGAACAAACACATTGCATGGCTCCAACCTTTTAAGTGTTCAGAGGGAGAAGAAGGCGTGTATGTGTGTGCTTGTGTGTGACTTCAGAAAGACCAATGGGCATGTTGCAGGCAGGAGTCACAGCGCAGGAGCTGGTTGAAAGGGACCAAACCTCACTGAGACCCCTGACTTGGTTCCATTTGACCAGCTCCTAAGCCATGTGGGCCCTGACAACAGAGTAGTGACTGGGACTGTGTGTGGTGGGACTGACTGACTGACTCTGACACCTGTATTGTGTCAAAGAAGCTGAGTGTCTTACCTGGGGAACATCTGGACAACATGAAACAACATTCTGGAGTATACTAGAGTATACTTGTTATAGACCTACTGATTTTGTAATACACTTTGACTAATGTAAAATCAACATATCAAATACATAGGCTTTTGTACCACTTACAAAATGGTTTTTCCCTTGACAGACGGACGGTTCGCTAATAGAGGGTGGTCCGTGTTGTGTAAGCCCAGTAATTTTAGAAACCTTACAGCAGTGGGAAACTTGTAATTCATCTTGAGCTGACATTGTTTCCACCCTTCAAAGCCATTGACAGGGAAGTGGAGATTATCTGTCCTTTTTCAGAAGAGGGAGGGAGTGTCCATAATTAGAGCCCCTCTCTCACACCTGTTCCACTATTTATAAGCACATACATACTCCTGATGGACAGCACCTGTGTTCTGTCAGTCAGACAGCGAGAGAGAGAGAGTCACCATGACAGCTCGTAGCTGCCCGCTAGCTGAAGCAATGATCCATGCTCCAGAGCCTTAACTCTGGCATGCCAGCCAGGGGCTTGGTGGGGGGGGGGTGTCCAAGCTGACTTTATGGGTTACACTCATAGTGTGTGCCCCCATTGTATGCCTTGTGTCTCCCTGCTCTGTGCTGGCCGGCAGAGCACAGCAACAGTGTAAATATGGTTCGCATTCAAGACATAGACGTGTACACTGGCATTCCAGCAACGCAGCACCTGAAATGTTTACACAGAAAGGCACACACACACACACACGCGCGTGCACAGCCACAAAACATAATGAATTCCCTCTCTTCTCCCACAGGGTTTAAAAGCAGAGGAGCTAAAAAAAAAAAAAGAAAAAGAAAGACAAATTACACTTTAACGCTAACATAGTCCGAACTTCAGGTGGTTCTTCTCACTTCGTGTCTCGGGGAGGCCCCCTAGCCAGCGTAGATCAGGCCCACTTGAAACCACACACTTCCTTACATTCCATAGCAGAGTTCATCATATGGGCATATAAGGAAGTGTGTTCTCTCAAGGCGGGAAAACGGCAATCCATCTTTAAATTCAGAGCAGGGGCTAGTTTGCTAGTTTCATGAATAACCCTTTTTGTGATTTGCACATTTGTCTTTTAGCCAGAATTCTTTATGCCAATTTGATTCAGTCCATTTTAAGAAACATTTATGAATTCCCCTAAAGGGGACCTTGTATGCTGTGTTTCCTATTCATTTAGTGTGTTATGGAGGAACAAAAAAGCCCATAGTTCATGCCAGATGGAGCAACTGTATTCCACTGAAACCATTTAAATCACCTGCCTAAAAACACCTCATTGCAATTTCAGCCATTTTTTGTTGACATTTGTCCGCTAAAAGGTGACGTCATCTTGTGCTTAAGTCCTTAAACAGGTTATGAAAAAAACTTTGCCTCCAAGACACAAAACAAAAGATTCTAACGCATGTCTGTTTTCATTACAATCAAGATACATTTTTGGTTTTAAATCTTTAGCAGAGGGCTGTAGTACATGTATGATAAATCAGTACAGAGAGGGTGAGCTGCCCAATGAAAATGCAATTCAGACTGAAAACAAATGTAAAACATAAGAATGTCCACATGTTTTGAATCATTAAAGCATGTTAAACTATTGCCTTTTACCCCAATAATGAGTATTATAAACAGTGGAAATAAGCATTCAAGGTCCACTTTAAGGATTGGATATACTACACCTTTCCACTGTCAGATGTAACAGATTGCTGTATCATCACCCACTCTTCTCTTATGCGCGGTTTCCATGGAGACTTTCTGCTGACATTACTGTTAAACTGCGGCCTATTCAAAGCAAAACAACAGGATTTTCACACAGAATATTTCCAGCCTGCCTGGCCACAATAAAGAGCAGACAGCACAGTGGTACACAACAGACAAAGCTAATGAAGGAAAAGAAGTTAGAGACAGTTTTAGAAATGATAAATCTCGTGAAGAATCCAAGACCACATGCGTCTGTCAGAAGCTCCTCATATCGTCTTCTTGAGCTTCCAGCTTCCTAATCTCTTTTTTTTGGTTTTGTTTTTTTTTTCAAGTGGGTCCATTAGGTCCAACTCTCTCTCTCCCCCCCTCTCTCTCTCTCTGTCTCCTCTCACTGCCCACCTATCTCTCTGTCTCTCTCTCTCTCTTTCGCTCTCTGACGTTCTTTCGTCATCCCTTTCATCTCGCTTCCTCTCCTCTCTTCTCCTGCCGTTCTTCCTCAGCGTGCAGCCGCTGGATTGTGTCCAGGCTGGGCTTCCCTCTCCAGCCTTTTCTACACTCCACTCTGCCCTCCCCCCAACACACACACACACACACACACACACACACACACCCTTTTACCCCCCTCGACAGGGCTGGGCCTCCACCTGCCGGTGCCCCTCAGAAGCCTGGGCCTCGCCTGCGCCTCCTGTTCCCGGCCCTCACCCCCCCTGACAGGCAAATCACACCGCTCAGCTGTTCTCACTATATGTGAGACATCCTATTCCTATACACAGCCATGCTGAGTGCTGTACTGCAGTGGGGAGAGAGGGAGGGAGGGAGGGAGAGAGAGAGAGAGAGAGTGAGTGAGTGAGAGAGAAAGAGAGAGAGAGAGAGAGAGAAAGAGAGAGAGAGAGTGAGTGAGTGAGAGAGAAAGAGAGAGAGAGAGAGTGAGTGAGTGAGTGAGTGAGTGAGTGAGTGAGAGAGAAAGAGAGAGAGAGAAAGGGAACGAGTGTGTGTGTGTATGTGTGTTGCTGAGGTGGTGGTGGGGGGAGGATGGGTGTTGGTAGAGAACAACTGCCAAGCTTTTTTTTTTGGACAGTCCTGCGGAAAAATGGTTTAAGGGGCACAGCTGTGAGATTACAGCAGAAGTTTATACCTTAGCTGGGTATGCTTATGGGCACTTAGCTGGGTATGCTTATGGGCGCTTAGCTGGGTATGCTTATGGGCGCTCTGTGCGGTATGTGGTCTTTCACCTTCAGCATGTGTTGAACGTGGCTTCATTTATGATGTTTTTTTTAAGATAATTAAGGAGAATACACAAATTAAGGTTGCTGCAAAGATGTTTTCATTGGCTAGCTGAGTATGCTTGGATGACAGTACTGTGTCTCCATTTTTAAATAATAATATTACAATAATGGTCACGCAGTTGAAAGTGAAGCTAGTTCCTTATTTGTCTCCTAGGCGCAATTATATGATACGTAAAATTCTCTTTAAAAAATATCTAAGAGTCTAAATGTTTGCCAGTGCCTATGATGGTCAAAATATCAGGCCTCCATTTGTCAGTTGCCCTGTCATGAGTGTCTATGTGCACAGTTCCTGCAATACATTTTGATTTTAAGTTGCATTAGTCTTCATGTGAAACAGCAATGTTAGTGTTTCTGTGAGGAGAGTCCCCCCCCCCCCCCCCCCCCCCATCCCGGTATTGTTGTGCCCCCCCCCGCACGGACCCTCCCATGTCATTTCTGGGCATGTGCAGGACCCCCATCCCATCCATCAGGCCTGGGCCGAGCAACACGAGTGCTGGATCATGAGCACTGGGGTCAACACCTGTGCTCTAAAATCAGACAGAGAGGGAGGGCAAGAGAGGAAGAGGGGGGCAGAAAGAGAGAGAGGTGAGGATAGGCAGATAGAAAGAGATGTGTGTTTGTGCGTGTTTGTGTTTTATGTGTGTATGTGTGTGTGTGTGTGTGTGTGTGTGTGTGTGTGTGTGTGTGTGTGTGTGTGTGTGTGTGTGTGCGTGCAAGCATTATGTGTGCGTGTGTGTGTGATATGGTATGTCTGCTTGTATGTGTGTGTGTGTGTGTGTGTGTGTGTGTGTGCGTGCAAGCATTATGTGTGCGTGTGTGTGTGATATGGTATGTGTGCTTGTATGTGTGTGTGTGTGTGTGTGTGTGTGTGTGTGTGTGTGTGTGTGTGTGTGTGTGTGTGTGTGTGTGTGTGCGTGCAAGCATTATGTGTGCGTGTGTGTGTGATATGGTATGTGTGCTTGTATATGTGTGTGTGTGTGTGTGTGTGTGTGTGTGTGTGTGTGCGAAAGAGATATTTGTGTGTGTGTGTGTGTGTGTGAGAGAGAGAGAGATAGCTAGATAGATGGATAGAGAGAGAGAGAGAGAGAGAACGAGAGAACGAGAGAAAGAGCATGCTGGGATTTGAGCTATGGTACAAAGCTGTATCTGGAACATAACTGCAGATCTATTTCAGTTGTACACAGTGTCCATAAATAGCTCAGGCAGACTGGCTATGGAGTACTTCCTCCTGGCTGTATCCTGGCTGTACGTTTTAGCTGGATGATAGCCTAGGAACACACACTCACTTAGCCACACACACACACACACACACACAAACCACAAACGGGAAATATGTCAGACTTATTTTCACAGAGTTGAAAAAAAAAACTAAAGGATGCAGTTCATTAAGACAAAATGCCTTTTTTTTACTTCAAAGACCACCACCTGCACCGAGTGTCTTTTAACCAGGTTACCCAATGCTGTTACACATTTAAATAAGGATCACTGTGCCTGTAGTGATATTTGGGAGGCAGTGCTGTTTAGGACATAAAAGCTCTTCAACCACTATTATTACAAAATGTTAAAACAAATGTTACCGCATTATTACACAGACGCGTTTCGGCGTGTGCCTTCTTCAGTGTGCACACTGAAGAAGGCACACGCCAAAACGCGTCTGTGCAATAAAAAGTCTGGTATGCAAAGTGCGGCCTCTTCTGTTGTTTTCATTCGATTTTAGATTTAGGCCAGCACTCTAAAAAACGTTTAGATTACACGTCGAGTGAAGCCTGCTCCTATCTTTGCTTTACCACATTATTACAAAAATGACTTAAATTATTTCAAATGTTACCTCATTATTACAAAAGTATTATGTGAGACACATGAGTGATGCCAAGTTCAAATCAGTGGTGTTGTGGTAAAAAAAAAAGGTAGTTCAGCGATAAGCACAGCGGTAGAAACAATAGGTAAACTATGTATAGCTTTAACGTTATAATTTATAAAAAAGCAGGCAAACATTGTGTTGTAATATAAAGAGGTGCAGGAAGTATGTTTGTGTGCATTTACCTTTCACAGCACAACTGGTTGAAAGATCATCAAGACTTGGCAACACAGGTTCATTTACCCTTCCTGGGCCTCGGTGTTTATGACTGTATATACAGCGGTCATAAATTAGACCAGGTCACTTAAGGGTCACTGATTACTGACGTGAGCATTGGCACAGCACGCAGGCCTGTCAGGAGGGCATATTTCCTCCATGATGCCCACCTTCATTAGATGCTATTGTGGAGATGGCACAATGAAATGCAGAGGCTTAGCTTGTCAAACAGCAGCACAGACATCTGCTTGGGGCCCCCAGGCCACTATAGGGCCCCCATGGGGTGACAAACCTTAAATAAACTAAAACAGTAGTGGCAATTCTTTCAGACCTTTTTGCCTGGGGCCCCAGCAGACTGTAGAATAGCCTCTGGTGAGATGTTGTAGGGCTGAGGTGTTTCTCTGTTCAGCTCCTGTTGGAGACTATTACTGCGGGGGATCTTGAGTGGGAAGTGAGGTTGGTATTACTGTTGTCCTCTGTGTAGTGGAGGTCAGATGTGCTGTAGGAAGGCCTACTGAATGTGCAGTACAGGAGAAACATACAGATAATCACAAACACATGTAACATACACACGAGGGGTGAGAAAGTATATTTTTGTTTGCGTGTATAATGTGTGTGTGTGTGTGTGTGTGTGTGCGCATGTGTGTGTGTGTATGTACTGTATGCATTTCTCTGTATATCTTTGTGAGTCATTGTGTGTGTGTGTGTGTGTGTTTGTGTGTGTGTGTGTGTGAGAGAGAGAGAGAGAGAGAGAGAGAGAGAGAGAGAGAGAGAAAGAGAGAGAGAGAGAGAGAGAGAGAGCTCTCACTTGTGAAGGCACATGTTTAAATTCATATCCTTGCAGAAGTTAAAGTTGATTCTGAATTACGTCAGATTCTTAATGATTTATTTATGAACATACTTTTGAATGTATACAATCCCCCTCTCTTACACACACACAGACACACACACACACACACTTACTCACTCACACACACACACACACACACTCACAAACACATGGGCGCTGATGGAGCCGTTGACGTTGGTGCAGCTGCTGCGCAGACAGCAGGAGGTGACCGCCCGGGTCGCTGCTGCACTGGTCACACTCATAGCGCCTGACAGGTAGAGGACACCGCAGAGGAGAGACAGGTGGGGACGGGAACAGGTGGAGGCCAACAAACGGACACCCCAGCCCAACACACGGCCAGCCCACCCCAGCCCAACACACGGCCAGCCCAGCCCAGCCCAGTCCAACACACTGCAAGCCCAGCCCAGTCCTCCCTTCCCCTCCCCTCCCCTCCCCTCCCCTTCCCCACTCATGGCCACAGGGATATGGAGGGCTGGCCATTACTGTGGGGGATCTTGAGTGGGAAGTGAGGTTGGTATTACTGTTGTCCTCTGTGTAGTGGAGGTCAGATGTGCTGTAGGAAGCCCTACTGAATGTGCAGTACAGGAGAAACATACAGATAATCACAAACACATGTAACATACACACGGTGAGAAACTGCCAGCCCAGCCCATCCCAGTCCAACACACTGTAAACCCAGCCCAGTCCTCCCTTCCCCTCCCCTAGCGTAGTCGTCATGCTTCGTCTAAGGGCACCTACCGCTTCCATTGTTAGACTTCTGGGACAAACGATAAAAAATAGTTTAAATCTGAATGCAACAGGCTAAATCAATTTTGCTCCTCAGTACACATACCAACTCGGCATGATGTTTTAACATGCCAATTTTAATTTTACAATGAAGTTCTCCTTTAACTAAGTGATGAACACCAAATATGATGTACCCTTTTTGGTTTTTATTAAGTAAGTAAGTACATAAGTAGGTAAGTAGCAGAAGTGATCCTATTATCAGCATAGTGCCTATTATCTATTATTTCTGTTGCTGTTACACTTAAAATGAGGCTTTACCTGGTGAAAGAGAAGTTATCCCAGTGAAAATAGACAAATTCAGCTGCCGAAAACCTTTGGTTTGAGTAAATTAACTTACAATGTTTAATTTGAACTGATTTCACATCAAAATTTCTCTCAACATCTGGACAATAGTAAGTAAGTAAGCATTTACATATCTAGAACATTTCTATGCACAAATTACAACACAAACCCCTTTACGTCAGACAAAAACAAACACAGTGACAATATTAAAAGGTGAACCATGAGCACTGAATAAATATGTTATATCAGACTGATCTACAATGGAAGTGAGAGGAGTGCTCTAGAGAAGTAAAAATTCGTGTCAGGGTTAAAAGTATGAATAAAAGCCTGAAAGATAGGCGCTAGTAATCTGGAAATGTATGGACTATGACTTCAGTAGACATCAGTTCAGTAAAGTGAATCGTTTTTGTCCAAACTTTAGATAATACTTTAATAACTCCTCTTACAGCATCAGCTAAGAGGTCATTTGAAATATGTGTTCATAATTTTAAGACAAATGTCAAGTGACAAGACTAGTGAATGTGGTTGCTGACAATTTAAACAGATGGAGGGTATGCTCTCTCTCTCTCTCTCTCTCTCTCTCTCTCTCACACACACACACACACACACACACACACACATGCACACACACACACACACGCACGCACGCACACACACACACACATGCACACACACACACACACACACACACACACACACACACACACACACACACACACACACACACACACACACACACACACACACACACACACACATACACACACACATCCATGACAGCTGCTTAGGCTATAGCAGAAAAGAAAGGCTGGCAACTGTCTCCCCATCTGAATGAGCACATCCCAGAATGCATCATTCCATCCACTGCCTGTATCAGCAGGTTGCTGGCCTACACCTCTCTGCGTTACATCTTCCTGGTGATTGTTGCTGGTTACTGATGTGTATGGTGCCTGTATCTGTATCTGTATGGGGGCCTGGAGCCCCTTATGGCAGGCTATGGTTGGGGAGCCCAGTCACTGGGGATCTTCTGTGGATGTACCGGCAGCACTGCCATGGCCCTTCAACCCACATGCACCCACCCACCCAGAGGGCCCTCTCCCCAGCCACCCCTGCCCTACAGCCTTCCCTCCCAGTTTATGCAGCAGCTGTGGTGCTTGACCCCAATACCCCCCACCCAACTCACACTCACATCAGACACACACAAGCTCAGACACACATACACACACACACACACACACACACACACACACACACACACACACACACATACACACAAGTTGTGTGTGGCACACATGGCCCTGGCAGCAGGTGGGGTAGTGTTCGGGGTGGGGGTGGAGGTTTGTGGGGGTGGAGGTTTGTGGTGGTGGTGGTGTGTGTTTGTATGTATGTGTGTGTGTGTGTGTGTTTTTATGTGTGTGTGTGAGTGTGATGTGTTTGTGTTTGTGTTTGTGTGTGTCTGATGTGTTTGTATATGTGTTGTATGTGTGTGTGTGTGTGTGTGTGGTGATGTGTGTTTGTATGTATGTGTGTGTGTTTTCATGTGTGTATGTGTGTGTGTGTGTGTGTGTGTGTGTGTGTGTGTGTATGTTAGTGATGGTGGTGGTAGCACTCCAGTCCCGTCACCTCCTTCCAAGGCCAGGATATCACACTGGAATGTGACAAGTAGCCATGTGTCATGTGTCTCATTCTCTGGGCCGTGAAGAGAATGAGACAGACTGTGTGTATGTGCATGTGTGTGTATGTGTGTGTGTGTGTGTGTGTGTGTGTGTGTGTGTGTGGGAGTTATCTGAATTGTTGACTTTCCACATATAGTTTGTCACCTTCTATCTACCACCGGTCTGAATGTGACCCGGCAGCCCAGCACTACACAGCAGTAGCCTGTTTCATCAGAATACAATGCCCACTACAATTTTACCATCAGTTACAGTGATATACACACCAGCAGGATATCAGCATGGATCTGACACAAGGTTTAATCTAAGCCAGTACACACACACACACACACACACACACACACACACACACACACGCACACATGCACGCACACACACACACAACATGTCTATTTGAGGATGTTAAGATGGCTTTGAGAATGTGTCCCTCAACACATTCGCTCACTGGTATGTAATTGACAGCTGCTGTGTTTAAGTGAGTGACTCTAACATTCCACCAAAATGCTCTGTTCAGTGCCACTCATCCATTCGGATTCTTAAAGGTGTACTTCCATCGTGTTTTCATTTTGCGGTGTTCTCTATTATTAATAATTGCCCTGTGCACTGGTTTTAATGAAAAAAATGTTCTAGTGCTTCTGTTTCAGGCTGTTTTAGTTTGGTAGAGGGGGTGGGGCCGGGAGAACGACACGATTTCACCAGAGGCACGTACGCTCCCTGCAGCTTCCTTTGCCCCACAGTCAACTTGATAGCAGAGTAAGGTAAAGGGGAAAAGTCAACTTGACAGCGCTAAAACTGCACACAGAATGTCTACGGAGATACAGCCTTATGTGTTTGATCCTGAATCCGAAGAGGAAGGAGAGATGGCACAAGCACAGTCGCTTCCTGACCGTTTGTCAATGAACGTTTCAGAATGGTAATATTTGCATGACAAAACAGTGCAAGTGCCCGGCTAAATGCAGTTCAGTCATTCAACTAGCCTGCTAATCTTATGCGAGTCAGTCAAACAGGCTAACATTATTTAAAGCCCATTCGGTCAGTTTCTCTTATATGTATTTCCACGTCTACGTCACGCCGAAGGCCCTTTTCGCATTGGGTCGTTTTTCCGCCTATTGTCTTCTTTTGACTGATATAGAAAACGGGGATAGAAAAACATTTTGATATGCAGCATGCATATGCAACTCGGGGTGACTTATCATATTTCAAAAGAGCAAGTACTAAACGGTTTCTCGTGGAAGTACACCTTTAAGAGTGCTGCATTATCTGTAGACATAGCCTCTGTTATCACTACATCATCCCTGATTCATGTCGTCTCTGTCTTCTCTATTCACTTATGCCTTACTCTTTTTTCTGCTTTTTTTTCTCCTCTTATTTTCTCTCCTCCTTTTTCCTGACATTTCCTCTCCTCTTGGCTCCACTCTTCTTCTTCTTCTTCTTCTTCTTCTTCTTCTTCTTCTTCTTCTTCTTCTTCTTCTTCTCATTTCTTTTCTCATTTCTCCTCACAAATGCTGTACATTCTGATGTGTATCAAAGGTGTGTCTGTGAAGCTGATACAGTTTGGGGACACACAGATGTTTCCTGTCAGAAAGGAGAAGAAGTTTAAGTGTCACAGCCTCCCCAGAGACTCATGCCACAAGGGCCTGATAGCCTCCCGACCCTGCAGTAGGCAAATCATTATGCAAATGTAGGGAATTACATCTGCTGACTTTTCTGGTATTTGCAGATCTCCATCTCTGCTGTTTCAAATCATTTTTAAAAATGTAAACGTTGTTTATACCATTATTACAAAAATGGGAAGTCAAAGAGGTTCTTGAACTTTTTTTTTTTTTTTCAAAAAGTGCTGATTCTTTACCAGATCATTAACAAAAATCCGTCTTGAGTAAACATCTTTACATAATTGTGAAGATACACCACGATAACACTTGTTGTCATCATTTTCAGAGTCAACCCCAAAGCATCAGGTACTGACATGGAACCTGCACTGAATATCAATAGCAAAGGCACAATCAGTCTCAAGCAGCCTAATTAAATGTTAAGATTTGGCATTACAATGCAATACATTACAGTGTCATCTCAACACGAGATCAAGGGTGGGGTCACACCAGGGATCACGTTCACCCATGCATGGAGGTAACAAAGGTTGCATCACTCTATCTATGAGACTTGCTATGTAAATGAGATTGCCATGTGTTGGTCCATGTGTGATGAGGCTTTAATGGCTTTCGAAAACACAGAGAGAGGAGAGTGTGCGTCTGGGTATTCTGCAGTTTTACACACATCGCTCTGAACAATGGGCCTGGTAAGATTGATTTGGTAATATTTTTCCATATAAATACTGTTGGTTATTGAGCAAAATTATAAAATACAATGTTAATAAAAGTAAACATGGGTCATTTCAACTAGGCAGGGTTTTTTTCATAATGTGTACAGACTTCTTTCGGCATATTTATGTAATAATGTGATAATGGCAAAACTGACCTTTTGCCTGATATCAGACAGGCATTGATCTTACGAAGCAAAAGTACCTGTTTGGACTCCTTTGGATGTTATCTTGTCCTTTGCTCTGTTGTTTAGGGAAACTCCCATCCTGAGCTGTCTCCTGGAGACATTCTAGAGTTCCCTCGCAACAAGTACTTTTCTCATTATGGAGTTTATTATGGAGAGAGAGACGGGGTAGCTTATGTGGCCCATTTAACCATCAGGGGTACGCCACACACAAGACGTTACATGTCATTTATGAGTGTGTGTGTGTGTGTGTGTGTGTGTGTGTGTGTGTGTGTGTGTGTGTGTGTGACAGTGTGACAGTGTGTGTATGTGTGTATGTGAAAGTGTGTGTGTCTGCATGTGTGTGTGAGTGTGTGTGTGTGTGTGTGTGTGTGTGTGTGTGTGTGTGTGTGTGTGTGTGTGTGTGTGTGTGTGTGTGTGTGTGTGCGGGTATGTGTGTGTGTGTGTGTGTGTGTGTGTGACAGTGTGTGTATGTGTGTATGTAAAAGCGTGTGTGTGTGTGTGTGTGTGTGTGTGTGTGTGTGTGTTTGCACATGCATCTATGTGTGTAAGAGCAAGAGACACTGACTGTGGATTATCATCTTGATTCTTCTTGTTCTTCTTGATTCTTCGTCAGACTCAAATTCTCAGTTCCTTATTTTTGGCCGAGCACTGAACTCATCTGTGAAGTTGGACCCCCTGCATATCATGGGTAAGAAGTACAAGGTGTGCAACAGCCTAGATAACAAGCACCCGCCGCGGGACTTCTACAGCCAGATCAAGCCAGAGATCGACGAGGCCATCGGCAAATCCGTCACTTTCGACATCCTTTTCCACAACAGCGAACATCAGGCCACACTCTTCCGCAATGGGGTGAAGAGGTCGGAGCAGGTACAGAGCTCTACGATAACATTTATTCCTTAGAATTTTATAAAGATTCACTCCATTACCTGTCAATCAAAATTATTTGTCTTCATGCAGATTGAAAAAGTCTATGCCAGAATCGTTTCCACATGGCGAGAACCCTTTGAGAAAAAAACACTGTGACCTGAAGAAGCTGTGGCCTAGTGGTTAGGGAGTTGGTCTTGCAATTGGAAGGTTGCCGGTTCGAAGCCCACCCTACTCATGGTTGAGATGCCCTTGAGCAAGGCCTCTAACCCCGCACTGCTCCAGGGACTGTAACTAAAACCCTGTAAATATCTGTAAGTCGCTCTGGATAAGAGTGTTAGCTAAGTGTAATGTAAAGCGGGTAGTTTGTAGATCTGTGTAACTTATACAGCCAAGAGATTGCCTGATTAAGTAAGGTATAACATGCATGTTTTTTTACATGATTCGTGAAAATGATATGAAAATGTAAGCATAATAGGCTTCATAATATTATTCATTTATTAAATTGATGGCTCATGATGGCCAAAAAAATCCAGTTTAAGAATATTATTCATTAATTAAATTGATGGCTTATGATGACTGACTTCAGATTTTTGTATTACTATTGCTGATTTTCTGATAGTGTTAAAAAGTGATTTGAAGACACATTCCACTAGGGGGCAGTAACGATATTGATAATGTCCGTCAAGTGAAATTCCATCTCTGAGAAAAAAAGGCTCATGTTAGTAAATAAATTAAATCCACAGGTAAATTACATCCAAAGGCTCATGTTGGTAAATAAATTAAATCCATTGATGCACCAAGCAAACACTTTTATTTTGTCATATACTGTTCTATAGCATACAGTATCTTACTCACCACAATCCAAAAACTGCAAGGGTGGAAGGTGCACCTGTGTCAGAACCGGTGTTGCTAACATGACCTCAGACTCGGTCCCCATGTGGAATTTTTCCTGCCATTGTTTTTTTCTGTCTCATTCACATTTATAAAGTCACCTCAGACGAACCAGACTGAACAACATCAGATGTACAATAAAGGCTAAATCAATGACTACATTCAGCTCATCTCTCAACTAGCCTCAAGTCAAGGCTGGCAGCTCAAACAAACAGATATTGGAACAAAGGATTTTGCCTATTAATGAAAAACTTTATCTTAACCCTACACATTTGCCCATTAAAATGTTTCCTTGGATTAGCGCTGAAAATAGTTTTAGCAGTCATTTATTTCTGAAAAACTTACATTTCAACACTTAGGCTACACTGTTCATTTGGTTTAACAAGTAAGCGGAAGAGGAAGACATTTGGTGTCCATTAGCGAGGAGCAACGAAGCCTCATTATTCTTTAATCGGACATCCTTCTGGAGAATGGTAGCCTAGTCTACTGGCGCTACCATTTGACAACATTATTATGCACAATGATGCTCAGTCATTCCTGTGTGTGTGTGTGTGTGTAGCAAGGGGGTTGTCAGGAGCACATTGACAAATATTTATTTTGAACAAAAGCTCTTAAGCATCAGAACTAAAGACTGGTTTTGATGGTATTTTAAGAAAAGTTAAATGTTTTACCATGGTTCCATCCATCAACAGTGAGAGAACACAGCAGACTAGACCTCACAACTTCGCTCTTTCAGACACACAAGGTGGTGGAACAGACATCATGCAGGGATGAATATCAATAACTATATATGTTTTGTCCAGTATATTGAATCACAGTGTGAGTTGTTGTGTATATTAGCAATTGAGATAGAGAGAGAGAGAGAGAGAGAGAGAGAGAGAGAGAGAGAGAGAGAGAGAGAGAGAGAGAGTTTCTGTGTGTACGTGCGCGTGTGTGTGTGTGTGTTTCTGTGTGTGTGTGTATGTAGGATTCAAATATAAGGCACATCTGTATCTCCTTCTTCCCTCTGGACCAAAGACATGAGAGCGAAATGCAATTAGAGCAGCCCCTGCATACAAAAGAGTAGCCCAGTCCTTCCTGGTGACTCACATCGTTATACAAGCCAAGGCTTTGGAGTTACAGTCATTATCTGATCAAATGGCTTTAATTTAGTGGCCTGTGTTATACAGTAGTCCTTCGCTCATAATCACCATCAGTGGGAGTCAGCAAGACAAAGCCGTCTTTGTGATTGGAGGAATAAGTCTGAAAGGCTGAGGAAGTGGCAGTGTTTTTTTCTCTGAATTGAATAAAAGGCAACAATAATGAAAATATGTTAATAACAATGAGGAGTAGCTGATTCATATTTTCTGTGCTGTGTTATAAAACAACATACACTCCTTTGCGTGTGGCTGAATGATGAGCCTGGGCAGCTTTGCGTTGTGAAATAAAATAACCAGCAGAGAGCAACGTTGAGCTCTGAGTCAGAAAAAAAAAAATCTCTCACAACTTGTTTGTCAAAAGATGTTTGTCAAGGCTCACCCTCACTGTATTTTTATTTTACTTTAAGTTCTCCCTGAAGTTCTCCCTCAAGTAAAATGTTTGTGATGGCTGTAAATTCTTATATCGCCCTTGGTGTTTTATACACACCACAGATTTTCTGACTGAGATGACCTTAACAAACTCATCTCTCAGCTCCTTCCCAAGGTGCATAAACACATTAATTACCATTTGTCTCACACAAAAACCCACAAACATATAATAACCCTTGTCACCGTGGGAACAAGGGGCACAGGAAGGGGCAAGGAAACCTCTCCTATCAGCTTGAAGATCTTATCATTTTCTGATGGTTGTTCTTGGCCAAGACCAGTTACTCTTTGGACCTACATTAGTATGGGCAGAATAACCAAGAATTCTTTACAGTGAAGTACACCATTACAACCCAGTAAGAAAAAGACTTCAAATACAACTGCTTGTTTTGCTGGGAGCTCATGTATTGCAGCTTCAAAATGATAATGGCTTCAATGCTTAAAAGGCTTTTCTCTCATTCTGTTTGGTCCTTTTCTTTGCGTCAGCATGTGATATAATTGGATTTGCGGCACAAGTGTTTCCATAACAATACAGGAAATTGAATGAAATCAAGGAACAAACTTGGAAGGCAACATTTATTTGACGCAGTTATTTATTTATTCGTGTTTACTTAACAAAGTCCTTCGAGGAAATGAAAATGTAACACACCATAAACAGAGCCTGTACAATAACTTCATCTAGGCAGGCTTTCTGTTGTGTGTGAACAGCTTATTGGATCCTGTAATATGTTTATGCCGGCAGCACAATTGTACAATTTATTTCCAGTTGTAGCTACTCTCCCTGCATCTATTAAATATGCGCTGCTGCTGAACCAATCGGTATGGTGTGGCCCCTTTAGTAGTGCTACGCACCTGCCAGTCTGGTCCGCTGAGGGCAAACTACAGTCATTTCGGGTTTCAGAACAGTGCAGGACATCGTGGGGAAAATGTGATGTGAGAAATTATCATTTGTCATTTTCTGACCCAAAATGAAAAAAAATTAATGTGGAGTATTCATGCGGAGTCACAGTTTAAGAGGCTGAAGAGTCGGAGGTTTGAAGCCATTTCCTGATTCCTTGGAAGACTGGGGGGCTCTGTCTAAACACAGGCATGAGCACACACAGTTATACACACCCAACCCTAACCTAATACACACACACACACACACACACAGACACTGGCATGACATGACACTGTGTGTCTATTTGAGGATGTTAAGACAGCTTTGAGAATATGTCCTTAACACATTTGCTCACTGGAATGTTCGCACACACACACACACACACACACACACACACACACACACACACACACACACACACACACACACACACACACACACACACACACACACACACACACAACCCCAACCTAACACACACACACATACGCACAGTTTTTGTCTGCATCCAGGTTTATCACACTAAGCCATACTGAGAGAAATAAAAGCAAGTGAGTGAGAGAGAGCAAGAGAGAGAGAGAGAGACAGACAGACAGACAGACAGACAGACAGACAGACAGACAGACAGACAGACAGACAGAGAGACAGAGACAGACGCAAAGAAAGATTAAGACCTAGGGACTAACAACAGCATGATTCTAACAGTCATGTATTTTTTCAGTGATTGTTTATCATTTTAATGAACACTATTGTGTAGTGAGATACTTCAGACCTTAAAATCAACAAACATCACAAACAATGACATTTACAAAATGACAATTTCAAAGCTGTTACCCACATCACTCTGTATGTGTTAGGAAATATAAGCAGCTATCTATTCTTTTCGTACTGTATATTGACTGAATGAAATGAAATGAGAAGGGATATGCTACTTAGAGTGTCAGAAGTGATCTCAGGTTTTACATTTCATATTACTAAGTCAGGCAGCATCTGGCTGTCACACTTAAACTAATTTAGCAAACTTATTGGTATTGTTAAACAATAGAGCTGGTAATGAATGTGACAGCTGTCATTTTCAATTGGTCAAATAACAGGAAAGTAGAGAACAGACTGTTGGCAGGCTCACTCATGCTAACACACACGCACAGACACACAGACACAGACACACACACTCTCTCTCTCTCTTTCTCATTCTCTCTCACACACACACACACTTTGATTTACAGCACCCAGGTTTGTATTTTGGAGATGAGCACTTGTTGCCTTTTCCATGTAATGCACATTGTGGTATTGTTTCTGAGACAATATTTCAGTATAGAGGACTGCAAAATTACAGCCTGAATTATGCACCTAAAGGGTTGAGGTATACAGAATCCAGGGCTATTTTCTCATTGGTTATCTACATGAATTCTCACTATTAAAGTGCATAAATGTATATAGACAACAACCACTGGAACCACATTAGCTGCTGTATTCTTCAACCCTTTTTAATCTCATAACTGTAGTAATTATTTCAGCTTTCATTCCCTCAACGTCTTGACATATGGTCTTTATGTCCTTGGAATTAAATAAAAGCCCCTTGATGTCATATTGCATAAAGTCAGATGGGCATGTTAATCCAGTGTGTGTGTGTGTGTGTGTGTGTGTGTGTGTGTGTGTGTGAGTGTGCATGTGTGTGTTTGTTGTAAAACTCATCAGGGCTTTTAAACTCAGTTATGCATAAGCATCTAGAGTCATACTGAAGAGGGTGCGAGCAGATGACAAACTCGCGAGGCCAGATGTTTACGTGCAGAGGACCAAGTTGAAAGTTCTTCTGGGATCTGCGGGAGGTCTGGTGTCCTTTGGGAATGGCCATGGAACATCAGAAGGAGCCGAAGAGCCGTCACACTGCACCCACAACACCTGCCACAATGTCCTCCAACCTCCTGAAGAGGTTTTTTAAGTAGCAAAAACATAAGCTTCGAGGAGATAATGAGGATGCATGGGCTATGTGGGAGACCTAATCAGGTTTGAATTTTGAAACTCATCAGCGGACTCAGTGGGCTCAGTAGCCTACCGCCACACTCAGAAAGCAGGTAAAGGCCGAAATGGTTGAATTATTGGTTGAAGTCACCCCACCTGGCTTCGAACCCAGGTCACCAAATGTGGGCTCTGACCGCAACACCAAAGAGCCAGGCTCCATGGGATGGCAGTCAGAGCACACCCACAACTCTAGTGATGGTCACTCCATCATGCTGCCTTCCCGGAGACCTCGGTTCGAAGCCGGGTGGGGTGACTTCTCCCCTTCGCTACAGTGTCATTAATTATATATACATGTGTGTGTATGTGTGTGCTGAGGGGGTGGTGGTGGTTAGGGTTAATGTTGGGTATGTCCAGTGTAAGTACATAATACTAAACGTTGTTACATGTAGATAAACTAAGTGTTCTCTGGAATATCAGTTCTTTCCCTGCTATCAGCAAGTTCCAGCACCACTCCACCCTACACAAATATATTTATCAAAACCACAAGATTATACACATTCCTATCATGCTATGGTTCAATATGAGGCTATACCCACACAAGAAAAGTGAGAGTGAATGTACACACAAAGGCAAGATTGTGGAAAGATTTCTACATTTCACCTTTCTTGCCAAAACTCAGAAGTCTGCTTTATCAAACGTTCAGTGTGTTATCTGGGTAGATAGGCTATGTTTGTTTGATCATCATGGTCTTAAAGGCAGGACAAATGCAGATAATGACCAAATCACAATGCCTGTATTGTGTACCAAGATCTCTGTTCTAGGTTAGGTAACTCAGACGTGTCAGATCACCTCAATGCATGAAGAACAAAACAAAACAACAAAACAATCGTGAAGTCATCCAAGACTAATCAACCCCCCACCAGCTTGCACTGTAAATTCATTTGGCCTATGTTGACGGCAGGTTATGAGGTTAAGGTATATATCTCAGCCTGAGATCGGTCAGAGTGTAGCCCACACCTGGCCTGCTTTCCAACCGTCTGTCTGCCCACTTGTTACAGTGAGGAAGTGTGCTTTAGGGCTGGTTAACAGCACCATTACACCTATGCCTGAGGGGGAGACTTCAGCCCTATGCTAACTGACTGAAAAGCTGCTATTTCTTTGAAAAACAATATATAATTGGTGTGTAGGGTTATTATATTACTATAAGTACTATAGTATAATTGGTGCATAGGGTAATAGTAATCAATCATTATTGAAGTATCAATAGGTTTCTTGTTCATACATGGTTACAAAGGCAGTACAGTGGTCCCTCGCTATATCGCGGTTTACCTTTTGCGGCCTCGCTGTTTCGCTGAATGTTTTAGTGCATGCAATCTCCTGTACAGTACAGAATGCGCTCAGCTTGTAAAATTTACATAAATCTTCCACCGCTAGCTGTGTGACTCTGAAGTGCTGTATGTTTGCAAGTGTGAACTTTGCCTGTCTGAGAAAAGTGTGTAAGTGTAGTGAGGGGTTTTACAGCCTTAAAACATCTATAATAATTGTAAAAACTAAAGCTGACTACTTCGCGGATTTCCCCCATCGCGGGTTATTTTTAGAACGTAACTCCCGCGAATAACGAGGGACCACTGTATAACGCAAGGCTATTCTGTTGACTAAATGACATAAGCAAAAATAGTGCAAATACAGCACCCCATCCCACTAACACTGCTGCTTTTCTCTTCTCAGTCCCAATAAACACATTTCAGAGCCAGCACAACTCTTTGAGAACCATGGTTTTGGCAAGCCAAAATATGTTAAGGTGCCTTTTCAGGAGTAAAATGACATTCAGGTGTTTCCTTTTTCAAAAGTTGCTCAGAAACTAAAATTTAATTTAAACCAAAAGGCCCTACATGCACATCAAAATCTACTACTGAGGGGTTTCTGAGCATAAAATGCTGATCGCATTGGCAAAGATGGTACACTGTTACTTTTACTAAGATATAAAGAAATCGACTGCCAGAGAGTGATTCTATATCGCAGCAATGTTTAATCATATCTGAACAGATTAAGCTCATATGAAATGGTATTAGTTGGCTCAAATTAATCAGTTAAATGACTGATAGAGCTTGGTAATTATATGTTATTGTATGAAGTAAATACATTACACTACATTACACTTAGCAGCACACTTTTATCCAAAGCAACTTACAAAAGGAGGACATAATAGCTAACAGATGTGTAGAGAACATCGAAGGCACCTATATAAAGAGATGGTTAGTAGAGATTAGTTTTGTTAGGAAGGAAAGCAGTCTCGGAAGAGAAGGGCTTTCACAAGCTTTTTGAAGGTCGAGACGGATATTGCTGCTCTTGTAGCGACTGGTAGGTTGTTCCACCATTGAGGGACAAACACATAGACATGAGATATATAGACATGGTATAAAAAACAAAAATGCCATACTAATTCAAAATCCGAAATATAGATTAAACTTGTTTCTACAATTCTACATTTAAACTTATTTTTGGCACAGGGGAAAGCAACTCAAACACTTTTTGTTTCATGATCTGGTGTAGCCTTCAAAAACAGGATATTATTTTTGGAATATCAGCCATTCCTAGGAAATCAGCAGATCTACATCCTCTTAAACAGAAACCAAAACAAACAATTCAACTGAAAAGTCCATGCAAGTCTAAACTTCACTGGGATGTGGTCTTGATAGGGTGTAAGAAATGTTTACTTATTGTCAGAACAGGCACTGCTGGTTAACACAAAGCAAAGCAAAACAATTTTGCATAATTCCATGGGTGACAGAAAGACTAGGCCGAGAAACGTCCATTTATAACTTGGGGGTGACGGCGATGGAGGCCTTCTGGTGGGTTTCCTTCAGCCAACCGAGGAGTATTCTGTTCAGCTCAGCGGGCCTGGGGGGTGACAGAGATTAAGTAGAGCATTACAATCCTCTGCTGGTTCCACCCGCTCACTGGGCATGTTGAACTGAGTGCTGGGGAAATCCATCTCCGTGCCACGCCTGCCTGTCTGGCTTCGGACAGATTTCCTCTTCAGAGCTTTTAAGGCGACAGGCTAGATGCCTTTATGGCATAGCGTGGAGCAGGATAAAGGGGCTATATTGTGGATGTGATGATCACCATCTGACCCTAAGGACCTTTGACCTCCTTTTAACCTCCCATGCACTCCACTTATCCCATCATTAAGCGGTTCTGCCTGTGTGGTCATAATGTCAATCCTGGCTGTGACCCGACAAAAAATGGAAGTTCAAAAAGAGACTGATGTTTGATTTGATTTTTAAATAAGAAATTGAAGAGAATCCACTGAAATGTGCTCTCTCAAGAAAGGTAGGCAGGTTTAAGCTGTGGAATTAACCCATCTAACTGTTTATGGCATGCTTTCACATCCACCAAAAGATTTACTGAGGTGCTTGTTTTTTGTTTTTGTTTTTTCAGTAATTCCTAGAACTGGGTCCACTGCACCAGAATGAAGGCTATCTTACTTATTGTCCATTATTGGAGTTGTGTGTGTGTTTGTGTGTGTGCGTGCGTGTGTGTGTGTGTGTGTAATATTAAATAAACCAAAAAAATGCACACACAGCTCAGTACATTAAGCATTTACGGATGCCAGTGAATTCACCAGCATTTCACACACAGCCATGTAAACACAGATGTATGAAGATGTATGAATAATCGTATAAAAACGTAATGACACAGATACATGTAAAGTGTGAAAGCAGAAACGGTATATTCTTCATCATTAACAAAGCATTCTGATTATGACTAATCATCATTGTTGGCTTACATACTGTCCAAGTATAAAATGTTAATCTATTCTAGCCCTTTTTTATGGGGTTCAAAGTCCCATTTCAAATAAATTTGTCTGAAGTCTGGGGCAATAATCAGAGCAAAACTTTGGCAGAGAACATGGAGTGAAACGTTTGGATGTAACTGACTTTCTGATGGTGTGGGAAAGAGGACACGCCAAAGTTTTTGGAAAGTGATTCACAGAATGACGAAATAAGTATCTTGCCTAATCTCCAGCCATTTACGTACATCTACACCATCAGTTATTAGAGACGTGTGTGCGTAAGTGTGTGTGCGTGTACGTACATGTGTGATTATGTGTGTGTGTGTATGTGTAAATGAGTGAATGTGTGTGTGTGTGTGTGTGTGTCAGTGTGTGTGTGTGTGTGTGTGTCAGTGTGTGTGTGTGTCAGTGTGTGTGTCCAATACCATGGTATACACCACAGCACACCGTGTTTCACAAGAATGTCACGCCCACGTCACCTCACTGTTCATAAGAACTGCGGTGTCATTAGAAACCGCAGGTATCGGCCTTCTTCTGTTCCTCAGGGTACAGTAAGGAGAAGTGTATAACTGACACCACTGCACACAGCTTTATCATTCACACCACTGTATGAAACCTATTATTTTTGAGTACTGTTAAGATACACTGGGCAGCAGTACAAACGCGTCTAGGGAGACTGAATTCACTGCCTTCCTGGAGACCCTTATCTAGCATACAGATAACCGTGGTGGAGGTAAGCCTGTACAGCTGACATGAATGTGTACCTGAGTACAGCTGATATGTCTGTCTCTAAAGTATACATAGCCTACACGTCCTAACAATATGTCTTTTAGTGATCTCAAGTGTCTTGCAATGCAGCAAAATTTGGTTTGGTCCCGCCATTGCTAAAGGAAAGCCTCCTTGGGGTGCTTTGGCGCAGTGGCTAGAGCCACCGTACCATGAATGGGCAAGTGCCCATGGCGACCCAGATTCGACTCCAGCCTGTGATCATTTCCCAGCCCTACCCCATATTTTTCCCACTTACTTCCTGTCCGTTCTATCCACTAACGACATAAAAGGCAAAAATATTTGCTAAAGGGAAAGCCTTCCGAGCTGATAAGGAGAAAACTGTGTGTCATGGCCTTGACCTAATCCATGCAGGCGGTTAAGTGGTCACTGAATTGCAGTTCCCCATCCTGTCTGATATTAGTGAGGCAGTGAATGTAGCACCAGCATCCTGTGGGAACTGACATCCGTGTTACCAGTCAGGTTTCCCTTTTGGATTGAGATTGATAATGGGCTGGAAAACCGGTTTATAGTTAAAAAAAAATCTGTGCTTTTAAAATCAACTGACTGACCTCTTCTCACACCTACAGTCACCACTGTACATGGTGAAAATTGCTGTTTAGAACCAACTAAAAAAATGAAGTTAATGTGCTGCACTGATCTTTTTACATTGGATTAACTTGCACTTTTACATGTTCTTAAGATTTATTAAAACTTGACTGCTGCTAGCCTGCATCATCCTTACCTTTCCATCTGGGTCCAGTGTCCACACTCCTCAATGTGACCACGGCTCAGGTTGGGGATCTCAAGTCAAATACACAACAAAGACATTTCAGTAACATGTCACAGTCAACAGGCCACAAAGTAATAGCCTGGTAAACCCGCCCTTCGTACTTCATTTCATTTTGTACAGAGGGTCTGGACCGATTCTCTTGAGGGTCATTTAGCAAGTCCCAGCAAGACCAATCCAATCAGCGAACAGAGGGTGTGTTCGTTAGCAGTGACATTCACCTTGTGTGCTACATTTGAATTGTAGTGCGTAGGTAGGCTAATTGCATACGTGATGACTAGGCGTAGCGATTGGGTGAAGGCAGAGGCACTTTTTTAAAACTTCAGCAGAGTCCACACCTCCAGCAAATCGTTTCTGACGGTCTCTGTTCCAGACCCTCTGTACAAAATGAAATGAAGTACAAGGGGGTGGTTTACCAGGCTAACAAAGTAAGTTCTTGACTGCAAGTTATTATAATTCATTAAGGTCAAGCAGTTGTTTAATCATAGACTGTTGCGCTACCATGTTCTCCATTCCACGTGCAAAAACAGGAAGAAGCACAGGGTCCTTTCCAGCAGTCACCATCAGAGCTGGCATCAGCAGCTGTGTAATAACGTAGAGAGAGCTTGTTTTAAAAAGAACAAAAAGCTTACAGTAATAGCATATAGTACACCTGTGGGTTAGCATTTGTCAGCTGAATGTTTTCACAACTGAAATAGTTCAACTCAGTATTACAGAGCAGGTTGTTGGATATTTTAACACGTGTTTTACAGAAACATTTAGGATGAAGTCAACTTTTTGAAAGCCTGCTGTGGTTGGAAATGACATTTTGAGCATTTATTTTAAACCATATCAGCTGCCATATAAATCCGCAAAGTAGCACTATAAAAATGAAGCATAGAACCAAATGTAAAAAATTGTAATTTAATTAAGCATGCTGCATGGATCTTTTTATGTTATTTTAACTTAACAATGCTGTGTATGTTACAAATATAGATGCCATTATTAAGTTAAACCAGCATTAAACAATTCATGCAGCCATTTGCTTTAATGTGATGGTTTAAAGCAGCACTTTTTACAGGATTAAGGAATCGAGTGGCCCCTGGGCAACAAACTGTGCTGACCCCTGCCCACCTGTCTGTCCATTCTTAACCTGGTGGGTTAAGAAGTTTATTTTTTCAGGTATGCTACCCTTGGAGGGGGAGGAAAGGGGGTGGTAAATATGACTTGGACCCTAGCACCCTTTATGGGGGGTTTTACCTAACATGCATACACTATGCTAGCGGGTACATGAGGCCTCTTGGGGAAGGGGATTATGATGTCTGTGTGGGGTGGGTTGGGGGGGCAATTTGGCCTGACCCCTTACAACCTCTGGCACCCTGGGCCTGGGCCCGGTAGACCCGTGCTTTAATCCCCCCCCGAGTGTGGTGCACCCAGCCTCACCTTTGCTCTGGGCTGCCTGGGCCTGGGCCCGGTAGAACCATTCATTAATCCCCCCCCTGAGTGTGGTGCACCCAGCCTCACCTTTGCTCTGGGTCGTGAGCACATCCAGCGCCAGTTGGCCTCCACATTCCGGTACCAGTTCAGAGGTCCCCTGAAATGCAAAAACACACGTCATCCCATCACTGATCAATTCACATCAAAACATGGTTTTGTCCCTGCACGCAAAGTCAAGGTCAATGAGGTTTTTTTTTTTTTTATTCAGACCACACAACGAACATTGCATAGCAGAATGAAACTGCATTTTCCCACACTCCAATGTGCTGTTGGGTAACACAAAAGAGAACCCAACCAATCTAGTTTGACTTTAGCCTGGTAAACCAGCCCCTCGTACTTCATTTCATTTTGTACAGAGGGTCTGGACCAGACACCATCAGAAACAACTTCTTGGAGGTGTGGACTCTGCTGAAATTTAAAACAAGTGCCTTTGCCTTTGCCCAATCGCTACCGCCTTGTCGTCACGTATGCAATTAGCCTACCTACACACTACAATTTAAATGTTGCACACAAGGTCAATGTCACAGCTAATGAACACACCCTCTGTTCGCTGATTGGATCGGTCTTGCTCGGGCCGACTAAATGACCCTCAAGAGATTCCGGTCCACACCCTCTGTACAAAATGAAATGAAGTACCAGGGGCAGGTTTACCAGGCTAGTTTGCCCTAAGAGTTTCCTAAATACCTGAAGCCATTCTTGCGGTACTCTTGGACGTAGTAGTTCAGCGCATCTTCGGTGAGATGGGAGCTCCTCGGAATCTCCTCGGGGAGACCCACAAACAGGCCACCTGCCAATTACAATCACCATGGCAACACCAAGGAAAACAACATCAGATTAACTGCTCATTTGAAACATTTCATTGTATGAGTTAAATTCATGTGATGAGGGGGAAAGAAAGAAAGAAAGAAAGAAATAAAGAAAGAAAGAAACAAAACAAACAAACAAACAAACAAACAAAGGGAAAGAAAGAACTGGGTAGGAAAGATGCATGCTTCAACTTGTACAATTATAAACAAATTCCATAGCATCAAGGCTACATACATCTCTGTGCATCTAAGTAGGACGTGCCAAGTAGGCATTAGAAACAAGTAGAAAGCCCAACACACACAAGCTGCGTTACAAGTCAATCCCTGACACCCAAAATACATGCAAGCGAAATGTACCACTTTCTCTCCGCTTGCTCCGCTTTGAGTGGGCGTGTACAGAACGTCAGTTGAAGAGATATAAAGTTTAAAAGGCTAAAGAATTCTGAATGGTAATGATTCTTTTGCTTCTGGCATGTCAATATAATGTTAACCAACGGCGCTGTTTCAAATTTTATGTACGTCCATTTTTAGCAGCAGAGCTCAACTTTTTGGCCCACCTCACTGATCTACGTCACCACCTGCAGCCTCCCAACTGAAAAGAATGGAACGTTCCGCTTCGCCCGCTTGCATGTATTTTGTGCATGACACTTTTGAAATTTAAGAAGTGTGCAACTCCAACTGGAACTCTCAGGAAAAGCATCACTGACTCAAGATCAGCCTAACTGACACATGTCAGTCACTTATGAAGCTTTGCATTTGATGGATGTCAAGCATTGTCTTGCTATTCATCGCTGCCTGACACTCAGGAGTTATGCTAGGTTCAAATGAATGGCTTTTTCCTCCAACTATAGAGGTGAAATACACTCTGAGAGAAAGATTTCACTGGGTGTGGGTGCAGGAATGGAAAAATACATTTACACAAAAATGTATTTACAAATAAAATATGGATTAGCTTTTAATCAATTATGCATTATGTATTAATGCAACACTAAGTAATTTTCTTCTTCTGTCACCCTACAGGTTGGAAGCGGAATTGTCTCTCGTAGAGAACTACAGAGAGGCATAGAGTTCTTAAGTTAAGTCAAATTCTTAAGCTAAGTAAAACTACATGAGGGACTGTTTGTTTGAGAGAGTGTATTGTGTGTATGAACAAGTTTTTGTGAGAAAAAGGTTGCCAAGAAGTTGTGTGTGTGTGTGTGTATACAATGTACATTAACTAAGTAGTACATGTACAGTATAGTACAGTGTAAAGTACAGTAGTACATAGGGCACAATAATCACAACAACCACAACAACATTCAAATGAATTCAAATCCAAAAGTCATCATTGTGCACCAACCTCTTTCACGGACCTTGGCCGTACTGATAGGGGGGCGTTTACTCTGCAGACAGACACACACAAACACGCACACACACAAATATCAAAGATGAAATGATTAAACAGTAAGTAAGACTCTTCTGGATCACCACGTGGCTATTTCACTTTTATTTCCCATGTTACAAATGAGATAATGACCCACAACCCTAAAAATAAGCCTGCTATAATAGTCAGTAAAAAGTTTTAAATGCAACATACAATGGATCAACCTACAACCCCTTCTCATGAAGTCCACTAACGGCTCTTGGCTCCAGATCGTAAAATATAACCTTGAAAGAAGATGAAAGAATAGAGAAGATGAAAGAATAGAGATCCAATCCCTCTATAATAGAGGTGTTAAATGTTGCCTTATAAATGAATGAACACCCGTTTGGAGGTTCATCTTCAACAGAATCATCTTCTGCAGGCACTTTATGTGGCGAGTGGCATTTAAGGGGCTCAGAGTGTGGGGGCGAAGGGGTCACTGCAATTAACCAGGGCAATGACTCTGCCATTAAGGGACACACAAAATGACACTACCGCCTTCACACACTTGTCCATGTGCACACACACACACACACACATGCATACACGCACACATGCAGACACAGACTACTGAATTCACACACATGCTTAACCCACTGGCTTGTTTGTTTTGACCTCCGCAATCATGGAGATGGCCTTGCTCTTGCCTGAAGGAAAATGATGTCTTTGTCCGTCATTTATTACTCATTATGACTAAACCCCCTCACAAAAGGGCAAATCTAGCTCACACCCACGCATCCACACAGACACACAGACACACACACACACACACACACACACACACACACACACACACACACACACACTTACATCATACACAAGGCTCTAGTTATTCATGTTTGGTTTACGGATGAAAGTGTGTGCTAAATTCATTAACTGGTTAAATGCAGAGAAAAACGTTCATCAGGGGACTTTGTTCAATTGGTATATGTAAAATATCCTAGGTTACACTTTGTTTTAATGTCCCTGTTACATCAATTAGGTACAATGTAACAAGGTGTGTAACAATATGTAACATTATGTACTTACACTGTACCTTGGTGTTAGGGTTAGGATTATGTATGTACAGTGTAAGTACATAATATTACATATTGTTATATGTAAACACACTAAAAAGGAGCTGTAAAATAAAGTGTTACCAGATCCTGTTTAGTTCACTGGGCTGTAACTTAGCTTTCAGCGTTCGTACAGAGGGTCTGGCTGTGCTGCACTGACAAATGAGTCCTTCATGGAGGTGTAACCTCTGCTGTTTAAAAGTTTAAAACGATTGGATCTGGTTTTGGTACTGGTTGAGTATGCAATTAGCCTGGCTATAAGCCTGCCTACACGTAGCCTACTACAATTCAAATTTAGCACACAAAGTCAATGTCATAGCTCACGAACACTTCTTCTGTTCGCCTACTGGCCCAGTGAAGATTCTACCGGAGTCAACCATGTCAAGCCCAGGCTACCACTGTAGGGATTAATATTCGAGTGGAAGTGGGTAGGCAGGCTTATAGCTAGGCTAGCATTAAACCTGTGTCTGCAGGAAAAAGCTGGAGAGCGATGTTGTGATGAGAGCAGGCCAAGGACACTGCAAAAGAAAGGAAGCAATGAAAGGAAGGGAGCCCTTCTTCAGCTGTGTTTGTGCCTATTCATAGCCCACACTTCATGTGAACCTTCTTTGGAATTGATTTCGCATCTACAGTACAAGTGTTTGTCTGTCAGCTTTCCGCATAAACAGCATACCGAAGCAACACAGCTGCTAGGCTACGGCATGCATCTCAACTCAACTTTTGCGCTGCACAGTTCCCCAAATTAACACACTGGCACATTTCAGACAAGCGAGTCAACAGAACTTACTTCTTCATCACTTCCATAGAAGAAGATTTTGAACGTTCGTGCCAGGTCCTTTTCCAGTTCAGCTTCTGCTATACCCTGCTCAGAAACACCACAGAACAAAAACAAATAACAGACAAAACACACACAAAAGACACAGATGGAAAAAAACATGCTCATTCTCTGGTCCAGGTGCTGGAGGGCCACAAGATGGTGTGAAATAAGTACAGAGAGACAGGCTAAAATAAACTGGAAAAAAAGCGTGTTTTCCAAAACCTGCTGACACGCAATATGTGTTGTTCACAAATCAACTGAGTAAAGTCTACTTCAGTATGTGGTTGTTTAACTGTTTACTTGTTTACAAAAAAACACCCGTGGACCTTACATGTCAGTCATGGGCATACACAATGGTTGGATGAGCACAGTGTGAAGGGGACGTTGTTGGCTACTCACAGGCTCCTGAAAGTAGATCTGGTAGTCAAAAATGGGCACCGCTTTGATCCTCTCCATAGGGTCAGTGTTGGGGTCCACTGGGAAGAGAGGGGTGTTGAGGGAGGCTACGGCCCTGAGGACCACAAAGAAATCAATCTGGTGTTAGCTTTTACCTTCTTACAAGAGCAAAAAGATCCGACCACATTACTCCAGTTTTGAGGTCCCTGCACTGGCTCCCAGTAAGTTATAGAATTGATTTTAAGGCATTGCTTCTTGTGTTTAAATCATTAAATGGGATGGGACCCAATTACCTATTGGATATGTTTCAGTTATACGCACCAACTAGGTCTCTGAGATCACATCAGAAACATTTGTTGGTAGAACCTGCTGTTAGAACAAAATGTGGTGAATATATGCTGTAAAGCTCTGGAACCAACTTCCAGAAGACATTAAAAATGCTCCTACAGTTTCAAATCTACACTTAAGACCAAACTGTTTTCAGATGCTTTCTGTTAATGATTTCTACTAATTTTATACTTATTTTGTGTGTTTTTTATGCTTTTATATCTTTTATCTACCACATACTGATTTTACTTTTATGCTTTTACACTTGTTTTACCTTTTATGCTTCTACACTTACTTTATCTTTTATGCCTTTTATGCCTATATATTGTCCTTTGCTTTTATTTTTGTGAAGCACACTGAATTGCCATTGTGCATGAAATGCGCCATACAAATAAACTTGCCTTGTCTTGCCTTTTACCTACCGAGCAGCAAAGCAAACCATAACCTCCCAACCAGCAGGCCTTCAGCGATCCACACACTGTTATTAACTTATGTATTATAATTACCACAAACACACAGACTCTCTTCTCTCTCTCTCTCTCTCTGTCTCTCTCTCTCTCTCTCCCTCTCTCTCTCTCCCTCCCTCACACACACACACACACACACACACACACACACACACACACACACAGAGGACTAAACCTTTGGGCATCTGAGTGGGATGAGCACAATTCCTGTTGAGTCTTGCAGTAAATGGACGAATAAAAAAAATCTATAGATATCATGGTTTGTTCTGAGATAGGGATTCTCAACATATCGTGGCAAAACGTTCAGATGATTCCTTGCGTTGACATCTGTTATTTTTAAACTTATCTGCATCAAATGCTCTGTAATGGGTTCTTTACTGCTGACATAACACAAACACACACACACGCACACACAGACACACACACACACACACACACACACACACGCGCACACACGCACATACACACACACACACACACACACACACACACACACACACACACACACACACACACACACACACACAGTGGACTAAACCTGTCATTCAAGGGATTCAGAAAATGATATTGGGTGGGCTCCTAAATGTGATAAAACAGTTTGGCCAAATCCCCACCACATCTCTCAGTAAATCTCACAAGAAACGGAGGAACACAAAAATCAATAGAAGACATTCTGGACATGTTGCACTCCCTCGAAGACATGATATGACCAACAGGAAAACATAAGCCTGGGTGATTATGGGGATAGGAAGGTGATGCCACTCCTTTTTCCCCCCATTCGACAGCGGGGGTTTGTGGGTAATGGGCAGACTGCCAAAAGGGCACCGGGGGACAAACAGATCAGCAGCCATTTCTCTTACCTCACTCTCTCGGGGTGGCACTGTGCCAGGTTCCAGACCAGAGAACCGCCCCAGTCATGCCCAATTAGTGTCACTTGGGGAATACCCTAAAAGGGCACGAGAACAAAAGGATATCATTAGGGCCACCCAGCAAAACTGACAGTTTCACATTTACTTTATGCACAGTAAACGTCTGTTCTTTTCATAGATTTTTCTCTGCCTCTGAACCTCAAGGCTATCCCCAACCTCAAGGGAAAATTAGTACATCCAAAAAAATTTGTACACCCAAACTATGAAGAAACACATTCTGGAGCTGCTCCCCTCCCACCCACAGTCCATTCAGCACACATCTGGAAGTTATCAGTATTTACTGTACGTATTTCCAACGTAGAAAATAAAAAAGTAAAGAAAAAACATTAAATGAGAAAGTGTGTCCATACTTTTGACTAGAACAGTATACCATGAGACGTACCATTACTTTTCAAGGTCCCTCCTGGAAAGGAAGTGTTATTTAGCACTTTAGATGTACTACCCTAAATCCTAACAAGTACTTGTGCATGTATAACATGGAGCTTTGGTTACACTTTATTTTACTGTCCCTGTTACATTAATTAGGTACAGCGTAACAAAGTGTGTAATAATGTGTAACATGATGTAGTTACTACTATTGTGTACCTTATGGTTAGGGTTAGTGTTAGGTATGTGCAGTGTAAGTACATAACATTACATATTGTTACATGTACATACACCAAAAGGAAATGTACAATAGTGTTACTGGAGTTTCTTTTGAATTGAGTTTTTAATTTAAGTTGATGTTTGTTTCATTCTGAAAAAAAAAGAATGCTAAGTTCTACAACAATGCAGAAGACAGACATCTGGCTTTCTCACACTACTGTGAAGACCATAACTGATAGCTGAACAATGAACACACTATTTAACCCTTAGAGGCAGAGTGATGAGGAAACACCTAGAAAACCAATTTAAAAATGCAGAACCAGACGGAGAGGATATCATCTTGCACGTTCTAAAAATGTATAAGATAACACCTTTAGTCTCCCTGAAGCATTTATGACAACGTGATAATATCTAACATACACGTCTGCTGTGTTTCAAAACAACCTTATAGTGTGAGCTTGTGCCACATTTGATCTGAAAAGACAGCTACAAGACAGCTTTTTTGCACACATCTGCCTATTTTTACTTGTTCAGCGCTTAAAGTCGATCACACATAAATTTAAGCAATAATAAGGTAGAAAAATAATGTTAGTTCTGTGGTCTAATGTCGAAGGACCTTAGGAGTTCCTTTACCTAAGGCAATTATGTAATATGGCTTAATATGTCTGCTACAGTGCAACTCACAACTTATAAATGTGTCTGTTAGTGTTCTACATTCTATACCTCCAGAACATGTATGAAATTGTTATTAATAATAAATATGTATAACAAGTACATGTATTTCTTTGCTACATATTCTTTCTCTTAAATATTCCATACAGTTTGTGGAGTGTACCAGTCCTACGATCCACTACAAGTTGTACACTGTAATGTCTATGCATGTGACAAATAAAAAATAACGTCAACTGGAACTGAAGGACATTTTAGTTAATCTCTGTTAGCTACATTAGAGACTAGTGGCATATTTATTTCAACTACCGAATGAGTACAGGCCCTGCTTTTTTCTAAATGTATACAGATAAACAAAAAGACAGTCTACTTCTGAAAGACAGTCGACTGCTGATGCAGTAGATGGAGCTGAAGCCTTTGATAGTTCTTTAACTACCTCTTAGTGACTTGACTGCCTTTTAGCAGCAGCCAAAGTGCAGAAGTGCAACAACCCAAATAAACAGCGGAGTCATCAGGAGCTCAGTGCTGTTGAAAGCTCCTTCAAAGCCCCCCACCCCTCTTCATTAAATTAGTCCACCAGCCAGTAAATTACAGCAGGTAATTAGAAAACTTGTAACGATCCCTGATTCCCTGTTGACATTTAGTCGACTGAAGCTATTCTCCTCTGACTCAAAGCATTATCAAAGCTGCCTTTGTCTTGGAAGTGTCAGCAAAGCACATCCAGGATAACTATTAACTTAGTACAACAAGCGCAATCAGTAATGGCAACCTGGTCCCCTATATGGTCAGTCAGACACAGACACACACACGCACACAGACACACAGACGGACAAGGTCATTGCAATACCTGGTCAATCCCTCCAGGGACCAGGTAATAACACAGGGCACAATTAGTGAAAGCTAACCTCTTGTGATTTTCTAACATTAATAAGTCAATGCAATGTCTTCAAAGAAGTAAATGATTTTGGCTCCTCATATCTACTGCAAAAAGCCATGAAATATATTTTAGCTGCACTCACTGTTTATCCAGCAGTTTTACTGAAACAGAGGTTATCGCTCAGTCGCAAGAGTCAGTCGCAATTTTTGACCAACATTTTTGGTCACTTAGGCACACTCACTAACCACTCATAAGTTGCAAGAACTGTGACACGGAATCAATGTGTGTGTAATCTAAAATGTATCCCATTCTAAATGGGTGTAACGTGGAGGATAATTTATGATCATTTTTAAATGTAAGTTATGGTTCTTACAGAAAAAAGGTAACAAATCTGGACTCACCAATTTATCCATGAATGTCACAATATCCTAAAAATGACAAAATAAATGTTGGTGTTAATTTAAAAATACAAGGCAGAGTGTGCAACTCTGGTGTATTTCACCGAAAGAGTGAGCGTGAGAGAGACAGAGAGAGAGAGAGAGAGAGACAGAGAGAGAGAGAGAATGGTGTACAATGGTGTGTATTTGACTGTCCTTGCCTGGCAGATATTCTCTTGGGAGTACTCCGCAATGTCTGTTAGCATGGATAAACACAACAAGCATATAAATGAATAAAACACAGTTTTACAGCAAACACTGTTATTCATGAAAATATAGAAAACATGTGTATAAGTAAACCACAAACACACACACATATCAACGTTGCATACTCATTCATCTGGCTAAAATCTGCAAAGGTAGTGACAAAGCAATTTGTGAAACACAGGAAATCTCACTACTTGTAGTTTACTGGTAATTTATTGTATTTTGGGGTTAAGTAACTGAATTCCACTTATGATTGTTGATTCCTCTGCAAACCAGCAGGCTTGACTAACGTGAGTGAAACATTGTGATACAGACAGAAATAAGAGAAGCAGAGGTAATAATAATCTATGTTAAGGATTAGGGAGAAAAAGAAAATTATCTGCCTTCTGGTGCAGTGGAGTCACCATAGCCTTTCATATCTGGAGCCAGCACTCTAAATCCAGCATCAGCCAGGGCCGGGATCTGAGAGACACGGATATAAACAGACAGACAGACAGACAGACAGACAGACAGACAGACAGACAGACAGACAGACAGACAGACAGATATACAGACAGACAGACAGATATACAGACAGACAAGACAGATGTAGTAAACTTCACAGAGCACACACTGAAAAAAACATCAGAAGACTCACAATGTTTTTTTAACATTTTATTAAATAAAACATCATTTCAACATGTTATTGGTTGTAGCCAGAGATGGGTGTTACTGTACTCACATTACATTTGTCGGTATTGTAGTACAGTAGTGTAACGCGTTACTGTTATAAGTTCATTAATCACACTACAGTTACTAATAGTGCATATGCTGATTACTGAACTTCCCCAGTGAACAGTCTGATCACAGATATCTGAGGCGGATTCCCAGACCCTCCCCAAAAATTAAATTAGTTAAATTCGAGGAAATGTCTAAGCCGTCTAACGTTCGGGGGTGGCGACAAGTTCACGTAAAAAACGAATGAAATGATTGACATTTTGCTAGGAACTTTTTTAAATAGGCTACCTGTTAAAATATGGTGTTTCCTTTCAGTAAGGACAGAGAAAGGTAGGCCTACTGAAGGGCAGGATATCCAATTCCTAACTGTTAGATATGAGAGAAGCACGGTTAAAGCACAGTGAGTCATTGTGCTGTCCATATGCCTGTAGCTAATTTTCATGTACGAAAGTTATCAGTGCCAGTATCAGTACAATACTGATACGACCCTGTGCAGTGGTCTATAGATTTATAGGAATTTATGTGTTTTGCTCAAGGCCGTTGATGAGTAACACAAAGTAATGTAACGAGTTACTTTCCATAAGGAGTAAAGAAGTAAAGTAATGCATTACATTTTTTAACAGTAGCAAGTAATGTGTAATGGATTACTTTTTTTGAGTAACGACCCCAACACTGGTTGTAGCACATACCTGGTATCTCCATGAGAACCAGCTTTCTGGGAAGCCATGACAGAGCAAGATGGCCGGTCCTTCCCCCATCTCAACATAGTGAATCCGAACCCCAGGCTGTAACAGAGAAAGAGATATAAACAGACAGAAAGAAAGAAAGAAAGAAAGAAAGAAAGAAAGAAAGAAAGAAAGAAAGAAAGAAAGAGAAAGAAAGAAAGAAAGAAAGAGAGAAAAGAGTGACAGAAACAGAGAGAGAGAGAGAGAGAGCGAGGGAAAGAGAGAGAGAGACACCGAGAGAGAGAGGGAGTGAGTGAACAAGAAAGAGAGAGAGAGAGTGAAGCATTCATTTTCAAGCTGCTGCTAGGCAACAAAGCTTGGAGCCACTGTTCATTTCCTTCAAGCTAACCTTGTTTAAGGAATTTGTAAAGCACAGGCAGAGTGTATTCTGGTGGGAATGCCACAACTGTGATGCTCACCACGGTTTGTATGGACTTAATTTTGGACACGGTTTTGGCAGGCTACAATGGAGACCCAGGAGGGTGTAAAAATAGGCTGCGTTCAATTCAGCACAACTTGGTTCCTATTAAGCTAGTTGTGGCTGTGCACCTACTGTAGACATTCTGTCAGGGCCACTCTGTGCTGGGCTTGCTTGCTGTTACTTAATGGCTGACAGACTGCAGGGCCCCTTTGTGTTTGTTTGAGCAACACTTTTTTGCCATGGAATAGCATGAGCATGTAGACATGTTTGTATTTATTTGTAAGTGCAAATTCCAGTCATCATGACATGGCAAGTGTGTGTGTGTGTGTGTGTGTGTGTGTGTGTGTGTGTGTATGTGAGAGAGAGAGAGAGAGAGAGTGTATGTGTGTGTGTGTGTGTGTGTGTGTGTGTGTGTGTGTGTGTGTGTGTGTGTGTGTGTGTGTGTGTGTGTATGTACCTTTATCATGTATGCATAATTATAAATGTACGACCATGTGTCACTAAAAGCTGCTACCTTAATTGTGACAAATCCATGACTGACGTCGTCAGGTTTACAAGCAATTGGGACTCCTTCATTTGGGCTCTGAACCTGCAGAAAGACAGCATACAAAGCTGACATTAGCTCACTATAAACATAACATCTGAAGGCATAATGTCAAAATATCAACTAGTTACTTTATCAACTACTCCCTTGAATTAATGTTACAAATACAATTACTGTTAAACTCCTGTAGATGAGCCAATTCATCTTTAGGGAAAAACACGGCTCATGCATGCTGCGCCAGAATATGAGACAAAAAGAGTTAAAAATGAGTTAAACATTCAATATTAAAGATATGGGAATTGATTTTAACTCCCAAAATGTAATTTTAACTTTTTTTTTGGGATTCAAGAAGTGTTTACAGTAGGGCTGCTCAATTAATCGAATTCTAATTGTGATAACGATTTCAGGGCCAAACGATCTCACAACACATAAAATCGAGGGCAACAATGTTTTTGTCCTAATTATTTTCTACTGTTTGTACTGTACATTAGATGTATACATTAGATATTTCTACTGTTTGTACATTAGACATCAAAGGAGATGTTTACGAAGAAAGGTATTAGGGAAAATCCGAAGGTACAAGAATGTTTTTTCGAAATGTTTTTGAATACATTTTCTGTCACGGTTTCGCTCTAAGCTTGGGAGTTTTCGTATGTGGTTTTTCATTGTCACCCATTTACTAGTCTTTTAGGTTCAATCTACCGTGTTTCACTGCACCTGCACTTCCTGGTTTAGACCCTCATTAGATTATCTCTCTCACTCGCTCCCCTCGTTTCACAATTACAGTAATCATCCGTCTCCCCTGCACTTCCTGGTTTGTGATTATCACGAGTTCATTCAATCATCAGACTCACCTGCACTCCTCGTTAACGCTTGTTTAGTTCCCGGGGTTTCTACTACTTATACTCGCCTCTCTCATTCACTCCTTGTCAGTCCGTCTGCGAACCACGGTGTATTCCCTCGGCAAGCTATTTTGACTCCTGACTTCTCTGCGTCTGTTTGGCTGTGTATTCCCGGTGTTGCTCGTCTTCCTTCTGTTCCTGTGTTCTCCCCTGTCTGTCTGTCAGAATCTCCAGTCCTCCGGTACCGACTCCTGCCTGCCTGACTCCGCCTGACTCTCCAGCCCCTGGTCTCGACCTCCGCCTGCCCTCGACTCGGCTCTGCTCTACTGCCCTGGTAACGACTCCTGTCCGGCTGACTCACCTGCTCCTGGTCTCGACCTCCGCCTGCCCTCGACTCTGCTCTGCTCTACTGCCCTGGTAACGACTCCTGTCCGGCTGACTCACCTGCTCCTGGTCTCGACCTCCGCCTGCCCTCGACTCCGCTCTGCTCTTCTGCCCCTGGTATCGACCATCGCCTGCCCACGACTCTTCGCCCGCTTCCGGGAGTGGGTTTTGACCACCCGTCTGCCTGGGTGTCTCACCGCGTCTTGGTGGATACCTACCGGCTCTCCGGAGCTATTGACTTTGTCCCTATTCCCCCAATCCTTAATAAACTATTGTTGAAGTTACGCTATTGGGTTCATCTGTCTGTCTGTCCGCGTTCCGTGACAGTCTGCCTGGGTGTCTCGCCGCGTCTTGGTGGATACCTACCGGCTCTCCGGAGCTATTGACTTTGTCCCTATTCCCCCAATCCTTAATAAACTATTGTTGAAGTTACGCTATTGGGTTCATCTGTCTGTCTGTCCGCGTTCCGTGACAGTACGGACTGACCACAAAATGGACCCAGCGAACATCAATATGGATCAGGATCAGTCTCCCGAGCCCCCGTCTGCTATCCAGAGACTGGAGCATTCTGAAAGAGAGCTGGGCCGTGTCTCTGGTGATGTAGCATCTCTGATGGGAACGACAGACCACATCCGACAGCTGGTGTTACTGCTTCAACAGCAGGGAGCGGCTCAGGCTCAGCAGCTCGCCCAGATCTCGGCTCGACTCGCATCCTCGGGAGCCAGTGATCCGATGGCTCCCTCTCCTGGGCTCTCAGCTTCGGTTCCGGCTCTGCCTCAAGTGCCTGGTGTCGCTGGTGGCTCCGAGCCCAAGATCGGATTGCCGGAGCGGTTTGGGGGAAACCCCGAGGAGGTGGTAGCGTTTATTACAAACTGTCGGCTCACATTCGACCTCCAGCCGCGAAACTTCGCGTCTGAGGCAGCACGGGTTGCGTTTGCCATAAACCTCCTGACGGGGCGAGCCAGACTTTGGGGAACAGCCGAATACCAGCGCCACTCGCCAGCCTGTCGTTCCTTCGGTGCCTTTGCGGCCGAGTTGCGTAAGGTGTTTGGTGCTGGCGCTCCCACGGCTGACGCCTCCCGGGAATTAATGGAGATGCGCCAGGGTAAACGGACTGTGGCGGACTATTCCATCGACTTTCGGACTATAGCAAGTAGGAGTCACTGGAATGAGGAAGCCCTGGTCGACGCCTTTCTTCACAGTTTGGCGGAGTACATGAAGGACGAGTTGGTTTCTCATGAGTCTCCCACAACACTGGATGATGCAATCGCCCTCTCCATCCGCATCGATCGGCGGGTCCAGGCTCGACGTCGCGAGAGGGGTAGAGGGGCATCGAGTCACCTCTTGCCCGTTAAAAGATCGAGCTCGCCGGAAGTAGAGGGCGTCCGGTTGAGCTCGACCTCCATGAATGCCCCCAGAGGTGACAGACCTTTCCTCCGCGTCATCCTCCAGCTCCCGTCTCAGTCACTTACGCTCACCGCGCTAATTGACTCTGGTTCTGAGGCCAACATAATGGATACCGCTTTTGCCCAGCAGAGGGAGATACAGACCCAGCGGTTACCTTCCCCAGTTCCCGCTCGAGCTCTGGATGGTCGCCTGTTGGGGCAGATCTCTCACATCACCGACTCCGTGGGGCTGCTGTCCTCAGGTAACCACAGGGAAAAGATCCGCTTTCACCTGCTCCCCTCTCCGGGGGAACCGCTTGTCTTAGGACTACCCTGGCTCCGACTGCATAACCCCCGCTTGGATTGGCGAACAGGGACGGTGTTGGAGTGGGGAGTGGAGTGTCACCAAACCTGCCTGCGCTCAGCCGTGCCAGCGTGTCCACCAGCCTCACTCCGGGCTTCCCCAGACATTTCCTCTGTCCCTAGCTGTTACCATGACCTACAGGAGGTATTCAGTAAGGCCAAGGCCACATCCCTGCCTCCGCATCGCCCCTATGACTGCGCGATTGACCTGGTTCCTGGAACATCTCCTCCCCGCGGACGTCTCTACTCTCTTTCCGGTCCCGAGAAGCGAGCCATGGAGGAGTATATAGCCGACGCCCTGGCAGCAGGCATCATTCGTCCCTCGTCTTCCCCAGCGGGCGCGGGGTTTTTCTTCGTGGGAAAAAAGGATGGGTCACTCCGACCCTGTATTGACTACCGTGGGCTTAATGACATCACGGTAAAGAACCGGTACCCTCTGCCCCTGCTCTCCACCGCCTTTGAGCTCCTCCAGGGGGCCACGGTCTTTAGCAAATTGGACCTAAGGAACGCCTATCACTTAGTTCGCATCCGGGAGGGCGATGAGTGGAAGACGGCCTTTAACACCCCCAATGGACATTATGAGTATCTCGTCATGCCTTTTGGATTAACCAACGCCCCGGCCGTCTTCCAAGGGCTAGTCAACGACGTGCTGCGGGATATGTTGGACCGATTTGTCTTTGTGTACCTGGACGACATTTTGATATGTTCCAAAAGCCTAGAGGAACACCGGCAGCACGTCCGACTAGTCCTCAACCGCCTCCTGGAGAATTCACTTTTTGTCAAAGCTGAAAAATGCGAGTTCCATGTCAAGACCGTGGCCTTCCTGGGGTACATTGTGGCAGAGGGTTCCATCAAGATGGATCCGGCCAAGATATCTGCTGTCTCCGCCTGGCCTGTCCCCGAGAACCGCAAGCAACTACAACAGTTTTTGGGGTTTGCGAACTTTTATCGGCGGTTCATTCGCAATTACAGTACTGTTGCTGCTCCTCTGACCGCACTTACCAGTTCCAAGATTCCTTTCACGTGGACAACGGCCGCTGATGGTGCCTTCTCCGACCTCAAGGCTCGCTTTACGTCGGCTCCCATTCTACAGGTCCCCGATCCCGAACGGCAGTTTGTGGTGGAGGTCGACGCATCCGATGTAGGAGTCGGGGCGGTTCTCTCTCAGAGGCGACGGGAGGATGACAAGATGCACCCTTGCGCATTTTTCTCGCGTCGTCTCTCACCGACCGAGCGCAACTACGACATAGGGGACAGGGAGCTACTCGCCGTAAAACTGGCCCTGGAGGAGTGGCGGCACTGGCTGGAGGGGGCGTCCGTCCCCTTCATTGTTTGGACAGATCATAAAAATCTAGAGTATATCCGTTCAGCCAAGAGACTTAACCCCAGACAAGCCCGGTGGTCTTTGTTTTTTTCTAGATTTAATTTTTCTCTCTCTTATCGTCCAGGGTCCCGTAATGTGAAGCCGGACGCCCTCTCCCGCCAGTTCCTGAAGGGAGACGACAGCCTCCAGGGTCCAGCCACCATCCTTCCGGGGTCCCGGGTCGTAGCTGCCCTCACCTGGGACATCGAGAGGCGGGTGCTGAGGGCGCTGCAGGATCAACCCGGTCCTAGCGCTTGCCCGGAGGGCAGGTTGTACGTACCCGAGGCTCTCCGTTCCCAGGTCCTGCAGTGGGGGCATGACTCCCTCCTGGCGTGTCATCCTGGGACGACCCGTACCAGTCATCTCATCGCTCGGCGATTCTGGTGGCCCGACTTGGAGAGGGAGGTCCGTGAGTATGTTTTAGCCTGCCCGGTGTGTAACCGCAACAAGGCCTCCAACAGACCTCCCGCTGGCCTTCTCCAGCCTCTGCCCGTTCCCTCTCGTCCTTGGTCCCACATCAGCTTGGACTTCGTGACTGGACTGCCTGCATCGGAAGGGAAGACGGTGATCCTCACTGTAGTGGATCGATTCAGTAAGATGGCCCACTTCATCCCACTACCCAAGCTTCCGTCCGCTAAAGAGACCGCGCAGGCAGTCCAGCAACATGTGTTCCGCCTCCACGGCATCCCCGCTGATGTGGTATCTGACCGTGGTCCGCAGTTCACCTCCTCTTTTTGGAAGGAGTTCTGCCGGCTACTGGGGGCCACGGTCAGCCTCACTTCTGGATTTCACCCGCAAGCCAACGGTCAATCAGAACGGGCGAACCAAGAGCTGGAGAAGGCCCTGCGCTGCATGGCCTCTCGGGACCCCCTCTCCTGGGCCAGTCGACTGGTGTGGGTCGAGTACGCCCACAACACACTCACCTGTTCCGCTACTGGGATGTCCCCCTTCCAGTGTGTTTATGGATACCAACCACCGCTTTTTCCCAGCCAGGAGGGAGAAGCCTCCTGCCCGTCGGCCCTCGCCAACGCCCGCCGCTGCAGACGGACCTGGGCTCGGGCACGGGCCGCCCTAAGAAGAGCCGTGGCTGCCTATTCCGCGGGGGCTAATCGTCGTCGGACCCCCGCACCTGAGTATCGAGTGGGGCAACGTGTTTGGTTGTCCGCCAGGGACCTCCCTATCCGGGTGGAGTCGCGGAAGTTGGCGGCCCGTTTCCTGGGACCCTTCATGATCGAACGCATCATCAGCCCAACTGCTGTCCGGCTCCGACTCCCTACCACTATGAGGGTTCACCCGACTGTAGGATAGTGTGATTGAGCGGCTGAAGAATTTACCAGGAGATGGTGGTTTTCCATGCAGGAAAGGATTTTTTTATTTTTCTTGTAAGCTGCCGGCAGGGTGACAAACAGGACAAACTAAACACTAAATAACTAACTAAACAAAAAAAAGAGAAAAATACAATAACTCAAAACTTTGTCTAGAGCAGACAATCACCTGGGAGCTCCTCTCACATCAGAGGTCAAAAGTAGACTGAATCAACCACTCCATGGAACCGGTTATATTGTACTTAACCCCTCCCCTCAGGGACTACTTTATCAATAAACCTTAATTATCTGCTGAAACATCAATTGAACTCACCAAACAATTTTAAACACAATAAACTGTGAAAACAAAAGTTACAAAACCAACAGAAAGTAACTACATGCTTTAAACAGCGAAAATAAATCATAAATACAAATCAACACCACATTCCATTTCAAGCTACATATCCCTCCGCGATTTTCGCGCTTCCTCGCGCTTAAGAGGGTCAGACACCATTCCCTCGGCTTGGCCGAGTGGGGAGCAACATCCGTGCAGGTAAGTACAGTTTTTGTTTGTTAAAAATGGTTCATAGTCTCTTCTGCCGTCCGGACACACTGCATGGCGCGCTTCATGCGAATGTGCCGCTATGAGAGGTGTTATGAGAAGCATGTTCACAAGCACAACTTAAAACAAACAATCAAAGTTTACTCCTGCCGCTTCTGTCCCACGGCTCCCCTTTTCCCTGCACAAATGTTTGTTATAAGCACCGAAGCCCGTTTGGGTTCCCCCCCCCCACGAGTTTTAAAACATTGGCCAACACCAGATGAATGTACAGCACTCATAAATGTTCGATAGCGCTTTCAATCGCCCCCAAGCGCTATTTTTAGACCAAACGTTTCTTTTTTTTTTTAACGTGACGGTGGGGCTCACTCCGTCACATTACCCCCTCCTCAAGGCTTTTCGTCCTCGAAAACCCGGGAAAGGTAGTCTGCAGTGATGTTCTCTGGACCCGCCCTGTAACGAACCTCGAACTTGAATGGTTGAAGCGAGAGGTACCACCGGGTGACTCTCGAGTTGGTATCCTTCATCTGGTGCAACCACATCAGAGCTCGATGATCCGTCTCCAGGATGAAGTCGGACCCAACCAGGTAGTATCTCAGCGATTCGAGGGCCCACTTGATCGCCAGGCACTCCTTCTCCACCGTCGAGTAACGTAGCTCACGTGGGAAGAGTTTCCTGCTGAGGTACACCACAGGTTTCTGGTCTCCTGGCTCCCCCTGCAGCAGCACCGCGCCAAGGCCCACTCCTGACGCATCCGTCTGCACGGTGAACGGCCGGCTGAAGTCAGGATTCTGTAATATAGGGTCACTACAGAGACAACTTCTCAGATCGTTAAAAGCTTTTTCACATTCATCAGACCATTGTACCTTATTGGGGTTGGACTTACGGGTTAACTCAATCAATGGGGCAGCACGGTTAGCAAAGCTGGGTACAAATCTACGGTACCACCCCACTACCCCAAGGAAAGAACGTACTTGCTTCTTCGTTGTGGGTCTGGGTGTGTCCATGATTGCACTGACTTTGCCAACTTGAGGCTTGATCTTACCCCCACCAATGACATATCCCAGGTACTGTACCTCGGTCTGAGCCATGGCACACTTCCCTGGGTTCACAGTCAGACCTGCAGCCTGGATTCTCCGGAGCACATCTTGGACTTGGGTCAGGTGCTCTTCCCAGGAGGTGGAGTAGATGATTACATCATCCAGGTAGGCGGATGCATACCCCCGGGCCCCGTCCAGCACCTGATCCATTAGCCGCTGAAATGTGGCTGGTGCCCCCTGCAGGCCGAATGGCATCATTGTGAACTGAAAAAACCCAAAGGGAGTTCTAAAAGCGGTTAGTTCTTTCGTAGCCTCTTCCAGAGGCACCTGCCAATACCCCTTGCTCAGGTCGAGTGTTGTCAAGTACTTGGCTCCCCCTAGCCGATCTATGAGTTCATCAATCCTGGGCATGGGATAAGGATCGAAGGCAGAGATTGCATTCAGCTGTCTAAAGTCCATACAAAATCTTAAACTGCCATCTTTTTTAGGGACAAGTACCACAGGACATGACCACTCACTATGAGAGGGCTCAATGATGCCCATCTCCAGCATGGTCTCGATTTCTTGCCTGATCTTGGGTAGGAGTTGAGCAGGGATGCGGTAGCCTGGCAGTCTCACTGGTCCTGGTGCCTTGAGCTGGATCCGGTGCTGCACCAGCTGCGTTCGTCCTGGAGCCTCCGAGAACACGCCCTCTGGAATGCAGGCCTCCAGCTCCTGTTGACACTCTGGCGAAAGATGAGAGAGATCTGGGCTCACCTCAGCACTCTGCTCCACCGGAAAGAACTGCTCCTCATGATCCTCCTCCTCCTCCACCCGTCTGGCCACGGCTACATTTCGGACTTTCCACTCCTTCAGCATGTTCACATGGAAGGTCTGCTTATCCCTCTTCCGGCCTGGCATGAGAATTTCGTAGGTGACCTGGCCAACCTTCCTGTGGATGGTGAACGGTCCCTGCCATTTTGCCAGGAGGCTGCTCTCCGTCGTGGGCAACAACAGCAGGACCTGCTGTCCCGGCTTGAAGGCACGATCTCTCGCAGACCGGTCGTACCACCGTTTCTGCGTTGCCTGGGCCACCTTCATGTTCTCCTGCACCTGCTCGGTAAGAGACTCCATTTTATCACGCATTTTTATGATGTATGACAGAATGTTCATACCGTGCTGTGGTGACTGGCCCTCCAACGCCTCCTTCATGATGTCCAGTGGGCCCCGCACTTGTCTGCCATAGAGCAACTCAAATGGTGAGAACCCTGTCGAGGCTTGTGGAACTTCACGATACGCAAACAGCAGGTATGGTAGCCATTCGTCCCAGTCTGCGCCAGAATCTGCAACAAACTTGCGTAACATGCTTTTTAATGTCTGGTTAAATCTTTCGACTAACCCGTCAGTTTGAGGATGGTAGGGCGTCGTCTTAATCCCTTTGATACCGAGGTACTGGTAGACCTGTTTGAGCAGCTTGGATGTAAAATTGGTGCCCTGGTCTGTCAGCACCTCCTGAGGGATTCCAACCCTCGTCACCAGTTGCAGAAGTGCATTGGCCACTTGCCTGGCCTTGACTTGCCTCAAGGGGAATGCCTCTGGGTATCTTGTTGCATAGTCCACCACAACCAGGATGTAGCGGTTGCCTCGCCTACTTCGCTCCAGGGGACCCACGATATCCATTCCGATCCTACTAAATGGAACATCTATGATAGGCATAGGAATTAGTGGTACCTTCAGTCCCCCACGGCCTTTTGCCGTCAGCTGGCACTCTGGACAGGACCTGCAGAACTCTACCAAGTGCGTGTAGATATTTGGCCAGTAAAATCTCCTGGCTATCCTGTCCCAGCTCTTATTCTGCCCCAAGTGTCCAGCATATGGTACAGAGTGTCCCAGCTCTAAAACCATTGTGTGGAGAGGCTTTGGCACCACTAGCTGTTCTCCTCCATCACCATGGCGATACAAGATTCCCTCCTTCAGCCTAAACTTAGCGCCCTCGGCATTGCCCTCTGAGTCTGGCTGTAAGTCTTTAAAACAGGATTTTAATGTGACATCGGATGCCTGCAGTTCTCTAATGTTAGGTGGTACCTCAAAAGGATTCTGCTCACCGAACTCTGGAAGGGGGAGTGTCTCGGGAAGGCTCGTCCCTCTGAACCGGTCCTGCCTCCGCTGCCGTCTGGTCTTGCGTGGAGGGTCTGCATATGGCAATACGTCCCATGACACGTCCGACCCCGCCTCCTTCGCCTTGGCCCTCGTCAGCACCATGTTGCATTCCACAGGATCCATCAGATGCACCAGCCCCGGAATGTCCCTACCCAGCACCACTGGATGAGGCAAGTGCTCTGCTACACCCACAGTCACCAGATACTCCTGCCCTGCTATCTGCATGTAGATGTCTGCTGTTGGGTATGACCTCACATCTCCATGAACACAGCGTATCTGAACAGGGAGATCTGTCTGCACAGTGTCCTTTGGCACCCATCTGGCACCCACCAAGGTCTGGCTGCTTCCTGTGTCGATCAGGGCCTTGAGCCGCCGTCCCCTGATGACCACCTCCACCAAGGACTCTTGTTGGCTGTCCATCTCACCAGTGCCCTCTGTAGGAGTGAAGCACATATTAGCATCCTTGGGCTTTCGGTTGGGGCATTTAGGTTTGATGTGACCCGTCTGGCCACAATGGTAACACACGGGCTGAGCTTTAATGTCTCTGGGTGGCCCTGGTGTTGGTGGGCCCTGGTCACTGTTACCCAGGTTAGCAGACTGCCCACAATCTGCCTTAGCTGGCATTGGTGTGTGGTAGATCCGTGTTGCCCCCAGCTTGTATGGCCTTGCGCTGCTCTGTGCTGCCATGAACGCGCCTGCCAAGCTCACTGCCTCCTTAGCACTCTTGGGGTTGTGCTTCTTAATCCAAAGACGCACCTCGCTGTTCACCATCTTTAGAAACTGTTCCAGCACCAGAAGCTCACCGATCTCCTCCTTGGAACGAGTCTTCGGGCACACCCACTTGTCATACAGGTCTTTCAGACGTACATATAGTTCTCCAGGGGTCTCGTCTTGCAGAACATCCAGTGAACGAAAGCGCTGTCTGTAGGTCTCTGGATTGACCTCAAACTTTTCCAGGATTGCCTTCTTCACTGCGTCATAGTTCATGCTCAGCTCAAAGTCCATGGCAATGTATGCCGCTTTGGCCTTGCCAGTCAGCAAAGGGACTAAGTGCATAGCCCATTGGTCTCTATGGCAACCACTCACACCAGCCATGCGCTCAAAGCCAGTGAGGAAATGTTCAATGTCCTCTCCATCCGCGTACTTCTGCATCTTTGGCCCCCTCCATCCAGCATACGAAACCACATGCGGGTAGACGCCTGGCACAGGACTTGCCACATTACCCTGCCACTGTGTCCATAGAACTGGGGATGCTGGGATGCTTCCTCGAACTGCTGAAGTCACCGCCGGAGCTGCTGTTGCCGCTATCGCCACCTCTGCCTCTGGAGCCGCTGCTGCTGCCGCTGGAGCCGCTGCTGCTGCCGCTGGAGCCGCTGGAGCCGCTGCTGCTGCCGCTGGAGCCGCTGCTGCTGCCGCTGGAGCCGGAGCCACTGCTGCCGCTGGAGCCACTGCCGCTGCTGCTGTTACTGCCATCTGGTTCAAGGGAGCTGGTCTTGCAACTGGACTTGTGACTGCAGATACAGGAGCTGATGCCGACCACCCCAATGGTGCTGACACTCTCTCCTGCCTCTCCCGTGTCACCTCTCCTTGCAGCTGAGTAAATTGATGTTGCAACTGCCTCCACCTCTGCTCCTGCCGGACCAAGTCCTTCTCATAGCGCTGTTCATGCGCTTGTTGTGCCTGCATGAAGCCAGCAAACATCTTCATTAAGTGTGCGATGTCCTTATCCTGTGGTTCATCCTCACTGGATAGCACTTCCTCCATAGGCACTGCTTCACTTTGTGTCATGGTGCTCTTCTTTGTCCTCCTTGTCGGCGCCATTCTACTGCATGCACTCCATGACAAACAAGCCTCAAGCCACTGGTAGTTTTCCGCTGCCACCAAATGTAGGATAGTGTGATTGAGCGGCTGAAGAATTTACCAGGAGATGGTGGTTTTCCATGCAGGAAAGGATTTTTTTATTTTTCTTGTAAGCTGCCGGCAGGGTGACAAACAGGACAAACTAAACACTAAATAACTAACTAAACAAAAAAAAGAGAAAAATACAATAACTCAAAACTTTGTCTAGAGCAGACAATCACCTGGGAGCTCCTCTCACATCAGAGGTCAAAAGTAGACTGAATCAACCACTCCATGGAACCGGTTATATTGTACTTAACCCCTCCCCTCAGGGACTACTTTATCAATAAACCTTAATTATCTGCTGAAACATCAATTGAACTCACCAAACAATTTTAAACACAATAAACTGTGAAAACAAAAGTTACAAAACCAACAGAAAGTAACTACATGCTTTAAACAGCGAAAATAAATCATAAATACAAATCAACACCACATTCCATTTCAAGCTACATATCCCTCCGCGATTTTCGCGCTTCCTCGCGCTTAAGAGGGTCAGACACCATTCCCTCGGCTTGGCCGAGTGGGGAGCAACATCCGTGCAGGTAAGTACAGTTTTTGTTTGTTAAAAATGGTTCATAGTCTCTTCTGCCGTCCGGACACACTGCATGGCGCGCTTCATGCGAATGTGCCGCTATGAGAGGTGTTATGAGAAGCATGTTCACAAGCACAACTTAAAACAAACAATCAAAGTTTACTCCTGCCGCTTCTGTCCCACGGCTCCCCTTTTCCCTGCACAAATGTTTGTTATAAGCACCGAAGCCCGTTTGGGTTCCCCCCCCCCCACGAGTTTTAAAACATTGGCCAACACCAGATGAATGTACAGCACTCATAAATGTTCGATAGCGCTTTCAATCGCCCCCAAGCGCTATTTTTAGACCAAACGTTTCTTTTTTTTTTTAACGTGACGGTGGGGCTCACTCCGTCACACCGACCTTCCACGTGTCCCGGATTAAGCCAGTACGGGTGAGCCCTCATACCCCGGCAGTGCCACCGCCACCCGCTCCTCGCCTCATTGATGGGGGTCCAGTCTACACGGTGCGGCGCCTGCTCCGGTCCCGACGGAGGGGGCGGGGTCTCCACTATCTCGTGGACTGGGAGGGGTATGGTCCTGAGGAGAGGTCCTGGATTCCGGCTAGCCAGATCCTGGACCGCTCACTCATCGTGGAGTTTCACCTTAAGCATCCTGATCAGCCGGCCCTCCGTCGGGGCCGTCCCAGGGGTGCCTCCCAACCAGTCCGGGCTCCCCCGCCTCGGGCTGCTGCTCCGCCTGCCAGGGGAACCCAGGATGCTCAGGAGGATGCTGCCCTGCTATCGGACCGGTCCGAGGAGTTCTGATCCCCTGTCTCTCCCCTTCCCTCCCACCCGGTTGGTGTTTTTCTTTTTCTTTTCTTGGGGCCTTCTGGGGCCGTCCCTTGGGGGGGGGGTTCTGTCACGGTTTCGCTCTAGGCTTGGGAGTTTTCGTATGTGGTTTTTCATTGTCACCCATTTACTAGTCTTTTAGGTTCAATCTACCGTGTTTCACTGCACCTGCACTTCCTGGTTTAGACCCTCATTAGATTATCTCTCTCACTCGCTCCCCTCGTTTCACAATTACAGTAATCATCCGTCTCCCCTGCACTTCCTGGTTTGTGATTATCACGAGTTCATTCAATCATCAGACTCACCTGCACTCCTCGTTAACGCTTGTTTAGTTCCCGGGGTTTCTACTACTTATACTCGCCTCTCTCATTCACTCCTTGTCAGTCCGTCTGCGAACCACGGTGTATTCCCTCGGCAAGCTATTTTGACTCCTGACTTCTCTGCGTCTGTTTGGCTGTGTATTCCCGGTGTTGCTCGTCTTCCGTCTGTTCCTGTGTTCTCCCCTGTCTGTCTGTCAGAATCTCCAGTCCTCCGGTACCGACTCCTGCCTGCCTGACTCCGCCTGACTCTCCAGCCCCTGGTCTCGACCTCCGCCTGCCCTCGACTCGGCTCTGCTCTACTGCCCTGGTAACGACTCCTGTCCGGCTGACTCACCTGCTCCTGGTCTCGACCTCCGCCTGCCCTCGACTCTGCTCTGCTCTACTGCCCTGGTAACGACTCCTGTCCGGCTGACTCACCTGCTCCTGGTCTCGACCTCCGCCTGCC
>CM050205.1:15802500-16262500 GCA_027475355.1 Coilia nasus
AGCACAGGCCTCCTTCTTGCAGCTTTCCTCCAGCTTAATCTGCATCTGAAGACGTACATACAGGTATAGACACACACACACACACACACACACACACACACACACACACACACACACACACACACACACCATTATCATCATCATGATCATCAATACAATAGCACAGGATTAATAATGGGATTATAAGTGATCCCTCTACAGACACTGTCCAATAGGTGTCATACAGGTCATTAAAGCCTTGGGTTTTCTCCTGGTGCATTATTATCCTGAAATGTATAATAGTTTGCATGACATTAACCCCACATCAGCTTACATACATGTGTAAATGCCAAAGCATACACTTACATCCAATTTCAAGGCTTACTAATTTGGCAGACCCTTTTATCTGAAGCGACTAATGTCTTAAGTGAGGAACATTTAAACGTCTGTACTGTGGGGCATCGATAATAGACAGAAATACACCTGTGAGGTATATGACAAAGGTGGTTAAGTGATAAACCTGTTTTAGTTAACCAAGAGGTCCTTGTAAACCTGTTAGTAGAAGAGCCCAGGGCTTCACTGCCTCAACTAAACAAATACTAACGGACACCTCCTCTATCAGGTTTATGGCTGCCCCAGGGTTAAATAAACCAGGTTTGTCACTTACATGGAACTACCTTCATAGTGTACCCTGGAGAACACCTCCCTCATGAGTCAGATAGCATAGCTCACCTGCTGTAACGTTAGCTTTCCCTTCTCAGCCAGAACCAAGGCATTGTCAGCCCCTTCTGCAGCCAGAGCCTTTGATATAAAATCACTGAAAATGAATAACATAAGCTTAAGGTTATGGTAAATTTTCTTATATAGCACATTTTACACAACAGAATTCCAACCAAAGGGCTTTGAAATTAATAATTACATCTAAACAAACAACAATGAACAACTTATAACAAATTCTAAAAAAAAAAACAAAAAAAAACAATAAATGTGCAAAAACTATATATATAATATTTAGGCATATCATTGTATAACAACACATGAAACCATATTAATAAGCAACTGAAAACAATGAAAACCCACTGAAAAATGATTAAATACATGAACAAATAAGCAAGCACACATGAATAATATTAAGTAAATTCTGTTAGTACCAAATGTGATGCAATATAGGCTGTATTTTCTTGTGTTATTGGAGCCAGTGTATTTTCATAGTCTTTCAGTTCAGTAGGAGTATCTTGGCCCTCCTTACATCATTATCCAGGTCAGGATCCAAATGCTGCAAATTTTCTGACTGACTGCCTAATAGAGAAAGGGTCTTAAGTTGCCTATTGCATGTTTTTGTAAGGAGTGAATTGGGAGACCCAGTGCAACGCCTCTTCCACAAATCCTGATGTCAACATGTTTTCACTTAAACTGATGAAATGCTGAAACAGTTATATCATTTCATTTCAACTTGTACCAACGTATTCGTCTTTACATATTGTTCATCTTCAGTTGGTACAGCAGATAGTAACTACTAACAATTGTTAGCGAAGGCATTTGTTCGATTTATACGACAAATCAGTTAGTTGAAAACTAACCAACAACTTTTCCAACATGTCTCTGTGGTTACTGTTGTAGCCTACAGCTTACCTGGGAAGACCGAGGGATTTCTCATATGCCAGAAAGGACTGGGGTGGACGAGTGGTCAGGACACCACCCCACAAGTTAAACAGCACAGCTCTTTTCAGCGCCATAGCGAAAAGTGAAACAAGTTGGACTGAAGACTACACTACAGCACAGTAGTAGGCTGGCCCATCTCAGACAGCCCTTATTGAAATCCTACGAAACATCTGTTACGTAAACGGCCACTGGCCGTCCATCAGGCGCATTCTAACTACGTTGGAAGGGGCGAACAGACCCCAGTCTCTGACAAAACGGTAAAAAAAATGCTCAAAGATGTCAACAGGCTGGGTTGTTTTTAAGCAGCTCACATACGCTTCGCGCCGTTAAATAGGCTAAACTGAAATCTATATCACAATAAATTCATATCCTGCACACACTGACAAGTAGCATTATGTCTGAGAGATTAGTTCGCAGCCCACCTTTGCTGCTCCATTCACCGACAAATCGGCTGGAAATTAGGACGATTTAGCACTCACTTTTCAGGCGAGTAAAACATTAAGAATTTGCCTCCCCCTAGCGTACTTAGGCTATTGCACTTCAACAAAAAACAAAGTTTTAAAGTGGAGTGGTCCAGTCATGTACCCTTTAAGCCAACAACTCATGCAGGTTCATCTTAATGCGTTTCCTGAACCATCAGGTGCGCATAAGACAATTAAGCAAAGTGACCTTTGCACATAAAGTATTGAAGTTGGCTATTTAAACACCACTTAGACTGCAGGATTATGCAGGCGTTTGCATAAATTGAATAATCATTTACTGACTATCGGGGATTCTTAAGTGTAGGCTACCCATGTGACGATGCTTCTGGCTCGCGCCTCTAACGGTGTTGGCTAGGAAGCGAATCGTACTGGCCACGGGATATATGTCACCGCGAGACAGCATAGCACACTGCCTCTGTGACCAAGCTGGACTAAGCTATGAAATGGATGTACGAGTTCAGATAAGGCTAACTTTCCGTATCTGCGTCTACGGGAGGCTGTGATATGGAACGGGCTTTGTTAATATTTTTCCTGAGGATCACTTTGCTTGGCTGCCTTGCTTTAACCCGAAGTGAGTATCTATGACAGGGATTTACGCATGCGAATGTGATGAATGACGAGTTACTTTGTTTCTTTTTTTGGTAGTTTTATATTCTTTATTTATGTATTTATTTATTTTGAAATATGCCTGCAACGTGGTATGACAATCTGTCTTCAGAATTGAGGCTTATTGAGGCAATTTGATGCTTAGAGACTAAACTTTGCCGTTTAATGTAAGGCAATTGTCTCATTTCGTAGGATTTATTTCGTATACTGGGTTAGGTTGGTAGGCTTCAAGTTTTGCTAAATGTGCTCATGTTAATAAAATTACATTATGAGTGTGTGTGTGTGTGTGTGTGTGTGCGCGCGCGCGTGTGTGTGTGTGAGAGAGAGAGAGAGAGATTCGGTGTATTTATATCAGAAAAGAGTATGCTCAAAAGTTAGGCAACTCTAATGACAATTTCTCTAGAAACAATTGCAAATGTAGTCAGCTTGACAAGCCGATTCCACCATTCAGTGTCTCTCAGATTAGTTTATCATACTACTGACTTTATGAGTTTACATTGTGCTGTGGAAATGTTAGCAAGTATAAGTTAATAAGAGCAATTGTTGCATGTTGATGAGGATGCTGCATCCTGTGTGTGTGTGTGTGTGTGTGTGTGTGTGTGTGTGTGTGTAAATATAAAAGCAATAATGCATGTCTGTTGCATTATAGTGAGGTATTTGTATTCCCTCCAATCTTAAACTAGTGGTGAAATAGATGCTTACCAGGCTTGCCCTTGTTTAAAAAAAGACCCCCCCTATCATTGTGATGGAAGTCTAATAGAAATTGACTGATGTTATTAAGGCATGATTAGTAATTACCCTGTGAAAGATGCTTTGCATGGCCAGGTTGTCCCATTAATTTATGTGCCAGTAACCACAGTATTTGCTGAGATAAGTAAGATGCAAACTACGTGTAAAGCTACCTTGGCAGACAAGTGACTGTTTGCATTCACAAGTAGCAGAACGTATGTCTGTGTATCTGCAGAATGGCAGAATAGCAGTTTGGTTTATGTGTAAAGTAAAATACTCATGTCATGCTACAAGAAAAGCCTAAAATGTGTTCACACATCATCATAATCATTATTATTATAATGATGTTGATGATAATAATGATGATGATTTGGCTTTCACAAGGTGACAACGTATCTCCTATAAAGTTTAGCTTTGGTTGTGTCACATCTGGAAGAAGGTTATTAGCGCAATCCAAAAATCTTTGAATTCCTAGCCTTAGAACCATTACTGCTCTAGAGATGATAATTTCCTGATTACCTGTTTAGTTTGACAACTGCCATAGCCCTGGCTTCAAGCTTAGTAGCCAGTCAAGTCAGAAGTCAGAACAACACACACAATTTTAGTTCGGGTCCAGTCCTGCACTCATATCATATTTCACATTAGTATCCTCTTTTATTGTTTACTGTCAGAATTTAGGTTCTCGTGTATGAAATTGGATCAGCAGCTGATTCAGTAGTTCACTGTTGTCTCGTCCGCCTCGTCTGTCTGTTTGCAGCTGTGGCAGGGGACCAGTGGACTCACGCACATGCTGAAGACCTGCTCTTCAAAAAGCTTTTTGAGAGATATAACAAGTGGTCACGGCCAGTGCGTAACATCACAGATGTTGTCATCGTCAAATTTGGCCTCTCCATTGCTCAGCTGATTGATGTGGTTAGTGTTATTTTTCTTCATCTGGTAATCTGGTGTAACTTGGTTGAATGTTTTGTTTGTTGTGTTGTGTGACGTCATTCAGATGTTTAAGTCGACTTATTGCTGTGTAAATCAGCTCTGCTGATGGCTTCCAGATGTCTGCTGAATATCATTAGCATGCTTTTTCTGCTGTGTTTGAGTCTCCTTTTCAACAGGACACCCAGGCATTTGTTGTAGCATTACCAAACAATCAATTTAGCATATTCATAATTGCAGTGACTCACTTTGCCTCCATGGAAATAATATTTTTCCACAAGGTATGTCTTTGTGTGGCAACTCAATAGGGCTTGATTGACATGGTGCTTTTAATGCAGTAACCCTTTGATCCCCCAGATTTCTTCGATCACTTGTATATGTTTGGAAAATTCATACTGTGTGAAGAACAGTTGCTTTATTATGCATTAGCAATGTGGGGCTAAATTGGCCCCACTGATTGCATTAGCTACCGCCCACTACCCTTGTGGGTAGCAGGCTACTGAGTGAGAGTGTGATGTATGGGGCTCTATTGACTGCAGTGCACTCAGTTTCCTGTGACCCCATGCTGAACTGGTCCACCCTCAGACATAATTATCCGGCCACTCCACTCGCCCTTTCTGTCTCCCCACAGGACGAGAAGAACCAGATGATGACCACCAACGTATGGCTAAAGCAGGTGATTGACAGATACTGCAATTTCAGTGCGCTACCAGCTACTGTCCCGTGGTCTGAATCTGTGACGTTTGTGCTTTATTCTTACACCTGCCCTTCACTGTTACAGTATATTTTTAGTACAGTGTTAACATGACAGTGCAGCCTCCCACTAACCCTTAAAAAAAACAGACCTGAAATTTTTTTGTCAAGCACTTTGAGCTACATCCACTGTAGAAAAAAAGGCTTAATTAATATGTGTTTTTATTATTATTATAATTACTACTACTTTTACTATCGCTACTACTACTACTCCTACTGTTACTATTACCGTAATACTCATTACATGTGTAAGAAGAACAAGACGTGATGAGAAGGCTGAGTGCCTCAGAAACTAGGTGGATGAATGATGCTGTGCGTCATTATCCATGTGATGGACATTGATCGTGCTCTGTCATCGAATCTTAGGAGTGGAATGATTACAAGCTGCGCTGGAACCCCTCCGACTATGACAATGTCACATCCATCAGAGTCCCCTCTCAACTCATCTGGGTTCCAGATATTGTCCTTTATAATAAGTAAGTACACCTGCGTAAATAAATACAACACACCATAAATTATTAACCAACATATCAACATCCGTTTGTGCATCCAGTTGTATTACATCCAATCCAATTCCGCATACTACTAAAACATTTAGGTTAGGGATTGTAGCTACATATCTTTACTGCAAGACCCCTATGCAATTTCTTCTAATTTGGCATCATCTTAAGGTTGCTCGTGAGTTTTGCTCAAATCCAATTTCTGGTGATGGTTATCAAATTACTCAGGAATTACTCAAAATCATTACTTATAGTAAGTCTTCACACAGAATTTTGTCATTTATCAACACTCATAGACCTATCATAATCACTTAGTATTTTACAACTGATGTGTCGAATTGCACTGTCAAACCTCATTTTGAGACAGTATAAAATATTTATTTTATCTAAATAACATGTCCACTCACTCTGCAGTATCTGCAATTAAGACTAATCATTCTCTGTCCTGGCCTAATCGAGTTGAATGGGGTGGAGGAGTGGACAAGCTGGGCAGTGAAATACGGACTGCTGATGTATCATCTAGGATGACCACTGTCAATTGCTAATGAAATGAAATCCAGAGTTGCACGACTTTGCCTCTGCAGCAGCATCCTCTTGATTAGCCCTGGCACAGACCTCTACCAGACATCTCTGTGTCTGCAGGAGGAAAGTTTACATTTACATTTACATTACACTTAGCTGACGCTCTTATCCAGAGCGACTTACAGATATTTACAGGGTTTCAGTTACAGTCCCTGGAGCAGTGAGGGGGTTAGATGCCTTTCTCAAGGGCATCTCAACCATGGGTAGGGTGGGATTCAAACCAGCAACCTTCCGATTGCAAGACCACCTCCCTAACTGCTAGACCACAGCTGCCCAAAGTTGACTTTGTCTTGCATCAAAAGATTTCTCTAAAGATTGGAGTTATTTAAAGAGATGTAAAAAGGTTAGATACGCAAGGAACACTGGGAAATTCACAGAGTAGTTATTTAAAATGTGCTTTTAAAAGTATCCCTGGCCTGGATGAAAAGTCTCTACATCAATCAGAGTATTTGCTTTCTTTGACTTTTAATATTTAATGGAGTGCTCTCATTTCTTTGTGTTGCTTACAATGAGTTTGTTCAGCTTTATTTTTTTCCAAAGAAGGTTCTCGGTAATCCCTTTTATGACATTTTTTATGAAGTTGGGATTGTTATTATTTTCTTTAATTTTTCTTAAATCTTTGAAATTCACTCTATGCAGGAACAAAGGCATGACATGATTGCTCGCATGCAAGTTGTCACACCTTTGACTTATCAAGTAATTGCAGACATTAATTATTTTAAAACTATTTCTAGGAGTAAATTTAAACCCATCTAAATATATTTGCATTGCATGCAATGCATTTTTCTTAAATTTTAATTGTACACACACAAACCCACATAGGGTAATTTACATGTGATGTAATAGCAATGGACTTGTGAGCAGCACGACATCAGTATAAGCTCAGATATGCGGCGTGTTGACCTGTGATTTCCTCCTTTTAGTGCAGACGGCGAGTTTGCCGTGACTCACATGACCAAAGCCCACCTGTTCTACACAGGCCAGGTGCGCTGGGTGCCCCCGGCCATCTACAAGAGCTCCTGCAGCATTGACGTCACCTTCTTCCCATTCGACCAGCAGAGCTGCAAGATGAAGTTCGGCTCGTGGACCTACGACAAGGCCAAGATCGACCTGGAGCGCATCGAGAACACGGTGGACCTGAAGGACTACTGGGAGAGCGGCGAGTGGGCCATCGTGGACGCCGTGGGCACCTACAACACCAAGAAGTACGACTGCTGCCACGAGATCTACGTGGACATCACCTACTACTTCATCATCCGCCGGCTGCCGCTCTTCTACACCATCAACCTCATCATCCCCTGCCTGCTCATCTCCTGCCTGACCGTGCTGGTCTTCTACCTGCCGTCCGACTGCGGCGAGAAGATCACGCTGTGCATCTCGGTGCTGCTGTCCCTCACCGTCTTCCTGCTGCTCATCACCGAGATCATCCCGTCCACGTCGCTGGTCATCCCGCTCATCGGCGAGTACCTGCTCTTCACCATGATCTTCGTCACGCTCTCCATCGTCATCACCGTCTTCGTGCTGAACGTGCACCACCGCTCGCCCAGCACGCACGAGATGCCCCGCTGGGTGCACACCATCTTCCTGGAGCTCATCCCGCGCTGGCTCTTCATGCGGAGGCCGGCGCCCAACGCCAAGCGCCGACGCCTGCTGGGGGGTCTGCAGGCCAAGAAGGGGGTGTCCCACTGTCCCAACCACACCCACACCCACACCCACACCCACAACCATGCCCTGGTAGCCAACCACAACCCCGCACCACAGACCTCCAGCCTCAGCACCTCCAAGAGCTGGCTGCAGGAGGACACAGACGTGGACCAGATGCCTGTCAGCCAGGAGGGCCAGGTGGGCGGCCTGAGGCTGGGCACGTGGAGGGGGGTGCCAGCCTCTTACTCCTTCCCCATGCTCCACCTGCCGGACGTGGAGCAGCCGGGCAGGAAAGCTGCCTCTCAGCCCCAGCAGAGGTGCTTGTGTTTGGGGTGCCTGCAGCAGCCAGACCCGGCCCTGTGCCTCTCTCCCAGGGTGCTCCACGCTCTGGAGGGGGTCCGCTACATCGCCGATCACCTGCGCGCCGAGGATGCTGACTTCTGCGTAAGTGTCCACCTCAATCGCAAACATATGCACACATGCACACACACACACACACACACACACACACACACACACACACACACACACACACACATATTAACAGAGAGAGAGGAAGCCTCTCCTCCTCTCCTTCTACCTTTCCCTTCCCTGAAAGATAAATTACTTAGATACGAATTCCACATTGCGCTTGTGTCTGCCCAATGCTGACATCAGCAGCACATGCCAACAAAAAGCTGATTTGGGGAGCGTCCCCATAAATCACCTAACGCGATGTGCTGCTTGTCCGCTCCCGTCCTGCAGGTGAAGGAGGACTGGAAGTGTGTGGCCATGGTGATTGACCGTGATTTGCTGTTTGTCTGCTCCCGTCCTGCAGGTGAAGGAGGACTGGAAGTATGTGGCCATGGTGATTGACCGTATCTTTCTGTGGATGTTCATCATCGTGTGCCTGCTGGGAACCATCGGCCTCTTCCTGCCACCTTGGCTCTCAGGAATGATCTAGGTCACTGCTCTGGGGCTCGGTGATAACAGGCCTACACACACACACACACATCAACACGCACACACATAAACACGCACACATGCACACACACGCACAGACACACACAGGCAAACACACAGACACACTCGCACACATGCACACACACACACACTCACATGCATCGACATACACACACACACTGACATAAATACATCAACAAACATATTCATACACAAGCACACACACACACATACATAGGCAAAACATACACACTCTCACAGGGAGAAAGACACACACACACAATCACACACTCACTTACTTCCACACACACACTTCCACACACACACACACACACACACACATACAGGCAAAACATACACACTCTCACAGGGAGACACACACACATACACACAATCACACACTCACTCACTTCCACACACACACTTCCACACACACACACACACACACACACACCTCCTTACACACAGACACACACACACTTACATACACACACATGCACACACACATGCACACACACACTCACACACATATGCACACACACACACACACACACACACACACACACACACACACACGAGCCACTGTCACCGGCAGAGGAGCCATTGGGGCCATGCCCGGTCTCAGCTCCCCCTGTCAGAGGCCGACCCTATCTGTACCTGAGACAAGCAGATACACACATACACACACAGTCACACACACACACACTTACACACACACACGCACACACACACTCACTCACACACACATACATACACACACACACACGAGCCACTGTCACAGGTGGAGGAGCCACTGGGGCCAGCTCCCCCTGTCAGAGGCCGACCCTATCTGTACCTGAGACAAGCACAGCAGAGCAGGGAGGCAAAGTGTCCTTCACTTCGCTGGACTAACTACCTGAGGTCTTGAAGAATACGAAAAGGATTGGACTGGAGGCTTGAATTATTATTTGTTTATTCCTTTTGATTACTAACGCCGTACTAAGGAATACTACAAAGTAATCCCTTTGAATACTAATTTTGCAAAGGAATAACATGCTGTTGTCAATGAGAGCTGTTATTATAGGTTGAAAGGGATTGTAAGAGACTGTTTCAGTTCTGGATTGATTATATGATGCTATTATTAAATAAACTTTGGTCCAGTAATTACATCAGGAGTGTATTAGGAAATGTGCAACAGTAATCTCATTTCGTCTGTACTGTTGTTAGCTGTAAAGATCTAACATTTTACCCTTAGCCTAACTGTTTTTGTACATATTACGTGCACTCAGTTGGTCTGTACAATTTCAAAGTACACATAATGGTGCTCACTCAGATAGGTGGTACATACCAGTATGTGTGTAGGCCTAAAACCAAATAACAAAAGAAATACAGCCCTTATATCGTTATACTAAATTGCTATAGTATATTTTATTGTTGTGTGAGACTGGTGGGGCTGGTTAATTAGTTTAATGGGTAGATTGTCTTTAATCTAGCAGTGTCTTCAATAGCTCCTCTCATGATGAAATGACTCAGTGATATGAGACTTTCCATTTACGGCTTCCCTGCCTCTGACAGGGTTACCGTGGTGAAGGTCAGAGTTCAACGCAGGTCTCCGTGCCTGACCTCATATCTATGCATCATTATCATCCCTTTCCCGCACCGGTCAGCACAATGTCCCCTTAATCCAGTTCCAGGTCAGATCATTCTCGTCGCATTGATCAGGAGAAGACAGATTGGAGCCACGTCAGCGACGGAGAAATGAGGAGAGGTAAAGAGCATCGAGATATCTCCTCAGCCCGACCTTAGACGACTGGGGCTGAACTCCATTCAAATTCCATCTTTCACAAACGCATAAGATGAGTCACTGGGGATTTTTCGATTAGTCCTTTGTAAGGGAATGTCAGCGTAAAAGGGACAGAGCAGACTATAGTCCTGCAGAGAGAAGGGCTTAAGTGCGGTAACATGGTATAGAGTGGACCAGGTGGAAGGTTGTACAGTATCTTGGCCGTACACCCAATCTTGGCTGCTCGGCATTTGCTTTTATGGGGGTTATGGGGTATTGTGACTAATACTTCATATTATTTACAACTGATAATAATAGGAATAAGAAGAAGCAAAAATGTAGTAAAGGTTGGTGGTTTGAAACCAGGAAGAGCTTATTTATTAAAAAAATGGTATCACCTTAAACCAGGGCCTAAGTACTGATTTTAAACAAAGAAAAACACATCAAATATAAATATATTAATATATATATTAAGTGAATATATAAAGATTGCAAATGGTTCTTTTTAATGTTGTTAGAATGACTGCTAAGTGCCCTGGGCAACAGTGGAAGGGGGGATGTGAGGTAATTAGATTGAGTAATTAATTAGCCCTCCCATGGCAACAAATGAAGAGTGAGACATTCATCCTAATCATTGATTTGGCTAGAGTGCTTCCCGGTCTTTGTGGCTGTAAATTGACCTGACCTACTGAAGGAAATTACTGTAAATAAGCGCATCAGTCAATCACATTTTTAATTTCTGTAACTGTGCGGAGGTCTGGTGGTGTACACTGATGTTGCCCTTTCACAGATCTCCTTCCCTGGCTTCAGTGTTTAGTCTGAGATCAATGAACCTTTCTGGCAAGGCCAAATAAGGTTGACAACCGTGAGGAGGCCCTGTTTACGTAAACACAGGAAATTGCTAGTCACTTGGGTTTGTGAAAGAAGGTTTCCCTCTGGTGGCCACACAATACACTCCAGTAAGTCTGTGGGCCACGTCATTACCGTGATCCAGCGTCAGAGTTTATGTTTAAAAGGCTGAAGCTGACAGTGTTTCTAAATCATGTAAACAAGACATGAAACACTGCTAAGAAACGTATGTTAATTAGAGCCATACAATACTGGATTAATTTTAGGCACACTGGATAATTATATATTTATTTCATACAAATTCTGAGTTTAAACCTCCATCAGAAACTTTGGACACACAATAACATTCATGTCTTTCATGTCTTTCAAAAAAATAAACACCCTTTTGCTCTTGAAAAATATTAAGTACCACGGTATAAAAAATTATGTTCAAGAGTTCATTTTCCTGATGTTGCACTAAAGGCTCAATACATTCAGCTACTTAGAACATGGTCCTCTGGTGTAGACTTGGGACTTAGTCTGCAAATGTGTATTTGACTGGTTTTTAGTACATGCACATGTACATATAGAACATTCTATTTTACATATAACTTATTTCACAAATTATTTCAGAAATGAATGAATGACCCATTGAATGAAACACCATGTGTCTGAAATGGGTACCAGAGGGTTTTTTCAGACACTCCCCAGGGGACCTAAGAAATGATTTCAGTTCTATAGAGACCGCGCGGAAAGTGAACCTGCACAAAAAGTTGAAATGCCATTAGGATCCTTGTGATTTGATAAATACTACATAGCATAGATTTTAGGGAAAAAAAACTGCTAATGAGGCAATTAAAGATCTGAAATGAACTGGATTCAGGAACTCTGGATTCCTTGACCCCCCCAACCCCCCCCCCCCCCCCCCCCCCGGCTAAATGTCTCTACACTAGGGAGTCCCAAGGGGCTCAGGGGTCAAGGATGGATGGTGGCCCAGATGGGCCTAAGTTGGCTCGGGGGCTGGTTTGGCTAAGTTGGCCCGCACCCGGGCCTGGTCCACGGCATCCAGGAGGTTTTTGGAGTCCATGGCCAGCGTGTGCGCGGCCGCCAGCATCTGCTTCTTGCACTCCTCTTTCAGCGAGGTGACGGCGTTCTGCTGAGCCAGCCGCATCTTACTGATCAACTCCGCCAAGTCTTTATTCAGCAGCTTCTGAGTGCCCTCAATCTGTGTGTGTGTGTGTGTGTGTGTGTGTGTGTGTGTGTGTGTGTGTGTGTGTGTGATGAGTGTGTATGTAGGTGATTGTGTGTGTGTGTGTGTGTGTGTGTGTGTGTGTGTGTGTGTGTGATGAGTGTGTATGTAGTTGATTGTGTGTGTGTGTGTGTGTGATGAGTGTGTATGTAGGTGATTGTGTGTGTGTGTGTGTGTGTGTGTGTGTGTGTGTGTGATGAGTGTGTATGTAGTTGATTGTGTGTGTGTGTGTGTGTGTGATGAGTGTGTATGTAGGTGATTGTGTGTGTGTATGTAGTTGATTGTGTGTGTGTGTGTGTGTGTGATGAGTGTGTATGTAGGTGATTGTGTGTGTGTGTGTGTGTGTGTGTGTGTGATGAGTGTGTATGTAGGTGATTGTGTGTGTGAGAGAGAGAATGAGAGCAAGAGACAAAGGGGGTGTATAATATGGGAGGAGAAGAAAAGCATTTGATCAGACATGGTTTTCAACCACTGAGTCTTGTGATTTTGTATTATTCAATGTCAAAAATCAGCCTTCGTCCTTGACGTGGTCTGGGAAGTTATGGTTTGTGTTTGAGGGTGTAATACCTCTGTCTTGCTGGACTTGTCCAAGTTTGGAAGAGCTTCATCCACACTATTGATTAGTTTCCGTAGGGTCAGCCCAACGGACTGAGATAAACATACAGAAAGAAAACAAGAAATGACAACCACATGACAAACTAACTATGCACATTCTCACTTCCATAGGACCTGTGAAAAACAGCTTGGGTGTGTCCCTCATCAGAACACTCATACAGTGCTACTTAAATAATTATTTAAGTTTACTTAAATAACATTTGTCAGACACTTGGATTTCTTCTGCGGGCCAATTTATAGTCAAGTTAATTGACTAAGACAAGTTAGGACAATTAAGACAAATGTGGCTTGACAAAATATGAGTAACAGAGACAACATGTCTGTCTGCTAGGGTGTCTGAGAGCTTGTGTACGTCAAAACATTTGAAACAGTGCAGATATTGCATACTCAGATTGAACAACAACTCAAGCACATGCAAGTTGGCATAGAAACCACATGTTGTGTTTTTATTGGTTCTACAACATTTTTTGTCTTTTGAGAACTCTTTTTTGTGGAGCTACACTTGTAGCCTGAACTATAAATTGGCCTTAAGTATTCACATTACATAGTTTATGAAAACAAATGTTTCAGATGGTGATTGTTCACTGGAGTTCTCCATCTTCATACCTTTACTAAGTTCACATATTCAGACGGGGGCAGCATGTTGACGTCATTCTTCAGCTGAACCACCATTTTCACCATCTCCATGACATTCTGGTACACCGCATCCTCCGTCCGGTCTAACTCTGCAGTGGGGGCAGGCTACAGGGTCGAGGGGTGGGGTGGGATGGGGGGGGTGGGGCAGTCGGGGGTCAATTAACATGGTTGCTTGTACTAGAAACAGTTATAGATCTGTCAGTAGTTATGTTTATCTGCTCCCACATGCATTTTGCAAATGCATCCTGTCTGTTGAGTCAGGCATGCAAACCTTGGGCCAAGTTATTTATGCAAGCAAACCTTGTTGCCAAATTATTCGGCGTGATGGCTGTCAACATTCTGTTATGCTGCAGCAAGAGTGGTGCTGAAACCCAACCCGCCCCGCTGCCACCGAACAACAAAGACCCCGGCAACTTTTTAAGAGGCCTAATAAGCAGCCACGTGACTGGCTGGGTGCCCTAGGCTCTGACTGAAGCCCCGCTGCTTTGATGGCAAACAGCTGCCAGACGGCAGACTAATGGAGGCGAAGGGCAGCACGTGGGGCGCAAGCGTTGGCAGACGGCTTCAAAGAGCGGTGCCGCTGCCTTGGCGCAGGTCCAGCCTGCCTTTAATGAGGAAATTACCTGGGCGGTCAGTCGAGGAGGCTTTTCTGGAGGACCTTTGAACTGGGCTTCAGGACAGAAGAGAGAGAGGGAGTGAGGGAGGGAGAGAGAACAGGGGGCAGAGAAAGAGAGGAGATTATGGGAGATATATATAGAAAAAGAGATAGACAGAGACAGAGAGGGAAAGAGAGTAAAGAGTAAAGAAAAGCCAAAAGGAAAAAGGGCATGTTAACTTTAGTGACTCATATATTAGAAAATTATAATAATATTTTATGCTGACAAGCAGGCAGACAACTCATCTCATGTATATTTACTATCAGCCATGACTGATTATACACTCACCATATCCGGTCTCTCCCTCAGACTTCTGTAGGTAACGGAACAGACAGAAATGGCAGAATAACAATGCTGTTCAGTCCACTGATCTTACTTGTAAAGATAAATACCTACTTCAATCCTCTAAGCTTAGATGCAACACATCGTATTTAGATAAGGTACCGGTAGGAGAAAAGTATACATACCATATTTGTTTTTGCTTCGTCCAGTGCCGATGGGTCCTACATGACAGATGGAAACACAGAGATGGAAAACAGTCAAACCAACTGACCCTCAGCGCAGAATAATTAGAAAAAGAGACTCAGGCTCCAGCGCCTCAAAGGCCACAGGAACAAACGGCAGTCTGTGGAAAAAGCCATGACCAGTGTTGACTCATCGAGGCCTATCTGTCTAGTCTTTCACACTGCACCCACAGATTCACACTTCTTCTCATCCCACACGTGGAGGAATGACTGTTTTTGAGCTGCGACCAACTCTCCATCTCCACCTGCCTTTTCCAACACAGTAGCCATCACATGGCCCCTCTGAGGGTAGGTAATGCTCACTGGAGCCTCACAAACACATCAACGCTGTTGCACTGCACTGTTGTTTACCATTTATTTTTCAATAATAATACTGTACTGCACTTAAAGCAGCCCATTTTGGGCAAACTGCTCATCATTGCAAGTAAAAAGTGCAAGTATTTGGAGAAATTGTCTTTGGTTGCTCTGCTAAACCTTGTTACGAGACTGCATTAGTCAGTCAGTAGGTGCTGCACTGTAGAATTTAAAAAATCTCTTTCTTTCTTTCTTTCTTTCTTTCTTTCTTTCTTTCTTTCTTTCTTTCTTTCTTTCATTTGTTTATCTTTCTCTCCGTTTCTCTATTTCTCTCTCTCTCTCTCTCTCTCTCTCTCTCTCACCAGCATTTTCTCCTCCTGTTTGAGCCAGTCGTTGTCCTCCTCCATCTGTTGTTTCTGTCTCTTCAGGGTGTCCTGCATGTGCTGCTTCTGCATCTCCCACAGCATCTGAGTGTCCTCCCTGCTGGACAGCCCTTCTTGCTCCTGCCCCGCACACACACACACACACACACACACACATATTGGGTTAGACCTACAAATATACACTGACACACACATACACACACATATTGTGTTAGACCTACAAACACATACTGCCACACACACACACACACATATTGGCTTAGACCTACAAACACATACTGCCACACACACACACACACACACATTGGCTTAGACCTACAAACACACACTGACACACACATACACACACATATTGGCTTAGACCTACAAACACACACTGACACACACACACACACATATTGGCTTAGACCTACAAACACACTGCCACACACATACACACACATATTGGGTTAGACCTACAAACACATACTGCCACACACACACACACACATTGGCTTAGACCTACAAACACACACTGACACACACATACACACACATATTGGATTAGACCTACAAACACATACTGACACACACACAGACACACACATATAGGGTTAGACCTACACACACACACTGACACAAAAACATGCATACACATAGTGTACACACACACACACACACACACACACACATAGGGTTAGACCTACACACACAAACGGACACAAACATGCATACACATACACACACACACACACACACACACACACATACACAAATATATAGGGTTAGACCTACACACACACACACACACACACTGACAAACAAACATGCATACACATACAGTACACACACACACACACATGCATGCATGCACACACACAAACACACACACACAATAATTAGCTGAATGCTATTTATGTAACTTATACTTCTCTGTTTTCACTCTGTGCACACACACACACACACACACACACAGAGTAAGGCCTGCACACACACATACTCACACAGTCAAATGTGCACACACATACACACGTGCATACATACCCACAGACACAAAACCACATATATTCTCACATCTAAACACAGAACTATCCCTATAGTGTGTTACACGTACACTGAGAGCAGAAAACCATTCTGCACACAACTTAGTTTCACTCAGTCAAAACTATGAATGCACACCCACTGTTACATCTCCCAAGTGAAGAACGAGGTAGAAAAATAATGAGTAGATCAGTTGAGCCCAAGAAAGATGCCTTACAAAATGAGTGTTATTATTGTTATTGTTGTTAGCTGGGAGGTTCTCTTCATATGGGAGATTTAACAGTGAGTTGGCCAAGCTGGCAAGAGCACACTCTGTGTGTGGCTTCTGTGAGAACTAGAACTGTTACAAAGTCATTTATATTAAAGATTCAAAACAAGCATGATTACAGTGCTGGTTTTCCATACATATATAACAGGCACTATATGTAGAACTGTGGACAAAATTGGTACTGTAATTACATTTTTAGTACTATCAAGCCCTGTGCAAATATTCTGGCTGAATTACTGTTGTCAGTAAAAAACATTGTTCCCTAGTAATGTCTGGTTGATATATATGAACCATTTTATGATTACTTGCCATGAAATTCCTACATACAGCACCTATAAGCCAAGGCCTAGATTAAAACATTAAAAAGCACTGAAAAAAGCTTTTACTCTGGGACTACGCTAAATGCATGCATGGAGAACCAGTCCAAAGTGTATAACCTATAGTTCTCTACCTCGGAATACAGAAATGCTCAGATGTTGAAACACTAATACAGAAATACTGTGGAAATAAATAGATCTGTGTGAGTGCTCATGCTGTCAAGTTGGCCGTGATGGTCTGCTTTGGGAGGCTGTCCTCTGGCTAGCTAGCAGTCTGCGCAGCGCTAGCAGCGCTCTTACCCCCAGGCTGCGTCGGCGTGGCGACAGGGGCAGCGTGAGCGTGCTGCTGCCCTGCAGGAAGGAGGCGCGGGGGTCCGGGGGGCTAGCGATGGCGGGCGAGCTGGCACACAGCGCCTCAGGCAGCTGGGGATGCGCAAGGGCAGGTGGCAGAGAGAGAGAGAGACAGAGCCAGGGGGCCACACATTTATAACACACAGACACACATACAGGTACACACGCACACATACACACACATACACACGCACACACACACACACACACACACGCACACACCGGATACACACACTCACACATACACACACATAGATGCATTTATAAGCTGCGCTTGCAAGCACAGCAAAAATACACTCAACAACCACCCACACACAGAAACATACACATGTACACAGAAATACTTACATACTAGCACTACATAACACTGTAACACTGCACTACGTTCTAAGACAGCCAACCTGACAGGCATCGCCCTGCGTACTGTAATTATCATTTATTTAACTTATACTATCACTGTAATCATTTCCACCATTATGTTACTGCTATCTGCACTCTATCTGTTTTACTGTTATCTGTTAAATATGAATTGCACTATAATATCAAGACAGTCCATCTGTTTTTTTAGCTGCCTACTGCACATATTGGAATAGGTGGGTGAAAATGCCTTGATACCTCCATCTATTTATGCTGTCAGTCACACCAGTCACTTTATTGTCATACCTGCTGCTGATATGTGCCTGTTTACCTCCAGGCTTTGCACAAGTCTATGCACAGTCTATGCAACTTTTTACAGACAGTAGCTCATATTAGTTATTGTACAGTCTATGTTAATTCTTGTACTTAATTCTTGTACTTAGTAGTTTTTATAGTAGGTTTATTGTACATATCTCTCCTTGTTATTTATGTGTGCACATTATGGGGAAGCTTGTAATCTCATTATACTTGTATAATGACAATAAAGGCATTCTATTCTATCTATTCTATTCTATTCTATTCTATACTAAAATAATGTGCTATGCTCATGAGGACAGAAAAACCACACACTAAAACCACACACACACACACACACACATTGATACACGAAGGCACATGAAGTATGCCAAATAAACACAGGTACAGGCAACAACATAACCCGAAAACACTAAGCCCAGAAGCAGAGGATCTGTGATATTTCACGCAAGGCACAGAAAATGCAACGATGCCACAGATTTATTCACACAGCGAGAGCCACTAGCACGTCACATGTCCAGCCACTAGCTAGCACTGCTACGGAGAGAACCTTGAGGACACACAGAGCCGGCATTTCACACATACTGTAGCACACACACACTCATGTCAAGGCTGCCTAATACACATTCCATACACACTGCTCTATTACATAATAATACTGATGCTTCCAAAAATAAGGAAATAGCCAGTACTGTGGGAGAAAGTGAAATAATATGGGAGAAATCTACAAATGTCAAACAAATGTCTTTGAGTGCCTAGAAAAGCGCTTTGTAAATATATAATGAGAGCAGTGAACTCAACAATGTGGATATTTAAATAATAATAATAATAATAGAAGCGCATGTGGGTTACAGACTGAAGTTAGCTGACAGTGTTTGAATGTGTAAGTGTATGTGGAGGCCCAGTGTGGATGATGTACATGACAGAGTGTATGGGGAGAGGGAGAGAGAGCGACAGAGAAAGAGAGGGAGAGAGAGGGAGAGAGAGAGAGAGAGAGGCAGAGGCAGAGACAGACACACACAGGAAGACTGAGAGAGAGAGAAAGAGAGAGAGACAGAGACAGGCAAAGAGACACGCACACACAGCAAGATTGAGACACACAGAGAAAGAGAGATAGATAGATAGATAGATAGATAGATAGATAGATAGATAGATAGATAGATAGATAGATAGATAGATAGATAGATAGATAGATAGATAGATAGATAGATAGATAGATAGATAGATAGATAGATAGATAGAGCGGGGGAGAGAGAGAAAGAGAGAGAGAGAGGAGAGAAAAGAAAAAGGGAACCTGAATCTGAAGGCGTGAGGTATTTCCATGCCGCAAAGAGGACCTTAACCGTGATGGCTGCAGAGTCAAAACAGAGAGGAGTAGAAGTTACATGAATTGCATTCCATTTATTGGTGTTTGTGTGTGTGTGTGTGTGTATCTGTGTGTGTGTGTGTGCGTCTGTGTTTGTGTGTGTGTGTGTGTGTGTGTCTGTGTGTGTCTGTGTGTGTGTGCACACATCCATTTGTGTGTGCTTGAGTGCATGTGAGTACCAGTATGTGTGTTTGTGTATGTGTGTGCGTGTGTGTGTGCGTGTGTGTGTGTGTGTGTGTGTGTGTGTGTGTTTGTGAATTGTGTTCTTACCTTTGGTGGAGGCTCATTTATAGTTCTACTACAGGATCGAGCTTTATCCCTCTGCATCTCAAGTTCCTGGTCCTTCTCCATCTTATGGACGTCACTGTGTCAGACACACATGACATACATATGACTTTACATACCACACAAACCACTGTGTCATGTTACACAACAACATAACTTAACACGAAGAAAGACACATTGAGAACACTTATGATATGTGTCTAAATGTAATACACAAAAACACATACTTTACATTTCTGTAGAACACAGTTTATATTTCTACAGAACACAGTTACTGATATACGGCTATACATCATAGGAAGCTCCTTATCTAAAATATAGGCATACATTGAAGCAGATTTAAAAATCTTGCAATGGAGCCTCGAAGACCAATCTACATTTTATATCGCTAAAACAACTGGGTCAAAGCACCAGCACCAATGTATGTGAAAAGCTATCACCACGGTGATAAGGGTGATGGTAAGAGTAAACAGTGTAGGCCTAAAGCACGCACAACCGCTTCAAGTAGTGTGGGTGCTGGACCGAAAAAGCTAAGTCAAAGAAACAAAGACGTGACACCAGTGCTCTCCCTCAGAAGTTTTTTTTAGTCATGACAATTCAGGCATGTGCCTCCTTATCAGCCTACATTAGCTTATACACCAGCTCGGTGAACTTTGGCCTCTGGGGGGGGTCATAGGTCCAGCAGCGGGTCATGATGGAGTAGAGGGTGGGGGGGCAGTGCTCTGGTTTGGGCAGACGCACGCCCTTCTCCAGCTGGTTGATGACGTCTTTGTTCTCCAACCAGAAGAAGGGCTGCTGGCCGCGGCTCAGGATCTCCCACATGCAGACAGCTGGGGTTGTGTACAAAAATACACAAACACACACACACACGACACATACATGTACACAGACACAAACACACACACACACACACACACACACACACACACACACACACACACACACACACACACATTAACACACACACACAGACACACACACACACACACACATACACATTAACAGACACACACAGCTGCAATTACACCCATGTACAGGTACATGCATGAGCAAATCGACAACTGTAGACAGATAGATATGTTCACATATAGACAGTCAAAAAATACACACACCCTAGGAAAAGAGTTAAAAAAGATTTTGAAATAGTGGTGTGCTTTTTCTGAGCAACTGGATCTTATATCAAAGTCCTTCTGTTGCTGATATCTTGACAGGAAAGACACCTTCTGCACTAGAAAGAGAGGCAAACACTGAACACGTCGAACATGTAGGGTCAAACTAGGGGTTCATTTTCAAGACACATACTCACATCGCGTCACTCACCAAACATCCAGACATCGCTGGCTGATGTAAACCGCCTGAAGTTTATTGACTCCGGTGCCATCCATTTAATAGGCAGTCGGCTGATAGAAGCTGTCAGAGAAAGAGAGAGAGAGACAGGAACTGGACGTAACCTAACGATGATAACTTAACCTTGTTAACTTTAACACTTATTAATTCTTACTGGAGAGATGCTTTGCATGTTAAAGATTTATTGTAGAAGGAGGGTGACGCACACCAAATCAAACGTATGGAGGTGCTGGTAACAGGAGTGATAATTCAAGAAACCGCACACTTCTTTGATTTATGCCAATGGTTATTTATTAAAAGAAGTAGAAAAGAAAAAGTCTGCTCAACCAGAATTGATGATCGTCTGACGTCTATGAAGGGGTGAGAGCCCGTAACGTCACGTTTTTTTTTTTACAAAAATAAACTTGGGAGCATCATTTCTGGTTGAGCAGACTTTTTCTTTTCTACTTATGTTGACTGCCTTTTGGTCCTGCTCCCAGTGTTCATTTAGGATGTGCGTGGTTTGATTGAACTCTTTCTTATTTATTAAAAGAGACAACGGTGAAACATTGTCTCTTTTAATAAACAATGATGGGCGTAGAGCAAAAGAGTATGTGGTTTCTTTCCCTTCTGACATGTTGTAGTTACCTTTGTAGTACTCCTCTTCATCGATGTATCTTGACAGGCCAAAGTCTCCCAGCTTCACACAGTCTGGCTTTGCCACCAGGATGTTCCTCACCGCTATGTCCCTAAGTTTCCAAGCAGGAAAGAGAATAACAGCAGATTGAATCCAAGCTGTCATGCAGTGGAAAGTAAAGTGCAATAGTTCAGCCAGGTGACCCAGATGAATAGGTGTGTGTTTTTTTAAATACTATAGTGCATCTATTCAGAATGCAACCTGTGTGTGTGGATATTTCTAACCTTCCTGTTGATTAAGTAGCACAGTTTACTAAGGACCTGCATGTTTCAAAGAAGCTACATTTGTCACAAATACAATGTAGCTAAGTGTGGTCAACTGCAGCATGTTTGTACTTATCAGGTCTAAAGGTCAACTTTAGGCTCCCATACCAAAATGTAAACAACACCTCAGACTGATGACCTGAATACAAACTGAGTTTGGGGTCATTCGTTTTCCTGTGTGAACTCTTTGCATCGTTTGACTTGAGTTGCTTTTGAGCTTTTTAAAAAAAAATAAAAGTGTGTGCATTTCTCACCTGTGCACCATGTTAACACCCTCTAAGTAGGCCAGAGCTTTGCTGATCTGCAAACAGTACAGGACCAAGGTCACGTTGGTGAGGGTGTGCTGGTTTTCTATCAGGTAATTTCCAAGCTGATGGACAGAATAATAGGCAGTATTAGTTATTCAATTTAAAATACAACCGGTTAACAGTGCTAACCCAGAGCTTTATAGTTTAAGGCGGCCACCTTAAAAACATGTCCCTCTTAACTTAATTGTCCAAACAGAACACTAAAATTAGACCTAAGGCTTAAAAAATGTGATAAAATGAAAGGAATATGTATGACAATAGACACTTCATCAATTGCCTTCCATTCATATCAGTTGGAAAGCTTAACTGAAACACAATGCAAAAGACTGACAGAGTGCTATATTTCTCAAAACGCCACACCTCCCCTGACAACAACCATATTTACTAACTAACGTCCTGCAGGAAACACTGGTTAAAGTAATCTACCAGAGAGATAAATCCAAGAGATGGCCCCCAACATCTTCTCACCTCTCCATACTGGTACAGCTCCATGACGATCCACACGGGGTCATCCTCAATGATGCCAATAAGACTCACGATATGGGGATGATCCAGGTTCTTCATGATCACTGCACACAAAGTTCACAGCTGTGACTGTTTTCTATCCAACACCATCAATGCTGGTGCTGTCATGTGACATTTCAATCGTACCGTACTACTATGTACTGTAATGCAGAGATCAGATAACATTCCTCTTCTTTACAAAAGATAATAATCACCTGCTTCACTCATAAACTTCTCCTTCACATCTGGGGCGCAGTCCTTGCATGTCTTCACAGCCACACTGATACGTTCGCCAGTCTGAAGTGAGAAAACACATTAGCACAATTAGGTGAGAACATGAAGAGGGCCGAAGCATTTGCAGCAAAAGTGACTTTTAATCAAAAGTGACAATTTAAATTTTTAATTATAATTTAACAACATATCACCACTCTATTCTACATGATAGTATACCCTGATAGTAAGCAATTCATACAATACATAGTGTACAGTTCATACAATGTTCTGATTTGTCATTACATGGATGGAAAATCAGGCATACAAAATAAACAAAATTATGCAACATGTACTGTAGATTTGCTGAAAATATAGAGAAAATATGCAATTTGGCTTTCAATACAGACCAGGGGTCCCCACCCTTGTTTGTACCACGGGCCGGTTTCATGCCTGACAATTTTTCCATGGACCGAGAAAGGAGCATAATGAGTAATAAAATAAAACTGATAGTTTAGGTAGTTAGCTAGATGTTAAAATGTTTAACTTTATACATGAAAACACTCGTGACTAAGTCAAATGCGGAAGAAAAGCATGGGCAGACGTGGCAATTTTTTAAAATAAAATACACAGAGATGAGATAAAATACATTTCATGTTAAACAGATTTTTTTGGCCTTTTATGACTTTATTGGGACAGGACAGTGAAGATTGTGACAGGTAGGAGAAGTAAGTAGGAGAGAGAGAGATGGGGTAGGGTTGGGAAATGACCGCAGGCTGGATTCAAACCTGGGGCCCCATGGGCGAATGCCCATTCATGGTCGGGTGCTCTAACCACTACGCCACTGCACGTCCTTAAACCGATTTATCGTTTTTGTGCAGCCCGGTGTCAAATGATGCCCAGCCTGGTACCGCTCCGTGGCCCAGTGGTCGGGGACCCCTTATAGACTCATGGTTTACCTGACTCTTATAGCATCCTTCATGGACCTCCCCAAAGAAGCCCTCACCGAGGATGCGCCCCAGGACTACATCATCCCTTGTCAGGCCATACTTCACAGCTAGAGAGGAGCATAAGTGTAGTCACTATATACAGCAAAATAGTGATGGGCAATTCCGCATTATGGGTGTGACAGACCATGAGAAAACATAACATTATTTAAATATTTTGTAGAAACAATTTCATGTACGTTTTACAGCTAGGCATAGCAAATGTTTAAATTCCCTAGAATCATTTATATCGTACAAAAACCATGACATGTTATTGGCCTTATTCATGTGACAGAAAGCCCACATGAACTGCTCTAAGATCTGTCTCATTACTGATGGAGACTGGTGGAGATGATGTGGACATTTTAGCAGAGCCACTAGACCATGTGATTTAGCAAGCAAACCCAACAATAGGACGATTGACTCAGTATTCAGGAAATACTAGCATGGAAATAATAATAATAAAACCTATAGTGCTAAGTGTTCTCCCAAACAATGGTACAGTATGCTAGAATAAGGTTTGTAGTCAGGAAGGTTTGAATATCTTCTTCCAAAAGTACTCTTCCTAGGTGCACAAGTATCATGTGTTTTCTCTAAAAATGTATATTTCACCTGTTCTCGCTTAGCTTGATGCAGTGCAGATATAAACATGTTGTTTCATTCAGTCAGATAAACACTGACTTTGATAATATCACAAACACTGACTGGACAATCATTATTTATTCTGTCAGTCAGAAGCACTTACTTTTTACGGCCCCCTCCTCAGGGATTTCTGCATATATGTCTGACCCTGGGACAGAGAGGAAAACAGATCATCTTATTGCTCCTCTGTCACATTCTCTCTCACTCCCTCACTCCCTCACTCCCTCACTCACTCACTCACTTAGTTACTCTCTGACATTCATCAGCATTCATGTCTGACTATCAAAATATGGATGACCTCACATACCTACTCTTTCGGTGCTGTTACGTTTGTTTTTGCTATCTCTGTTTAAAGAGAAGAAGAAAAAAATCAGAAAGAAGGATTGTACAGTATTGAGATGACATACAGGTGGAGAGTACAGGAAGGTAGAGGATTACTGAAACACGGAGGATTGACCAGAGGTACTGACTCACTTGTCTGGGATTGGCGGTAGGGACATTCTTGCCTCTCGACCTGGTAAATGAATTAATCAGTGAAAACAGTGCAAAAGAACGGAGAGGTTGAGGTTGACACCCACAACCATTATAACGCACAACTATTATAAGGTTAGTAACACATCAGGCCAATTATGTTTTTTTCTATTTTGCAAAATAAATTCCACAAAGCACTCTATAACATTCGCTCATGAGAACAAACTATGTTACAATGAAACCTGTCAATGAAAGGCTACTGAATTTTAATCAATTAGTAATTTATTCATCAGGCTACTAGTGCTACTCTCACAGCTGTTAGAATGACAGACACGACTTTAACGGTGATGTTCCCAATACCTTTGTTAGGCTTCACGATCACAGACGTGTCACTGCCTTTCTCCAGTCGACAGTACCCATCTATGAGATCGGCCATGTTCTCGGCTACGGCAAGAGTGGCTGTATTTACAGATAAAGGCTGAACAAGAGACACCGAAAAGTAAAATTAGCCCAACAAGTCAAGTTAGTAACCCCAGAGGCCTTCAGCAGTAACAATACAGCATGTGATTATTTTGTGTGTGCACACAGGAAATGAACGAGCTATGCAAACGGGAATGTGACAATACTGTAAACACAAATTTGACTTTTGGTGATTACCTGTTTGGCTCCTTGTATGTCTACAGATAAAAGTGCTTTCTCATTATCCTTCTGAGAGCATTTCACGCTGTTCACCTTGTCAAAGGTAGCAAGACAGATGGGCTAAAACAAACAGAAACAAATTTATTGGGAAAGACTTACAGTACAGCACATTCACTTTTTAAACATTTTTCCACAGCTGTAAAAGACACGTAACTTCACAAGAATGGGTTGCCTGCACTGTAAATAGTGAAGCGTGGAACCAACTTAAAAATATGAAGTAAACATGCTGCATAGAGTTTTTTAACATTGGTTTAACTTCACCACCAATATGTCTTACTAATATACATGGCATTGTAACACTGAACTAACATAGAAAGATCCATTTTCATGCTTTTTTGAATAGCGAGCTGCTCTCACCTTAGAGTTCATGTCTGCGCGCTGGCAGATGCCTCTTGGGCTGATGACCAAATCTACCGCCAAACTCCAGCCTTGCTGTGGAGGAGAAAACCAGGAAATGTGTGAAATATGTGTACTTTAAAGTGAATGTCCCATTTTTGTCACTGTGATCACACGGCACAGCACACAGTGCACACAACGACATTCACCTCTGCATTTAACCCATCACACACACGTGAGCAGGGGGCAGCCATGACAGTGGCACCCAGGCAACAGTGCGTGGGAACGGTATCATGCTCAGGGTACCTCAGTGGCGCTACTGGCGACCTGGGATTCAAACCTGCAATCCTGCGGTCACAGGGCCGATACCTTAACTGCTAGGTCACCACTGCACTGTTGTTTTGAATGCATTTTTTGTATGCCTTGCTGAGAATATATATACTGTATCACCATTAAATATAACTCCTTACACTACCAGCAATAACAATGAATCAGAGAAATTGGCCGTTATGTGGTTTTCTTTGAGCATTTGTTATGTTGCTTCCATTTTTTCACTTCCCAACACACAACACAGTCTTGTAACCTTCATGGTGTAAGCGTCTACACCCTTTCCCTTTGAAAGACTTGCTATGTACAACAAGAAGACTAAACATTTTACCAAACATCATTGATGAGGATTTCTTCAACAGGAAATGTCTGTAGTGGTATAGTGCCTAAAACAATAGGCATAAACTACACACAAGGTGGACATGACTAATATCAGTGTCCTATCAGCAGACAACCAAATGTATAATCTGTATCTGTGTAACTAGTGCAGGAAAATCCATTTAATGAGACAGGTCTGTATCACAGTATATGGAAATAATAACTCGCTAAAAACAAAGGAACAGAACAGATTTTCTGGTTCTATTTTAGTTGAACATTTCATATGTCATACAGCCAGCCACATGTGAAAACTGTCTGCTTGAATTCCTTGGAGAAACACCTACGGTCTAGAAAAAGCTGAAAATAGAAAAGGGAACCAGTTGTTTTACGTAAAATGGCACAGGAGGATTTCTGACCACAAGATAACAGGCGAAGACCTCTTCATCACCTACGTTCTACAAAAAGCTGAAAACGAAAAAGGGGAACCAGTTGTTTTACGTAAAATGGCACAGGAGGCTTTCTGACCACAAGTTCACAGGCGAAGACCTCCTCATCACCTACGTTCTAGAAAAAGCTGAAAATAAAAAAGGGAATCTGTTGTCTTAAAATAGCACAGGAGGCCTTCTCACCACAAGTTCACAGGCGAAGACCTCCTCATCACAGCTGTTGAAGTGAGCGAGGGTCTGGAAGAACTTCATGATGCAGTCCATCTCCTTCAGGGTGGCGTACTGCTGGAACGTTTGCTGAATCATCTTTTTCAACTGCTTGGGCTGCCACAGACACACACACATATACACACACAAACACACGCGTGCACACACACAAACACACACACCCACACACACATACACACACAAGCATTATTAAATGAGCAGTTAAGAATCACACAGATATCAAAGTTACATTAAAACATGGCACAGAACAAAAAATATACAAATTATTCATACTATTATACACTAATTATAGAACTAATTATATACACTATACAAAATACAATGAAAATATACAATACAATTGATATTTAAAATGATTGTCTGACAACAGATTAAAAAATGCAATTTAGCACCACTGCTAGTAAAACAGAAGGTGCTATGTGTCCATATCTTTTCTGATTCAGTTTTAGTTCTTGTTGTTTCCGTCTCTTCCTAGAGCAGAAGGTGTCTTTCAAAAAAGTATTTTTTTTTATAGGCAATCATCTTTTTTTACTTAAATAAGCAACATGACACAGAGACTTAACTAATTCTTTATTAGCTGATTCATTATTGCAGCAATCAAAAACTGTGAAAGAACAACATTAATACTTCACCTTCATACTGTCAATGAGCTCTTGTGGAAAGAAAAGGTGGAGGCCCACGTCTTTCCTGTGGAGACACAGTGGTGAAGCAATCGTGTGTGTGGTTCACATTCCCCACCACACACCGGCCTTACAATAGCAAACAAACACACACACACACTCAAGCACACACACACACACACACACACATAGACAGAAAGCATGCAAGCTTACACATGTTTTCAAAATACTCACTCTAGCTGCTCATAATTAGATTTCTTCTCCAGACCATTGGTGTTCAAGTCTTTGAAAAATCTCCTGTTGGGGTGTAGAAAGTTAAAAGTAAGTAAAAATATCAGGTTAAGGCTGCTGTTACACAAGGCAAATTCTGTATGGTAGCAAGCCAGGGTGTGAAAACAACACCAAAAGAAGCTAAATCACAAAAATAAATTTGAATTCATCACAACAAAATACCTCAATCAAGAGTATTGTCACTGTTAACACATTGGTATGCTTACTGCACATCAGGCATTAGTTGAGGCAGTTTCATGAAAGTACCCTACCGTATCTCCAAGCAGCCAAGCTGTAGGGCCATACCATCACTCACTTTGGAGGCGTACTGCTGCATGTAGTCAGAGCGCACCTGAGGAGTACAGAGTCATCTAACATAAAATAAAACCCTCAGGAAAAAAACACATAGTGTGACTTCTGGGTAATATGATTATGTAAGTTGGTATTCTTTTTTATTTCATTACATTTCTATTTAACTTGAATGTTTGTATTTTAAGGTGTGATTTTATATTCTTGTACTGAGTGTGACATTTGTGTTGAAAACAGGAAACTAGTTTCACAGCTTTGTCTCACACCCCATGTACATGTGTGGGCTATCAGAAAACACACATGGCAACACACACATATGAACCAAGCACCAAGTGGTGCATGCACACACTAAAACACATACATGCACACACATACATACATACATACATACATACATACATACATACATACATACATACATACATACATACATACATACATACATACATACATACATACATACATACATACATATACATACATACATACATACATACACACATACACATACATACATACATACAGTACACACAGGTACACAAAACACAAACGCATGGAAACACAAACCCACCTGTTGGTAGAAATACAGCAACGTTGTTTTGTCCTCTTTAAACTTTTCAATAAAGTCCTTGGGGACGTATCGGATCCTCAGGTCATACCTGCAGATGGCAATGAGACAACGGCAACAAGAAAAACAGCCTTACTTATCAGTGAACTCATCTTTTTCATCAAAGGAAATAGCTGATGCGAAGGGTAAATCAGTGTGGCCTGGGGGTATTACAGGGGTATTTAAACAGCTGACGAGGAAACACTCCAGACAGATTTCAACAGGCCCTCTTCATCTACTTTACAGCTCATGGTGTCTCCTTTGATGGCGGGGAGCATTGTTCGGTTATTTTAAGACACAATTATTATTCTAACCAGTCAAAAAAAATACAACTACATATTTCTGGCCAAAACAAAGCTGTTTTCCCCTTCCATACCTCCAAACATTCCACAGAAGACACATCTTGACTTGCCGTTTGACTTTTAGAGTGGCTTCAGCCAGACACGATTGCCCAGAATATGCTGCAGAGTACCAAGAATTACTCACCTCCACTCCGCCTCCAAATGCTGCTGCTCATATTTCTGCTCCACCTCCCCCACAGTCATTAGAGGATGAAGCCAGTGCACCTCGTTGGACTTCAGGTGCTTCAACAGCAGCCCAAAGCATTGTGGGTACTGTATGCTTGGCCCTAGACACCCACTGTCCAGGATGGACTGGATAATAGCCTAAGGGTTATGAGGTGATAATGACAGAAATAATGATAGTAATTAACTAAACAGACAAGGAGATAAAATAATTAATGGTTGTGATGACATTACATGCTCCTGTAATACAAGTGAATTGACATAAGTCAAAATGAATGGCAGATTTAATGTGGGCTTTTTCAAGACATTTGTCAGGGTGATGACCAAGTAATGAACACCGAGATGTGAAGTGACAGAATTAACAGGAAAAAAGTACATTCACTGAGTCAGTATCTCACCCTAATCTCCCAGGTGCTGTCACACTTGACCAGCTTGAAGTTCTTGCCTGGGTTTGAGCTGTTGCTGGTGAAGCACACCTTCAGGATCTTTATAGGCCGATCATCACTTACAACCCCAAAATCAGGGCCCCCCTTGTCTTCCTGAGGACACGGGGAGCTTGGCAGTTTCCAGGACAACGTACTGCTGTCCCCCGCCATCTCTGTGTACAGCACTACACCACAGGTTGCATCATCTCTGAAGAAGAAGAAGAAGAAGAAGAAGAAGAAGAAGAAGAAGAAGAAGAAGAAGAAGAAGAAGAAGAAGAAGAAGACAGATGCACACATTATTGTCAAATGATTGCTCCAGTGATACCCTGAGGAATAATAGGTATACATCTACTAGGAACACACTAGGGCTGGGTAATATGGACCAAAACTGATATCCTGATATTTTTGGGCCAATTGACGATCAGAATGACCAAAGTGTTTCATGTTTACTTAATATCACGAGTAGGAAATCACAACCTGTTTTATTTAGACAGAGTTAAGACTGCCCTAAATGAGCTGTGCAAATAAAAATGTAAACAGTTACATGTTTATGGGGCAGTTGTGGCCTAGTGGTTAGGCAGTTGGTCTTGCAATCGAAAGGTTGCTGCTTCGAATCCCGCCCTACCCATAGTTTAGAGGCCCTTGAGCAAGAAAAAATAAAAGTTTTTTAATAAAAGTTTATTAGTGACACTGACAAAGAGAGAGAGGAAGAGAGACAGAGAGAGAGATAGAGCGAGAGAGAGAGAGGGAGAGAGAGAGAGGAGAGAGAGAGAGACGGAGAGAGAGAGAGAGAGAGAGAGAGAGAGACAGAAAGAGAGAGATTAAAGACAAAGGAGACTAAGAAATGAAGCAAAGGCCAAATAACATAATGACAATGACAAACCTACCCAAAAGCAAAGGCCAAATGACATAATGGCAATGACAAACCTACCCAAAAGCACAAGGAATATCAACAGGCACGATGCAAGTCAGCACACGTGTTTAAGTGGAAATGCTTCCTGTTATTTCCTATGTTAGGTCTAGTGTGTAGATGTGTCCAGGAGGCCTTATCTGGAACACAGTGAACTCGCCCTGGTGTCAGGACAGCAAACACAAAGCCCAGACTGTCTTTTTTATGCACCCCCTATGGTTCCTATGATCTGTGCGATTATATGCAAAAAACAGGAATACACATAGGAAATCCTTTGGGCGCTACTGAGGGATTCAGAATGAAGCAAGGTAAATACTTTTTAAAAAAATGGGGGATGTTTGGGGGGGCAGAAATAGAAATATTTTTCAGTTGAGACAAAAATAGGAAGTCTGCCACTGAAACAAGTATTTGAGATAGAAAATGGTATAGATCACTGGGCCATGGCTTCCTGCCACTTCCCTATTGGCACTTAAAGGTCATGCAGTGTGGCAAAAAAACAAAAAATGTGATATCTTGTCATGCTTCTTTCTAAAAGGTGATACACAGCTATACCTATATACTTTTGCCACTTCAGACAGCATTGTCATTTTTATGAAACAGCAATTCCATAGCTAAAGTGGAGATTCATTGTCCCTTGCCAGAGACGAGAGATGTAAGCATACTCAATCCAATTTCAAACCCCTGATGACAGAATGATGAGCAGAATAGTGGGCATTGTGCTCTTCAGAAACACAGTGTGCATTTCTCCTTGTTATGAGACTATTATTTTGGATCTGGCAAGGTACCTCTCAGTTTAGGGCTTATTTCCACCAAACACTCTCCGTATACAGCGCGTAGACAGCAAGTGCCTGTTTTCATTTCATGTCGGTATTCATTTAGAATGCATGTCAACAGACTAGACCATTTTCACCGCACGTGTGATCTGACCATATTCTGTCACACATACACACATATTGTACACGGTTACGTGCTGTACACGATTAAGCCAGTGGAAACGAGGCCTAAAAGGTGATATACTATAGCCATACTTTTGTATCTTCAGCCAGGATTTTCATTTTTATGAAACAGCAATTTCATAAAAGTGGTGATTCATTCTCCCTTGCCAGAGACCGCATATACAGTAAGCATACTCAATCCAATTTCATAATCCCCAATGATATGCTAACACAAGAGGTACTGGACCAACTAAAGCAGAATAGTGGGCATTGTGTTCTTCAGAAACACAGCATGCATTTCTCCCTGTTATGAGTAGGGCTGGGCGATATGGCTGAAATCTGTATCACGATATAAGTGTTTCATATCGGTCGATATCGATAATTATTGAAACATTGTGTGACCTATTTAAAAGTAACAGGAGGGAAAAATCTATTCATTTTTATTTTTTTAACTTAACCTTCCTCTGACAGGCAATAAGCATTCAGGCAAAATGACTGTCAAAACACGTTCAATGTTACGATCACAATGAAAACTGAGTGATCCGAGAAAGCTCCGGCTGTCTGAACAGTGTGAACACATTAGGATAAGTGGTTTTGATAAAGTGGTATTGTATTATTGAAAATATATCGATATGGCGATATAGTGTCAAATACATATCGATATAAATATTACGATACGATATTACGATAATATCGATATATCGCCCAGCCCTAGTTATGAGACTATTATTTTTGATCTGGCAAGGTACTATACCTCTCAGCTAAGGCAGCAGTCAGCATGGGAGTGACTAGCAGTATGTGTTCTGCAGCTTCCTGTGACACAGAAACAGCTGCCATCATCTGAGCGGTTAACAGAAGAGAAGTGTTGCACACACAGACACACAGGCACACACACATGTACACACACACACACACACACACACACACAAACACACACGCACCTGGCCATGTAAAAAGTACCCAGAACAGTATGTATGGCCAGACAAGCTTCATACCACGCAAAATGTATTTTCAAAAGAATGCAATTAGAAATGCACTTTAAAAAAAATGGTGGGTAGATTTCTCTCGAAAGGCATCAACATAATGAAAGGTAGCAGCATCAGTGTCAAGGAGACTCAAGGAGTGCCCTAAACTTTTCCCACAAGGGTTTGCGGTGGGCCCTTGTAAGGATGAAAGGCCTGTTATTATTTTATTAGCTATAACCAAGGCATCAGGATAAAGGAGCCTTGTTTAGCTGGTGATGGATACGCGCACTGCTGAAGCAGTAGGTGGAACAGATGTGACAGGTTCCTCTGCCGCCTTCCCAAGTGCATTTCACGCAGTGAGATGAGGGCGGCTAGGTCTCTCACAGGAAGTGGGAGGGGTGAGGTGCCCAGTGAGTGTGCTGGTGCCATGGCCCTAAGGCAGTGGAATGTGTGTTCCTGCTGTCACACCTATAAACCTGCCCTTACTATCACACCAGCCCATGTGGAACAGCTCAAACCTGAGCCTGCCTGGCTACACGCTGGCAGGCCACAGCACACACACAGGAAGCTACTGAATTGGGCAATAGGCAACGGGTGATTATTTAGTGGTTTTTTTTTTTTTTGCCAAACCGTTCTGTTGCATATGTTCAGACCTTTCCTGAATGGCAACGCTCGCCCCTCTGCTAATGCCTGTACAAACTTGTCAGAGAGAGAAGACTTCACAGACTGTTCTGCCTTTAAAATAAATGTGGGCAAACAGCTTTGATTGAGAGTTTCTTTCTCAACAAAAAGACTGAAACGGCTCCTGTGTCAACAGCTCATTACATGCATAAGTACAAAGAATAGCAATCCCATAAATTCCTAAACTTAACTAAGCAAAACACGTCATCACCACTCTTTTGTAATAATCACACACAACTATCGTGACAACCGACATGCCAATATAAAAGACGTTCTTGAATATATAAATATATAACTAGATTTTTGAAGAGAGGCGGCACCTGCTGCCTAATTGTCCAAGCTAAAAACGCTTTCAAGCAGCTTATACCACTTATACATAACAGTTTGTACCTTGTAGTTAGATGATAATCAACTTCCTACATTAAATCCAACAGTGGCGATTTAAGTTGCGACTTCTATTGAAACACAATAATAGCTCATTGTCTGTCTGAATATTTAGGACACTTCCAAATTACACCTACCTGATAAAAAATACCCCATGCACAGCCTCTTCTTCAGTCCACACTAAACGGTTTTAGGACCCTGTCCCATTGAAGTGCGACTGTGGACAGCTATGAACACAAGACTCTAGCCACACCCATAGCTTGTCACTTCCTTATTTTCTAGTGAGTTGCGTCAAGTGCAGGATATTTGACAAGGGCGCGATCATTTTCGGCTATCTGCAACACTCGTATATTGAAATGGAACTGAAAGCACGAACTCTCAACACTGACAACAGCAGTATGATACATCAACCTACATAGTGTATGTAATGTGTGAGGTGTATCTCAATACCTCTACATTTCTTATGCTCAAATCTAAAAAAGAAGAAAAAAAAACTTTAGGTTGGTGTTAGGCAGCTTCAAAACACATGGAACCCCTTGACGCACTTGACGTGTTCATGTTGCAAAGTTAAGCCATTAAGGTTGCCTATCTAGTAATTGTGTTATTGTGTTACTCTGAAACGTTGTACGTCTCATGTGTAATGTGTTTCTTATACTTAGAACAGAAAACAAATAATCAGTAGTCTGTGCTGTTGTGGTTGTAATGCTCATTACAAAGTATCAATAATCCAAATCTCATGTAGTCGGCAGGGAGCGCTGTTGTCATATTTTTTTACGCCTCCTTCATGTTTTTGACAGGTGTCACAGAGGAGTCATGATTACTTTGTCTGCGCAAAAACTGAAATGTTTTTTACTGAAACTAAGTAAACCAAATAAAACCAAATAGGTGTTGAATGAAATGAAATGAAAACTGAAACCAAGAACAACAGCGGCATTAGCGAGACACCAGAGATACCATGCTGTTTTGTGACATGTGTGCATTTTAGGTTTGGGTTTGGGGCGGGTGGTGGTGGTGGTGGTGGGGAGCGCCTACAATTAACTTCCTGTTCTGAATAGTCTAAGCTTACATTTCTCTGTGCGGAATGATACTAACCAAACTTTGAAATCATAGCCTATCACCATGGCATTGTACGACAACATTTGTAACATTTGTATCAGGCTAGACCAGACGGTTCGCATACCTAATAGGCTCAACTTGTGAAAAGTATACCTGGAGTTACCTATCAATTCTACATTTTTATGCGGACACATAACTATCAGACCACTTCGCAGTCCTTCGAAATAAAATGTCTTATTAACCAGCAGGGGGACAATGTCCGCAAAAGTACGTCTGTAGAGGCAGTCCAATTCATAGGCAGTAGTAACGCAGGTCATCGCTTCTACAAAGTTGAAATGACCAGAACAGTCAAGCTTCCAAAAGCCTACAGAAACGCTCAGTAAACAAGTTAGAGGTAAGTGGAAATTCCTAATGGTTACCATTCAAGTAACTTTTGAAGTATTTCTTCTATGTTTAAAATAAGAGTAGTGTAAGTGGGGGGAGATGTGATAAGGCATCATACAGTAGAGCTTATTTTGAAATATAACGACCAGACCAGTATGTCTCTACTACTCTCTTCTTACTTGCGAAAGGAAAACACTGTAAACTGATTAGCAAAGACCTGACTATGCCTAAAGATATTAAAATATACCAATTTGTAAAGTTTATTTTTTTTAAAGTAATAAAAAGCCTACCATGCAGTTTTGAAACTGCATGTGCTTATTGCAGTAACCTGGTTACGCAAAGATCGTCCAGTGGTTGATATTGTGCTCCACATGTAAATGATTCTGACGGCCTCTTGAATGTTCCTATGGTTTATTTAAGCAAAGAATGTATCTTTTGGCCTAATGGTGTGAAAACCAACCCTAAATGTTTATCATGCACATAATAATAACATGTTATCACATGTTTTCTGTAAAATGATTAATTTTTATAAACATCTTTAACAGAAGGCCTCTATATTCATGAGAGTCACATAATTTAGTTTAATAGAAATGTCTTCATAAATGTGTCTTACTTTGTGAGATATGTATGAAATGCAATGAGTTATACTGGGCAAAGTGTATAAGTACTCCAACTTAACATTTTCAAGAAGCCTATCAGACTACCTCAAGTGCATTCCAAAAAGCCAACAGACATTTTGCAAAGGAAAATCACAAGCTTACTAAACTGGCTATTAGCAGACAAAACTCTTCATATATTTAAACAAAGCTCCTCCTTCGTGAGGGACAGGGCTGCAGCAGTGCAGGGGCCTAGTTGCGCTGATCCAGGCACACGCGTTTGGCGCATTACCATCCTGAGGCATAAATGTAGAGGGACATTCCATGTCAAGTGGTACCCCACTTGGGCACATCATTGTCACTGATTTTCTTTAAATTTATCCCAGACAGTTATATAAGTAAAATATTAATACACCCAAAAAAATTGCACCGCACAGCTTTTTTTACTCCTAAGTTATAGCACTCCAAACTTTTCAGATATTGACGTGTCATCTCTTAACTCTGTGCTGTTGTTACACAGGCTGTAGGATAGGTCTAGGGCTGCAGCAGACAGTTAGCTCTGGCAAAGGGGATAAGATCTCTAGCATTTGTGGCATGATGTGAAATGGTAGTGGGTAGTGTTGACTAATCGTCTCTGTGGAAGCCAAAGAAGAGAGAATAAGCGGGGTCGCGATTCTGGGTGTCAGGAGGATGTAAATTGGAATATGTCATATCCAGTTCATTACCGATGTGAGATGTTATTGGTATTTTAGCTCAGCAAACACTGAACACATAGATGTATCAATTAACTAGAAAGGCGAACACTTAAAGGACTAGGGGAGACCGGGGTTGGTTGTCACATTTTTTGCTTTCATTTGAATCCCTCAAAAACATTGTTATGAATAGATTCCCTTTCAATGTATAATGTAAGCTTAAAGTGTCAGGTAGGACTGGAGGGTCGTAAATCGCCTTAAATTCATTGTGTTCAAAAGATATGGGCTGCTAAATAGACATTGACAGTTTGTGACAACCAACCCCATCGTGGGGTTGGTTGTCACACACTATGGGGTTGGTTGTCACAATGTTATTTCAATGGGAGGGAGGGGAAATGATAACATAGAAATATTTTTGAAAATTATGCAAAAAAGTGAAGTGAAATTTAATCAGAATATAAGTGTAACACACAGGCATTGGGAATATTGACACTGAAATAAAACACAAACTTGCTGAGTACATACTATTTTATAACATAATTATTTAAATATACATATTATGCACCAAAAGACAGATTAGAACAATTACATAAGTAGGCCTATTGTTACTATTTACATTTGTGTGTGTATGTGTGTGTGTGTGTTTGTCAGAGAGTGAATACATATATGGCCATATATTACATTTTTGTATGGGAGACAATGTGACAACCATCCCCAACTGACCTTGTATGCTAGTAGTGACGCTAGCAGCCACAAGTTGAAGCATAACTAACCCATTAGTTACAAAACTAGAAAAGAAAACTTAAAGTCCTGAAAATTTACATTTTGACATGAAAAACCTTAATATTGATCTCACCTCAAAACGTTGTGTCAAACACTTGAACTGTCAATGTAGATGACCTCTAACACTAATTCTGAACATTTCTATGTCAGCGGCGTTGATCAGGGCCCTTTAGTGGCTGAGATATGATGAGTGTGACAGCCAACCCGTGTGACAACCAACCCCGGTCTCCCCTACTTCCACGAGAAACCGTTTAGTACTTGCTCTTTTGAAATATGACAGGTCACCCCGAGTTGCATATGCATGCTGCACGTGAAAATGTTCTTGTAACCCGATTGCCTCCATTAGTCAGTGAAAGAAAGTAGGCAGAAAAACGACTGAATACGAAAACGGCCAACAAAGTCACGTAGGTTTGTAAATTAGAAAAAGCTATGCCACCGTTGTGATTAATGGAGAAGTTTGCTGCAGCACACATTCACTTAGCGAAGTAAAGGTTAGTAGGCCTATGTGTGTTTGTGTAGAACGTTTAGATCTTCTATTTGGTTCACTATGACCGAATGGGCTTTGAATGATTGTAGCCTGTGACTAGCATAGCTGAGAACCTGCCATTCTCCCTTCTCCATCTCCTCCACCAAACTAGAACAGCCTGAAACAGAAGCACTAAAGCATTTTTTCACCAACCATTTTTTCAGCCTGTTGTATGCATTTAGTTACATGCTCGGGCTGTCTAAGCTGTCAAAAATGCATACAACACCTGAAATTATGACCATGCACATAAGAAGACACCAGTAACTGTCAACAGCTATCCATCAGTGAGTACGTCTAGAATCATATACCCTTATTTTTATGGCAGAAAAAAATTGACTACACCTTTCGCATCACGGACAAGGAGATAGGTAAATGGATTTACCAGGTGGTAGGGGGCCCCAGTAATGCTGTTATGCACATTATTGTTATTCAGTGTTAATAACAAAAGTATTATTAAGTAATATATTATTGTTATTCACTGTTTGGACGGGTTGTTGTTCCATTCATCATTATCATGGAGGAAAGCAGTATGGTTTCCAAACTGTATTTGACCATATGAGAAGGTACCCAAACTGTATGACGGGTTCGCATATAGTGACTGGTTGGGAGTGTTAGCATAAAGCAGTTGAACGCAACCACAAACAACTGAAGGCTGATTAGGGTCTATTCATGTGAATAACAGGTGCAACATCATGCCATAATCTGAAAAAAAAAACAATGAATACAATAGCATCCAAAACTAACATTTACTGTAAAACGTAATTTTAATAGTAATTATAATAATAATTTGTAGCTATCTTAGTCACAACTTGTGATACAGAGCTAAGATATGAGTACATTACATTTCTTGGTTCTTTATATTCTCTTATATACAGTCTGTGGTGCTATTATGGGGATATTTTCCACCTGAAACAAAGCCTTCCTGAGACAGAATGTCATTAATAACCAAGGCTTGCACTTTCATTATTTGGCAGAGTCTTGGGTCCTAATTTGTTAACATGACCTGTGGTTCATTACTGTAGGGTCTGTTATTGGCTTGGTCATACTTTACAAAACCTGACTTAATTGAAACATAACAAAACAGTACATGTCAGTTTAACCTAAGTAATTATGTACCAGGTTGTAAATGTATAGAATTATGAATTCAGTTTGTCTTGCCATGAATGTGCTGTCAGTGTTCATGAGTTTGCATAAAATTTAGAAATAAAAAAAAAAGATTTTGGCATTTAAAAAGACCTATAAAATGATCTAAGAAATATTTTCACAAATGTACTCCTAGACATACAGTATGAGCGAAGCACCTCTTTCACACAAAATACACACAAGGCAGGTGCCATCCATTCAATCAGATAAGAAACAACAGGATGTTGTTGCCATGGCTTCAAGAAATGTTGTACACGCCTAATTCAATTCAAAGCCCAAACAAGCAAAGCCTCACAAAATTAGCCGGCAAACAAACTCAGGGTCTCATACTGTGAAACTCTGGGAAAGTTTTAGTTCCTACTGTGGTGCACAGTGTGAGCAAAGCACAAACATTTATGTTGTGGGTCTGGCCAGGCCACTGAGTCTCTTTTCCTCTTCCTGGGTCCCCTGGCCACAGATGGAGGGGCAGACATGCTTCTGAACACTGCAACCAAAAAAAGAAAAGAAAAGAAAAGAAACATTGTGCAAGTTCAATGACATGGCAACATTGCACAAAAACAAAATGATGTTGAAATTTCTGATGGTCCAATTCACTGAAAAGTGGCCCCATGTTACCCATCGACATTTGAAAAATGTGACAAGTGTAGTGTGCATATCCACATACTGTAGTATTTTGGCTTTGGTGCCTATACCTCTGCCAATACAGAGTGGACCGTTTCTGTCTCTATTATTTGAATCTTGTCATTAAATAACAGTCATACAGAGCCCTTTGTAAGCAAGAAAGTGAGGCAAGTAACTGGTGATATGATGGTGAGCTTGACATTGTTTCATAAGCTAGTCTAACTGATTCTTAAGATAGTGACCTTCACCAGATAGCCCACAAACCCAGTACAAAAATAATGTGTGTGTGTGTGAGTGATGAAATAAGTAATTATGCAATAATTATATAACCAGTATAAGAGGTTTACAGAAATAAATATATTTTAAAGAGGTTGTTAATACATCCTTTTAAAATTCACTTTTAGCTTACTTGTTTTTGCCCTTATTCATTATAGATTTTAATTATCTGTGATGTGATGTGAGTCGGCGCTTACTTACAGGTGTGTGTCTGAGTATGTAGTTGGTTTCTCTCTCTCTCTCTCTCTCTCTCTCTCTCTCTCTCTCTCTCTCTCTCTCTCTCTCTCTCTCTGTGTGTGCATGTGTCTGTGCGTGTAACGGTGCATGTGTGTCTTCAATGTGTACTTAACAGTAGGACAGAATTGTACAACTGATGGTTAAGATACTGTCCTTCATCAGATAGCCCCTTAAAGCTGTACAAAAATAATGTGTGTGTGTGTGTGTGTGTGTGTGTGTGTGTGTGTGTGTGTGTGAGACAAAATAAGTATGAAACCTTTATAAAATGTTTACGAAAATAGATACACTTTAAAGGGGTTATGTTTTTATTACACACTTTTAATTTGCTTTTAGCTTAGTTGTGTTTGCAGTCTTTCGTTATGCTGTCTCTCTCTCTCTCTCTCTGTGTCTCTCTCTGTCTCTCTCTCGCTCTCTCTCTCTCTCTCTCTCTCTGTATGTATGTGACAGGTCTCTTTCATGTTTCTTGAGCAGTACGATAGAATTGTACAACTTTGTCTTTTCTCTGTTACTGTCCATGTTTGATCTGATAGACATGTAACTAAGGCGGAGTGATAGCGATCAGGCCTATGAATACGTGTAACCTATACATGCGTGTGCAGTATCACTCTTAGTGAGCAAATACCAGAAATGATTACATTCTAAGTCTGTGGTTGAGAAATCATGAAAAAAACATACATATCACTTTAACCCTCCAGTGCTGTTGAAGGAGATAGTTGTTAGTTCTTTTTTCTATTCCTGTCTGTGTCAGTTGTGCAATTTGTTGAACTGTCCAATGGTGCTGCAGCAGCATAGACTGACTTTTAGAATCGTCTAAAAGTGGCTAGAGAGTAAGAAAAGCGACATTAAAACGGTTACGCCGAATGCAGAAATGCACTATCCACTGATTATATTCTTGTTGTCATGCTTTATCATTAACATTAACTGGTCAGTATGCTCAAAAGTCACAGGTACGGTACAATAAATGGTACACATGTGTAGGCTACCCTCTAAATGTAAAGGCTAGGCTAGGTTCACTTGACAGGTTTCTTGTAACTAATGGTGACAGATCGAGAAAATAGCCTGCGGTTGGGCTCAGGAAGTCTCTGCGAATCGAGAGAGAGAGATGACTGCATTTCCTGAACTTCCCTGAACCCCACTAAGTCTCCCCACAAATAGAAAACACTAAATGAAGAAGTTACCCACATTCCTTACTCAGCAAGTTCCACTGCCTTCCCCGTAGTCACTGACATTACCAAACTTTTCTAAGACGTTTTCTGGCTTGTGGTTTTACATGCGTGCGTCTGCGTGCAATTCTCCAGCTTTCAGCTTGTTTTAGCTCCATTTTGTTGTTACAGCCATTCCTAGAAAGTCTGAGTCCTGTAGTTGTCTTTTTAGCTATTTGCATTCAACAGATCGTCCAGCTGTGAAGTTGAGTTTACTATTATCATCTTAATAAAAGCATGTACACAAGAGACCAAATAAAAAAAATGTAACCCCCTGAGTATATTCTATACGGCATTAAAATCAAAAGTGAGATTTAGGCATACATTTGCTTTTTTTCTGATTTCTACATAGACCCGACTTCTCATATACCAAAGGCAATATATCAACAAGGTCAGCAATCGCGCTCGGTTCTCTCAATAAGGTGTATTCAGTATGTCATGAAGATGGTGTAAAGTTGCTCTGAGAAGGAATGGCCAGGCCAATATTTGTCATTATAACATTTCACCCTAGTATCTCATGTCAGTTTTGTCTCTGACAGTGTCTGCAATGACATTTTAGTTATAGTTGAAATAAAAAATAAAACAATAATGAGACTGTAATAACAGGAAAAATTAGATTAACACAGAATATTCTAGTTTGAAATGGTTGGCTTCACTAAGCAGCACATTGTTGAGAAAGCTATGTAGATACTATTACATGTTACAACAGAGTGCTGGTTACAACAGAGTAGATATTTTTGCAAAACTTTGTCGGTTTTGTCCTGGGTTTTAATAAAATGCCCTTGCACTTCACAGTGTACTGAGAACGTACTGTAAGATGACAGGAAACATAAGAAAAGCGTAAACACACTTTATAGACTTCTTGAAGTGTTGCTCATCACACTTTGATCGAATCAACGAAGGCTGTAACATATTTCAAAAATACACTTACATAACACAGTACACAGCATATACACTACATTACAAAAGACCCACATCTTACATACAAATGACAACAGTCAATCGTACAAATCAACTTGTATGGTCAAAGAAAGCACTGTCAAGTACTGTTGAAAGGTTCCTTTTTGAAATGAAGGAATTGAATTGATGTTGGAATTGAGGATCACCGTAGACTTTGTCTGCATCACAATCCAACTGACAAATTTCAGATATCACAAGACAGGCAGTTATCAGGCAGCACAGGTTATTGAGTTTGGTAAGAGGAAACCTCAGACTTAGCCATGGTTTACTGTATACTGCTCTTCTGTGCTATGGTGGGTAAACCTCAGACAGTCCTGCAAGAGAAGAGGGGAGGGGATGTAATCCCTTTGCACATTTAGCACAACACTGAACCATGTTAAGTCCTTTCTTATACTCAGTGGCTTAAATTGGCTTTTGTAAGGAGGGGGAGCCCTTCTTTAGTCACAGTGGTGACTATCTCACTCTATTGTATTACTATAAAAACTGTAATAGAGGGAGCTGAGCTCCGGCTGGCTATATAGCCGAGGTGAGGAGGGACAGCTGAGCTCCGAAGGGCTCCAGCCCAATTTAAACTGTGCTTATACTTGTAATAATGTACCATTTATGAATGCCAAGTGTTTCATATTCTGACAGTCTCGTAATACGTCTGTGCTCTTTTGCAGAGTTGCTGAGGTGTTTGCTTCTCAAGGACCATGACTCAAATGGACAGACGCAGAGTACAATGTGGATGTTCGTTTATACTGGAGTTGTTTTTTTTATTACCTTAAATGTTGAGACTTACTGCGGAAAAGATTTAAAAAGCAAAGCCTCGGGCAGAATCGTGCATTTTTGCACGTTTTTTTTTTACCTTTCATTTTGTAAAGCTCATGAACCACAAGCAGTTCATCATACGTTTAAAATGACTAACCTGTGATCACTAAATAGAGCTTTGAACAAGCTACGTCCTGTACCTGAGTGTGAGAAGGTCCTCAAGTCAGTAAGCTATGATAAGTGCTCCTGTTGGCACTCTGTAAAACATCACATTGCATATAGCCATTAACAGGAGGTGAAGGTCCCCAAACAAAGATTGACTATGACAGATCAACAGCTTTTTGAGGTCTGTCATATGACCAATGGCACAGACGGCGGCTATATGCCCAGTCATAGTGCCCCTTTCTCAAGTCTTAGTTATGGGCCATTGACTCTAAGCTCCCTAAATAACTCACCAGTATCTCCACACATTACTCAGGAAGCTCTCAAATCTCCCATCACCCCTTGCAATGACCTTTCACCCCTAGTGGACATGCCCAAAGGTGGTGGGCCTTGGCTCAGCAATCACCTGGGTAGAAACACCCCTAACCCATGGATGTCGTCTGGTCAGAGTGACGGAGCAGACATCAGCAATCAAGTCAACCAACATCCCAGGATGTACCCATTCGCTCCTTTTTCACTGATGAACTCTGAGGTGTCCTCCAAGCCGCACGGGGGCGCCCTCCAGAGACTGGACTCATTCACCCAGGCGTTCCCCAACCAAAATCTGGGTCTTCTGCGAAGCAACAGCCTAAGCACAGACAACGGCAGCCCCAGCGGTCTGGAGGACAGCCCCATGTTGCTGTCACCCCAGCAGGCAGGGTCGCCCATCGACCATCCACCACTGTACAGCCAGTCAGCGTACCGTTTCAACCAGCTGCTGATGAACCCTGGCCAGCCTGTAGACCAGCTCAACAGCCCACTTCTTGGACAGCCACAGTCACAGTATGACTACCCTCCACAGCAACAGGTGACCTATCAGTAGAAGAAGTAGAAATAAAACTAATCTCTACTAACCAACTCTTCACCTAGGTGCCTCGTGCTGGTATGAGCCTGTGTGTGTGTGTGTAGGGGGGTGTGTTTGTCTGAAGTGTCCCTGTTCCAGGAGACTTACTTAAGGCACATGTATCTCCTTGTGTGTATGTGTAGTTTGTTTACTCTGCGTTCCTCTACACCTCTGTTAGCTTGTTATATCCTCTTTTTGTAAGTTGCTTTGGATGAAAGTATAATGTAATGTAATGCATTTATTGATTAGACCCATCTTTCAATAGTCTGTATTCACTTAAAGGTTAATTTTAGGTTGTTTATTATATAATAGAATGGTCAAGGTGTGGAGGTTGGATGGAATTACAGACCTACTATTAATACATCCAATCCAATACATTATTTGCTGCAATTTGTAGATCATCGTTTTAGCCAACACCATTTACCAATCGGTGAATCCCACGTCTTTGAATACTAATACTTTGCACAAAATACTAGACATACCCTTCACCGTAAGTGTTACTGCACTTAACCTAAGGTAACGCAAGACAGTTACTGCAAAATATCCAGTTGATAGGATAATTTTGTGAAATTGGCCTGAGTTTTAAAACGAGTCAGAAACAGTGTGTTGTGTTTGATATCTCCTTTGAGGCAGGGCATGTGACTAAAGTGTTTGATTTGTCCTTTGAGGCAGGGCATGTGACTGAAGCCCAGCAGGTGTACCACAGCCAACACCACTCCCAGCAGCCCAGTCAGGGCTTCCCCAGACCACGTTTCCTCTCCCTCCAAGGGCTCCATCAGTCAGTCCACTCCCAGCTCCAAGGATCGTACCTTCAGCCCAATGAGAGGAAGGCCCAGGACACCCATCACCCACCTCCCTCACCGCAGCCCTTCTACGGGCAGAACTGCAAGGGCTTGGAGCAGCAGATCTCCTTTACCAGTGTCTCCCATCAGCCGCCCTCCTTCTTCCCTGAGAGCCAACCCTACCTGCACTTGCCTCCTCATCAGAACAGCTTCCAGCTGCCACAGGCTCAAATGCTAGCAGACTCCCATCATGCTCTGGGCTCCAAGCACCACAGGCTCGACAGACAGAATTCTGGGAGTCTGAGTTCTCCTGTTGCGCAGGGACTGTCGTGCAGCAGCCCTCTCGACAGGGTTGGCTGTGTGGACTACAGCTCGGCTCAGAGTCAGAGGGACTCAAGCCATTGTTGCCTGCCTCCTCACCACCCCACCAGCAACAGGAGGGATCTCCAGCTGTCCCACAACTCAGCTGCCATGCAGTTGCCTCAGGTACTGTGTGTAGACCAACGGAGTGTTAATGGGGGCTCCATAACGTACTCTTTACGCTACATAAAATACTGAATGAGTTGTTAACTATTTTTTTTGTTTGTTTCTTTTTTTGAAGATCATTGGAGGAACAGGTTTCCTGCCCGACTCTGTCTCTCCACACTGCATGTATGAGCCACCATTTTAAACCTTTAGCAGCCTGTCTGAGTAAGTCCATGCAATGAAAATAGCATTGTTTAAACAAAGTCGTAACACCGTAACATTCTCTCGTCCTAGGCCTCGTGCAGAGATGGCCCAGAGGAAACCATCAGGTTCCAAACTGAAGTGCTCTGTGTGTCAGCGAGAGTTCAAAAGCCTGCCAGCGCTCAATGGTCACATGCGCTCCCACGGGGGCTTCAAAACACAGCCGCCAACAACCAGAATAGTGAGTCCTGTCAGTGAGTGTTTACTGCTGTAAACTGCTGTAGTTTAGTGTAGATATCTGGGTGTTTGTCTTTTAACCACAGGACTGTGGCTTTGTACCCTGTGGAGCACACAGACCACTGAATATGCTGATTGCACACACAGTTCCTAATTTCCTCTGTGTGGAGGTTTATTTTTTAATTTACCTTACTTTTAGATGATGGTTTTATCCAGAGAGACTGACAGTAAATCAGGTGCAGGGACAGTCTCTCCAGAGCAACACTGGGTTAGATGCTTCATTCAAAGGCACCTAGGCCATAGATGAGGACGCAGGAGAGCGCTAGCTATCCACCTCCCCACCCAATTTTTTTTCCTACTGGTACAGGAATCGTCAGGGAAAACATTTCGACCCCATAACTCCATAATTACTACTCCACAGCTCCCCCCTTCTGGTGTTTCCTGCCTAATTCTGTTCCCATCACACACAGAAAGAGGAACCCCAAGAGTTCCCTCCCGAGGTGGCCTCTGCTGTGCCCATGGTCATGCCAGTGTCTGTGCCCGTGAAGAAGCCCCCATCGACGCCCATCAGGTTTTCTCCCACTCCGCAGTTCTCTGAGATGAGCAGAGACCCAGAGCACCAGGCTGGGCTGTACTCACGTGCCATGTGTGGCCAAAGGACCGTGTCCCCATCCGTGAGTAACGCACCGAATTTTAACCAGGAACACTTAGCTGCAGTCTGTGTATGAAAAGTGCTATACAGGTTACTATTCTTCTTTGTGTGTTTGTGTATTTGTGTTTGTGTTTGTGGGTATGTACGGTATGACAAGATATTGTTATGATATTGATTCAATGAAGTTCATAGAACTTCACTGGGTGCTATTACCTAGAACATTGTAAACTTATAAGGAAGGACAGCACTCCTAGTTGCGTTCACCTTTTATTGCCTGTCAAACGTTTTGGGTCTACCTTCTTCAGTGTCAGGCAAACAAACACTCGCAGGTGCAATCAATATATGCAATCACCACAAATGTATCCACCCACTTGACTAATTGACACTTATGTATACATGAAACAACCTGAAAAGAAAACATTTTAATAATATATTATAAAAAGCAGTTCAACACAGTTTCTTCATTTAGGTGAAAGCGACTAGGAATGCCGTCCTTTCTCATGAGTTTTTGATATTGATTCGCCATCACAGACTTCCAGCCATCTCCCTCCACTTCAAATTCCAACCCCTGAGCCGCAGAGAGACTCTGGCGAGGAAGACGAGTCTCGGGACGCGCGCCCGCACGAGAGGAAGAGATACCAGCACCGCCTGCTGCCGCTCTTCATCCCCTCGCCAAGCCCCTTCCCTGTGGCCAGGGGGGCGGTGCTCTTCCGCAGCCAGCTGCGTTCCCCGGGCCCTGAGGGGGACGCCCCTTACACCCCGCCGCCGATGCTCAGCCCCGCCCGCCCAGGCTCCGGCCTCTTCAGCAGCGTGTGCGGCGGGGGGGACAGGCCAGGCTTGGGTGGGGTCCTGCTGCCCGCCCAGGTGCATCTCTGCAAGACTGGGCATCATCCCTCGCTGAAGGGTAAATTTATTGGCAACGCTTTATTTTAAGGGTTGCTTTTACAGTGTATCTAAATGTAACAACATGTAGTTTTATGTACTTACGCTACGTTACGTTAACACTAATCCTAAACCTTACCCTAACCCTATGGTACAGTGTAAATACATGATGTTAAAATGTTGTTACAGTCTTAGTTACACTGTACTTCATGAAATAGATACACTCTAACAGGGACAATAAAATAAAGTGCAACCTTTTTTGAAGTAAGTTTTTTGGGCTTATTAATAGGACAGTGAAGAGCTACAGAAAAGTAGTAGGGAGAGAGACCGGGGGTGGGATTGGGTAACGGCCAAAGGCCGAATTCGAACCTGGGTCCATATGGGCGCTTGCTTGTTCATGGTACGGTGCACTGTAGCTGCCTCAGTGGTGTTCTTAATACTGGAGTTTCACTCCAAATAACTGAGTGGCAGTTACCATCAGGCTATTGCCAATAAGTTGTTGCAGTCACAAAGTGCGAAACTGGCTTATCTAAGAGTGCAATGCTGCAATGTTGTTTAGTGTTTCTATGGTATTCCTGATAACAAAGACCTTTTTTTGCTGTTGTTGTACAAACTATGTTTGTTTTTTTTACAATGGCAGATGATTTACATGGGAGAGGTCATATTGAAACCCCTGGCCAAGGGACGCCCATCCACATTGAGCCGTAAGCACACGCTGCTGTCCTTTACAGTTTCAGAGAACTTTCACAAAGGGGAAATAGAACACTAATTTTATATTGATATGAGAAATGCTCAACAGTATATTACTTTTTAATCTCATTACATTGTCAACATTGCAGACGTATCAACATCGGAAATCGCTTTCAAGCAGAAATTCCGCATTTGTGTATCCGGTCAGAAGCAGCTAAAGACCCCCACAGGGCGACTCTGGTGTGGTCCTCTTGGAGTGACCTCAACATCCCCTACGAGCAGCAGAAAGGTGCCTTCATCATCTACACTGCATCTCCTGTAACAGCTAGCTAGACTACCACAGTTTTTAGTGTGTCAAAGATTTTCTCATGTCAGGAAGCCTAACTGCGAAGCGCAATTGATGCACATTGTCACCTCAAAACCCTTAGTGTTTGAAAGTTGCATTGAAAGTAGCATTGATTAAAAAAATTCCAATACAAAATGTTTTGTTTTTAGTTTTTTTATAAGGCAGTATAGATTATATGGACTAGGTGTGTAATATGCCTATAATTACCTGTGATGCTACTAAATTTTACTGCTCTACTATTGAGTGACAAGTTTGGTAATATAATTTTTTGTCTTGGCAACATTGTGTATGAAAGTAATTACCTCCTTCAGCGGAGTTTATGTAATCATCTGCGCCTGTTTGTTTGTTTGTTAACATAACTCAAAAAGTTATGGATGGATTTGTATGAAATTTTCAGGGTAGGTCAAAAATGGGCTAACTTAAAAGTGATTATATTTTGGTGGTGATCTGAGCTGCCTTGGTGGAGGTCTGTGCTCTCTAAGTGTTTTTCTAGTTTTAACATGTTTGTTTGTTCCGTGGTATCAGTGGACGACTTGCTGAGGCTAGCCTGCTGCAGTGTTCTGCCTGGTGGAGGAACCAACACGGAACTGGCCCTTCACTGCCTGTTTCAGTGCAAAGGAGATGTCATGGTCAGGCCACCATCCGTCAGCCTGGAGTTTCACATTACTGAGCACTTCTGGTTCCTCAAATCCTCATGTTTGTTTACTTTTTTCCCTAACCAATCTCCCAGGCAACCGTGGAGAAGCTCCTCATGTCAGGTCCGACGACGAGAGCCACGTCAAAGCCTCTCGCTGACTATCATTACGCAGGTGCGTGATAGGCCTTTCGAGGCTTACATCACTGTCAAGCTTGGTATGGGTTGTTGCTGCTTCACAAGGTCCTATTTCTGTCACTGTAAAATGTGCTGTCACTGAAAGTGGTTGGGTGTGTTTGACTACTTGTCTCCTTTCCTGATTTTAACTATTTATGTACATAGAGGCTAGTATCCGATGTTTCTGTAAGCAGCAACACCCAATAAGTGTGGTTTCATGACCTATATTTACTCATAGAGTGATCATCTTAAAGGAGAACTTCGGTGTGAAATGAAAATTGGCATGTTAAAACATCATACCGAGTTGATATGTGTACTGAGGAGCAACATTGATTTAGCCTGTTGCATTCAGAGTTTAACTATTTTTTAGCGTTTGTCCCAGAAGGCTAACAATGGAAGTGGTAGGTGCCCTCAGATGAAGCATGACGACTACGCTATTTTTAAACCATTAAAACAGCTTGAAGAAACTCCACACTCCATCGGTAGTACAACACAGGTCCTGACGTTAAAAACTGTGTACACAAGTGTACACAACATTTGTTAATAAAGTTAGTATAGTTTTGACAGGCAGTACCTTGCTGTAGTTTCTCGTCGCCGCCATGATGAAAGTCCAAACAAGTCGATTGTACTACCTCTTCTCCTATTCTTCCTGCTGGTTTGTGTTCCTCAATCGACTCGTGCGGACTTTCATCATGGCGGCGATTAGAAACTACAGCAAGGTACTGCCTGTCAAAACTGTTTTATTAATAAATGTTGTGTACACTTACAAAGTTCTCAGTGCTTCGTTTTTAATGTCAGGGCCTGTGTTGTGCTACTGATGGAGTGTGGAGTTTTTTCGAGCTGTTTTAATGGTTTAAAAATAGTGTAGTTGTCATGCTTCGTCTGAGGGCACCTACTGTACCACTCCCATTGTTAGCAACTGGGACAAACGATAAAAAATAGTTAAACTCTGAATGCAACAGGCTAAATCAAATTTGCTCCCCAGTACACATACCAACTTGGTATGATGTTTTAACTTGCCAATTTTCATTTTACACCGAAGTTCTCCTTTAAACTGACAGTAAAGAGTTTGGCATAAAGCCATTGAGCTAACCAGTCAACAACCAATAGCCTTGCCTTGCAAACACCACGCTGGAACCGGCAAGACCTAGCTGACTGCTCTGATTGATACGTTGTAAAGCTGTTAACATTGTGCCACAGAGCGGTCCTGTTTACGTAGGTGATCCATGTCGACCACCACAGAAAGGAAAAGCTATGTAGTAAAAAGGCTGGGTGGCTTACGACAATAACAGCTGTATCTAAACCTAACAATCACCCTAAGCACTTATATTCAGCACTTATTTTATTCTTATCTGAACTTTTCATTGTAAATACTTTATAGGAACTCACCTGGCAGGAACTAAGAGTTAGACCCACTCAAAGCAGTCAATTAATTATTTAAGTGTTTATTTATTTATTTAATTAACTTAACTTTTACATTGTTATCATTATACATACACACTTGTAAAGAACTTTTTAAGACGGGACATGGGGCATTTTATCATCCTTTATATAGCTAGGAGAGATAAAGAAATGCGGAAAGCCTTTCAGCCCGTGCCACCTAAAACCTTTAGAGCCCCAAAAGCAACATCATTCCCCAAACCTAACTCTAACCCTAGGTGTATGTTAAAAAAATGTAGCTACATGATAAGAGCTGAAAGCTACTGGGTACAACACAGTATACAGTACAGCACCACAAAAAGCAGGAAGGAGCCTACAAAGTGTCTTTTAGTGTCAGCTACTGTCACCTAGTGTCACAGGCAATGTGCTTGTGCACTACTCCTCAAATGAAATAGCATTCTGAGTTTCCTTTCTTGTGTCATCCCAACTCTGATTAGGCTCAGATAAATGGACAGTGCAAGAACGGAGGCAACTCAACAGGGCTTTGGAGAAACACCACAAAGACTTTTTCCTGGTGCAAAAAATGGTATATGTCCACTCATGCAAACAGTAAATCTCTTTATATCAGACTATTTAATTGTTAATAACATGGTTATTTGTTGAGAACAGTGAATATTGTGTAGATGTTTTCCTTTTTATTGACATACATACATGCTGACTAAGACGCATTTAGAGAATTATCTAGATGATTTTTTTTTACTTGTACATAATAAACAGAAAAATTGAGTCTGTGTGGTCTTCGGCAGGTGCGGACAAAGACTGTCGCTCAGTGCGTGGAGTTCTATTATACATGGAAGCGAAGGTGTCGTAGCAGCAGACGTCTTAGCGCCAATCTCACCACCCCAGCGACAGAGAATGAGGTTACTGGAGTATTTACACACACACATTTTTGTTCTGAGATCAGTCTTAAACTTTTCTCACACCCATTTCTGACCCACTCAAGTCAGGTGTACAGCCTTCTCAGAAAAGTTTAAGGTGCTTGCGTGGACAGCCATTTTTACATATGTGGGCTTCAAAGGTTCAATGTTGGGTTAACTGGCTTTTGAATTTACAGTCCCATAGCAAGTGTTCCTTCCAGCTATTCACTAACTTAATTCATTAGTGTTCTTCTTGTACCACCTGTGCACTTAAAGCAGGTGATTTTAGTTATTAACTGTTGCAGTAAATGGCTGGAACAAATAGTGGTTATGGCAGTGTAACAATCAGCACTGCATGGGTCAATACTAAGCACCTGCCCCCTTACTCTGTCTTACGCACCGGAGTGATCTGCTTCTGGGGTTTCATACACGTAGGGTAATGGAAAGAGTGCGCTGAAGTGAAACGCGAATAGTGAGGAGGATGAGTAACTTGGCTTCAACCCAAAGCCACAGGTGACGCCTCCTTCTTGCAGCCCAGCCACCGCGGCCTTCTCACCAGCGCAGATGAGCTTCCTGTTGGCTTACAGTAAAGACCAGCATGCTGGCCAAACTTGACAGCCACCACCACCAAAATCATGTACATTCTGTTTCTTGTAGAAGTGTCATGCAACATGACACTCTGAAATCCTCTTTTACCTATATGCCATTTCATTTTTTAAGTAGAGCTGCTGGTGAGATTAACTAATGAATAAGGTCATGTTTCAGTAAGAACATAGCAAGACATACAGGTGCATACATATAATACCATATGCCCTGTAAGAGCTAAAGAGATAATACAGATTAGTTTAATTATAATAAATAATAAATGTTTAAGTATAAGCCACATTATCCCACACACCTGGCTAGCAGTACACATAAATGCTCGGTATAGCCTACTCATCTCATCTTCTTGGCTTTTTATCCAGTTGCAGGGCTTTTCGTGAATGCAATACCAATATTAAATGTACACTGTGAAATATACAGTTTTAAGGTATACTTTTGTATCAAGCGCTGAAAGAAAGCAACATATTCCTAGTTTTTTTATTAGCCACTCATCTGTAACTTGGAGAACTGTATTGAGGGTCTTACAAATCATTACATTTTTTACTTCTCTTTGGCCGGTCTTGTCCATGTTTAGGTGAACTGGGAGGAGTACAGGATGGCCTTGTCAAAACCCAATGGCTTGGAGAAAAAGTGTTCGACTGACTTTGCCAACTGCTCAGAGAGTTTGACGGCGTCCCTCGGCTATGAGGAACTCAGTAACATTTCTGTGAGTGTCTGCATAGTGTTGACTTCATACATACAAGAAGGGCAGTTCTAGAGCATATCTTACAAATCGTAAAGACGAGACTTCCTGGACCACATAGTCACTTCCTGTTAGTTGTTTAGTGCTGTTTCTCTCCACCCCCACCCCCCCCACCCCCCCCACCCCCCTCTCTCTCTCTGCTGAGGCAAAAGGTTACCTACCCTGTCATATTCTAGAACCTTTCACATGGTTCAGTATACTGGAAACACCTAACAAATACGCTGCTTGAATTGTAAAACGTAGTGATGATGCAGACCAGCTTATCTCACAACGTATGCCTATTTAGAAAGAAAACATGTCTGTATACGTACATCATCACTAAGTGAAAGCACTTCATGTCATGCTCCTTCAAGCTGACAAGTCTTCTTTCAACAGCGCATAAAATGTGCACATATTGACATCCGTATCTGGAAAAACATGTTTCATTTAAGGCCGTCGTCAGGTTGAAATGCAAGAGGTGCTGAGAGGTTCAAACAGGGAAGAATCTAAGTTAAACCTGAGTGTCTGGTTTCTGTATTTCTATTGTCTGGAATCATTTGCACGCGGGCTGAGGATTAGATTTCTCATTTGTTTCCTCATGAAACCCTAACAGCCCCACACCCAAACAATCGAAATAACAGGTTGGATCTCTGGTGGTCCACTGGCATTGTGCCTTAGCCAGGCTAGCACCCCTGCTGAATTCCGTATTTCGCTACAGTACTCTTCTTATCAAGAAACTCTCCCAAGGCTCCCATTTGCCTCAACCACATTTTTTAGTTTCCAATTAGCCGTAATTTGTTGAAGGCACACGCAGTGGTTTTGTAATTCACACAAAGTACCCATTCACAAAATAAAAGAGTCTGGTCCACTATAGGCTAATTGTACCTTGGCTCTCCTCAGGCCCCGGACGGAGACGGTGAGACACTGAGTCAGGCAGGGCGACGCTCCAGACCTCCGGCAGAGAGGGGTCTACCTCAGTCGGGCCAGCACACTGCTGGTCCAGCCTCCGTGAAGAGCTCCCCTGCTCATAGCACCACCAGTGGGGAGACAGACACCACACTGGCATTCCCCTGCAGAGAGTGCGGGAAGTAGGTCCACACATATGATACAAGTTGATAACAAGCAGCATTTGTTTATATATATGTCCCAAACAAGAAATGAGATAGCATTTTACAGAGAATACTGATGCCTGTGGATTTGGACATACCGGTACTGAAGTTACAAATAAATCTAGAAAGTTATAAGTAATAGTATTGAATAAGTTGTTAGCCATGCATTTTGCATGACAAGCATGTCATATGTATGAGACAGTTTTTGTGTATGTAGGAAATAGGTGATAGAGTGATACTATCTCAAAAGGTGTGTAATTATCTTAATCCTGATATTATGGAAAGACAGCGCCATCTGTTGTTTGAAGTGTTGTTTGGTTTACTTTTCAACAGTAAAATGTTGCATGAGTAACACACCTGCTGCACAGAATACCAACACTTTAATGTTGTATGAGTCATACATTACATTTCTTTAATTTTAGGGTTTTCTTCAAGGTCAAAAGTCGCAATGCTCACATGAAGACTCATCGCCAGCAAGAGGCATCGCTGTGCTGGCCAGTGCAAATGCAGCGACCTCTGGAGGATGGCTTGGATATGACACCTGCCAGTCCATACAGAAGCCCCTCTCACCTGCTCCTGTTACCTGGCAACCACATTAGCGGACCTCAGGGTACCCAGATTGAAGATGTAGGCCTGTACAGGGATGAGGGTCAACCCCTGAACCCACATTTGATACAAAACAATTCACTTGGGTGAATGATAGAACAATAACAATCAACTTGGCAATTGTAACATTTTAAGTGAATACTTTCTTATATAAAATTAGAGTTAGTGAGGTATAAATGCTCAATTGAAGAGCTTGAAGAGCGGATGTAATTCAAATGTCAGTGAGATGACATACAGTATGCTGATCTCAGCTATCTTTAATCAGATCTGCTTTTAAAATATCTTGGTGGTTAACTGTAGCCTGGGCCCACCAATACTGCCTGTGACACTGCATAGAATTTCACATTGCAGTCAGTCTGGCCAACCAGCTTATTTCCGGGTGTTCCTTTGCCCTTGAAATAGGGAACCAGTGAAAAACGAGCTTAGACATACATCATCAGAATGAGTGGTCTGATTGGTTATAGTGCTGTCCAGTAGTATATCGAAGTATTTGATAGATGCCCATTGGTTCCTAGCCTGGTAAACCAGCCCCTCATACTTCATTTCTTTTTGTACAGAGAGTCTGCTTCCATTGACATTACTGTCTTAGGCAGAATTTTGCCTAGCCAATCAGTGAACACAGGGATTTGTGTTCGTGAGCGATGACATCAACTTTGAGTGCTACATTTAAATGGTAGTGGAAAGGCAGGCTAATTGCATATGTCATGACCAGACATTAGTGATTGGAAAAAGGCAGTGCCACTTGTTTTAAACTTAAGCAGAATCTACACCTCCAGGAAGAAAATGTTTGTTAATACAGCACTGCCAGACCCTCTGTACCCTCTGAAATGAAGTACGAGGGCCTGGTTTACCAGGCTATTTGAGCCCACCTCTGAGAACTTCCTGTCTATGGAATATTTGCCAGACTAAGCTCCGTCTATGAGCTTGGTGCAACAGCCACGCTAGGTTAATTGTGTATATGCATGTATAAAAGTGCTGTGAACACTGAAGGATGCTCATTCAAACTTCTTTTTTTTTCTTTTTGGGGTCCCTCCTTTACATCTGTTTTACAAGTTTTAAACCCACTTTGTCATTCCCCTAACACTGTTTTGAGATAAACACGTTCAAACGCACTCAGTGTTATGATGGCAAGCACTTTCATTTGTACCCATGAACATATACATAACTGAAATTCTTAAAGATCTTTATACGGTTGGCCTTTAAGGTTGCAGACAGGTCAGAGCTAAATTCCTTGTATATGTAAGTATACTTGGCCAATAAAGCTGATTCTGATTCTGATTCTGATTCTGATTCTGAAATTCTTTCGCACTTTTTTATGCTGTAAGCCCAGTGGATTTCAGGGGTCCATGTACAGACATGGCTTTGTAAATAGGAGAGAAATAATGATGATTGGACTGAGCCATACACTATTGTGGTTGTTGCATGAGTGGCACGAAAGAGAGTGCATGTTTGATGAACGGCTCCTTTAATACCAAGACACGAAAATGTCACTCGGAAAAGTTGTATAAGCACTTTCAAAGAAAACCACTAGATGGCGTTGGAGTATTTTCTCAGCAGTTTGGGGGGGGGGGGGGGTGGGGGGTGTTCAAGTTGTGGGTCTGTGGTTGTGTTGTGCCTTTGGCTTTTATAACGAAATAATGAAATGTTTGGGAAAATGTTTCTTATGTTGCCTTTTGTTGCACTTGGTTGTTTTCATTCTTTTGACTTTTTTAAATAAAGTTTAAATGGCCTAATTTGAATCTTGCTGGTTATGTGAAATGTAGCCTATGAATTGGCCATAAAATAATCTTTCCATCTGAAAGTATTGGCAGATGCCTGGACTATTTCCTTAGGTATTACTGCATTGTCGAGAAAAATAAACATAAAATCTGCTGGACAGCTTATGAATAAGCACAGTTCCAAATATTCTTTAAAAGTAAAAGCAACAAACAGCTGTTCTTTAGCTGACGCACAGACATTTTCAGACTGGGTAAATCAAGTAGCCTAAGAGTTTGGGCATGTTGCAGTAGGCCTACGGCTGCAAACAGTCGAAGAACACATGGATGCAAGCTGGTGGTCTCTGAGTTGAAAGCCGAGCGATTTTTGGAGAGGTTAACTTTGATATTCCGTTCCCACGTGTAGCACGCTGAAATGTAGCGTTCATTCGCAAGCGGAAGCGAGTGATCACATGGCATTAGAACCGTCAACACCGCGTTTCACAGTTCACAGATATCGCGCACACTGTGAATGACTAGGAAATGCAACTAGTGCGAACTTGGGTCACTTCCTACATGTAGCTTCCTATCTTCATGTGAACATATGTATTAAGTAAAATGCCATGTCTAGTGTAGGCTACTGGTGAAGTCCTACTTTTTAAAATTTTGACAGTCCGAATAAAACACATGAACTAGTAACTACTCTAACTAGTTGAATTCTTCCGCGTCAAAATCTTGGGACTTTGACCAGGTAGGTGGTGGTGGCAGTGACATTTCTGACCTTTCACAACTGTTATTGTAAGAACTTGAACAGAGATATTTAACGTTTGCCACAAACACTTGTTTTAAGAACGTTGTCAGTGATTGTTGCATAGTCTTTTCCCGTGTTGTTCTGATTGAAAAGTCATAAGATTTCACCTGTCAAGACTTGTTACGACCTTTGCGGCACAGGGCAAAGTAGAATAGCTTATGATACATACACGGAAGCTCGGTTGTGCCCAGGTAAATATTATGTGTTATCGTATAGGCCGCAATTAATAGGGCTGAAGACTACGTGAAACCCCTGTTTTTGATTTGACTACATTATCCCATTCGGTAGCCTATACGTAAGCTGTCATGCACCTTGGCAAATGTATTAAATATTTTGCAATGCATCATATCTTCTTTTTCCACAGGGCACTCCCATGTTGCCAGGATAGGGTCCTACAGGTAAGGCCATGTTAAACTAGATTACAGTGATAATCCAAGTAGTCGCATGTTTAGAGTATGACGACTGGATTAAAGCCCTCATAACTTTTAATTGACTGTTAATAATGCATGTTACATGTGTTTTGCCAGGGTTTAAATAATGGAGGAGCCAAACCGACCCCAGCGCAAGTTATCCACAGCTGGGGAGAGTCTGTATCAGATATTAGGTGTACAGAGGGGGGCATCAGAAGATGAGATCAAAAAATCTTACAGGTAATGAACAAAAGGACAGACTTGGGCATAATATTTCCTTAATGTGACGATGGAATCTATCACAAGGCGTGGCAGCACATATGAATATAGCAAAGTTGGATAGACATAATGAATATCCTGTCTTGTCTATAAATCCTGAAGTCTTCTGTCCTGTGCAGAAAACTTGCACTGCGGTATCATCCCGATAAGAACCCAGACAACCCAGAGGCAGCAGAGCGCTTCAAGGAGATCAACAACGCCAACTCCATACTGAACGACGAGAACAAGAGGAAGATCTATGATGAATATGGCTCAATGGGTCTTTATGTGTCCGAGCAGTTTGGAGAAGACAGTGTCAAACTTTACTTCCTCCTGTCCAAATGCTGGTTCAAGGTAGGAAGGAGCCATGTCTGTGCTTGTATTCGTGTGAAGTGAGTTGTATTGTCAACACATTTGCCATTTGCTTATAGGTTAACAGTGGCTTGATCAGAAGCACTGCTTTGGTTGAGATATTTGCCTCTCTGACATAATTGTAATTATATATGCCGGCCATTTATTTTAGCAGTGTATTAGATTAATTATCTATGATTATTATTGACCAATGTCAGTTTTTTTGTTTATAGTATGGTGTTTTAGTATTGTACATCGATGTTGAGAAAATCATCAGCCAAATACCATAGCCATTAGTGTCTCTCTGACTTATTACAAACGGTGTCTCTTATAGCGAGGGAGAGCTTGGGGGCAACACCTAGGGAGGTTTTCCAAGAATGTGGTTTAGTGTCTTGTAGTTAACCCTGTGTAAATGGAAGACCTCTTAATGTGTTTTAAGCCCTGCAGCTCTTTGCTAGGAATTAAACTACAGTATTATGTCACTACTGCAACTGCCCTGATGCTTCGGTGTTGGTCCATAAACCAATGGTACTGCTTTCTAGCAAGGAAATCGGGTTGTTTTAAAGGCTATACACTGTGCTTGCTCTGGTATTTCAAAAGTACTTTGCAAAAAGGACGTTTTTTTTATTGCATTTTCATTTGAATACCAACGCCATCCCCCTTCAACCTTTTTTTTTTTTTTGATCAAATGTTTTTTATTTTGTCAAAATTGAAATGTACATTACAGAATGGTGTTGAAGATATGCGTTAAGTCAGAAATAAATTTTAAATACACACATATACACAATTTCTCCCCTCCCCCTTCAACCTTTTACAATTACATAAAATTTGACATCTAAGTATTATCTTCTGGGCTATGCTGGAAAAGTGTAAAGCATCGAGCGAGTGAGGCTTCTAGTGATTGTACTGATGTTGATATTAGTGTGTGTGTGTGTGTGTGTGTGTGTGTGTGTGTGCTGTTTCTCATGGTGTAGACTCTGGTGGTGATCGGGCTGATCTTCACGTGCTGCTGCTGCTGTCTCTGCTGCTGCTGCTGCTGTGGGAAGTGTGCGCGTGCGGAGGAGGAGGAGGACTTCTACAACCTCAACCCAGAGGACTTGGAGGCCCAGATCAGAGCCGAGCAGGAGGCCGACATGTCAGACTCAGGTGAGCAAGGGGGGCGGGGCAGTAGGGGCCATGTGAGGTGAACACTGCTGAGAATATGCACTGTGAAAAAGAACAGCTTACTTGAACCTATTTAAAGGAATACACCAATCCGATCCATGCTTCCACAGAATATAGTTCCCCATCCTAATGGCGCTTGGTCAATCCCTTCGTGTTAATTTGCATTGGCATTTGTACTCGATCTGAATGCACAAGTCATGAGAAGTAGTTACAAAAAAATACAAGTAAATTGATTCACTTTTGCCACAGTGTGCTAGTTGGCAACACTAGATTACATCATTACTATGCTAAGCTAAGCTAAGGTCAGTGCTGCCAGATTCGGACAATGGCTCGGTCTGCTAGAAAACGCTTCTGCCCACTTATCCAACTCTACAGACTCAATTTCATCTGGGGGTGGTGTATTACTTTAATTAAAAACTTGGTAGAAACCTGTGTCAAATAAGTAACGTTAATGTAGCTATTCTGTTTCAAGTTATGTACAGTCGCAAGTAAACATAATATACAATATTACATTTACAAATACAATAGTTACATTTACTTTACTACTCATTTGAGGTGTGTGATTCAACTGAAGTGAAATAAGCTGGTGGTAACAAGAGACATTTAGAACAGCACTGGCAGTACTGGGCTTTTATAAGCAGTAGCCATGGCCTTTTAAGTTGATTAAAAAATAATGACTGCTGCGAAAGTATAATGACCACTGTGAAAGGCAACAGGTTTTGTGCTTCGTTCAGAGCACTCCACAAGTAGTCCGTTCACTTATCGAAACGGAATATCAACAATAAGCTGCAACGTGTCCAGCTGCTGAGTTATTTAGCAGCTGGACACATTGCTACACAACACATACACAATACATTTTGCTTCCTTGATGAACTTTTTTTAGCAGCAGAGTCCATGACGCAGCAACAAAATATTAAGACTATGACATTGTTAGAAGTGTCTAACTCTCTGTTATCATCTTTTGGCAAGTAGCCATATAGAATAAGCGTCATAATGTTCTGCAAAGTTGGTCCTTCTCGTGGAAGCCCCTTCAGAATAATAAAGACCCTCGCTTAGTGTTGGGGTCTTGCATCACTCTGTCGAGGCTTATTCCACGAGAATGACCCCCTTGCAGAACATTATCCCTTACGTAGGACATACAAGGACAATGGCGCGAAGTTTCATCACAGTGGGGATAACAGGTGAAGTGACCAGAGCATTTTAATCTTTAAGCTTTAATGAAATGGTACCTGGCAAGTTTTCAGCACAGTGCAGCTTGGAGACTCTGTGCAGCTTCATCCACTAGAGTGTTTTGGTGACCGACCAGTAAATTGTGTAAGAGTGGTGACGGTGATGATGACTACACAGATACTGGCTGTGGGGAAACAGGTTTGAAATATGCTGTAATATGACAAGGTCTATTCTACGATATTGTTCCACATGGGACTTCCTCAGGGGAAACCCATGTATTGTTTCTCTATCTTCTTCAGTCTGGTTTTGGATTTTGTCCCTATGTGTGGGCAGCACGGCGGCTATTTCAAAATTCATCTGATAGTTCAAAATTCATCTGATAGTGATAGTTTTTGTCCAGTATTCATGGCCAACATCCCTGTCCTGATTAAAGCGGTGACAATAATGGATGTACTTATAGAAGATGAAAAGTAACTCACACCAAACAATAATAATAATAATAATAATAATAATAATAATAATAATAATTCTGAAGTTAGACCAAAAATGAATGTACTGACGGTACACAGGAAAGTCGCTTTACGAAGTTGACCCTCCTCCCAACAGAGGTGAATTGGCTGTGGTGCACCTTGCTTAGGTGTATATTGGACTATATGTGACCAGGACTGATAACAGTCTCAAGGTAAATGTAGTTTTGGCTTTGATAAAAGCTGCTGCCTTTTTAATTTTGGTATGTAATGATGGGTTTCACTTTATGGAATGGTATGTAGCAAACACTTTTCTCCAAAGCAATGTACAATACCACAACAACACATTATAAACAGAGAACACTTGGCACGTTGGATTTTTAGAAATGTTACTTCCCAATATTTCACAAAGAAACATGGACATGACTTACAAGGCTGATACAAATTACACAAAGCACATTTAGTGGTTTAGAAAAGCAGATTCCTTGCAATTCACTGAAATGAACGAATATCATTCTAACCCTACAGGAGATGGTGGGGTGATTTCTGGGCAGCCTATAGCCTTAGGCGCTCCAGCGGGCTCAGGTGAGTAATCGGGGCATCAGAAAACCATACTGTCTTCGCTTTAGGTCTGAAGCATTAGTTTGCACTCATTTTCACTCAGTTACAGTGCAATATCTGGCACTTCTTTAGGAAAATTAAAACACTGTTTGCCTTTCAAATAGATAGATGGATTGAATGAATAGAAGGGAACAGAATGCAATGCAAATTCTTCTTCCACCCTTTTTCCCCCAATTTTACCTCCTGGAAGATGTTATTGAGAAGTTGCTAGACAGTTTTGCAAAAGTGGTTGATGCTGATTATTTCTTTTTTTCTGAGAAAGTTTGCTCAACTAGGCAGAACACATCAATCTCTTACCTGCTACAACACTTAACCTTTTTAAAAAATCTCTTAATGTCAGTATTGTATATAATACTTGTCTTTTTGCTCTTTTTCGTACTCAGCTAAGCCTTGAATTCCCTAACCTCTTTTGATGTTATCTTTTTGTTATCTTTTTTATAATCTTCATATTGTGCTACTGCTACTGCTGCTACTAAGTCTGAGAGAATAGTCATTTCAATCCTCTGTACAGTATGTCCTGCGCACATATGGCAGAATTGACAATAAAGCTGTCCTTGACTTTGACTTCACCAACCCACTTAAACCCTCTATCCCCCCCCCCACTGCTGGTGTCCAGGTGAGGTGCCCACGGCCATTGTGGTGCAGCCAATCTCCGACCCATTCTCTGAGCTGAACCCCTCTGCTGGACAGGCACTAAACACGTCCAGCACAGAAGAGCTGGTCAGAACCGACTGACCCAATCCTTGTCTCACTTGTAGCATCTGAAGGCATGAGACACACACACACACACACACACACACGCACACGCACACAAACTGAACACACTGAACAGAGAGCGCAGAGGGATTTACACAGGACATGTGCCTTACAGGCAGTCCTAGCAGAATTCAAGGGGCAAAATTGCACAATTTGGATTCTGCTGAGGGTTATACAAGAGTTCTTAAAGCCATTTGTTTTATCAGGCACGTCCATCACAATTTTCACTGCTGTGAGATTATATATTTTTTATATTGCTAAAATGGAATGCAAATGAATGTGTAATTATCCCATCTGATGACTATATAAGATTACACAGGGATGACTTGGTGACATCAGGCCCTGTATGTTCTGTGATTTTTATTTGTAAACAAATATTTAATGTTAGCAGTAACTGATGCCATAAGTTCCAAAGAAGGGTACGTTGATGCAGAATATGAGATTTTGACATCCTGTGAATGGCAGGGTGCCTTATAGCTGTGTATTGTTTACAAATTAAGATAATTTTTTGATGAGGTTTACATGTATTCAGGGATGATTAGTTCTTATTTATGAATTAAACACCACTGATTAAAGTGGCACACAGAGACCAAAAGAGAGCTTTGCTATACACTGCACACTGTAAAAAGTGATGCGTAGAACCAACTTTAAAAATGAAGTAAACGTGTTGCACAGATCTCTCTACATTGCTTGAACTTAATAATGCTTAATAATAATGTTAGTACATAACATACATGTAAAAAGGTCCTTGCAGCAACTTGCTTTATTTTATTTATTTTTATTTTTTTCAAATTAGTTCAAAGCAGCACTTTTTACAGTGTAGTAGCACAATGTCTACTGCTGCCAAAGTCCCAAAGCAGTTACTGTCATAGATATATATATCTATGGTTACTGTCCCCTCACATGTCTGATGACACAGAATGCGGCATGGAATATGGGTGTAGCGCACATAGATACCGCTGTCGAAATTTCACCTCATGTCTTAAATGTTTTTCTTTCAATGTTTTTTCTTAGCTCAAGGGAAAAAAACAATATGTGACTTAAAAAAGCTTCTCTTGACTGTCTTCAAACAACAAGCAGTATGCCGCGTCACAAGGGAATAAATGCCAGCATTATTTATCATTTCTGTTTTCACTTTACTGTAATGTTATTTTTCTGTCTGTTCTGTCTGTGTTTTATGTTCACTCCTAATAAATGCAATTTATGAGAATATTAATGGTGAAATGGTTTGTCCCAATTATATTGCAGCTGTGGTCTAGTGGTTAGGGAGTTGGACTTGCAATCGGAAGCACTAACTCAGATTTAGACTTTTAATGTTGTGAATGAGCATACAGACCTTGTCATTGTGTTGAGGATTGTCTTAGTCTGCCTTTGGGCCCTTTTGCCTAAAGGACACTCTTCTGTGCATAACTCGCAGGGCATTCAAAACAAACAAAAATTCAATGTAAAAATTTAATGTAAGTTGCTGTCTATTATGACTAACACATTCATTTAACAGTCATTTATATTCAAATAGCCATGGAAGTTACCTCCATACCTTTAGGTCATTTGCTGTCATATCTTCTTACTGATAAACGGTGTAAACACACGGGAATTGCATTGTGTTGACCACCTGTGTCTTCAGAAACTGCCTACAGAGGCACTTTTTCTCTACTTCAAAAAAAGACACATGATGTAAGGCTTACATTTCCCCTGCTAGGATGAAAGATTGAGAAAGGGTTGAAATGTATGTCCCACCACGTGTTACATACAATGTATCAGGGTTTTTTTTATAATGCATCCTAATTTGGACACCTGCACAATCTGCACTGTACAAGCTTAAGTGCACAGACAACTAGAATCCAACAATTTTCTGAATCAGCTGATAATGAGCACAAATCACCAGACACTAGGTAAGCTAATTAGTGAAGTCTTGGCAGGACCATGGTTGAGACCTGCGTCCTACACAAAACGGTGCTCTCACCAAAATATTATTACTACTATCAGTCTGTTGGGGCTGTATGCCCACCAAGATTCATGCGCTCCCGTGTGGGGGCGGCCTTGACAAAACCTAACCGCTGCGTTAGCGCTACTGGCGGTCTTATCGTTCTAATGTACTTCGACTTTGATGTAATGGGACTCCCACCCCGCTGCAGATAGGATGGGCTAGCCATGTAAACAGTGGGATTGGGCGGGATCTGTAGAGCTAAATGGGTACACGTTTTCTATTGCAAATCACCTGCTGCAGCAGAAAGAAGTTTGGGACACGTCTCCTGCGCTCTTTACAAAGTCCCATGTAGCCTACCTGCATTGAAAACGAACTGAATTGCGAGATATGAGTTTAAAAAGGCCACTACTTGACAGGGAGCAGAATTTAAAAGTATTTTCACTGGAGGTTCTAGGGTAAGAATAAAACATTTATTGGCATAATTTTGTTACACAGTAATGTTTATTATGTGTTGTCACTACAGACATCAGCGAGCAACATGTTTCTATTCCATCATGCATGACTGACAGAACACCTAAGGTTTTTTTCCCTCAAAAGTGTAAGAACAGCACCTCACAGTTGAATAATTCAGTGTTTCTCTGCTTGCAAACCTTTCCATGACTTTTTAGGGAAGAATACCTTCACACAGGAGTGGATAAAGAGGACACAGACAATGCCAGACAACTCCAACCACATAGCCCTTCACAAACACCATCTCACTGCCATTTGGACAGAACATCATGGGCTGAGGACAAAGAAAAACAGCTGGCCAAGAAGAAACTCATCATCACCTCTTTAGTCTGCCTGGTGTTCATGGTTGGAGAAGTCATTGGTAAGGACGTATTTTGAAAATGGCTGGTACTGAGTAACCGCATGTAGTGAGCACTTTACAGTAGATTTGTAAGTGGTGTAGACGTTTGGCAAGGAATGCTTGGTGGGTCTCGCAAGTTGGCCCAGATATCTTGGGTTCTGTTGACATGGGCGGTATTGACCACTGAGCATATAAGACTGAGACTGAGTGTATGTAGGCATGCAAATAGCCCTCTGCCCCAGTCGTCGTGTGTCAGACTCTGTGTCAATATCAATGTGAACTTACATGTCTCCATGCACTGGCATATGGTTTGTTTATTCTGTATCGATACAGGTCTTCAAACAATCAAGGCAACTGCATAGGTTTTCAAACAGCACTTTACTTCTCTTGACAGCGAGCGTTTGCTGAGATGCTGTGAGGGCAGGGTATAGTAGCTGGCCTCTAATGCAGCTGCCATATTTTGTATGTTTTTAAAAGAGTCTCTCCTTCAGGTGGCTATGCGGCACACAGTCTGGCCATCATGACCGACGCAGCCCACCTCCTCACAGACTTCAGCAGCATCCTGGTCAGCCTCTTCTCCCTCTGCATCTCCTCCAGACCACCCTCCAAAGCCATGACATTCGGCTGGCATCGCTCAGGTATGTCTGTCCAAAACAAAACAAAACAAAAAAAACTTTAAATTTAGCTCTAGTGAAAAGAACATCATTGAGTCATTTGCTGTGTTCATTTTATTATGGCAGCATTTTTTGGCACAATTTGTTTCTGCACAAATGTTGTCAGTTCAGATTTGAAGGACATTATTTTATAAACCTGGTATCATAATCATCATCAGCGTGGTGTCAGAGAATTTTAAATATTTCTGGACTGAAGTTGAAGGGATGGTTAAACTCACACATTGGGGACCCATGTGCTAATTTGATGTGAAACGTTTCATAACGACCAATTTGGCCCGTGTTCTCGACAGAGATCCTTGGCGCTCTGCTCTCTGCTCTCTCCATCTGGGCAGTGACTGCCGTGTTAGTGTTCATCGCTGTCCAGAGGATCCTAAACGACGACTATGAGATCCACACTGGCATCATGATCATCACCTCTGGCTGTGCAGTGGGGGTCAACATACTGTAAGCCACTATGCTGTTTGATTCATAGTAGTAGATACTGGTGTTGGTGTTCAAATGATAGATAGGATGATAGATAGATGTAATTCAAATAAAAAACAAATCAATGAAAATGAAGTAACTTTTTAAACTTTAAACTAGATTGTGTTCCAGTGCTGTACTCAAACATTCAGGTTGGATTTAAAAAATCTCATCTGAACTGTGCATTGGCACAATAACATCCTCTTTAGGCGAGCCATTTGGTCTGTTTCTCTAATCTAAAAGCATGGCCCTGATCCTGCATCAGTCTGGAACCTCCCACGGCCACAGTCACAGCCTGTCACACGGCCACGGTCACAGCTGCTCGCAGGCGGCGGGTAACCATGGCAATGCCAGTGTGCGGGCGGCATTCATCCATGTGCTAGGAGATCTGCTGCAGAGTCTGGGAGTCTTCCTGGCCGCCCTCATCATTAACTACTGGGTAAGTGGAGTGGCGACAAAGACCTCAGACGTCATGGGCAAGTCGACCTGAACACGGTATCATGTGAACACCAAAACGTACTGTTAGTACTGTAAACAAACATGTCAGTGTGCGTCAAAGTAGTTCATAATGTTTGTTTGGTCATTTTTTTTCTTGGTATGCCAGTGTTTAACAAAGATTAATGGCATGTCATTTCTGTATCCCAATGTGGTATGATAAGGAGCAAGCTGAGACAAGCTAAAAGTATTTGCAGTCCTTCTTGTGTTAACTTTTCAGCTTTTCCTCCCATTTGCAATTCATTGCATATTTTGTTGTTGTTATTCACAGCCTGAATACAAAATAGCCGATCCGATTTGCACCTTCCTGTTTTCTGTGTTTGTGCTCGCAACAACCATCACCATATTAAGGGACATCTTCAGCATACTCATGGAAGGTACAATGTTTTACATCTGTCTTTTAGTATTTTACTAGGAGCTAGTTAAAGCAACACTAAATAGTTTTTTCAACCTTAAAATAATGTTTCCAAAATTGTTTTAGTGTTCATCAACTTGTAACAGGGTGAAAGGCACTTCTGAATTCGCTCTCCATGGGCTATAACCACACTAAGCAACTTTGGAGGAGCAGAGAGACAATTCCGCTTCCAACCTGTAGGGTGACTGAAAGCTAAAACTACTTAGTATTGCTTTAAAGACGAAGTACATGAGGGCTTTTTACTATGTGATGACATATTTGTCTCAGAGTGGACATAACTCTTTTAAGCCTTAGAAATTATTTTATTTTACTACTACATGGCCTTCATGTATACAGTTGATTTTTCACCATTACACTGTATGTTGGTGATAGGAGTGCCAAAGGGCCATGACTTTGACTCGGTAAAAGATGCGCTTCTTACTGTAAGCAGTGTGCAAGCAGTGCACGACCTCCACATCTGGGCTCTTACACCAAACCACAGACTTCTGTCAGCTCACCTGGCTGTTGGTAAGCAATTTCTTACTGAAGTACTTTTCTGAACTGAAGTACTTGTCTTTGGTGACATTACTTTTAAATTGACCTAGATTTCAATCCATTATGCTTTTACTAAGGTTGATATGCCTAAACAAGCTATCAGAAATGCTATCTTAATTCACCAGCAACTTTCTCTCTTCCAGAGGGAGGAGCCAATGCTCAGCAGGTCCTGGTGGAGGCTACGGAGCTGCTTCAGTCCAAACATGGCTTCCGTCGCATCACCATCCAGATTGAGCTCTACTCCACTGACATGGCCTTCTGTTCTCAGTGCCTGGAGCCCATGGACTAAACTCCTTCCACCTTGACAGACTTGAGGGAATATTCCAGAAAGTAGATTTAGTCACTTACCTAGGTATGTTAACTCTGTAAGTGGTAAACTGCCCAAAAAGGACATTTCTGTGATTTATGACTCACTCTGAGGTAACCTATCTGGGTTAGTCACAAAACCACCTACTTTATAGGGCTGCACAATATATCGCAAATATTGTGATATCGCAGTATACAATATAGTGGTATACATGCCGCAAAACATGGCTTAACTGCAATAAATAGGACATTTCTGTAAGATGCTACATGCTCCACATATGAAGATATTTGGGAAATCAAACAGAGTCCTACTGCCCTTGATATCCAGCCCCATAGGCTGCACACTGGCTACGGCCTAGCAGTGAAGATTAAGCTGAAAGATCTTCAAACTATATTTAACTATTTAAATGTTTCAACTATATTTAAAAATTGAAATGTTTATTTAGCGCAAAACATATCGTCATTGCAACATTCAGCAATGTTACAGCATGTCGCACATTTTTCCAATATCGTGCAGCCCTACTGCTTTGTATACCCCCTTCGCAGTCAAAGTGCAAGAAAAACCTCAAACCGGTCTTAATGTTCATTCCTTCAAGCATGTTTTCATTGCTGTTGACAGCACACACGTCTGCTGCGATGTACAGAACTTACAGCCTATTAGTCTCTGCAGGTCAGAGGGTCATTACCCCCCATGCGCAAGCACCTCTGGCAGTTTAAGATAACGCCTCAGCTCAGTGGGAAAGTTCCTCATTCTATCAATATTAGCCTTTCTGTGGAGATAAGAACTGACAAGGTCACCTACTACAGTATGACAAAAATAATACTGTCGCCATCACTGTTTGATGGGCTTAGCTAGTGAAGGTCTCTCTCAAGCGAACAGCAGCACAGTCTTCTGAAAAGCATGCCATACAGTCACGGTACACTGATGTGCTGTTTAGATATTAGATCTGAGACCATATGACAGGCCTCTCTCTTCTGTCTCAGACTGATTACAAAAGAAATATTTCTACACCCCCATCAGTCCACACCTTAGCTTTATTATACACACACATTTATAGACATTTAGTATACACACCTTAGATTTATTATATAGAATGTCAGAAGAGAAAGTGAATAATCTCTCTCTCTCTCTCTCTCTTTCTCACATGACTTACTTGCTGTGTAAGAAATGTTTCGATGGTAACAAAGCCTTGATGGAATCAATTTATAATACAGCAGTATTTTTTTTATTTTTAAACATATATTATTTTTAATTATTTATTTTACAATATAGAGAATACAAAAGCCAGTACACAAAACCTAGTTCTTTTCTTTCACTCGACTACAGGGCTAAAATCATCTTACACGTCTGTCTATCTAAAACAGTTTTAACATTACATTCATCTTTTCAACAGAACATTCCTCTTTTTTTCACACACAGCAGAAACCATGGCAACAGCTCCATCACTGTAATCATTTCTGACGTACCTGATCCCCTCAAGGCCCTGAGTGAGGACATGAAATGACTTGTGTATTTTACTTCAGATATATATATTTCTTTTTGTTAGTTAATGTATTCTAAATAGCTGAACATTGTGTTGTCAAAGTTGGTATTACATATTGACATATGGTCATGCCCTTGCTTGTTTAATATTTTTGTAAGTTACAGACTTACATAAAGATGGACCATTTTTTAATGAAAAAATAAAAAAATGACCAAAAATGGACAGGAGGTTTTCTGTCCTACACTCTCCATCTCATCTCCCCCAATAACGCATCACTGTCTTGACCATCACCTGCTGGTCTCACTGGCCGCGTTCCTTTCGACGGTCTCTCCAGTATCGCCTGTAGGCTTCCTGAAACATGTTCCTGCAGCTGATCTTGGCCTTGAGGCGGGAGCAGATGAGGAAGGAGCCGCCCATCTTGCGGTGCAGCGAATAGGTCTCCTCCGGAGGCGGGGTCAGCCTCTGTTTGAGCATGACGGGGATGAGGTCATGGATGCGCTCAGTGGTGCTTTGAGCGCCGAAGTCGAACGGCTCGGAGGAGGCGAAGGCCTCGCCCAGGATCATCACCGCGTCCACATGGGCGTTCTCCATGGCCTGAGGGCAATTGGTAAAGGTGTTTGTTGTGCAATGTTTCCATGGTAACATACACACATACACACACATGCACAAACACAAAGTGTTGGGCAACCTGGCTTTAGAAGCAACAATTTGGTACAGTGTTTCTTAACAGGTGGGTCAGGGCCCAAAAGTGTGTCGCAGAGGCGTTCTGGGTGGGTCGCGGAACTTGTAGTTAAAAAAAAAAAAAAAAAAAACAAGTCAGATGTAATGCCAGGCCGCTACAGTAGTGGAAAGGTAAAAGAAAAATGTTATTAATTACAAATCAGTTAGCTGTTCAGTTTGTTATCTGTCCCGGTGATAGGAATGAAACAGCCCTGTACGGATTCTAATAAGCCAAGCTTTTCAGTCATGCAGAAGAGTTAACCAGTTACATCACCTGTGTTACCCACACAGGTAGAACCAGGTGATTTGGGATATGTGGTATAGGATTATAGTAGCTTCTAAATCCAGGTTGCCCATCACTGCATGTTCACACACACACACACACACACACACACACACACACACAAAGAGTAACATCCTCTCTGTGTAACTGATGTGAACTTGTCACCTTTGTCTCATAGCCGGTGAGGAACTTCATGTCGATGGATTGCTGGAGGACCCCCTGTCTGTCCTGCTCTGCTGCTGCTTTGATCACCTGGCAGGAGTGGAAGGAGATTATCTAATTAATCTACTTCTGATTAATTAAAATGCCTAAAGTACATACAGTTATATACTTGAACAAATACACATGCATTCCAAGGCTGGTTGGATATGACAGTTTGGAAGAAAATACAACTTTTAATGCTTAGATTTCAGTGAGTATTTAACACATTTCCATAACTAGATAGAAGATAGAAATCCTCTGCTTCATTCAAAGCACCCAGAAACATAGAGGAAAATATAGGAGTAGAGTAATATTCACAGTATGATGAAGAGGTTAGAATTAACCCCACTGTGTTACAGAGCGATACCTCAATGTATACGTCAGTAAAGCTGGCATCAAAGCCTCGCGTAGCCCCAAAATCCAGCAGCGCCACCTGAGGGGGGGAGAGAGAAAACACAAACTGAAATTCCTTCCATTTCGCTGCAGGCGCCGAACCTGAAATGTTCCCTTGTGCACTATGTAGAAAACATAAAGTACTGTGCAAAAGTTTTAGGCAGGTGTGAAAAAAATGCTGTCAACTAGGAATGCCTTCAAAAATGAAAGTGTTAATCATTTATGTTCATCAATAAACAAAATGCAGTGAATGAACAAAAGAAAAATCTAAATCAAATCTATATTTGGTGTGACCACCCTTTGCCTTCAAAAGAGCAGCACACAGTTTTTGAAGGAACTCGGCTGGTAGCTTGCTCTCCAAACATCTTGAAGAACTAACTACAAATCATCTGTGGATGTAGACTTCCTGACATATACAACCAATTTGGTGTAATTGGTTGATCATACACCTGACTATAATCCTACAAAATCCCTGACTTTGTGTGTACCCCTTTGTGTGAATTGATGCTGGTTTGAAGGCGCCTGCCTAAAACTTTTGCACAGTACTGTACAAAGCAGTATAATTCACACCATATAGTGCACTATGACAAACAAAGCAATCTGACTCACACCCTATATACTGCACCTTATAGTCAACAAAACACTACACATTTCGGACATGGCCAGAGTGTTTGCTACAGTAAGTCAAACTCACCCGATGTGTCTGTGGGTCGAAGAAAAAGTTGGACCAATTGGGATCCGTCTGCATGTACCTGAACTCAAAGAGCTCCCTCAGACACAGCAGCAGAATGTGCTCACAGATCTGACAGGGGGAATAGACTTTTATGTCAGACCTATATATTCCCATCATATTCATTAAACTGTCTCTGGTGTACACACCATTTAAACAAGATAAAACATCTTTGTGCACACAGACTGAAGGTATTTATGTCTGCTCTGTTCGTGAACATCAGAAGACTGCTGTCCTTGTTCACCACAGAATGCAGCAGTTTATTTATAGACAAAAGACAACATTTTTTAAATACAGAATAATACAACACCCAGTAACATGTAACCTTAGTTTTGTATAAAGGGGCTCTACTATTCTGTACCCTATGCTATTGAATCTGCCTTCAGTGTCAGTTCATTATAATGTCTATGTCCTGAAGCAGGCCCAAAAGGAACTACACATGGGCATTTTTCACTGGTTTGTCTGTGGTCATGTCATTCTATAAATACAGACATTTTAAACAAAGAGTGCCTTGGTCAGACACTTAACTTGCCACTATCCTAATTGTAGTATTTGTACACACTGTATATTTTATGTGCACATTTTATCATGCAACACATTGTAATTTGCATATATTGGATATTTTTATGTAACAGGACTAGACACCGGCAAAGTTGTTCAACACCACAGAAGAGTAAGGAGGCGTTACAACAGTTTAAAGTTTTATTATGAGCTCACAGTCAAGACAGGAGAGGAGTAGGGGGGGGGGACCTGCTCACCTACAGGATACACCACACACAAGTTCACACAGCAAACAAGGAGTAGTCAAGCACAGTAATTTAACATGGCAATCAAAGGAAAAAAACCACTACAAATACACTCCAGTCTATAATAAACAGATTTAAAATAAACCCAACACAATGAAATCCATTAGCCTGTGGTGAGCAGTTAACCCCTTACTACAGCCAGTGGCCCACGACTACAACTGAACACAGTTCAAATACTATAACCAGTAAACCTAATTTTATTAAATTCACAACGGAACATGGATAAAATATTCCCACTCCCACATACAAGCCATCCAGGCCTACACTGGGCCGCTGGCTGGAGCAAATGGTGGCGCACAATGTCTCAGTACAGGTTGGCCACCCTGTCTGGGACAAAAGGAGGAGAAACAAAAGGCACTAACAACACACACACTCACCCCAACAATCACACTTAAGGGCTACAATTAACTACATACATACACAACAGACCTACACATAAGAGGTCAGTCAAACAGGCGCCACACACACTCAATGAATTTAGACCCCACAACACACATCACACATAATCAAACAAAAGGAAAATCCTGCACGCCACCAACCTTACCCCCTGCACAAAAAGGAGACCCAAGAGGCCCGGCACCTTCAACTTCCTGTTTATATAGGTGGCCATCTTAACAGGTCAAGTCCTTCAACATGTCTGCCCAAATGTAACAGCTCCCCTATTGCACTGGCCCTGCAATAACACCCACCCACCATAGGTTTAGTCCACTATCTTACACCCCCCTCCACTTTTCCGTAGCCCATCCTTGGGCTAACCTCAAGCATCCCCATATCGTTGTGGTGGGATGCCTTTGGTGGTGCGATGTGACCGTCGTGGTTCTTCGGTGGCAGGGGTGAGCCCAATCGGTGTTAAAGAGGGAGGGCAAACTGTCAAAGGTGGTAGCCACCGGGTTGGCGGGTACAACCAAGGAGTCAATGGTCCAGGTCCATCCGCTGCCGAAGTTGATGGTCCAGGTCCATCTGTTGCCTCCACTTCAACAGGACCCTGTAAAGTCAGAGGACAAGGCCGAAGCAACTTTCTGTGCAACACCCTTTCTTTCCCACCCCCATTTTCAGGCTTAACCACATAAACAGGAATATCAGCATTTGGTTGTTTAATCACCACATATGGTACATTATGCCAAAAATTAGCCAATTTGCCCTGCCCCTTAGGACCAACATTACGGACCAATACCCTTTCTCCCACCATTAAAGGCCCAAGGAGACCTTGGTTGTCATGTTGCCTCTTTTGATGCTGCCCTGCCCCTGCAGTCAACTCACCAGCTCTTTTGTAGGCATAGCGCAGGCGCTCATGATGTCTTCCTACCCACTCTTCCACAGTGTTCTGTTGATCCACGGGGTATCCCAGCATCACATCCAGAGGGGTCCTGACATGCCGGCCAAACATAAGGTAGGATGGTGTATACCCTGTGGAGCTATGAACAGTGTTATTGTAGGCATGCAGCATTTCCGGTAAGTAATCAGCCCACCTCTGCTTTTTCTCATCTACCAACGTTCCCAGCATGGCCAGTAGTGTACGGTTGAAACGTTCTGTGAGACCGTTACCCTCTGGGTGGTAAGGGGTGGTGTGACTCTTTTTACAGCCATATAGATCACAGAGCTGCTTCACCACTGCTGCTTCAAAATTTGGACCCTGGTCTGAATGAAACCGGGATGGACAGCCAAAGTACTGTATAACCTGTTGCCACATCACTCTCACTGTAGTTGCAGCGGTTTGGTCTCGAGTGGCTGCTGCCCATGCAAACTTGGTGAAGTGGTCAGTCAAGACCATGATGTTTTGAAAGCCCCCAACGGCTGCTTCAAGGGACAAGAAGTCCATGGTGATCAATTCAAGAGGGTAGGAGGCCACTACTGCGGAGGAGCTTACATTTTTCCGGTTTCAACTTTAGACCCTGCTGGGAAAGGCGAGAGAAGACAAAATCAAGACGGTCAAGATGGGTATCAAAGTCTGCAGCAAAAACAATAACATCATCCAGATAAATGAGCAATGATTGATAGTTTTGATCCCCCAAACAACTTTCCATTAAACGCTGAAAGCTTGCTGGAGCATTGCACAATCCGAACGGCATTCGCTGAAACTCAAAAAGCCCCATAGGGGTTGTGAATGCAGTTTTGTCCATATCCTTCTGGTGCACTTTCACCTGCCAATAACCAGACGCAAGATCTAGGGTTGAATACCAGCGGGCCTTCTTTAGGCTGGCCAAAGCTTCCTCCACTCGTGGTAGTGGATATGAGTCTTTTCTGGTTACTTGGTTCAGCTGCCTATAGTCCACACAAAAGCGAATGGAACCATCCTTCTTTCGTACGAGCACTATAGGGGAGGACCATGGGCTGGAACTTGGTCTAATTATATCTGCATCCAACATCCGCTTCAGCAAAGCTCTCACCTCACTATACAAATTTGGGGGAATCTGACGATATCTCTGCCTAATAGGGGCTGCATCACCTGTTGAAATTTCATGCAGGATGGCATCTGTGCAGCCATAGTCTTCCTCATGCTGTGAAAAAACAGATTGATGCTTAGTTAACAACCCTGCCAGCTTGTTCTTTTGTTCAGCTGACAATTGAACCCCTGCTAGATCAAATTCAAGTGGTGGGTAGATGTTTACACTCCCTGTCCCTACAGTGTTGACTGGTACCTCGCTGACTTCACCCAGGACCAACTGTGAGTCCAGACCATCATCAAACACTTCACACACATCTAGTGCCAGCAATTCTCCCAACTTCTGATATGGATATACTGCCAGTGGTGTATTGCTGATGTTTCGAACACGCACCTGCATTTGGCCACTCCTCACCGTCACCAAGGAACGGGCCACCAACAGTCCATCTCGTGTGGGCAATGGCTCCATAAGTGCTTCATAACTTCGTCCACAAGGCCCGCTTCTGGCTTTGCAGTTCAACAGCACCTCGCGATTACCGGGTACAGTCACAGGGCGTCTGCTTGCTAAACGGGCATAGCCCACAAACCCCTCAGGTGATTTAAAGTGATGCTCTTTTTGGCATATGTGCATAGCCTTCTGCCACATGACCTTCCCTAAGGTGTTCATGGATGGTTCCTCCTTAACTTCACAGGGAGCAGTGTTCCGGAATAAAACCTGCCACACCTGTTTAATGATATTCATCCCTACCAGTCCAGGGACTGTTAGACAGGAATCTCTAACCACAATTACCCCCACATTTACTAAGCTTACACCAGCCAGGTCTACTTGCAGGGTTACATACCCTAAATACGGGATCTCTTTGCCATTGGCCGCTCTCAGCTTTAGCCAGGAGGTTGGATCCTTCAGCCGTTGACCATTCTGCCCAAAATGCTCTTCGAACCAGTCCTGGCGCATCATGGATACCTGGGAGCCAGTATCCAACAAGCATGAGACCTCAACTCCATCCATCGACACCTGGATCATAGGGCATTCTCCAACAAGACCACAAGAGGGCAGTCTAGTAGTTGAGGTGGCATTTGGCAGCATGGAGCTTGCTACATGTAATGGCAGAGAGCTTGCATTAGGTAGATCAAGTGTTGGTGTAGGCAGTGTCAAATGGGGCTGTCTTATAGGCAAATGGGTAACAGTTGGGTCAGAGACTAACTCAAAAGGTATAGGGTTCACCTCAGTTACTGCTTGTGGAAGGGTTGGGCACAAATTTTCTTCTGACCTGGGGAGTGTAGAGAATGGATCCTTTGCCACTGAGCCTGCTGTTTGATCCTCAACAGCAGGGCACACTAGTTTAAATTGGCCTGTGCATGCTGCTTAGTGCACTGGCGGGCAATATGACCCGGGGTTCTACAGTTGAAACAGATAGGGCGCCCTTGTTCATCATACTCACGCAGCCTGGAGTGTTGTCCTGCCCTTTGGTGTCTTGGGCCTGGGGAATAGCTTCGTGATCTTTGTGGGGCCTGAAGTGAGCCATAGCTCTGTTGACTCCCCTCCAGTCTGGCTTTCTGGAACTCTTCTCTAATACCCTGCAAGAGAGTCTGGGAAAGATTGTTCACCTGGAGTTCAACTTCTTTGGTCAACTCTGTTTTGAGTTCCACTTTGAGCTTCTGAAGATCATCCTCCCAAGGGCGTTGCTGTGGGGCAGTCTTCACAACTCCACAATAAGCCTGGCCATCTTCCTCCAACCCAGCACGCAGTACTGCCTCGGTTTTCACATCTGCAAATTTAAGGGTGTTATCCAATGTTACCTTTAGCCTCAGGTCCCTCTTCAGCCCACCGTCAAAAAGTCCTGCAATGAACTGGTCACGCATCAGCACATCCGGGTTCAGGATATTTTCGGCATCACTGACCATCATCTTTTGCCAACACTCCTGTAGACGAAGTGCAAAAACTCTCACACTCTCTTCAGACTGTTGCCTACAATTGAAAAACAAAGAGCGAGCGACTGAGGCAGAGGCAGGGCTGGCATACAAATCTTGTAGCTTTTGGAACACTTTAGCAACCGTATCCTTCTCAGAGTCAGGCAGAATGGCCACCTCCCGCCTTGCTTCCCCATCTAAGCAGTTAATTACCCAATCAAGCCGGCTTTCTACAGGTACAGCATACATTCTAAACCATGTTTCTAAATCACATTTCCATTGCTTAAAAGACATTTCATTTGTCCCTCTGCCCCCAGCAAATTTTAAACAAGGCATCATGTATGGAAAAAAAGCTGGCAAAGAAAAAGCTCTTGGTCTCCCACCTCCCTCATTCTGATTTTCAGACATCTTCAGTGGTGTAACACTTAATACCGGTCCTGCCGACTACGCCAAAGATGTAACAGGACTAGACACCGGCAAAGTTGTTCAACACCACAGAAGAGTAAGGAGGCGTTACAACAGTTTAAAGTTTTATTATGAGCTCACAGTCAAGACAGGAGAGGAGTAGGGGGGGGGGACCTGCTCACCTACAGGATACACCACACACAAGTTCACACAGCAAACAAGGAGTAGTCAAGCACAGTAATTTAACATGGCAATCAAAGGAAAAAAACCACTACAAATACACTCCAGTCTATAATAAACAGATTTAAAATAAACCCAACACAATGAAATCCATTAGCCTGTGGTGAGCAGTTAACCCCTTACTACAGCCAGTGGCCCACGACTACAACTGAACACAGTTCAAATACTATAACCAGTAAACCTAATTTTATTAAATTCACAACGGAACATGGATAAAATATTCCCACTCCCACATACAAGCCATCCAGGCCTACACTGGGCCGCTGGCTGGAGCAAATGGTGGCGCACAATGTCTCAGTACAGGTTGGCCACCCTGTCTGGGACAAAAGGAGGAGAAACAAAAGGCACTAACAACACACACACTCACCCCAACAATCACACTTAAGGGCTACAATTAACTACATACATACACAACAGACCTACACATAAGAGGTCAGTCAAACAGGCGCCACACACACTCAATGAATTTAGACCCCACAACACACATCACACATAATCAAACAAAAGGAAAATCCTGCACGCCACCAACCTTACCCCCTGCACAAAAAGGAGACCCAAGAGGCCCGGCACCTTCAACTTCCTGTTTATATAGGTGGCCATCTTAACAGGTCAAGTCCTTCAACATGTCTGCCCAAATGTAACAGCTCCCCTATTGCACTGGCCCTGCAATAACACCCACCCACCATAGGTTTAGTCCACTATCTTACATTTATCCTGGACTGTGTTTAACTGTTTTGCCTTGTGTTGCACCAATGCAGGACAGTATTTTAATTTTGTTGCACTGCTGCACAAAGTATTTAGCTTCGTATTTATCTTCTCAATGGATAGTTGTTTACTCTTTCTTTGTCTACTAATCATGATCCATCCAGGTGTAAGGACTTATGAGCAACACCCGTGGTCATGTGACAAACTCTCCACACAGAGTGAACAAGCGCTGCAGTGGCTGCACAAAGGCTTTGGTTTTTAAAGTTTGTTAGCAGTAAACACAGTTTTTTTTTAATCGTGATGTGGGAACAAATCCTAGTATATCCCAGTAGAACCACAGTGAGGTAGGTTTATGGGGAGGTGGACAGCACCTCGTTGCGGAGTTCCTGAGGCAGGCCGTCGGCCTTGTCCAGTGGGAAGCCGGTCACCAGCTCAGTGGTGAGGACATGGCGGCTGCTTAGCTCGTCCACTACATCAGGCACGTCAAAGAACGGGTGGCCACTCAGCAGCTCCCTGCAACATGCGTGTGCGTACATACACACGGCAGACACACACACACACACGGCAGACACACACACACGGCAGAGATGCACATATACACACACACATGCACATACATACAAACACACAGCAGACACATACATACATACAAACACACACACAGACACGCATACGCATACACATACATACACACACACACACACACACCAAATGGGGCAAACGCACACCCACACACACTCATGTATAACACTTACAATGTGCTGTTTAGCCAGCTACCAATTAAATTATGTAAGATAAACACAGCCATCCTAATGCCATCCTCATTAAACACCAGCGTGAAAATGACTCAATCCATCCATTTCAATAACATAGGATTTAAATTAATGAAAATTAGACTTGAAGTACAGCAGGTGCTGTAATGTTTAAACATGAAGCAAAATTTCATCAACCCGTCCCCATCCCCTTCGCCTTCCTCACACCTCCGTCTGACTCACTTGAATTTCTTCGCACATTTGGCTTCTCGCACGTAATCACACTCCAGTGCCAGCTCTCGACTCATCACCTCTATCAGGTGCTCAGGAAACAGCCCTGCAGGGGATCGAGAAAGGACGAGAGAGGGAGAGGGAGAGGGAAAGAAAGAGAGACAGAGAGGGAAGAAGAGAGAGAGAGAAAGAGAGAGAGAGAGAGAGGGGATGTGTGTGTGAGAGAGAGAAAGAGGGTGTTTGTGAGAGAGACAGTGACAGAGAGAGATGGAAAGAGAGAGGAACAGACGACATGATGAAGATGTAAAAAATAACCAAGGGTGAAAATGAAGACTTTCACAGAGAGGTACTATATTCAATTGTGCTGCTGTATTAATTTAGACTATCTCTTGGCAGAATACGGGTGCATGGATGTGGTGCTGGCCTCTCTCCCACCCTCAGGTAAAGCGTTGCTCATGCTGAGGACGGCCATCAGGTTGTTCACATCACTGTTGATGCTCTGGGCCACGCCTGGGTACTGAAACACACCGCCCCATTGGCCAATCAGATGAATTTCCCATACTGCTCTTTTATGACCAAACACAACTCCAGTACAATCAACTCTACATCCTCTCAACCTCGACATTTATTTGTGCAAGGGCCATGCTGTTCCTAATAAAGCTGCTCTATTTCTACTATTTGATTGCAGTACTGAGCTTTTATAGCTCACTACTCATGATGTTTATAATATGATGTGAATATCATTTATGGCTGAAAATGAAAAACTGAATTAAAAAACAAATGCTGCCTTATTGGGTTTGATATTAGAGTTGAACAGCAGGTGTGCAGGCCTCACCTGGATCTTCATGGCAACCTCGCGACCATCCTTCATGCGGGCCAGGTGGACCTGTCCGATGGAGGCGGCCGCAAACGGGCACTCCTCAAACATCTCCAGCTTATCTCTCCAGCTTGGCCCCAGGTCCGCGTTCAGGGTTTTCTGCCAAAACAAGGCATCGCAGACTCAATGGCGCCTTCTTATGGAGGAAAAAATAGAAGCCATTGTCCATTATAGCGAAGTCCTACTTTACTTTTTTAATCATCTAAATGTAATACATAATTTTCTTTACACTTAAAATATTGAGGCATTTGAAAAGATCAGTGCATAGCAAAAGGTCTTTTTTTGCAGAAAAACAGTTTTTTAACCCTCACTTTTCAGACTATACCATCATTTGCTTGGTGGGCATGTAGTCAGCACTCTGCCGAACACGTTCAAAGATTTTTGCCAGTTGGGGATTGAGGAAGGCATCATCTAGAATGATGAAATGCAGACGTAAACAATTAATCTGTGATAACTGAATTCGTAGAACATTTCACAGTTTCAGAGAAAGAGTGCCCCATTGATGTAGGACGGCAACAATACATGCACCTCTGAGAAGTTAAAGGTTTCCTCTGGTGCCCAGAATGAGCTAGGTCTTTGATGGTCCCAAATCAACTGCAAATAGCAGCATAGTACAATAACACTAAGGCCTGGCCTCTCCAAGACATAAAATGAACTTCTGAACCCGTCGTAGCACTGTACTATGTGTGTCTCGGGTATCAGCTAACATACATTTCAGACCAGGGCTCCCATTTCATGTGTGGTATGGTGGCTTTGCATTGTTCTCCAAAGGTCACCATAATCCACCAGCATTGGCCGTGCTTATTTTGGCTAGTGGAAAATCCCTGGTAGCCACCGGTTACACTGCATGCGGTGGGTCAGGCTGCTCCCAGCAGGACCAGCAGATGACGGCAACGGCAACAACGCACTTCACAGTTTCCAGCTCACTGGTCCACTTGCTAGCACTTATACATAATGTAGAATTATTTCATAAGTATGTTTTTTATTCATCACTGTTGTGTTCATTGTGTTCTTTTCTAAAATGGACTGTGGACTACGTCAGACTGCTTCCTTGGTGGCGCGAGGGGACGAGATGGTTCGCCAGACTGGCAAGCTGACCTTTTTCACTCATCTGTTGCTATGCAATCTGCTAAAATAAGCCGGACCATGTAGAGAGAGGGGAGGGAACGAGCCAACACAGGAAGTCATTGTCAAGGGCGGTGACTCAGGGGGTGTTGGAGAAAACAGGCTGAATTACACAGTCAGTGTTCGCATTACAAAACACTGGCTGCACAGACAACATGCCAACACTGCCAGGTGGGTCGGCATAGCTGATAATCAAGCTGTTATCACAGATCCTGAAGGCTGGAAGTTATATTCAAACCCAAACGAAGTACTTCAAAACAAGGATTGTGTGACAAATGTATAAAAAAATAATTTTGAACACACACCTGTTCATCGCATCTTATATACAGGATAAAAAAAAAACTACATTTGCCACACCCTGCACTGACCTGCAAATATTTACAGTTAACAGATATGAAATAATTAAAATATGAAATATCTCTACACACTGAGCTGCTGCAATGTAAATATGACAGAGCATACATACAGCAACTGTGGATGGCCCCTTACCCTGAATACTCAGCATCTGACCCAGCTTCAGGGCAGCACCTCGCACTTTGCACAGCGTCCTCACTATCCTCTCCGCATTAGCCTCAGACATGAAAGGGCTGGAGTCCAGGATGGCCTTCTTATTTCCTATAAAAAAAACATTAATATAATATAATATAATATAATATAATATAATATAATATAATATAATATAATATAATATAATATAATATAATATAATATAATGATACATTATATACATGAGTATTAATTGATATTATTTAAATAAAATATAAATAAAACGAATGTAAATTAGTATAAATGTCACTCTTAATCCAATCTCCTTTTACCTGAGCTTGATTGTTTTCTTCCACTGTAAGTCACTTTGGATAAAAGTGTCTGCCAATTGTAATGTCATGTATTGTTATATGCGTGATGTCTTTTTGTTTCTTTTTGTATCTCAACCAGAGATATAGGCTACAATGCTAGCCACCAAGACTTACAGTTTATGCTTTTCAGGAAGCTCACCAGATTTGTCCTTTGACCTAAGAGTCTTCTTCGCTATCTCAGCAATTGCTCCGATGCCAAGGCCCAACGCTAGCCCTGTGTGACACACAGCAGGAATGCGCACATGGTCTCAGTACAGCAGCATATACCAAACACTGAACACTTTTAATATTTGAGTTTTTCTCTGATGAAGGTTGTAAAGACAAATGACCCAAAATACGTATCTGGCTTGATTCCCATAAAGCCATTTGGCAGGGCTACAGAGACCTTTTGCTGAACTGATACAGGGGGAAATTGGACATGCTGGGATACATTGTGCTTTTCAAAGTCTCTACAAAAGGTATGCATTGTGTGAATGAAATGCTAGTCACATATTAACACACGCAAAAGGTTATCTAAAGGACAACACATTGTTCTTATTGCTCCGTCAAAAACAAACTGAGGGCAGCTTTCCAGACATGTCAAGAATGAAGGTATGCGTATGACACCGTCTGGACGCATGAATGCACTGGGCTACTACTGCAGCTTGAGCCAAGCAGGTCTTGTGTGGGAAGCAAATGTAGGAAAGCACTGCCCGTCTTCCTTCCACACCAGAAGCACCCAATCCCAGCTTCAGAAAGTGAAAGCCCTGTGAACGTGTAAGTGTATTTTCATCCATTTTTCTGAACCGGTTGGTCACAATGAGCAGACAAACCACCAGACAGATACTAGATCATAATCACCTAATTAGTGAAAATCATTATTGCTTAGTGCACAGGCAGAAGGTATATATGAGAAGGCTTTTACTCTCTGAGGCTGAGACTGACACCTCTGCTCTACACAGAATGAGCAAAAAGTTGTGTGTGTCTCCAGTCAAAAGTCCCCTGTCGCCTCCACCTTCTTAGGAAACATGCAGAGAGGGAGCTGGATGAAACACCTTTTTTTGTGCTTGACATCTGGGCCATTCACATCTCATTGAGCCCCTTAAATTGCATTTAGTGACCTATTTTTGAGACATTAAATCACACAAGGCTATGCACTGTGTAGGAACATGTGTTGTCAGCAAATATTGACTGGCACAAACAACGAGAATGTAAATGCGGCTGCTTTTGGTACGAGTCAGCATTTTCTGTGAGGGTCACATTTGTGCTGATATATAACATCCTACAAAAAAAACTTGCATACAAGTAATGCATATATAGCCCTTATTGATATGCATATCGTTCACTGAATTTAACCACTCATTCTGACCAAACTAAAATCATCACTGCAGATTTAATACCAGGCAAGCCACCGCATAAATTTAATCAAGTCTTACCTCCAAAGTTGGCAAGCCTTCCAATTCTAGTGACAGGCACCTTTCTCTCTCTGGCAGTCTCACTGAGCTATGGATACAGACAAGATAAAACATAGCACCATTGACTGTAACAGAGACAGTCTACTGCTGACTCTAACCACAGTGATTCAAAAAGCAAACATCTGTTAAGCCGAAACGGAGTTAAAGGTTAATGTGAATTCCAAGGAAATAAATACATCTGATCTGAGCTTATTTCTCTTCTAAATATCACACATACAGTATACATTTTGCAGATTACAAGTGTAGCTGAAAAATCAGTACTGTTTGCTTATGCCGTGTAGAGTCTTTCTTTTTGCTTGACCCTGCTCCCTCCACTGTCTCAGCATTGTTGCTACTACCAGACGAGCAGTACTGATGAGTCCACCTCCTCTGCCCGAATAAGTGCAGTCCACTAGCCCTGCATGCTTTGAGGAACTGCCGTGTTGATCTCCACGGGTTGGTGTTTGCGTTTCCCTTCCATCGAACCCCAGTCACCATTATCCCATCGTGCCGGTCACTACATGACTGTGTGTATCCAGAACGACTTTCTTGAAAACAGGGGTGGCAGTGGGTGACATCTTGGATTGTGCTTGGACTGAGAAAATCTGTTCTGCACCTGAAAACCTGTACATAGATGAAAGCCAAGACATTCACAAAGTAGAAGTATGTAAGTGTTTCAGCTCGTTCAAAACATTGTGTATTTGACTTCACATCGTGATTTATACTCAGAAACACAGATGTGAAAATATACTGTTATACTACCTCCTGCATCTCCTGCACTGTGTGGATGTTTCCTGTAGTAACAGCTCTTAGTCCACTCCAGGCTGGCAGGACTTGTGTTTGCATTGTCATGGGTTTTAACCTCACCAGCACCAACATCAGACACATATCTCCAGCCATGACCTTATTCTCACCCACTCTGCTCGCCATGCAGAAATAGGCACAATTTAGTACAAGCCTTGCTATTTTAAGGTAGGAAAGTTACATGTGCAATAGTCTACTGTGTTGAACGTAATGAACTAAAAAAAAAAAGAAAAAGACCTCACATTTCAGGCAGGCGTCTTTGATCACAGTATCAGAATTTGACACACAGTAAGTTACTTTAACAGCATAAAAAAAAACAACTTACCAAATTTGACTGTTCCTCGGGCTAAAATATTTCAGTCATTAAGTCAAATTTATGAAAGGTTCAGTGTGTGCCCATTCATTTTCCTCCTTATTTAAGAGAATGGCCGGGTGTGTTTCAGCCAACGACGACTAGAACGACGACCTCAACAATTTGATATAATTCTAAAAACCAAAAGGCATGCGTTGTTTGACAGTGTTACGAGCCAATGAAATCTGGAGAGCAACTGGGCGTGGAAGCAGTGTACAGCTAAAAAGGCCAAGCGGCGGAGAAAGTTTAGTGTTGTGCTCGACCTATAGCTTAAACTTTTCCTTGCAAGTTACGAGAGTCCTCTAGCGTCCAACCACCAGCCGCAGCAGACCAGACAAACGGACATGTATCATAGGCTACGGTAGCAGGCTACAAGCAAGGGAATTTGCCTCATATGTACAAGTCCTTTGCGTTATTTCACTTCGGCACATTTTGGGGTTCCCAGAGGAGATTTTTTTTTAATGAGATATCTTCTATGCCTCACTTGTTTCTCCTAGACAATAATGACATCGCCGTGATACAAAATAAGACTATTGCCTTATCTCCTGCTTCTCAGGTTTGTCTCTGGAGCAAAAGAGTTCTGTTGTTTCAGGGTAGACTCCCTTTAGTCTACAAATGAGATCGCAACAATATCTCAAATAATGCTCAATGTTGTATGAGAAAGAACTGACAAAAGTAATACTTAAATGAGCCTTAAAAGAGAATCACCATTTTGTCTCCTGTGCAACAGAAGAGATACAAATCAGAAAAAAATCCTCTGGGTTAATTTGTCTTGAAATCTTAATACATGCATGTATACTTTTTAGACCTATCCACATAGGCCACTGTAGTATTGATATTGGTATTCACACTATTAAAATGACAAACTAGTCAGTGCAATGTTTTATTCATTTATTTCAGGATTACGTTCCATAACGGCAATACTGTGTATTAACGTTTAAATGTGGGTATCAAATTCTCTATTCTCCAGGCAAAGTATGGTACATGAATCAGACATCTCATAGTCTAAAAATACCTTGGCCTGGTATGGCCACATCCAGTCTCTTGCCAGAAGCTGAATCTGAAGGCTTAGCAGATGTTATAGTATGGCCTTGATGGTTTCACATAATTTAAACTAAAAATGAATTCAATAGCAATCATCCAGTCTAAAACGTGTTAGCAATAGTAATTTCTGCATGACAAAATATATTTTTCAAATAACCTTGGACCTTTTACGGCCCATTTTCTCTTTTTAATGACATTTTCCCAAAGGTCTGAAAAACCTAAACAGGCAAAGAATATAGAGGCAGACACTGGCAGCCACTGATGAACACCCAGTAGCCAGCAACGCAATAAAAAAAGGAAAAAGTGTCTGATGTTGTCAAGCTAGTTTTTCATATAGCCAAGAGGGTCTTCAGCTTGGGGAAGAGGCGAAGAGCATTCTGTGTGGTCACCTCCACCACCCTCTCCACAGGCACTCCTTTGATCTTGGCAATGTACTCTGCACATATGGAGATGTTCTTTGGTTCATTTCTCACCTATAGTGCAGAGAGAGAGAGAGAGAGAGAGAGAGAGAGAGAGAGAGAGAGAGAGAGAGAGAGAGCAGCACATGTGCTGCATAAGCTCACATGCACAAATGCTCTAACAGAATGAAACTAACATTGTGTGTGAAAGAAGAAAATGTATAAAAAAAGGTTAATATGAAAACTAACTACAAAAGTGTTAGGTTAGCATCACAGCATCACAGTCAGGACCACTGGGATTAATGCTGTGATTGGTTAAGCTGTACAGTAGGTTACCTGCTTCTCTGGGCCCAAGGCAGGGGAATCTGTCTCCAGGCACATGTTCTCTAATGGTAGCTGTTTCACCAGTTTTTGCTTCTTAGTGGAAAAAAGAAAATTAATGTATGGATAAAAAGTAACAGGTTTAGAAATGGCAGGTTAGTAGTTTTATATTCTATTTACAACTTAAACCGTCTCCACTACTATTTTTTTATTTTATTTTACTTTTTATATTTATACTGGTGATATAAAATTAAGCTCATCTAGAAAGGTTGTGCTTTTAAAAACTCGTGGTCTTTTTTTCACTACGGTTTAAAACATCCTGATAGTGGAAAACTGCTTGAACATTTAGCAAAACAGCACACAATCACTGATCGGGTCCAATGTACGGTACTGTGCAAAAGTATTATTATTAAAGAATTATAGTCAAGTGTACGATCAACCAATTACACCAAATTGGTTGTATATGTCAGGAAGCATACATCCACAGAAGATCTGTGGTAGTTCTTCAAGATGTTTGGCGCCAGCTACCAGCCAAGTTCCTTCAAAAACTCTATGCAATAGACCTAGAAGAATTGATGCTCTTTTAAAGGCAAAGGGTGGTCACACCAAATATTGATTTGATTTAGGTTTCTCTTTTGTTCAGTCACTGCATTTTGTTAATTGATGAACATAAATGATTAACACTTCCATTTTTGAAGGCATTCCTAGTTGACAGCATTTTTTCACACCTGCCTAAGACTTTTACACAGTACTGTACATCTAAGAGGTAAACACATACTAAACTTAAGTTTCTTGTGTAAACAGAGACACAGGAAGAAGTGCTTACCTGTTCACTTCTTATAATAGAGGGAGGTATGGAAAAGAAATAACCCGCCTTTACGCCCTCCATTGCAACTGATGGCTTTCCATCAAATGCATGAAGAAGAACATTCTCTGCTCCTGAGAATAAACAACAGTAACTTCTTCATAACAACTCAAACTGTGAAAATAAACAACAGTAAATGTGCAGGTTGGCTAATCATATCACCAACCTTGGTCTTTCAGAAGCTGTATTGTGGGTCTGCCAGCAGATCTTGAATGGACATTTCTGGTAAAACCATAAAGAATTAATCATAACTTATCAGAATTTAGCTGTCATGTACAAGGGAATGGTGCATATTATAATACCCTGTTATGGGCTGAAAATAAGATTTTTTTTACATTTATAATATTAACAACATATTCAACATACATACAATACATGCATCTGCATATATCATGTTATATACATACTGTTTACTGGTACTAAAACAGGTTATTCATTCAAGAGTGTTATTGATGCTTTTACTAAACATTTCTCAACTCTTCAACAAGGGTTAGCTAGCTTTCTTTAAATGAATGATAAGGAAACAACTACAAGCCTCAAAAGCACAAAAAAACAAACGTTTTTTTTTACCAGACTTACAGAGGAAGGCCGAGTTGCTTGGCAATTTCCACCTGACGAATGAGCACCTGCCTTTGCTGGTCCTTCCCTGCATCAGAGCTCACAAACCTGGGCGTGAAATCTAGGCCTACCTGTGGATGGATAACACATTAGGAGTATTTCCAAAAGCAGGTTTAGTCACTTACCTGGGTATGTTACTCAGGGCAAGTGATAAATATTTTGAAAGGAGCGCCCTGTGGCTTAATTTAAGTAACCTGGGTTAGTCACCAACGCACTTACTTGGAATAACCCCCTTGGGTTTTCGCTAACCAAAGTAACCACACGCAAAATCACACGCTCATGAAGTCAGCCTATAGCTATAGGCCTATGGTATTTTGTTTTGTACTGAGAGTGCATGATAGGCTAACAGTTATAATAATAATACACCATCCACAAACAAGAACCTTTAGGTTTTATAAGTCGTGAATTGAAATTAAACTGCAATGCAGCACCAGCAATCTCACCTCACCAATAGCCACAAGGTGGTTCTTGTATTTTTCAATCTGAGGCATGGCTGCTTCTAGATCCTGCACAACACAGAGAATGTGATTTTAGGTGTGTGTGTGTGTGTGTGTGTGTAGGCCCACTGATAGGGGGGACAAACAGGTCTCCTATCCCAGGCCCAGGGAAAGGGGGGCCCAGAACTGGTACCTCCTTATGTTATGGAATATGGGAGGAGGGGCCCCATCAGATTATCTTGTTCCGGGCCCAGCCAAGACTGTCAGCGGGCCTGTGTGTGTGTGTGTGTCTGTGTGTGTACTAGACAGCAAAGATCCCAGGTCCACGAGGGGCTTACCTCAAGGACAGCTCCCCGCTGCTGTGTCTCATCCACTGCCTGGACTGGATGGACTCCAAGGGAAGGCGCAATGAATCCAGAAAACCTGTCAAACAGTATACTTATTCTTCAAATTTCTAAATGTATATGTATTCTCTCCCAGCCCTGCAGCCCTACAGCAAATTACCTCTGGGACAGCTTAATGATTTTCTCAAACTCCCCTGCATGTTCTGCAACAGCTAGAAGTGCTATCACCCCCGCCTGTCAGAACAAAACAAAACTATCATATACGAAAATGGCAACCGTGAAATTACTTGGGTTCGAAGGAGGACTACATGGAAACTCACTTTCTTGGCATTCTCAATGACAACATCAATGTCCTGCAATAAAACAGGCACAAAACGTTTAGTGGTCTAATATCAACAACAGAGGAATTCAGGTGAATATGGGATATAGTCGCTTTTCACCATACGTTGTCAAACTCTGCAGCAGAAATGTGACAGTGGCAATCAATATATCCTTGCATGAGTACATCAATTTTAATGCCAATTTAAGAAATGCAATTTCTAAATTAGATCATTTTCCAGAAAAGGACGAAGCTCCATGTCGAATCACTACATCCACAAGTTCAACCATCAAGGAAGATACCGGATGGGTCCCTTTCACTGTGCATGAGTAGTTCAAAATAAAAGCTTTTGAAGAATTGTAACGAATTCGATGCAATGCCGTTCTAATAATTAGGTTAAGAAATCAGCTCAATGTCATAATCACCTCTGCTATTACTCTTAAGCGTATTTCCCCAACATTTATTAAGCTTAAAACTGGAGCTGACCACGTGATCTGAGAACTTGTTTTATTGGTTGATTGTTTTTTCAGCTTTCTCGTTCTCCAATCGTGTAGACAACCGGAAGCGTGAGGGAGCTTTTTTTTTTACTGTACATGAAGGCAACAAACCGGTTAGAGAATACAAAGTTGCCTGAGAACATAGTTACTTGTTTGCAACTGCATGGTGCAGAGTTGAATATGCTATTTGTGGAGTGTCTAGATGTCTAATTTAAAGCGCACAGGCTTCCGTGCAGACAAACGTCATCCAATCAACAAAACAGTGATCTTCCTGAAATGTAGACAAACTAGAACCGTGGTTTGCATCATGTGAGAGAAAGGTCATATGACATCTATTTCCCTGTTCTGTCTTTTATGCAGTAGTGCCAGTTGCTCGAATAGATAGGATGGCTGTCGCACATAGCCTTAGATTTGTTGTTTTATTGTTAGGGGTGACCTACTGCATTTGTAAAAGATACGAGCCCACCTGGGAATCCATAGACTCTCGACCGATTCCAGGGTGGTATGATGAAGCTAAGCTTGGCATTTTCATACACTGGGGGGTATTCTCTGTTCCGAGTTTTGGAAGTGAATGGTTTTGGTAAGTTATTATGATCAGCAAAAATACAGTGTATAAAGTTGCAAAAGTAGGTTTTAAAATGTTTGAAGTAGCCTACCAAAAGAGATTTCGTGTGTATTGAAACAATTGCAAATTGGACACCTTAACGTAGTTTATATGATGTGCAGGTGGTATTGGCAAGGCAGGAAGCTACAGCCCTATGTTGACTTCATGAACAAGAACTATCCGCCTGGCTTCACGTATGCCGACTTTGCACCAATGTTTACCGCTGAGTTTTTCGACGCCAAACAGTGGGTAGATATATTTGCTTCATCTGGAGCAAAATATATCGTTCTCACTACAAAGCACCATGAAGGTCAGTTTTCATTTTGTTACATAGAGTGAAAGTATTAGGCTATTCTTCTATAATAGCATTGTTAATGCAGCCAAATCAAATTTTGACTTGGGACCTGTACTACTAAATCTTGTTTGACAGTCATAAAAACCGTTTTCATGATAAACCTGTTGCACTACATGCCTTGGGCTCTAAGATAGTGGTTTGTCTAGTCAGCCAACTGATCAGAATTGGTCGCCAATTAAAATGCTGTCACATGATGAAATAATTCTCTGTTGCATCTTCTGAATGTAACCCAAAATAAACCATTTTATGGTTTTGTAGTTTTGGAATTCAGTTCCAGACCCATTGGAAAACATGTTTAAAATATTCTGTGCATCATTGACACATTTTGTTGTCTGCTGTCAAGGCTTTACGTTATGGGGCTCAAAGTATTCATTTAACTGGAACGCAGTGGATGTGGGTCCACGAAGGGACCTAGTGGACGAGCTTGCCAGTGCCCTGCGAAAGAACACCGATCTGCACCTGGGACTCTACCACTCCCTGTTTGAGTGGTTTCACCCGCTCTTCAGAGAGGATGCAGCCAACGTCTTCAAAACCAACTACTTCCCCACCACAAAGTCCCTTCCTGAGCTGTATGAGCTGATCATGAATTACAAGCCTGAGGTGCTGTGGTCTGATGGGGATGGAGGTGCACCTGACAAGTACTGGAACAGCACGGGCTTTCTTGCCTGGCTGTACAATGAGAGGTAGATGATGCTGGTGGTGTGGGCTACACTTGCTACAGTAGGATTGATTGGTTGATTTATTGATTAATTAATTGATTGATAAGGTCCATGGTAATGTTCTTAGATTGGCAATAGACTTGGGCAACTGTATGCAGGTTTGCACGTTAGGGTGTACCATTAAATTCCAGTTGCACAAACAAAGAGAATCTGTTTGCAAATAGAAAAAGGACTCTACCTCTGATGTGTCTAAAGATACTCCCAGTATTTAGTTTGAGGTTATTGTCACAATCAGAACACTTCAAGGTAAAATCCTGTCAGATACATATATCAGTGTTACCCCAAGCAGTTTCCTCTGATAGTGTTGTTTTCATAGGCACGTTCTGAGTACAAGCACTCTGGGGAAGATGAGGATCTTTGCCTGAAGAGAAAAAATATTGATATATTGACGAGAGTGGTCAAAATGCGACCATGGTTTGTTTTGCAGCCCAGTGAAGGACACTGTGGTGACCAACGATCGCTGGGGAGCTGGAACCATCTGCCAACACGGAGGCTACTACACCTGCAGTGACCGGTACAGCCCAGGGCACCTGCTGAAGCACAAGTGGGAGAGCTGCATGACCATCGACAAGAGGTCTTGGGGCTTCCGCAGAGACGCAGCCCTGCAAGACTACCTCTCCACCGAGGAGATCATTAAGGTAGGCAGCATGGCCACACAAGTGGTAATGATGGATGTTATAATTTCGATTATCTTCAAACGATCGAATTTTCCACACCAAAATAACAGGTGCGTTGTAGGCGACCCACATTCTACAACTTAGTAAGAAGCGTGAACTTGCTCACGCTGCCCATTCCGCAAACAGTATTTTAATAACAACTTTATGGTCAATGGACCTTCATCAGGTTATTTCCAGGTCATGTAAATGTAATAAAACACATGCATTTTATTGCACTTTGTATTAAAGAATGTTTCCATGATCAGCTTTTTTCCATTGTGCCTCATATGTAAACTATTGGATTAAACAATTTGCCAGCGCATGTAAATAGACATAAATGTAATTTTTGACAAGGGTAAACTTTTTTTCAAACTTGTATCAATAAACAGGCAGAATTTTTATAGAGTTTAGACTCTAAACTTGGGTTGTAAAAAGGTTGGGTTGTAAAAAGCACACTGGCGGGCCACATTTTCAGTAACTTAGAAAGTCAGTGGACAATTTAATGTAGATTGGGGAGGCAGTGTGTCATGGCACAAATGGTGACAGCCCTTTTAGACCCTATTCTTAGGTAAAGAAAACCGTATGTGAATAAAAATGACTTGACCATTCTGTGCACTGTCTGACTTGCAGTCATTAGTGGAGACTGTGTCCTGTGGTGGGAATTTGTTGCTGAATGTCGGGCCCACCCATGACGGACGCATCGTCCCCATCTTCGAGGAGCGTCTGAGACAGTTGGGCCAGTGGATGAAGGTCAACGGGGAGGCCATCTACAGTACCACAGCATGGAGAGCCCAGAATGACACCGTCACCCCCGCCCTCTGGTCAGACACGCATATACATACACTTTTAAGCCCTTACACCTTCAGTCACTCTCTCTAGTTATTGCTATTGGTGTGGAATCTGTGTCATCTGGGTCTAAATGCTAAACCAGATCACTATGGACAAAAACATCCAACCAAATCCACAGCACATGTGTTAAACAAGTGGACTTGTCATTAGAAAGCCAAATGGGAATCAAAGGTATAGCCCAAAATTTGTATCCTGTACACCTTTTCCTTAGATTCAAGAACTTGCATTCCTTTAGCTGTCTTTCCTGTTTAAGCAATTAAAAATGCAGGGAAGGAACTATAGACATCCTATATATGGATGGGTGTCTGTGGATGAAACAGCAAATTAAAAACAAATGTTTCAAGCATGTAGACAGGAAAAGAATCATTTGATTGGCTATTTAGCTTCAATAGAGTCATTTGTGAAACCAAATTGCAGACTGCATTGTCATGTCAAGAAAAATAGTCTACAGGCCTTATGTATCAACAAAACTATTTAGAGACTATTTTGATTGCTTAGTCACTTGCCTACGGCGTAGGCTGTACGAAAAGCAGTTATGGTAAACAAATATCCCTGGTCAATACTTCGGTCATGTCATAAAGTGTCTAGGCCATCTCCCAGTGGATAGTCCAAGAAACTATTGTATATTTCTCTACTACAATAAAGGGTGGGGTCACTGCTGTAGATAAACCTTAGCCCCATCTGTGCAGTGCCCATGATACCAGGCATTGTTATTACAAACACACATTTTCAATTCATGTACAGGTACACTTATGGGCCAAACGAGAAAGCCGTCTATGCAATCACCCTTTCGTGGCCTACTAACGGATCCATCATTCTTGGTGCACCTAAGGTGTCTGCAGGCCAAACTCAGGTGAGACTGCTGTATACAAATCCGATTTTCTGACTCTATTTTTTTCTGATAGCAGCCTAAAGCTCAGTAAAGTTCCCTTGAGGCCTCAATAAAGTTGAAGGCAAGACTCTCGCACTGTAATCTAACATTTATTTTGCTGTTGTATACGGGCCCTGAGGTCACACTTATGGACAGACATAAGGTCCAAAGATTCATTGACTTTAGAACCCTCCTGAGTTCCAGAATCATTCTGAGATATGATGTGTGTTATCTAAGAGGTAATGGGACTGTAATGGAACTGTAATATAATTGTAAAATATGATCTTTGTGGTGTGACTTGGTGGTGACGTTTATGTTTTTAGTTTTATTGTTCCTAAATCTTGCCAGCACAACAGGCATAAATAGCCTTGTTTTTCTCTCTCTCTCTCTTTGCTTTGTAGTCTGAGGTGAATTGAGATCACAAGCTGTTACCGCATGACAAGTAGACTGACACACACACACACACACACACACACACACACACACACACACACACACACACACACACACACACACACACACACACACACACACACATCTTGATTTTGGTATATAAAACAAAAGCCAACAAAGACTGCCTTCTCCTAAAACCCACCTGGAGTTGGCAGAAAACTTTCACCTTAGCCGTTTCCTGTTTGAATCTGCATTAGCACTGTGAGCATGGTATCACTCTTATCAGTCTTGCTATTGGTTTTCACCGTACAAAGGGAAACCTGCTAATCATTCCCACACGTTTCGACCAGAGCCAGGTGGTGGGGTGAGGAGGCGTTTAGCAACAAGTCTGTGATACGAGTTCTGGCTTTCCTCTGTCTCTGAATTGCCTATTTTGTAAATGGATCCCAGGTTCTCCATGTGCATACCACATTAAGTGAGGTCATGGGTTTTTTAACTACTTGTTTTTCCTACCTGTGTGCCCCAGGTGGCGCTATTGGGCTACAAGCAGTTGAAGTGGGAGCCGGTGGCTGCAGGAGGTCTGAGAGTGTACATGCCTCAGCTCTCACCATCTGAGATGCCTTGCTCTTGGGCCTGGACACTGAAGCTCACTGGCGCCTCCTAGAGGGAAAGACGTTGGCAGTGAGAAATGGCTGAGTGTTATGAATGAAGTGCAGGACATGAATGAATGCAGTTAAAGTGCACAGAGAGTAGGGTGGATGATTCAGTCTGTGCTGCTTGAATGATCTAAGCTTTTTAGAATAGCAGCTAGCAAACGTGTGAGCGCTTCAGGAATTCAGGGCATTTGGTAAATGATGGGTCATAGATTATTACATAAAGATTTAGATATATTGACATTTAAGAATGTTTTTTTTTTTTTTAACAGGGACCTTTTAAAAATAGTTGCATTGATGCATACCTTGTTGTATGTTTTTGCAATATCAGAGATTTTTAAAAATGCTAATGTTTTAAAGAATACTGTACGCACACTGTGAAGCTGCTGGAAACGCACTTTGAATTATGTTTATATTGGTGTTGGTGGTGGTGATTATTGTGGTATAAATGACAGCACTGAAAACCCACACACTCCTTGGCCATTTCTGGCAGAGCATGTTTAGACTAAATCATATGCTTTGTGATCGAAATGAAATGGCTGTGTGTGTGTGTGTGTGTGTGTGTGTGTGTGCGTGTGTGTGTGTGTGTGTGTGTGTGTGTGTGTCTGTGTGTGTGATCAAAAAAAGAAATGTTTGTTTGCTTGTATGCCTAATAGGCAGTAGGGATGGTTAGCAGGTTTAGATTTCTTGAAGGATTGGTGAAAAGATTGGACAAATGATAATTCCACGATGCTTCTTCCTCTGGGTTCTTTGTGTGAAAAGGGAAACTTTTAATTATGATTTGCAAAAACTGTAACTACCTACTTTTTTTAAAGCCTTCAATCATTCCAGGAGTAGTTGGTTACTGTACCCTGTGCAAGCTTGAACATTTTTAAATGAACATGTTTTTTAATAAATAAATTTGTTGTGCTTCATTGTCCCTTGTTCTGAAACTGACTTAATGTGGTTTCACACTACAAACACACTATTGTTTTGCTTCTCTAAAAGCCATGGGTATTGTGAAATTGCTACCCTCTTTAAAACCTATGATGTCTTTACGAGAGAAGGGGAAAAAAAAGATTAAATACTGTTTTGAAAGCAGGAAAACATCACTGACAAAAAATACCCAAAAGAGCTGAAAGTTCTTGTCACACATCCACTCCAAGAATCTGCATGTTTAAGCCCATGCAACAGCCTGCGTGATGAAAGCCAAAGGTATAAGCTGATGTTACTGTGGATGTATGATCATAAGACAGCCTGCCTCTGGAGAGATGCCTAAATCGTGACTGAAAGGGAGCTGATTGACGCAAAGCTTCTTTCTTCTCACAGGAAACGAGGGAGGAGTGGAGAGTGTGAATGACCCATCATGCCTGGCAGTGTGTGGGGAGTCTGATGAGAGCACACACACATATACACAGATACATTCACACACAGACACATACACATACATACACCACACACTCTCACACACACATACACACACGCATATACATACATACACCACACACTCTCTCTCTCACACACACACACACACACAAACACATTCCCACTCACACACATTCCCACTTCCCTCGCCTCTTTCAGACACCTCCGCTGAACTGCCAAGAATAGCACCACACTGTTTTTCAAGATCACAAGCTGGGCGCACACACGTCAGAGCAGGAAAATAAAGCCTGTGCGCGCTCACTCGTGACAGCTTTACAACAAACCTAAAGATGTTTTTTTCATTTATTATTTTTTTTATTTGAAAAAAAAGAACCCTGTTCAAACATCGTTATGTGAGCGAAATCTTTTTCCATCGGCCCTCTTTTTTTTTTTTTTTTTTTCTGCCGGCGGTTTTTCTCGATTGTGGCCAGCCAGACGCAGCTTCTCGGATGGCTAGAGGAGGTCTGAGTGCGTGTACTCTGGCACACGCTAGGGTCTCTGTTGAGACAGCGTCTGTGGGAGCCAGTAGGGGGGTGGAGGGGAGGGGAGGAGGGGGGGGTTGGGGGCTCTTGAGTCTGTTCTGCCTGACAGAGGGAGAGAGAGAGAGAGAGAGAGAGAGAGAGAGGGGGACAACAGGGGGATCCTCCACTTCAGAAGGTATCAGACTGCAGATATCAGCCCTGCTCTCATTTATGCTGTAGCCCTGCAGTATGACTGAATCACGCACATTGGTGCCATGTTTTTGTTTTTTTTATGGGTTTTTTTTTTTGCCGTCTGTTGTGTGAAATGTTCTTTGACAAGTTCCCAAAAACAGGGATGACATATCTCTTGCAAAATGTCTTGCTATAATTTGCTGTTGCTCGCACTACTTGTAATACTTTGACTAACCCTAATGGCCATTGAATGAAATTCCAAAAGCTTTTGTGATGATAACAAAATGCATGATTACAATAGGCAGATGTGTCGGTGTAGTGTTCTCTGCAAACTCCTCTCTCTATTGTAGAGTTAAAAAAAGAACACCACCCTCCTCCATATCAGCTCTCTGCTATGAAACCAGGAAGTACTGACACATGTTTTAGCCAGTGGGAGCTGATCAACACATGACACCTACCGTGACCCACCCAACCCCAGTTCTCCAAGTAACACCCACCAGCCTTGTGGGTTTCCCCGTCAGTCAGCCGGCTGCGCTTTTTATGTCCGTCCATATGTGCAACAGCACTGGGGTCAATTAGCCTCAGCGTTTAACTGCTGGATGGAAACTATGCTGCATGTGCTGCTATGTCTGGTATGGCAGTGCCGGCTATGGGTGTAGACTCCTCAGGGCAGCAGTCCACAAACAGCAAACCAGACAACTTCTCCTTTATCTCACATTTCATCACTTGGATTAGGCAGAGAAAGAAAGTTTGAAAGTCCCTGTCAAAAATGTGTCTGTTGTTGATAAGATGTATTAAGGGTGGGGGTAAGGGGCTTCTGAAGTCCCTCCCAGGAGTTTGAGCATATTGAGGACATTTGCTCATCCCTTTAATGCGGATTTGTGGAACATATTTACGTTTTGGCTTGCACAAAAAAAAAAAAAAAAAATTCAACAGCAAGCCTCAAATGGCTGCTTGTGACGAAAAGCCCAACACCTCTGAAGTTAATTTTAGATCACCTTGCTGTGTTCGTCAACAACAATTATGACATCATGACAGCTTCTGGGCATTCTGGGTCATCATGTGTGAAGAGATGTCTGACGTTCCTTCAGTTCCTCTGGATCAAGCATGCAGCCCTGTTCAAAGGCCTATCAGTAGTTTTGACTGGAGTTGTGCCGTCGTGGATGTGACAGGGCTGTTTCTCTCTCTCTTTCTGTCTTTGTCTCTCTTTCTCCTTTTGTCTCTCTCTCTCTCTCTCTCTCTCTTTCTCTGCCTCTCTCTCTCTCTGCCTCTCTCTCTCTTCTCTGTCTCTCCTAACTCCTCTCTGGAATATCACCTCTGGAAAGTGCTAATGTTGGGCTTCTGCACATGCCATAAGCTAAATCTTCACTAACAAGCCAAGTGAGAAGACACACATGCACTAAAAGTCCCTCTCTCTCTCTCTCTCTCTCTCTCTCTCTCTCTCTCTTTCTCTCCCTCTCTCAGTTTTTATCTCGCACATTCTCCCTGTCTCTCCCGCACACACACATGAACACACCCTCCCACACACAAAATTAATTCTCTGTTAATTAATGTGGATGAGATGAGAAAGAATAGCGTCAGTGCGATGATGCACGATGAATAAAGAATTGGCTGTGTGTCACACACATCCTGTGGCCTCAACAACACAGACACACCCTGACGAGACACTTATATACTGTAGACGTAAAATAAGACATACAGCAACAACTACAGTTGCGTGTTGTTAACAAGACCATTTGTGCAGCAGCAACTCAGGGCCACGATAACAGATTCTTAGTGTAAGTAAAGACCTCAGCCTGAAGGTTCAGGCATTTTAATGAGATTGCTAGCTGCAAATGTGTCAGAAATGAAGCAGCCGGTGAATACTGGCGGATGGTGAATCACTAAGATTTTTGAGATTGTTTTTCGGATTTAATTCCGGTGCATCGTGTGGATACAGGGGCCGTTTGTGGGTGTGGTGCCAAAAATCCTGCAGACTGCGCAGTTATTTTTCTGGTGTCAGGGGTATTGCTCTTTCTGTGAGGAAAAGTAATGTATGTTGTGCTGGCGAGTGGGAGTAGTCTAGTGTGTTTATAGGAACAGGAAGGAACTCCTTTTTCTGAGGCCATTAAATGACCAGTCACTGCAACTAGTACTGCATGTTGGCGTTCTAACACCCAGTTGTTGTTGGTTTTAAAATGCAATACATTTCAGACCCTCACATTTTAGGAGATATAACTGAAAGGTGTCTCCATTTAGTCCGTGCTGTCTCAGAGAACAACAATATTGCCTTGGACACAGTGTTAGTCGGAGACATGTGCACGACAGACAGTGTTGTCCTTGAGATTTTTTTTTCTCTTCTCTCTCTCTCTCTCTCTCTCTTTCTCTCTGTGTATGCTGTATCCACTTTCTCCTTCCCTTTCATTCTCATTCTCTCGTTCTGTCCTTCCTTAACTCCCCCCCCCCCTCCCGCCCCTCTCTGACAGCATTGTGCAGCCATAGAGGTAAAATAGCCTCATTCTATTTCTGTTCTGATGTGAGTCCCCCTCTCTCCCTCCCTCTGCTGCCCCCCCCTCCCCACCTAGCCCCCCCTCCACCACCACCACCCACCCAGGAGTGCTTGAGAATGGTTGTCACGGTGATGAGCCAATCAACAGGCCAGGTGTTGTTTATACCGAGAGATATGATTCCCGTTGGCTTCCTGCAGAGCTTTGGGGGTGAGAGCGAGCCAAAGCTTGCAGGGAGGTACAGTACAAGGGACGCGGCGTGTGTCAGAGAGGAGACCGTGAATACCCAGCCTACAGGGAGAGGGGAGGAGGAGGAGTAGGGAGGGAGAGAGGGAGAAAGGGAGGAGGTGTGTAGGGGGGGAGGAGGAGGAGGAGGCGGGGGGCATCCTGCGAGCTGCACCCTGTGAGAAGGCTGGAGGGGGTGGCATGGAACCGGAGATCCTGTATCAGGTGAGCGCTTGAGCGCCGCCTGACCTGTGTCAGCGGTGACAATGAATGGAGGAGTAAAAGATACATTTCTGGGGTGCTGTATCGGGGTTATTTTTATTTATAACAAACTGGGGGTGGGGGAACTTGGAAGCCTTCCCTGTAGTTCTTTGCACTTCCAAGGCAAGGACCAGGGTCATTTGAACTGAGTCAGGGACACCCAGAGAGCTTTTCAGGTATGTCACACCAGGAATTAAAACGGATTTAGTTTTCTTTTTCTTTCACAGTGAAAGGCTACTAAACTGTGTGAAATTTTGTCTTTGTTAAACAAACTAGGCAAGTGTTATAATATGTCTATACTGTAGGCCTGAGTGTGTTTTGCCTTGTGTGCATGGTAGCATAAAATGATTCTGTGCACGAGGTGAGCGAGCCTTCTGTATATACCCAATGGCTTCTTTCTTTCACATGCATGCATCAGAGACAACGCCTGAAAAAATCCTTAGCTGAACACAGCATCTCGTTGCCATGGGAATGCTCTGAGTACTTGTATTCCAATGGCTTGGTGGAATTACATGAACAATGTGGCTCAACGGAGGAGGGCAGAGGAGCGTGCATGAGCGTGCATGAGCGTGCATGAGCGTGCAAGGCTGCGTGTTGCAAAGGTGTTTAAAAAAGTGTTGTGAAAATCATCTGCATTCGAAAACATATTCCACACTTGTGCTATGCACTGTCCTTTTACCTGCATGCTACTGTATGCCTGTCATGCCTTCATTTGCATATAAGATTTACATGGATGTTCCCAATTGGTGTATTGAGTTTTACAGCCTAGGTGAGGCGGTATTCTTTGCTGATAAGACTTGTGAAATGTCCCCACAGTACGTATCATGCTACATAGGCCTACATGTGGTTTTCTTATACCTGCCAAACACCAATGGAGGATTGTGTTTCCAAAGAGGCAAGATGTGAATCAATTAATGATGGGAAAATGTGTTTTCACGGTTGACAAAGAGGACATCGTGTACTATACTGCCTAGTCATTTGGCCCAGAACGACTACACCTGCTGCGATATACAGTACCTGAGCCACGCTCCTCTATTTGATATTGAGCTGACAGTCAAATTTATGACAGGCAGGGTTTGTGATGAGTCATCAGGCCTTTAAAGTTGGCGTGCCCATTGTTGCCTGTTGTGCCCAAGACCTGTGTGCCCGTCAAAAGGTCTGAAAAGTCCCCACAGTGGGCAAGTGCTTGTCTGGCCGATGACCAGCAGCTGTCTCTCAATTTAACAACCATTTCTGAGAGATGGTGTGAGTTGTATTGTGTTATGTAATGAGGATCCTACACTGGCAAGTACACTTGCCATGCAAAAGATAGCATACAGATCAAAGAAGTCTAACTAACTCCATTGTAATGGTAATACCTTTAATTGCTCTTGTTTCTTGAATTATTTAAGTGCCTCATTAAAATGACATGAGCATTTAAAGGAACATGCACACAAAAAGCTCATGTCTCGTCTGTGGGACTTGCGAACACGGTGACAAAATTGGCAGAAATTGATAGGATCGAAATCGTTAATGCTGATGCTCTAGAGGTTTTTCTGTCAATGATTTTCACCATCTTACCCCTCTCCTCTCTGTCTCTCTTTATCGGTCTCGAGAGCTCTTGTTTTTCATTTGTCTGGCCCTAATGTCATGAATAGGCTGTAAGTGGAGAGAGAGGGTGGCTGCCTGGTATTGAATCACATGTAAATTTGCTGGGGATTTGAGCCGGTCAACAGAGCTGTCTGTCTCAGAGACTGGGGATGCCAAGCAGAACAGGACATCCAGGGGGGCAGAGCATCATATTTATGGGGGAGGGAGGGGGGGCGGAGGATTGTGGGTGGGAGGGAGGAGTGTGGTGGGGAGAGACCACAGATCTGACCTTAACTACACGTTGAGCCGGAGCCAAGGGCCCACTCAGGGCAAAGCATAAATAAATCGCATTGTTGATACTGTGTCTTTCAACGGGGGGGAACAGCCGTGATATATTCTATTTATATTTGCTATGCATCTGGTAGTCACAACAGCTGACAACTGCCAAAACCATATGCAGATTTCTAATTCAGCATGTTTACGGTAATATGGATTGTGTTACATACTGGAACTTGAACTGTATGCGGACAATATATGCCTCATGCCATACTAGCTTAATCCCTGCTCAACCATGGCTGCCTCCAGTTGTCCTCTCCCCCTGAAATTCAAGACGGTGGTCAAAGCAGGTCAAATATTTTTAGTTGTGTAAATTGTATTGTATCAAAAGGGCAAGGTTGTGGAGAAAGACTAGTTGCATGGATCTGTTTTCTTCTGAATTAGTGTCTATTGAATTTGGGGATCTAGTAATTAGGTAGGGTTGAATGTGTCTCTTGTTTATGTCGAGGGGGGCGTGGTGGTGACTGACCACAACAAATGATTATATTTTAGCAATACATTTTTCCCACTAATAAAATATGGCTATATATATATATTTTATGTTTGTGATCCTGCTGCATTTGTGTGTGTTGGTATTTCAATGTTATGTGTGGGGCTTGCTCTTTTCCCCTGTGGTCGAGTATTATAGGGAGGATGTTGTGGCCTTAGGGTGTGCTGACAGCGAGATGACCACGCACAGGGCGGCTGTCAATCAGGTCAGCTTGTGCCACGCAGAAATGAGGAAGGCCAGCGCGATCCTCCTGGCGGAATCTCTCCACGGAGACCGCTGCCCTAATTTAAGCCTGTATGCGTGCGCGCGGGGACATTCTACAGCAGTAGTACTCTGCGCTACCCCTCAGATGAAACAGAGCGAGTCATTCCTCCCGGTGTTCAGTCAGAAAGGAAAGGGAGATTATTAACTTGAGACGGCAGTTCAGCTACAACCACCCTATCTTAAATAACCCCCCGAACAGTCGTCGACGTGGGATCAATGTTTAATTTTTCTTAAACAGCGAACAGACCTTACTGCTCAACAGCAAAGGGCACTCCGGCGGATAGAAACCGTGCGCTCAGACAGCCTGCCGCGCTGAGCTGCACTGCAGAAGAGCCCAATCGTGGGCTGTTGCATAATCCTTCTCTGGGCCCCGCTGCTATTTTTGTTCCTGGATACGCGTCTCTGTGAGGTATTTTCTGTGGTGACTCACTTACATCAGTGGGTCTTGTGCTGTGCGCGCAGACGGCAAGACATTCGCTTCACCACGATCATTTGGCTTTTTCCCCTTGACCCTGGCGAGAGGTCAGCCGTGACTACCGGGTTAAAAGGAATATAACTGAAATCTGGCCAGATGTGCTGAATTGGAGGCTGTCAGACTGGCAGGTCAGTGAGTGGATGATGTTAAATGTCATTGATGTCTGTGGCCGTTGATGTGCTTTCCAGATGGTGGGTCGTTGCACGTTAAAGTGAGTCTCATGTCAGCGCGCTGCTCCTTCAGCGAGCTGTGATGTACGGTGTTAGCGCGAAGGGCTGCCGTGTTTCTGCCTCAGGGGCTTCGAGGCTGAGCCGTTTCTGTAGCTCTGTAGCTTTGGGGAAAACGAGTGGGTCAGGAAGTGTCAATCTGTCAGTGGTGTAGACGGTCTTAGTGAACATGTATGTGTTGTGTTTGGGCTTGTGTATACAAATGTGCGCGTGTGTGTGTACAGTATATGTTGCAAGAATGATGTAATGAATAGTTATCCACTCAAGTCGGGGATATTCTCTGATCTCTCTCATAGCTTGTCACAGATGCTGCAGCAGGGAGCTTGGCCTGATGCTAGTTCATTTCACAGTGATTTAACTTTTTGTCAAGATTCTCAGACACCAGCTCCTCTTTCACTGCCGAGACTGAAATGGAAGAAGCAGCTTTTGCAGAGACAAAGAGATTTTTTAAAAGATGTTCCCGTGGTCAAGATGTGGATTTAGTGAAGTGCTCATATGACAGAGGATGTATTTTTAAGCTGTGGCTCGATCCCTGCTCCATCTCAGCTTTGTGTGTACATGTGTGTGTGTGTGTATGTGTGTGTGTGTGTGGTTTTTCCGAGCATCTCTGTGGATGCGCTGTGGCTGTTTGTTTGTATTAATAGCCCTGATTCAGGGGGAAACCCGGGAGTGAGGTCAGAATGACCTTGAAAGGACCCCCCCAGCCAAGTTCTTCCGCCACATTGGCATTCTGTCACCCCATCACCCAGAAATCACACTCCAAACAGTACTTGCTTACCATAACACACACACACACACACACACAAATACATGCACACTGATATCTCCACCCCAGCCACGTTTACACACACCCCACTCACGTGTGCACCACACACATATTCCAAACACAGCTGACTTACTGTAACAGGGGATCTTGCACCCCCCCCCCCCCCCCCAGCCCTTTTTTTCTTACACAGACACATCTACACACACCTCATACAATTGCTGCCATTACATCAATCTCAAACACACACACATACACGGCGAAGAATAGAATATTCAGACTCCACTAACCCTCCTGGGTACCCACTGATGTTGTTTCAGTTTCACTTGGGTAATACCGCTTTAAACTTTTAATTCGCCCGAGACTGTAGCTGTATTATGTAACCATTTCATTGCTTTTCCCTTCCTTGATGTAATGTCAGGAGCATATCTGAATGTCCTAATTAAGCCAGTGCGCTGAGGTCTGAACCAGATAACACCCTTGTTAAAGCCGCACAGGCTTCTTCTACTGAGGGGACGGAAATGATTTGAGCTCCTGGTCGGCTCTGCAGCTACCCGGGACTAATATCTCAGCCTTATGTGTGATGCTGCCGTCGGGACATGTGATTTTCCAGCTAATGTCGGGTTCATTCCTTAAAATTCTGACAACATCATCTGCTCCCTGCCCAGTGTCAGAATAAGCTGCTACAGAGAGAGAAAGAAGGAGAGAGAGAGAGAGAGAAAGAGAGAGAGAGAGAGAGAGAGAGAGAGGGAGGGTGGGAGGGAGGGAGGCAGTGGAAGAGCCATGAAACTGTCTTCACCTAGGTTCTTAATGTGAAGGTCTTGCCCTGAAGGGGTAAAATGGAAGGACAATTTCCTCAAAGTTTAAATTATCTTCTCTTGTTTGAGGCATTAATCTTTTCCATGTTAGAGCGGCAGTCATTTTGCTTCCTGGATAATATCATCCTAATTTGCCGATTTTTGACATATTTGGTGAGGGAAGTCATCTTGATAAGAACACACACCTTTGGCAAAACTCAACCAAATGATTTTGTTCCTGGATGTGATTGTATTGAAACAGAGCCAATATTTACCCATAAGATTAGGCAGAGCATTCAGTGAAGTAATACTATTAGCTTTTCATGTAGCTCTTAATCTGACAAAAACTTGCTAATAGATGTCCTTGTTCCAGACAAAGGTTATCTCTTCAATAGAGTGTAAGGATAATGCTTTACCACGAGTGTGACAAGAAATGAATCACCCTTGTGTGGGATGGAGGGAACAAGGCTTGTTCGCCTTTCCCTCATAAAGCTGCCCATTCTCTCTTGCAGTCAACAGCACATACCTAGGGGGGATCTGAATAAGTAGTAGTTATCTCAGTATCCATAGCAACTCTACATAAGAAGTAGTCCATCCATTTCGCATGGCTAAGAGCGAGAGAGAGAGAGAGACAGAGAATTAGAGAGAGGTGGATGTTGTGAGAATCCAGATCGCGAGACCTGGACTAAACATCCCCCTCACCGAGCAGAGCACCTCTCCGCCCCCCCTTGCCCACATTTAACCATGACATGATAATAAAGCCGAGGGTCTTTCACCAGAGGCTTGCAGAGTCACCCTGAGTGGTTTGTCCTGGAGTCAATGTCAGAACCACAGATCTGCATGGGCACCCTACACCGTATCGATCCCCTCGCAGCGCTGGTGTTTGGATGAGAAAACAAGCTCCCGGAAGCACAAGTAACAGATCCCCCCTCCGGCTAGGAGACGGCGAGGCCCTCGTGCAGAGGGAGATTCGCTGTAAGAATGAAAAAAACAAAAAATGCAGAGGGATCCATGAACAGAATAGTGAATGGATCAGTTCCCCCAGAACGTTTAATCCCATATTCAATACAGGGTCTGTGACAAAGTCGTACAGGCACCATAAGTTCCTGGCGCTAGTTTCCTGTGGCGGTTTTTGTGGGGATATTGTGAATAACTTATGTGAATCGAAATGAAGAGAACCTGAAACACAGCTCCGGCAACAGTGCCTATGAATAATCTGCTTTCACAGCTGAGTCACCGATGGCATGTCACAGATGGGCCATTTCAATACCGTAAATTATTCTATATGAAGATGGCTGGCACACAAGTGCAGACAGGACTGGTAGCCGCCCTTTGTGCGCTAACAACTTTGTTTTTGTCCCCCGTGTGTTTTCCTAGCCAGCCAGTTCGTGAGGCACACCTGACCCCCATGACTCACTGGTTACCAGCACTTTCCTCTTTATGAGAAGTTCCTCCCCGTCGCTCCGTTCGGGTAAGTCTGTAGTAAGGGGGCTCTGCTGCTCCGCTGCTCCCCTGTCCCATATGACATTTTCATCAGCCCATCAGCAACCACTGCTGCACCTGGGTTATCCTCACAAGCATGTGTGTTTCCAGCACAGATGCCAACATGGCTCCAGTTTCTTTCCTCTTTGGCATCATGGAGAACAGGCCCTGTTTTTAACTGTTGTGACAGAATGGTCTGCTTTCTTCCTCTAAAACTCAATTCAGAGTGCTTTGGAGGAAGACTAGTAGTAGTTCCTAATGCACAGAGTGTCTGCTAGTCACTGTCTGGCACTGTACTAGAAATATAACAACCTCTGTATACCTTCATTTTTTTGTTTTTTAAGTTTGCCCTTAATTCTTTGGAATCCAAGTTAAGCACCATGAATCCTTTTGGCTCTACTTGCTAACCTTTCACCTATTTAAAAAATGAGTGCTCTTAACTTCACTATATTCCCAACAGATTCAGATGTGTTGCCCCTAAATCAAATTAAAACTCAATTGACTATTTTACACAAAGAGCCAGACACTCATTTTCCCTTTGATTAAATGTAGTGTTTTTATTTATTTGGTAGGTTTTGTGGTTTGTTAGGTAACAAAACATCATCTGGAAGGATTTATGTGGAAAAACCCTAAATTGTGACATTTCAGAGTGCATTCCCTTCAGGGTAAAACTTTTGTTTTTACATGCTGTGAGTCAGACTTCCTCACAATCATTAAAGGTTTGGTCAGTAAATTTAATCCTATACACATTTTGTTCAAGATCAACTACCCATATAGGCCTCTAGCTGTCTGTTTTCTGTTTGTCCTCAAAAACACTCTGGTGTTTGCGCAAAGTCCTGCCTCTGTATATAGGAAACACATATAGTGGTTCAGACAGAGCTGTAAACAATCTCATCCAATCAGCATGGTCCTTGACGATGGCAGAAGGGAGGGATGTAGTTTGATTGGCTGTTGAGCTCAAATATCAAGTCTTTTATAAAACGGAAACTCAGTCACAGGCTGTCTCTTTGATATATCCATAAATTATAAAACATATTTCGCACTGAAAGGCAGATCTTACGTATGCACACTGCCGTCTCTGTGTAGCCAGTGGAGGTTGATGTAGCCTAACTACATTGAGACATTTCTCCCCATTGGAAATGAATGCCTTGCGAAGCCTCTCAGAGGGTGTTAGAATGCCGTCAGAGGCGCTGCACCTGTTGGGTTGTGTCATTTGCAACGTGTCATGTCCCAGAACAAGTCCTAGCCAGACAGATAGCAGAGTAATGTCATCATGGTTTTACTGAAATATGAAAACTCCCACAGGACTATGGTTATATAGTTATACTGCAGAGAGAAGAGATTTTTTTTGTAATACAAATGTCAATTATAAAATAATGTGATCTTTTTTTTTACTACCATTGCCTTTTACACACACAGCTTGTTTACCTGGGTGTTTGTGGCTACTTGCCTTAAATGAAGTCTCTGTAATGTGGACAGGGCACCAAGCTTCCATCTGAGAGTCCCTACAAAGTATTTAGTGAATTAAAAACACACACACAATTTTAGAAAACATTTGTGCCTTTTGATGAACACATTAGAGCATAAATTGGCCCAGCCATCTTTATTAGAGTAGCTGGTGTCTAGCAGGATACAAGACACACTTATAAACTTCTTATTTAGTGCTTAAAAAACAACCACATGAAACATTTTTTTTAATAATTCCTTCATTCGGCCACATATAACTAACAGAAAAGAGCTTGATTTTAAAGTGTTTAAGTCTGTTTAGTGGATTTTCTTCTTAAAGTACTTAAAATATGTCATGAACAGACTAGACATGTGTATTGCATTTGTCACACATTTTGCAGGGTTTTGAAACCTTTCTGTCACTTCCCCAAATTGTAGTAATTTTACCCTCTTTTTAATTCTGTGCTTTTAGGTCACACACAAGACTGTAACAGCTCGTAGTGGGCCACAGGAGTGAACACGGACAGGACCTTCTCCTATTCCAAGTTAAAAAATGCCAAACACTGAAAATAGCTGATATCTCTCAGCTTCAATTTGACAGCATTACTGAACAAAAAAATGCTGTTCCACTGAGGACACTGGACAAGAAGTAATCCTCAGATGAAAAGACAATAAAAACGGCACATCCTTCAAACAGGCTGAATGTGATGCTTGGATTTCATAAGGGAGATTGTTCTAACATCTCCTTATCCCGAGACAGGGCTTAAGCAATGTAAAGGACACAGACCTAACTTATCAGACGGATTTTGGCATTGATGTCATGGAGTCTCTCGAGGGCACTGACAGCTTGAGGTGCTTAAAGGACACTGCAGAGCAGAATCCCCAAGCCTCATTCAGAAGCAGAACTCAGCCCAGTGTAAATGTAAAAGACAAGAGTCCCCAGCACGAGGCAGTGCAGGGGGGCAGCATTGTCAAAGGCTCGCCGGACACGCCTACCTCTGGAACTTCACCGCCACTAGAAATCCAGCAGTTGCAGGTTCCCAACACTAGTGGTCACTATCACCTTTCATCATCCCCCAAGTCTAGTGACAGCAGTGATGCAGCTTCCTGCGGGGCGACACAGTCATGGCCTTTTGTTAGTCAGCCTCAGCCATTCACTTCAAGGAACCTCATGGCTTCTCAGCCATGTGAGCATAGTCGAGTCCATTTCAGAAAGAAAATGACAGGTTTTTCAGCCACATCAAGGCAGCTCTATCAACTGGGAATCGGTCAGCTAGCAGAGGGGCTTAACAAAAGGGAGCAGAAACCTGGAAAGAAGCCTGGAAAGTACATCTGCCACTACTGTGGGAGAGCTTGCGCCAAGCCTAGTGTCCTGAAAAAGCACATCCGCTCTCACACCGGTGAGAGGCCCTACCCATGTGTCCCGTGTGGGTTCTCTTTCAAGACAAAGAGCAATTTGTACAAACACAGAAAGTCTCACACGCATGCTGTTAAAGCTGGCTTACTGGCATTGTCCGAGAAAGACACCCATCCTTCCGGCACAGATCAAGAGCTCCTGGCAGTAGAGGGGGAGATGCAGTCAGACGCCGAACAAAGTACAGACACCGATGAGGAGGGCTCTGAAGACTTGTTTCTGGACTGTGTAAGCTCGTTTGAGGGCACTGAAGGGAAGTGGACAAAAGAGTCACCTGGCATACCGTCTGTGAAGGTGACCACACCAAGTGCCACGAGGAAAGAAATCATGTCAGCGTCAGGGAAGGTTTCTCTGTCCCGGTTCAGGGAAATGAGAGCTACCCCATCTATAACGGAGGTTGAGCAGGCCGTGGAGTCCTGCACCATCAAACAAAAACTTGCCCTCCGTCTTACAGAGAAAAGAAGCCAAGACTCTGAGCACTCTCTGTCTCTGCCTGGCTCCAGCAGTAAAGGCAGCACAGACTCTGGCTATTTCTCGCGCTCGGAGAGTGCAGAGCAGCAAGTCAGTCCACCATGCACAAATGTCAAATCATACCAAGAGATAATGTTTGGGAAGTGTTATCGACCCTCTCCCAAACCAAGACAATCAATTACAGTTCAAACCTGTGTGACTGACACAAATGACAACAGATCAAGCTTTATGGTCAAGCCAGGCAAGAATAAGATACCAGAGGAGAGCATCCATTTAGCTGCTTGTAAGAAGGACTTGGCTGCATTAATCAAATTGGAGTCAAATTGGCCACATGAAGGTCAAGAATATCCAAAATCAGATCAAATTACCACACCCTATCAGCTTGAAGCTCCTTCAGATACTGCTTCCCTTATACGGAGCAACTCCCTGCCAACGTCAACTGCAACAGATCTCAGTATTCCACCCGGACTTCAGAGCAGTCGCTCTTTTGATGAAAGAATGACATCTGATGACGGAATGTATCCTGGCCAAGGAGGGATGAGAAGGCTGATGAGGCAGGCTGCTTTTGAGCTACCATCACACGAGAGCCACGTGGACAGTACAAAAGCTGGGACAGAGATTTCACCTGAGGCTGAGCATTTCTTGACGCAGCATGGCTATGTAACAGACCCTGCCACAAGAAAGCGTAGAAAGCAAAAAGGTGTCATGGAGGAGGAAGATTCTTCAAGCCAATTTGTCAAATCCGTAGAAATGGTTGACCTTTCAACAGAATGTGAATCAAAGCAGAATGTGAGTCAGAGCAATGTTATCTCTGTAATTCAGCACACAAATTCTGTCAGCCGAATGGGCTCCACAGAAAGACATGGTGAGGGTGAATCACATCACCGGGACAAACAAAGTCCACAGACAATGGCAGCAGAACACAGTGATGTAAAGCCTTTAAAGAGAGAGACACAGGTGACTGTTCCGTTACAATCTGAAGTTGTAAGTCAGTTTAAGGATGTTAAGTCGGCAACACAAACAGGCACGCAACCACGCAAATTAACTGGTCAACCAAGTATCCAAGTCCCTGAAATTAGGGTGACAGAAGAACCGGATAGATCTCCAAAGCCCATTGAGGTCCAGGTCAAGCATCGCGACAAGCCCACAGAGGAGTTCCAGTGGCCCCAAAGAAGTGAAACCTTGTCTCAGTTTCCAGTGGAGAAACTACCACCCAAAAAGAAGAGAATACGATTAGCAGACCTTGAGTATTCCTCTGGTGACTCGAGTTTTGAATCTGCCTGTACGAGTCTCTCTAGGAGCCCAAGCCAAGACAGCAACTTGTCTCACAGCTCAAGTTTCTCTTTGTCTCTTGATAGAGATGAGAGTCTTGTTTCAGCACCTGTGACTAAATTAGATGAGTATGGCAAGCCTTTGGAGTTCTTGTCTGTGCCAGGAAGTGGACACACTCTGTCCATACCCAGCGAACATCGTCAGAAGGAGATGAGGCGATCTGCTTCGGAGCAGGCTCCATTCATCCCAGCAGCTGAACCTCCAGAATTACGAAGTAAGTCTTTCGACTATGGATGTCTCTCCCCATCATCCAAGTCCAGACAGGGTGAAGCCTATGCCAGTGCAGGAGGGGTAAAGCAACGCAGAAGAGGTTACTTGGTGAGACAGGCATCACTGAGTGTTGAACCAGAGGGATCAGCACAAGAGAAATGTGTTGATATTTCCATCAAACAAGACTCAGAGTCCATGTACCATAATCCACCTTCTGTCCAAGATTCCTCTGTAACTAGACTAAGTAAGATAATCACAGACATAGAACACCCTGGATATATTCAAGCAAGCAGTCCCGAGGGAGCAGTTGAGATGCAGACAGGGACATCATCCCCTGACAAACAGAACTTTTATGGCCATGAGACCATACCACACTCAATGATTCCAAGAAATGTATCCCCCTTCTTGCCTGCAACATCAGGACACTTCTGGAAACCTGACCCCCTCCACATTCTACCTTGGCATCAACTACAAGATTTTCAGACCCGACAACTCCACCTGCAGTCAAAGGAGGGTGTTTATCTACAAGCTAAAGTTCAAATGGACCCAAAGTCCCAAACAGAAGATTTGCCTAAGAGTCTAAAGAGGGTCTCATCAACCATGCATGTATCTTCAGAGGCACATCTAGCACCTGTACCTCCAAACCCTCAATCCCTCCAGTCACCCTCTGCCTCACTGGTTCCTGTCCGAATTCAAATGCAGGTGCCATCCCACGGAAGCATCACATACTCCAGTTTGTCTCAGCTTTTTGACAGCCAAACAAGGAATATTGGCTCCATGTTTTGTGGTGCTGCCTCTCAGGGCTCTTTAGCCAGTATTGCTATGATGCAAGGGATTGGGTTTGACATAACTCAGGTCTCTGGACAACCTAGCGGACTGCTGTACAACCCAGAGCTATCTCCAGCCAGACTTAAGACAGGCATACCTCTGTCCTTGACCTCCAAAACTATCTCAACTACAGAGGCTCCCAGTGGTGGAAGAGCAAAAAGAATGCTCTCCCCTGCCAGCAGTATAGACCTCTTTATGGAATCAAAGCAGCAGAAACGAGTCAAAGAGGAGAAGATGTATGGTCAAATAGTAGCAGAATTGAGTGCTGTGGAACTGGGAAATCCAGACATATCACAGCACAAGGATAGAATTAAGGAGGAAAGGACACAAAGGGGAATATCACCATCCTTGTCAGACATTTCAAATACTTCTATGTCTGATGTACAATCCCAACCGCAAGACAAAGCCATCGTATCACCACACAAGCTGTGCTATTCACCTGATGGTGGACCAGAGTCTCCTCAAAACATAGATGTTGATGAACCTGAGCAAGATTCCAGATCTGTGTCTGACTCTGTGCTCCCTGTTAGTTTGACCAAGGATGTCAGAGATCTGCAGAAACTGATTGCCAGCCACGGCTTTGGTGCTGCTATGCTGCTTGCCGACTTTGCCAACGCGCAACTCTTCTCAAAGTTTCCAAGTCTTCACACAACGACAAGTGTGAGTTGGTGCTACCTCCACTCTACCAAGCCAAACAGTGCCCTGGCTGCTCCACTGTTCTCAGTATATGCCACATGGTGCGTTAGATCCTTTGACCCAAATCCACCCAATCTGGCAACCAAAACAACATTGGCTCTGCTACGCACCAAGCAGAAAAAACAGTCAGACATTTACACCATCGCAGCAATGTATCAACCTGGAATACTTGTGTCATCTCTCCTCTGGAAGCAGAGGTTTGGAGAGGTAAGCAAAAATAAAGGTCATAGTCACTCTTGCAACTGTTAAAATATGATTCAAGTCCTTGATATATATAAATGTGTGGGGGTGTGTGTGTGCATGCATGTCTGTCTGTGAGTATTGGTATACAGTATAAATGAATGTCTGAGCCGAGATATTTGATATGTGACTCTTACTTGGGGGTGCTTAATATATGTCCAAGCTACAGGGAAAGCAAGACCTTAGAGAGGAGGAAGTGATGATATACAAACGGGCGGTGAAGGGCATCAGATCTGGTAATAAAAACGTGATGGAGGATCACAAGGAGATGGAGGCACAACCAAAGCAACCAGAGCCGACCCGTATCAAAATATTTGAGGGAGGGTGAGTGATCTAGCATCAACCTGTTCTACATTACGAAAAATGCAGATTTAATTTAATTAATTTGGTTGACTTCAAGATGTAATCAACCTTTTGTATATTTAAATCTCATTAGCTCACTCTTCCTCACTCCTTTACTGCTTAACTTAAATGTTGGACCATTGTCTCCTTCAGTTTCAAGTCCACTGAAGACTATGTGTATGTGCGAGGTCGTGGACGAGGAAAGTATATCTGTGAGGAGTGCGGGATTCGTTGTAAGAAACCCAGCATGCTGAAGAAGCACATTCGCACGCACACAGACATCAGACCCTATGAGTGCAAGTCCTGTCATTTTGCCTTTAAGACTAAAGGTAAGCTCTTCACATCAATATGACAAATAAAACAAAAAAAATTAATTAATTATCCCAATATGTATTTTGTGAGTAGTGCAATTTTGTGATTGAAAACATATGCAGCATGTAGTTTACTAATTGTTTATAATCATTTTAGGAAACCTCACCAAACACATGAAGTCCAAAGCCCATATGAAGAAATGTCTGGAGCTTGGGGTATCCTTCACATCGATAGACAGTGTAGATGACACCGGTAAGCTAAATATAGACTGTGTATAGGCTACAACCTTTCCCAGCCTGGCTAATACTCTCATAAATATTGATGATGTGGCTTTTGGTTTTCTTCACAAAGTTGTATAAGCAGCTTCTGTAATACAAGAACGCTTCCTGCAATGACATTGTTGCGATTGACTGTAAACTGCTGTTTCTTTTGTATAATGTGATTCCTACTGGGGTCTTTTTTCTACATTCTTTCAGACAATACAGAGGACATCTTGAGGGCAACAGGGAAAACAAGGTCACTGGGCACTGCAATCAAGCATCAGTTCTCTGATGTGGATGACTCTGATGGTGCTGACGACGATGGAGACGAGGTGGATGAGGACGAGGAGGACGACGATGACGAAGACGGCTCCACTCCGAGAACTCGCTCAAGAAGCACCAGCCCCTTACCGTGTGCCATCAACTCGCCGCATCTGCCCAGCTACCTCTCCCAGCTCCCCAGCATCCAAGTCCACCCCTCCATCTCCAGCAGGGAGAGAGACGCCCACAGCCGGCAGCTAGGAGAAGCCCGCATGGGCCCTGTGGGCACCGAGCTGCAGTCTCGCCTGAGCGAGCCGAGGCAGGAGGAAGACGACGGCGCAGCCATGACTTCGCGACATGCCACCGCATCCTTCCACTCCAACACCTCCTATCTGCTGTCATTGCCCCGAGACCCGTGCGGTATGACGCCCCAGCGAAGCCCGTCTTTAACGCCTCACCGGAGCCCCTCTCCCAGGGGAAGGGGCGACTGTTCACCGCAAGGAGGGCTGTCGCCGAGGGGGGGCGACTCAGTCTCACTGAGGGGCGTCTCTCCCAAAAGAGATGTCTGTTTCCGGAGGGATTCCTCACCGCTCCAGCAGCTTTCTCCGGGCCCGCTGTGCCGGGCCATCTCTCCTGGGCACGAAGGAGGCGGGGTCAGGCGTGAGCTGTCCCCCAGGGGACGCCAGCGCGGCATGCTCAGAGCGGTGTCCCCACGCCGGGGATCCCAGCACAGCAGGGCACCATGGGAGCAAGGCAGAGGTGCGAGACTGGACACCAGCCCTCACGGACGGTCTGCTGCACTGTCCTTACATGCTGGCATGGAGGTATGTAACATTTTCTACAAATTGGTTATGGATGAATGCTGTCAGTTAGCAGTTCTATGAATACGAAGCATCTTCAAGACATTAGTTAAATGAAGATAATAACATACTTCAGAGGTGCAATGTGTAGTGTTATAAAGTTCTTCCATTCAAACCTAATGTGAAAAATCACATAACACTTCTGTACATGAAGTAAAGTCTGCTGAAATCAATTCTTCTTGTCTTAGGCACATAAACACAGCAGTCTACAGACCCTGCAACTCCCCAGTGGAGAGACAACCATCCGAGGTCACCTGTCTGGTTGTCACGCCGATCTCTTCAGCCACCTCCCCCTGCACTCCCAGCAGCAGGTTCGGCCTTTGCCCCTGATGCCCGTCGGAGGCATCCAGATGCTGCCTGCCCAAGCGGCCCCGGCCGCCGCAGTGCCTCACCATCCCCCGGGCTCCTCCCAGCACAGTGGCCCTGTGGAGGAGAGCGCCTGTGCCAGCCCCCCAGGTGCCCGGGCGAGCGACCAAGAACCAGAACCTCCAGCCCAGCAGGGGGCGCCAGCCCTCAGCCCTCAGGACTCCGCCAGGAGAGAGGCCGCCCAGAGTAGCAGTGAGGCCCAGTCAGAGGAGAACGTCCAGACGTGCACTGAAGCCATCGCCTCTCTCAGGATCACTGCAGAGGAGAAGTCTGCTCAGAGCTGAGCAGTACTGCTGTCACACAGAACAATCAGGAGGTAGAGACAGGGAAAGGGAAAGAAGGGAAAGGGGATTTTGGGGGGGGGGGGGGGGGGGGGGGATTATAAAGGGATATGAAGAAAGACTGGCAAATCGATGGACTTGAGTTGCGGGACAGAGACTGGGAAAGTGGGATAATTTCTTTGAGGGAATTTTAGGTGCAATATGTGGCAAAAAGAAAAATATATATACTTATGCAAACTACCTTGCTTGTTCTTGCACATAATTCATACAACACATGCAGTCAGACTCACTTACAGTACATACAGACATTAACACACATGCCTACATTTGATAAACCTGTTTGTAAGTCATTTCATTACTGAAAGGCTATGGCAATATTGGGATTTAATCAGTTTCAAAGTCCCTACTAAGAGAAGAGGTTTGTAGGTAACTTAAATCATATAATGTTAGATTGGATTCAGTTTTGGTAAATTTACAAGAATGACTGATGTTTGTGCCTTTGCTATACTGTTTGCCCTATACTGTTAAGGGGAAGCGTACTTATTGAGCACACCCGTTTCTCTCCTGACGTAGCTTATTCAGAATGACTCGTCTGAATAATGTACCATTAAACAAAACAGTTTTACTATTACAAATTAGCAATCAGTAACAAAAAAAAGGTGCTGATGGGGATGATTGACTTTGGTATCTCCAAGTCTCTCGTTGTCCATTACCTTTTATATCCACTACATAATTGTTGCCATTATACTTGAGGGTAGACTGATTTCTATCTATAACACAAACACACACAAAAAGTCAGGAAATACAAAGTTCCAATTAAAAACAATACTAGAATTCACGGCTTTTTTTTTTTTTTTTTTACAAATCAGCGTGTCTCTTTCTGTGCGCTTAATCAGTATGCTTCCCCTACACCAGAGTATTAAAAAAGAAATGGTTGTATACTGTATTGTGTTGGTGCACTTGACTAGAATAGCTTGAGTCTGAGAGACATGAGGTCTTAATGCAACTCTGTTTGCACTGGTAGCTTTTTTAAAGATTTAAGTGATAACAGCTACTATTGCGGATTGCTACGTGATGCAGTTCTTGTTTCATACTTTACGCTGTACTTTTTCTCAGTGTTGTGCAAGACCCTTTATTCAAAACTTTCAGTAGGAAAGGAAAACTAACAGTATTTGAGTTTATTGCTTGGTCTAAAAAAAGCAGATATTGTAACATTATGACAATGCTTTATGAATGAGTTTTTTATGTCAATCAAACAGTATAATGCTGCTGTTGGAATTTATATTTTGTGTAGCCAGCTTTCAGTCTGGGACTTTGAGGGTGACGTAACCAGCTGATAACCCACAACCTGTCTGAGTTAGAGCCCTGGGCCGTTGATTTATTTCTTGACTTTTTCAAATTGAAAGATGGTGGCCAGAGCCTCTACACTCAGCTGACCTCAGTCCCAACTGCTACTGGACACACAAGTAGCCAACATCTACCTGAGCATTACATCCTTATGGACATGGTGTTGTCATACCTGATTCAAATACATATATAACTAGAACAGTATCTCACAAAATGTACATGCATAAGGTTTTACAGTTGACTATTAAAATATACTACGTGTATATGGCATATGGTCATAATATAGCTCGAAATTATTCTCAATGAATACTTCATAAACAAACTCAGATATGTGTTTTGTATATGTGTGATGCTGGGGAATTTCATTTATCAAGGGATTAACTAAGCACTTTCTCTATTTTTATCACTCTCCTTAATCACTAAACTGGATTCCTAGAGTTTAGAGTCATATTTCTTAAATCACTGAAAAAAATCATGGAATTTTATGATATTTAACATTCCAGATAGTGTTCATGTGACATCCCTTTTTGTATACATATGATGTGGTCTTGAGATGATGCAATCTTCATGCTTATATCAGCTAAAATCTGTACTGTATTTATTTGTTTGTTGTCAAGTTTGACACAAAGGTACAAGGTGAAACGACATATTTAATTCCAGGGGGAAATGTTTTTTATTGTGGTCTCTTATATCCAACTTAATTATACATGTACTGTAATAAACTGTACTCATTATTGTATATGTATGTATACATATATATTTTGGATGTATGCAACTTGATTGTTCATAATATTTGCATCATTGTATTTAATTAACCGTGTCCTTTTATTCAACACATTAAAAAAAACACATGCATTTATTCAACGTCAGTATCAAAATAAGCATCGATAAAATCTGACTGTTGTACTGCACTATGGTAGAAGGAATTGTCATTTGGATTAGTCTGTTTTGTTAAAGGCTTCATTTAAAAGTACATATAGATTTGGTGATTAGAACCTTTTCTGAGCAGGTAGTGTGCTTTGTGTTTACATGAGAACTACCGCCTTGCATCCCTATAGCTCAGTACATTTCAGACAGTCCACGTTGTCACAAACATCTGTTGGCCACCTCAAAGGAGTGTATATAGACAAATGTGCAGTGCCCCAATGTTTTGTACCCACTCTTGGGTGGGGGACAGTGGTGCCACGCCGGTGATTTATTTCTGGCATTTAAGGCAACTTACAGCACCATGCCTCAGCGGATGTTTGTTTGAAAGGTAAGTCAAAGGAGAATATGGTTATTTGCTCTGTGAATCAAACACATAAAGGTTTTTGGATGACTATAAGCAAGGATTAGATTCTGACCTACTGAGATATGTTGTTGCATAAACACACACTATGTAGGCCTAAATAAGGAAAGCACCTCTTTTAAAGGAAGCCTTTCCTGTCATTGCTTTATCGTCACAAAATCATCCTTCAGAGGCACACTCTTACTGTAGGTTCCTCCTGCTTTCACATGAAACCTGACCTGAGTGTCATGGTGGGTGATCTTATCTTAGAAGCTGTTTCCATAGTTTGACCTTTCACCCTTTCATGCATGGTGTCCACTACAGTGGCCAGATCATCCAACGCACTGGTAATTCTAAATCATGTGATTTGTAACACCTATTAAACCAGCAGGAGTGTGTCTACGTAGCCTTTACTTTATTCTTGTATAGTCATTGTCTTGATTCATAATTGTTATCAAGAGGTAGTACATCATAAATCCAAAATGACAATTAGTAGTGGATGTGACACTGATATCTTTGAAATATCTATACAATCCTTTTATTCCAGAAGAGACCCATTGGTTTAAAACCATATTTTAGAATTTAGTATATAGTAGGGAATATCAAAGTTTAATTCATATGGTCTAAGCACTGTTTCTGTGGCTGAAATTGTAACTGTGCACTTTAGTGGACATCATGCATCTATGGATACATTTTCTTTAAGTGAACCTGGTCTAACAATCTGGTAAAATAGCAAAAGATAATAAATGTTATATAAAATAAAGTAAATATACAATAAAAACGTTTTTGTTTTTTTTTGTCAATGAATATGTTACATTACAGCATATTAAAATAGCCATACAGAGTGTTTGTAACTGTGTGTTTGCACGGGTGCAGTATGTATTAGTATGCAGAGCTAGTGTGTATGCGTACATTTTACTAGCCTGCACATCAGTTTCACACACTGTTAATGACCTAAAACACATGATGAGAAGATGAGAGTCAAGAGAGGACACACATATGACAGAAGTTCCAGAGTGGTGTGGACAGACAGTAACTAAAGAGACAGGACAGTGAATGAGAATGAAATCAGGAGAATAAAGCAGGAGAGGACACTGAGGCATGTGTCCAAAGATGGGAGCAAAGAAGAAAAACCTGGAAGATTAAAAAAAATATATATATATATTCAGAGAGACACTCAGGAAAATAAGTGTGTGTTGCAGGGAGGAGCTTGACAAACTAATGACATGGCTGCGTACCATTCAAATTAGTGTGCAAATTAGTGTGCTGTGCTTCAAGGCAAAAGGAACTCCAGTATACACAGGATACTGTCAAAAGGTGAGAAAAGTAATCCAAATCGTGCACCCAAAGGCCATCAAGGTCCACAATACCAGCAAGGGAGGTGCAGACCTTTTGGATTAGTGTGTGGCTGCACATTCACTTCAAGAACAGGTGGTGCTTGCATATTTTTCCACTTTTTGGATGTAACCTGTGGGAGTGCATGCATGTTAGCCTAGGCGCGCCCATGCTGCCTGCAATGCTACATTGAATTCCACGGTGTCCACTGTAACAATCAAATCAAGGCCATTTGTGCATTCAAGGTTTCGGTTGCCGGTGTACTGCTGACCACGGGCTCTATGAAAGCTCCAGGAGGAGGCAGAGTGAGGCCTCATCTCCTCCATCCTGGTAAAGAGTTATGCGTCTACATACCACACGAGGTCTGCTACATTAGGGAAAATCACTGGCAAGAGTTAACAGAAATACCAATCATTGTTGAAATGAATCAAGAAAAAAGCTTAATGCATTTGCCAAGGAAGCCCATGAAGGGGCATTGAGTGCACAGCATTTTTAAGATTTTCACAGTGGAAAAATAACCATATCGGTACACTATTTTTTCACACAATTTACACTCATCTCAGTTCAGTTTAACATCATTATACATCAAATGAAGACTTAGCCAAATTACTCAAAATATCAGAAGATCAGAAAGAAATTATTTATCATTGTTTTAAAAGTGTGCCTATATTGTAAGCACCTCATGAACAGATCATAGATGATCATTGCTTTTCATTTGCTTGATGATAATCATATCCCACAACATCTGATGCAACATATACAAAGATGTTTTCCAGGCAACGTAAGTGGGCAAAAGTTGGTGCAAGCCCTAAAGCATACATGAATCATTAGAACCAGGCAGGTGTTCAAATTTCAAGTCAAAAAAGTTATGAGGTAAGCCAAAACGAGACCAGAACAGAAAAAAAGAAAACAAATAGAGAAGGAGTAAAATGCTAATGGTTCACCACAACTGAAGGCTGAGTAGATTACTGGAAATGTGTACAGGGCAGCCAAATTATTCACCTTTGGCCATCGTAACAGTAAGGGAAATTCCTCTGTGACAAACCTAATGCTAGCTAATTAGCCGTTTATGCACATGTACTTACCTACACTGCAGTTTCCTGGTAACACTTGATGTCACATCTCAGAGCTTTGAAGTGCAAAAGGACAAGATGAGGTACTGCTTACTAACAGCCTGTGTGCCTGCCTTTTCTTAAAAATAACATTACCTGAACGTGGCAAAGGATGAAGAGTTATGACCTGCCACCTCCTCATGGCCTGGCAGAACACACTGTTCCTGTTCCTTTTCCTCTGAATGTTACCCCATATTACCAGTAGGTGTCAGTAGAGAGCAGCAACGTCTTTTTTTTCTCCACTGCAGCAAAGTTGCCTTAGCCTCCTTTTAGGAACCTTAGTTTTCTTTCTTTTTTTTTTTTTTTTTAAGCAAAATGTAATTCAGATCATTGACCATTGTACTTAATGAAATCAAACACCACAGCCATAAAAAAACCTCACCATGCGATATCTAATATTGATATATGACAGATTTTTGATAAATCTTTACAATAGTTCTTAGTTTTGCATACTGTCATTAAGGATTGGAGATGACACTGATGGTAAATGGTGATGCTAAAACTGGCAACAAAGACGATGTCAGACTAAGTTAGTCCATCATAAAATGTGATACTGTGGTTTAATGAATGCAGATACCTCAATGTGTAGAAACCCTCTAATGAAATAGCCGTAAATTTCTCAACGCATCATAAGCAATAGGCCGTAGTCACAGGTAACAGTTGAACATGTAACAGTACACCGGACAGTACAGTGACACCAAGAAGAAAAACTCTATATAATAGTTTTAGTAAAATTCTATTCAAAGAGAAATCATAAGAAATAAAAGTAAATGCTGGTTAGTTCTGTGTAACAACTAAAGAGAATAAATAAATCCAGCACAAAATCTATAATCCAGCACACTTCACAGTATGTCACATTCTACCTGAGATTATACACTTATGGCCAAAATTCTGGATTAGAACATACAAAAGTTTATAGCGCTCAGCCATCAGATGATCTCACATATGTTTTTGATGTGCTTACATCATGCATTGGCCACACGACTAGAACCTTTTTGAATGTAACAAATCATATCATAAATCCTGACCTGTTGTAGAGAATAGTGTAACTTAAGTTGGATGGATGTTTGACAGTTATGTACAAAATACCAAATATAATATCTTCAAATGATCATTTCACATGTAGAAAAGCAAAAGTTCAGTGCCCCTATCAGCCAGCCACACATATAATTTATAATCAATTACAATCCTATAATCATTTACACCACAAAACAGTGATGAGTGGACAGTCATTTCTTGAGGTACATATACTCCCTAGCTTTTGTAGGGTGTTGTGTATGCATGTGTGTGTGTGACAAAGAGCTTTTGTGTATGTACACAGGTAATTGTTTGGGTAGGTGTGTGTGAGTGTGTGTACCACGCATGGGTGTATGTTGCATGTGTGCACAGTGAAAGGTCATTGGCTGTTTAAATAGCCAAGTCTCCTGCAAAGTATTTCAAAGATCTCTGCGATACACAGCACAACAGTGATAACAGTGAAAATGTACATAGCACTAAGGAATATCGTCTTCTCAAAGTGCTCGGGCACCATGCACTTGGTGAAGTTGTAGGCCTTCTCCAGGGCGCTGGCGTCACACATGTACAGAGGATGCACCTGGAAGCCGAACAGGTGACTTTGGAGCCAGAAGGCCACCACCTCTAGGATGATACGCAGGAGCACGGAGATGATGTAGAAGACTGTGTAGATTGGACGATCCAAGATGTCCTCCTGGTCAATGTTCTTGCAGGCGGCGTAGAGGTGGAAAACCGCCCCAGGTACCAGAACGGTTACCAATTGTAAGGCCCAGAAAACCTTTGAGGAATGAAGAGAGAAGTCTTTATATGAGTCATATGTTGATTACCACATTCTCAAAACAAGCGCAATCAGAGATGGCAACCTGGTCTCCCATGTGGAAGAACAAGGTCATTGCAATTCGGGCGGACAGACATACAGACACACAAACACACAGACGGACAGGGTCATTGCAATACCTGGTTAATTCCCTCGGAGGGACCAGCTGATAATGTTCAGAAATCATGGAATATTTAAAATGCTATAAAAGATGCCACAGATGTCCCCAATATTTAAAACATCCCATATTAACATCCAATATAGTATATGTTTTTAATCAACTATACAGTTGTGTTTTCTTTGCATGCAGCACATAACAGTCAAAAACACCCAACGTGTGAAGATCAACTTTCTGCACCTGCGGTGTTATCGGTCGAAACTGGTTGTAACAGAAGAGGTTGAGCTCCCTGCTGTCGGGGTCACAGCTGAAGTGAAGCGCTTCATTTCCGTAGACTGCAAATCCCAGAACCCCCAAGAAGAACATGCGCACAGAGCCGAAGAACAGAGTGTGGAACTGGCCTATCACAGTGGGAGGCCGCAGCTGGAAAGAAAAGAGAGGGATAGATAGATAGATAGATAGATAGATAGATAGATAGATAGATAGATAGATAGATAGATAGATAGATAGATAGATAGATAGATAGATAGACAGATAGACAGATAGATAGATAGATAGATAGATAGATAGATAGATAGATAAGGAAGACATCAAAAGAGAAAAGTAATATAATATTACATGTAATTAGCTCATTACATTTACATAAAAAACTTTTTTTTTTTTGCTGACAAAGACAACAGTAAGAACACAGTGTAGTTTATGCTATTAACAAGACAACAATAACCACAAATTCAGAGTTGATAAAAGTGGAAAAACAATTCCCTTAGAGCATCTCTTTTTTTCTGGTTTCAACTGATAAACAAAACAGAGAATTCTCAAATTCCATGCTGTGTGTACTCACACATCCTTCATAGAAGTTCTTGATGTAGTTTAACGACATGGTTCGGTCCCTTTTCTAAAGATTCAGCTAATCTCTGATGCTTGGCCTTCATTGCCAAACAGCTGGCATCTGTCAGCCTCTAGCTGTAACTCTCTGTTGCTCCGAATGACCTTTGATGCATTGCAAAGCCCCTGTGAATGCATGTCTCCTTTTCATCCCCCGCCCGGCCTGTGCCAGTGCACTCACGAGGTACCCACACGCAACAAAAAGGGCCACACAAAAGCAGTGGACATGTGCTCTCTTCATAATCCCCCCTGACCTCTGTCAGCAAAAAAAAAAAGTCACCGCCCTCCCGTCACACAACAAAACAGGTGAGGGCCAAACCACTAAAGGAAATGTATGTATTTTTACCCTAAATATGGTATGAAATCCTTTATATCTGAAACACAGCGAACCTATGACTAACACCTTGTATGTAAACCATAGTCCATCTATCCAGGAAATAACGTGTAGCATAATTAAAGGTCCCATTGTTGACTGTTAACATCTGGTGAAGCATTCCTACACTCTTACACATGAAAGCCTCTGAACACATGGAAAATATGAAGTAAACCCTGGAAAACACAAAGTAAAGCCAAGCCAAAACATGGTCTCAGTATTAGTAAGACAGAATATACAACTCTTCTCTCAGGAAATCAACAGTGACTGTAACCCCACTAGGTCCCAGAAGGAAAATAAAAAGCCACTGCACCAGGCGAAGTCCAGGTGGTGAGTTGTTAGTCCTCGCCATTTGGCTGGAGTGCGTGCTCTTCGCTCATGCCAGCCCCGATCCATCAGTGAGCGAACCAGAGACAGGCTCCATCCAGGGTTACACGTTTCACCTCTCCTGCCCCCCAACACCACCAGCACCTCCACCACCACCCACTTTCCACGGCGAGCACACAGCACACAGCACACAGCACGAGCTCCACACACAAAGCAGGTCAGGTCGACATGATCAGAGGTCTGATGCTGAAAAATGGCGGTGGGTGGCAGCGGGCCGCTGAGTAGAGAAGCTGAATAGCAGCAGGTCAGACTGAGTAGCACGCGGACACAGAGCAGAGCCGCTGGCCTGTTACAATGCCCTCTCTGCAACAGAAGATCAGCGAGTCAACATAAAAGCTTCAGGCTTTTCAGCTACATGACCTGTGTGCTCAGTGGCCCACGGAAAAGAGGAGAACAGGCTTAAATAGAGACAGCTGCATTCAACAAACAGACTCCTTACAATCTCCTTTTAGCATTGTGATGTGAACACTTGTTTTTTTAATAGCTACATGTATGACATAGCACATTTTTATGGCATCCTCATTTCCACTTTGAATATTTACAGTGTAAATTTGCAATCATACAATAAGTGTAAAGTGTCTAAAAGTCCACTGATGGGGTACTATGGGCTGAGGTTTGTGATGTCTCTTATGAAATAACTATACCAACATTATATATACCAACCCATAATGCATCAGTAAAAACAAGGGGTGTAGGGATCTAAGAGTATTGTGCCGGTGCTGACACAGTAGTCAGTCAGTTTGTATAAACCTGACATAGCAAGTTGACCAGTATGATATATTTGTGGAAAATGTACCGAAATTCATAGAAGAATTCTCTTCAAATCATTTGCTACTGTTGCCTACAAATACGGGGAAACACTGTAAACCAGGAAATATGTATTTAGTGTGTGACACTGCTCACGCTGTATGTGACATACTACCACTTAACTTCACAGTTTCAAAGTTTGCGCTGCTGTTTTCCTGGACATGGTGTTAGAATACAATCCTCACGTTATATACCAAAAAAATTCACCGTAGTTCACACCCAACACACTCTTACCTTTAATCACCAAAATCTTTCATAACCTCTCCAGACACACTATACTAATTTTCTTATAAAACTAAAACTAAACTATAAAACCCACACCAGTCGACAGTTACTGGTAGATCTGGGGCCACTAAAAAACAACATACTCAAGCTAAAGCTCACACAAAAGCATCTTTTTTATTTAGTGACAAAAACAGCTGCTATGTGTGACAGGACAGAACTTTTGTTAATCTTGAGGCTCTAAACCAGAAGCTAATGTGTGAAAATAAGGTTGGGGGGGTGGGGGGCTGATGTTAACAGCCTGACCATCATGGTGCCTGCCTAAGCCATCTGTGGGCCCTACAACGTCATAAATGTCAATCACAGAATGGTGGGTGGGGCTTGTCATTCACTCTGCTTTCACACTCTTCACTATGAGTAAATTCTATCAAAACATAAATGACTGTACCAATAACAATGCATACACAATGCAACACGCTATATTTATAAGAAATCTGTGTAAAAGTGTTAACTGCAAACTGCAGCCCAAGGTGTTGTCATTTTTTTAATTGAATTTGCATGGTTTGCTCTTCAGTGTTGTTCATACTGTAAAGTTTTAGGGGGAAAGAACACATATCCAATGCATGCAGTTTCCATCAGGGGAAGATTATCTTTCTATTAGGGTGTAAGATTACTGTGTCTCTAACACTCCCGTTATCTCTCAGAGGTACTTCTACTTGTGGCAAATGGGTCTATTTTGAGGGCTGTCTATCGCAGCTGCTGCTGTGTGTGTGTGTGTGTGTGTGTGTGTGTGTGTGTGTGTGTGTCTGTGTGTGTGTGCCTATGTGTGTGTGTGCGTGCTCCCTGGCAGCCCCCTCTCACTCCTTTCCACTCCTCTTCTCCTCACTGTCAGTGTTGGTAAGTAGCACTTCAATATTCCCATTAGTCTCGTTAAACCGCAATGTGTTGTTGTAGCGTACAGTGAATAGATCTTGTGCATGCAGGCTGTTTATTAGTTCGATTTAGAGCTCCTCTCTTGTATAACTTGGGCAGTTTAGGTAGATAGTGTCAAGAATGGATGTGTCATGGAGGCTCTGGGTGAGGTATGTGAAGGAGCATATGTGACTATGTGAATGCTTTCCCCATTCCCCATGACGTTGAAGAAAGATTATGATGTCATGAAACAATGGCAACACATTTTTGTTGAAAGAGAGACGGTAGTCTTCATATATTTACGCATGTTACAGCTTTTTGCCCTGTGTCCTTGATCTAGCCATGCCGCAACAGTGCTATCACTGAGTACTACCTGTACTGTTGACCTCGAACTATAATTTAGCAGTGACTGGTGATATATTAACTAATGTAATGAATACATTTTATATACTGCTCTCATGTTAATAGGGAGAAAAAGCTCTGGTAACAAATAGATAACTTGACCATATTAAGCAGGTCCCAGAATAGACGTCTGGCCCCAGAACAGGTGCCATGTGCCATGCCTGTGAAAGCGGTGGGACGGCTGAACGGGCCGGCTAAATTTAACCAGATAAACACTGTCAAATCATACGACTGCATGGGGAGGCAGAGCCACATGGAGCAAACGGTAAACAAGCTCAAGATCAGGATGATTTTTCTTTTTAAATCAGATTTGAATATATGCAGCTTTGCCAGAAGCAAAGAAAAAAAAATGTTAACTACAATCTGTTTCCTGTTATCCCAGAACTGGTTGATTACGTAAATAACTGAGGCATTTTCCTCTTTTTAGTCGGTTGGGGAAATTTAAGTGGTATTAAAATACAGTTTTTCTCGGTTAGAAGTAATGCAATAGCCAAACTTACAATAGCAGAACGATACATTTCATCACCATCTGGTTCATATCATCACACCTTTTGGTAATGTAGGTCGGATGTCATGTTGAGGCAAATTGAGGTAGCAAAAAAGCTTCATTTGAGAGCCTATCCAGTCATCATAAAAAACCAACAACAACACCACAGTTAAGCAGTTTGGGCGGTGGGGGGAGGGGGTATACTACAAGGGTGCTTGAGTGACAAACCCCAATTTAATTACCCCAAAAGTACAACAGTGGTAAACCTGATAAAAGCAGAACCCGCTGGCATTTGTTTATTTAAGAGAATGAATCCCTGGGCTCTTTTACTAACAGGTCTACAACTACCTCTGCGTTAACTAATAAACCAGATACACCATACTTACTACTTAACCTACCTCTGTAATACACCCCCCTGACCCAAACCACAGTTTTTATATTTACAAGCCCAAAATTTAATAATGTTTACATCTGACAAACACAGAATACCCAAGCAAAATATGACAGTCAGTAATAATTATAAGCGCAATCAGAGATGATGGCAACCTGGCGGACAGAGACACACACACAGACAGACAGACACACACACAGACGGACAGGGTCATTGCAATACCTGGTCAATCCCCCCGGGGCCAGGTTAGTAATAATAATAATAATAATAATAATAATAATAATAATAATAATAATAATAATAATAATAATAATAATCAAAGGGTTTGTCTGGGTGCCAAGGCACCTAAGGGCCTGGAACAGGCTTGATGCAGAAGGTTGTACACACGTATATGCTTACTCAAGCAACAACTATATTCCAATCCTAATGCCCCTTCAAGGCTCTCACCCATTACCTTCCTATTACCCATAACAAAGCACAAATCATAGAGTTCTTTCTCTCTCTCTTTCCCTCCATAAATCTCTCTCTCCCTCTCTTCCTTTCCCTCTCTAACCCAGGTCACCCACCGCCCCATTTCCTCTCAGTGACCTGCCCTCAAAATGGAGACGTGCTGTAAGCCTGCGAAGGGGACCACCCCGGTTGACCCTCCCGTGGACCTGACCGATGAGCTGGGCCAGCAGCTGGAGGACATCATCAGCACCTACCAGCTGGTGGAGAAGCCCACGGACACTGGGGACGCTGAGGAGGATGGGAAGGGTGGAGAGTCCTCCCCACACAAGGAGGGTGGCAGTGCCAAAGATCAGAAGTCGGAGAAGAAGCTGCTCAAAAACCTTGGTGAGATATTCACAAGCCTTTCCAGAAATAAAATAAAAAAATGCTACTGAGGACATATCACTGTAACAATTTTACACCACTTAAGTAAGGGCAGCTTTCAGGGCCTTTAAAGTGCTTAAGTTTTTGGTCTGTTATTATTGGTTTGGCGCCTGTTATTAAAATGGAAAGCTTAAAGACCACTGTTAAGGGACCATTTACAGAAGAAACCTGGCCAAACATCTTAAACATTATTGCTTATTTTCAGGTTGTAGACTCCTTTCCTTTTGACCTGCCCAACCTTTATGCTGAATATGGCCTATGATGTTGTGATACATGTGAACCTATTTCACAGTCTAATATAAGTGTGTAAAATGAACACACACACACACACACACACACACACACACACAAACACACACACACACACACACACACACACACACACACACACACACACACACACACACACACACACACACACAGACACAGACACAGACACACACACACACACACACATACACACACACACACACACACACACAGCTACTACCACTACCGCTACCACAGCTGTCAGTAGATCAGGGGATCTCAACCCCACCATTTGTGTAATGTGATCATATCTTATTTGCAGGTAAGGAGGCCATGTTGCTGATGCAGAGCCTGAACAAGCTGGGCACTCCTGAGCAGAAGCTGGATGCTCTAATCAAGAAGCACGCTGAGCTGGTGAGGGCGCCATTCCTCAGAAGAATATCTTAGCTAAAGTATAATATTCTCAATCAGAAATCTGTATATCATTTTAGGTATAGCTATCCTTCAAATGAAAGATCAGATTTCACCTTTTATTTCTAAATAAATTCATAAAACTTGAAATGAGCCATGAGCTTGTAAATATTTATCATTAATAAATTTAAGAACAAAGATAGGGTATTTTGGTTTCTATTTTAGCATTATCTACAGCCTATAGATTTTTTTTATATGTTATTTGGGATATGGCGTTCTTCCATAGTAAATCTATAGGCCTTACAGTGGTACACTCTCAGAAAAGAAGGTACAGAATTGTACTTTTAGGGGTACAAAGGCTTGTCACACCAGCAGTACCCTCAAATGCACATAATTGTACGTTTTAAACACTGCTTTACAACTGGTTTGTACCCTCTTTTCAAAGCTGAATACATGTAGGTAAACATCAGTACCTTAAGGTCCAAATATTAGCCTTTGGGGGTACATTAATACTTACATTAATACCTTAAGATACAGATTTGTACCCCTACTGTCCCCATATTTCTGACAGTGTATCTGTAATTTGTGTCTACCCGTCTGTGTGATCACGTGTAGCTGGAGGAGCACCGTGGCGACCAGAAGCAGCTGAAGGTTCTGCAGAAGAAGCTGATGCAGGTGATGAAGGAGAAGGACACGCTCCAGAGCGAGCACAGTCGCGCCGTACTCGCACGCAGCAAGCTGGAGGGACTCTGCCGGGAACTGCAGAGACATAACAAGACCCTCAAGGTGGGGCGACTTTTAAGTGTAGGCTACTGATCGAACCACAGAGCACAAAAGCACGAAACGGATAAATGTATAATATGCTGCTGGATGCTTCTTGGAGCTTAAGTAAATTAAAAGAGATTAGTTTTGTAGCATTCAGCATTGATTTTACTGTAGGGTACAATATAAATGGAGATGTGTCTGAATGATGGAATGCCTTTACTACGGTTAAAGATTTGCTCTGACTGCCATTTCAATGAGCCTGGCTCTTTGGCGTTGCGATACGAGTGCATGTTTGGTACCCTGGACTGGAGACCTGGCTTTGAGGCAGGATGGGGTGACTTGTCTCACCCTTTGCTAAAGTCTGGTCATTGGGAATATCTTTGTTTCCTCCCCCTGCTCACTTTCAGTTGTGATCTACTTGCAGGAGGAAACACTGCAGAGGTGCAGAGAGGACGACATGAAACGCAAAGACATCACCAGCCACTTCCAGAGCACCCTGGCTGACATCCAGGCCCAGATTGAGGAGCATAGCACACGCAACACCAAGCTGTGCAAAGAGAACAGCGACCTGGCAGAGAAGCTCAAGGGGCTCATTGCACAGTACGACCAGAGGGAGGCGGTAAGGAGCCATCAAACTGGACACAACAAACATGCACACTAACTGGTCATACATTCATATACAATTAATGTTGGGGGACAGGCATCCGGTTTTGTAAAAGACTACCATATACTAGTTTAAGTCATTCCCTAAATCAGCTGATTCCAATTAGCATAACTCTTCAGTCAAGTAGAGGAGCTAATTAATCAAATCACCTTCTGTTTTAAGTGCACAGCTGGAACCCAAGTATGGCTAGATGTTTAGCTAGTGAAGCCTACAGTAGCTAGCCCAATACTATATTTACATTTTAATATGCCATACTTCTAGACACACTAACTTAAATAGGTGGATGACAAAAAATTATTGCAGGAAGTTATTTTAAATTAACCATGCTTAATATTAATATTTTGCCATAGGCTCTACTATCAAGAACAAAAGTTATTTCAGTGTAAAAATAGTTGATTTGCTATATTAACGGTATCTCTGAAATTTCCTATCTGCTTTCCTTTGTACAGAACCTGGAGAAGGTGTTCAAACACAGAGACCTGCAGCAGAAGCTTCTGGAAACGAAACTTGCCCAGGCCAACCTGATGCTGAAAGAGGCTGAGGAGAAACACAAAGTAGAGAAAGAACATGTAAGTACATTACATTACAAGTGGTTCTATGCAATTAGTATGACGTCCTTGAAAAATATATTACTAGTACTGGAAAAAAATATATACTGATATAAAACTTACCTAAACAAATTTCATTCAATTAAATTGTTGTTTGTCTGTAGCTCCTGAAGCAGACTGCAGAGGCCAAACTGACAGTGAAACTTCTAAGAGAAGCTGAAGGTGATATGAAAGCTCAGGTATGATGTTGCCGCCCTTAAGGATTTTTCTTCTCAATGCGGTTATTATATATATGTTTTTTTTTTTTTTTGTCTTTTTCTTACCTCTCTGCCCCTTTTTCTCTTCACCTTTTGCTCTCTTCAGCTGGCCGTGTACTCGGAGAAGTTTGAGGAGTTCCAAGGCTCTGTGTCCAAAAGCAGTGGTGTGTATGCCAGCTTCAAGCAAGACATGGATAAGGTAAGTCTGCTTTAGTCATTGCTGCACACACACACTCATCTGGATCATCAGTAGCCTTTAACACCTGTATCACAGGGGAGGCAATAATAATAATAATAATAATAATAATAATAATAATAATAATAATAATAATAATAATAATAAAACAATCCTTCAGGTGGCCTTCTAATTGTACTTTGCTTTCTAGATGTCTAAGAAGATGAAGAAGCTAGAGAAAGAGGCCAATGGATGGAAGTCTCGCTTTGATGGCTGCAACAAGGCCCTGGTGGACATGGTGGCAGAAGTAGGTTAATCCAAAATGCTGAAATGTCACAACGTTTCATCAGCTCTGGTAGCGTCATCACTGATGACTGAATTTGCTTCACACAGCACTAGCAAAGGCATAGAAAAAAGGAGTGCTATTTATATCACATCACATTCAGTAACACTTTATTTTAGTTCCTGTAAATGTATGTAATATTAATGTACACTGTGCATACCTAACACTAACCCTTATCCTAAACCTTACCCCAACTCTATGGTACAGTGTATTGAGTGTAACTATATAATGTTACATATTGTTACAAACCTTGTTACACTGTACTTCATGATGTAAATACACTGTAACAGGGACTGTAAAATAAAGTGTAACCCAAGATTCTAATGATTAGAGATTAACGAGAGAAAGCATTTCAAATTCAAGATGATAACATTTAAGCTTAAATTCGTCTTGCGAAATGCATTATTTGAAAAATATTTATTTTGCTGAATGTGAAGCTGTGGGCCAGCTGCAAGTTTCAGTGGGTCTTGGTCCTTACTGAAACAAAGGATACTCAAATACTACACCGGTACAAGAACAAAAAACATTGAGACACTCCCTATAAGAAATAAAGGCGAGTGTTTAGTAAAGCCAATATTTAATAAAGGTTTTTTTTAATTCTGAACAGGAGTGGCTTAATATTTTTTGCTTTGGTACATTTGTTATTGAGGCCCTTTTTTGAGCACCCCGTTTGTACTCTTTTTACTCTGTCAAAATTTTTTTGACCCAAGGAAAGTATTCCCTCTCTTTTTGTGTTTTAATTAATACACAAGTGTGTTAACTTACCGCCAATGATCCTTGCTGGCCATCAACATCCACACCAAGAGGGGGCTCGTTAATGTGGCTTGTGTTTAATGCGCTGAATGTGCTTTCAGTTCTAAAACAGTTCTCTTTGTTCATCTGCATCTCAGAAAGTAGTGCGGGATAAAGAGGTCGAACTCCTGACAACGAAGAACCAGCGGCTGGAGCAGCTCTGCCGGGCTCTGCAGGACGAGAGGAAGAACCTTCACCAAAAGCTGCATGGAGAAGACAAGGCCGAGGCCTCGGAGGAGAAGCCCCTTGCAGTTAGCACTGCAGAGACGCCCACAGACGCCCCTACGGAAGAAACGGCCAAAGGAGTCTCAGAGGAGAAGAAGCCTGCAGCAGTGATGGAAGAGAAGCCCAAGGAGGCAAAGGCGCCCACAGCTGCAGCACCGGCAACTGCCCCAGCTACAGCTAAGCAGCCGAAAGCTGCCGCCGCCGGTGTCACTGCTGCTGCTGCTGCTGCTGCCCCTGAATCCCCGCGGGCCAAAGAGCTGTCCAGCCTGAAGGCCCAGCAGGCTCGGCTGAAGGAGATTGCAGCAAGCTTCACCGTCTCTCACGTCGTACCTCATGAAATTCTGATGGCTGCCGGTGACTATGACTGTGAAGGCGAGCGCGAGAACGAGGACAGTACAACGGCACAGCAGGAGCCTGCCAGGGCCAGTGACGAGCAGACGCAGAGTCAGAGCCCGCCGATGGAGGCCAAGCCTGAGTCCTTACCAGCCCTGGTGGAGGATCAGAGTGCGGAAGCAGTGCAGGTCAATGGCTGCCCAGCAGAGGCCTTGACATCCGAGGAGCAGGAGGAGAGGGAGAAGGAGCTGGCAAGCGTTGACTAAATATTTTCAGCCTTCATTTTTATTACTGTAATGCATCTCATTAACAATAATTTTACATTGATACTGCCTTTCTTTATAACAATAAAGTCAGAAAATAAAGCTCAACTATGTTTACAGACATGCTTTCTGGGTGTTGTATCTATCCATATAAAGATGATTAGAGCAATACACAAGAACATTTTAAGTAGGTTATAGGCCAAGCAAGTTCCAAGGGTCAAACCATAGAAGAAAATAAAAGAAAATAAGGTAGTCAGGTAGGCTGTTGCTTTATGTAGGGATGAGTTGAACACAGTTTGGAAACTGCTTTGCTTATCTCACTGACTATAAATATCTTTGCTGGGACTTTGATACTAGCGGCAAAATGGCTGAAGAGACGGGTGACGTTCTTCAGACGCTTGTAAACAGCTTGACAAAGTTTGTATTAACCGGGAGAAGCTTATTGGAAATCGCGCAAGGAGAGAGTGAAACTGGTAGGCTCTGGAATACTGTAATACGGAGATAAAACAAGTTCTTGGTTTTCGAAAATAATAATATGGTGTTATCGGTGCGTTGCTAATATTAGGCCTATAACTCCAAAACATAAGATAACCAACCGCAAAACACCGTTATAGTGAAATAATGTGAAATATTCAGGTGAATGTAAAATTGTCCTGTAGAGAACCTTACCAAAATAGCTCCTTATAGTTTGCCCGCAGGCTAACTTGCTGTCTTTTCTAGCTGAGAGAAATGTCTTACTGATTTATTCAGGATCCTTGCAAGATTTCATTAGGAACAAAATCAGTATTGAGAGACCAAAATCACTTCTGGGGTTGATCGCGGCAGGTGCTGAATTATACAAGAGGTAATAAATTATTAATTGCAATTAGGGTAAATTAAATTAATTTCATCATCACAACTCCACTGAAGTCCCCTTTAAATGCCCTGCAGTTTATCTGTGAAGAAGAGGAAGGAAGCGGAGGCCCTTTGGAGCATCAAGTTCAGGTATGGCAGCCTAGTTATTCCAAAAGGCTATTTCACCTCTTGAAGAGTGAGGTCCACCGTACTTGAGCAGAGTACTTCAACATAACATTGATCTGGTAACATAAAAGTGTAATAGAGTGTGCAGATTGTCTCTGTGTTTCAACCATGTGTATCATCGAGATGTAATCACACATTTCTATCACCAGGCATGCAGAGGTACAGGAGGCAGTGGACAGCCTTTTACAGCTTGGTGTACGTTGACAACAGTAGTTTTCCTCTGAAACTGTAAAATCAGAAGAATATTTGTAAATAAATAAATGTTAAATATATATATATATATATATATATATATATATATATATATATATATATATATATATATTTTTTTTTTAATATTTATATATAATAAATAACATTAAATAATACAAAAAAAAACTGAGCTGTTTTACCAATGGCCCCTGCAGGCTGAATGGGATGCATTTCTCGAGGGGCTGGATCATAAGCTTAAGTTGAAGGATGGCACACTTAACCATACAATAAACATTGCATCTCTCCCAGCAGACACTATCTTCACAGATGCCCGCACTGGGAAGTGAGTTAATACGCACTGAATTAATGTGTTAACCTGTTACTCAGTCAAAGTGTCTTTTCATCTGGACCTGATAGATTCTTTAATTATTGACATAATTGTCTACGATTATTCTTTGTGTGATTATGCATATACTTGCAAGTTGTCATGTGTTTTGTCGTTTGTGAAATGAATAGTGCTGTGAGTTTAGGGAAGTACCTTGGGAAAGGCAGTAAAACCTTGTTGGTTTTAATACGCCAGTTCTCCTGCCTCCTGTGTCGCCTCCATCTTAAGGAGCTAGAGGCCCGTCAGGTATGGCTAAACCCAGTCATCTTCACAGAGGTATCTGTCTGTTAGGCCTACGCCTTGAGTTGGGGTGGGTTCAAGTGAAATGAGTATTCAACATAACACACAAACACACACACACACATGCAAGCACGCACATGGACACACACACACGCGCACACACACACACACACACACACACACACACACACACACACACACACACACACACACACACACACACACTTTTATATAGTGCTATTGCTGCTGTATTGTTTGTTTTCAGCAAGAACATTTTATAATATGAATACTATAAAATACACACACATGGTATTCACATAGGCGAATATTATAAAATATATGTGAATATTAAATGTGCTTGAATTCACCCATTTAAGGGGGATACAGTTTATTCTGAGCATCTGATTCAGCATATGCAGCATAGAGTATATGCTACCAAACTATCTAACAATGAAACCATTGTCAATATGCTGTTGGAAAGGAAGGTCCCTTGCAGACATGAATGCAGAAACCACCATAAAATACAGTTTCTATAAATACCCTGTATAGTCTTATTTGAGGAAACATTAAACATGAGTTTACCAAGCTAAAAAAAAACGAGAAATGCTGTTTAGAGTATGAGGTGAATGTAGGCATATTTTGATTTGTCAACAACAAAAACTCTGTGCACCCCCCTCAGTGTTTTCAAAGCTGGGTTACAGCATGCAGACCCGTGTGTTTGTCTTGGTAGGGGGCCCTGGATCAACAGTCAGTGCGAGTGGTGGTAGTATCATTCGGCTGCCAGGAGGGGGCGCAACACTGGCTACAGGAGACAGGCTGCACATATGACATGCTGCTGGACCCTCAGAGGAACGTAAGCAAAGACTGTCATCTCTGTCATCATTTCATCCTAGCAAATGTAAACATTTAAGTATAATCAATCAATCGGTTCATTATCTATAATACGAATTTACCATGTATAAGACATTAAGACATAAGACATTTAAGACATTTGCCAAAAGAAATAATAAAACAAACACAGAGACAAAATATAACAGGATAAAATTAGCAGCAGGATAAAAATGATGGTATTGTTTGTAAAATTTGAATAACGCCTGTTCTTATCAGGTGTATGCTGCCTTTGGCTTTGGAGTGTCTCTCTTACAAGTTTTGGGTTTTAACAACATGCTTCAGTACTCTGAGTTTATCATGGACAACTTCAAATTCCCAAATCCGTTGCCAACAATTCAAGATGATATGTTCCAGGTGGGTCTGCATTTGGTCAATCAAGGTCCACAACAGGGATAAATGTGTTTACCCAATAACTGTAGTGCATACACATGTTTAAATGGACAGGTACAATGGATTTAAATGGAGGGTTTTGATATGTAGGTAGATAGATAAATGTCAGAGTTTGATTCTCGGCAAATAATCTCTCATTTTGTATTGTATATTAGATGCCAGGTTGCCTTGTTAAGTGCTATGTACTAATCAAGTGCTACTGTCATGAATCGAGGGTATTTTTTGTAATGTAGTGATGTGATTTCTTTCAGCTGGGTGGTGATGTCCTCTTAGATGATGCTGGCAAAGTGCTCTTCTCACATAGATGCACCAGCCCCTTGGACAGGCCTAAAGTAGATGCCATCCTATCTGCCATCAGATGAGCAGAGGAGAGCATATCATAAGGCAAACGTTAAAGTTTAAAAGCTACATATGGTGGTCACTATCGGGTGGAAACCTCATATGTCCAAAGTAATTTTCTTTCAGCTAGTTGAGAAAAACAAGTATTTTCTATTGAACACTGTGTTGTCAAAGGTGGTATTATATCTTGATGCATAGTCACACGCTTGCATGTTTAATATTTCAGAGAGTCACAGACTGACATGAACACTGACCTATAGTGTTGTTTAATGAAAAATAAAAAAATAACCAAAAATGGACTTGAGATGTTTCCTGGGGGGCTTTTGTAGGGGCTCAATACTTTCCTCCCCTGGCTGGGTGGAAACAACCAACTGACTTCTCCCTTGCCCTAACTGGCTGTCTGGGCCTATTTGTCCCATCTTCCTGCTTAAGAATTCAGAAGTAACACATCCCTCCTCAGCGAGACCTGGTGCAGGACAAATAATGCAACAAATGAAAGAAAAAAGAGTGTCCACACACACACACACACACACACACACACACACACACACACACACACACACACACACACAGTGGTGTTTGTGGTTTAATAAACTATTTGTGAGCTACTATAGGAGTGCCCTTTGACACACCCAGAGAAGTCTTCCACCACACCACTTGACACCCATGTGGAATTGGCTACTTAAGTTAAAGTCTCATCCTGTTCTGTTAATCATTGTCTTTCCTCTATCTTTCCATGCTTGAAGTGCCTCCCCACAGATACTTGTGTTGGAATAAATCTCGACCCCTGGTCATTCCTCAAAAGTTGGTGTTTACATCACAATCCACAGTAGATGTCTAGTAACACCCATACTGTATAGCACTGACATCTCATAAAATACAGATGCATGGTAAATAAATTACAATATTGTGGAAAAGCTCATTTATTTCAGTGCAATATTAAATGCAAAGCACTAAGGTGCATAAACATGAAAATACTTTTCAGAAAGGTGACATTTTGTAAGATCCTTATGTATTTGACCGATGTATTATTTTATTGTTTTTTTTTAGTTGCCATTAGCTGTAAGTTGTAATAATCAAAATTAAAGCAAACAAAGGCTTGACATATTTTACTGTGTGTGTAAAGAATCAATATAATATTAGAGTTTTACTTACTTACTGAATTAATGTAGTGAGCAGCAGGGACTCACAAGCAATAAATCAGAATGAGACCAAGTCTTTTTTCAGAATATGTATTTTTTTAGAGGTAAGAGTGCGAAAAGTAGCCTGGTAAACCCGCCCCTCGTCCTTCATTTCATTTTGTACAGAGGGTCTGGACCGGAATCTCTTGAGGGTCATTTAGCAAGTCCCAGCAAGACCGATCCAATCAGCGAACAGAGGGTGTGTTCGTTAGCCGTGACGTTGGCCCTGTGTGCTACATTTGAATTGTAGTGCGTAGGTAGGCTAATTGCATACGTGACGACCAGGCGTTAGCGATTGGGTAAAGGCAGAGGCACTTTTTTTTAAACTTCAGCAGAGACCACACCTCCAACAAATTGTTTCTGACGGTGTCTGTTCCAGACCCTCTGTACAAAATAAAATGAAGTACAAGGGGCTGGTTTACCAGGCTATGCGAAAAATGCAAAGTGCAAACATTTCAGTCCCAGGTGTGGACTTTCCTCAGTACAAACAGAGAGTGGGAATGGAGCCATCCGTTAAGAGGTGTGCAGACAGGTGTCTTCAATCAGTCACATCACACTCAATGGATCACCAGTCACAGAGAAGCTACCTACTTACAAACATAAATACAACATGTACACTAAAGAAAGCAGGACATACTCAGTTCCTCATTCATGGCATTGGGATGTAACATTTTCAAATAATAAATGTACCGACATTCACTTTGTCAATTAACTAAATGAATTAATTACATAAATGAACCATTTCACGATATTTCAATTCACTGAGATACCTGTATAACAAAAAAGGGTCATCTCCCATTTGTATTTTTCTCAGCATTAACAAAGCCTACTATTTCCCCCTAATTTATATTCTGAGGTAACTTCACTTTGCAAGAGGGTGGTGAAAATGTAAGGGTTAAGTTCTGGTAGGCTATTACCGGTAGTAGTAATGTGTGTGCCATGCCCTCAGGCAGAATAATTAATGAGTGAGTGATTCCCCTATTAGCCCCTATCTATCTGTTCAGGGATAGTCTCCTTAATCAAAGCAAAATGGAAGAAGGTTAAAAAAAAGTCCTTAATATTTAATTTTAAAGGGAAAGACTGCATCTTGTGTGCTGTGTTTTATAAGTTTGTGACATGTACGTTTGTGACCATGGGGGCTATTAGTTCAGCCGTGAACAGCAGGGTATCTGAACTTGCCATTCCTGTGTCGTGTGTGTGGTCTGTGTGCAGGCAGAAGCAATTTGTTCTGAGGCATTAAACAACTCCACTCTTCCACACTGACTGGATCTACTGTCCAGACAAGCACTACACATGGCTATTGACTATTGAAATAAACATGTGGTGATAGTAAGATCTCTTTTATGTATGCTCTCTTTAGGACTCTTCTCTCTCTGACAAAAATGTATATTATGCTCTCTGCTATGCTACATACTACAGCAAAGCAGGCCTTTGATAAGGTGATATTTTAGAGGAATAAATGAAATAGGTTATATGAGGAAAGTAGGCTACATCATGAAAGAGCCCCTCTGCTAGAATGACACAGTTTGCTTATACAGTATCACTCCTGACCCTTACATCACCAGGGTGCTTGTATCCCTTCCATAGGATTGGCCAGCTCGTTGACAACAGAGTGGCAGAAGGTAGCCCACGTTGTCAATAGCACAAGTAGCATTGTCTTTAGTTTGAAAATAAGTCTATGAACATAGTATGAAGTATGGCAATATATTGTTTGGACTTTTAACTTACACATGGCCACACCTCCAAACTGCTCAGTCTGACAATGCGGTCTGACAATTAGTTCTGATGTCAAACCTGGAAACAGTAGGCTACAGTCCACTAACTGAGACTTGCAAAATGCCAAACTTTGATGAACTCCTTAACCATGTAGGAGAATTTGGTCGGTATCAGCGGAAAATTTCTGTATTAGGATGTCTGCCACTCGTGCTCTTCGCATTCGTCTTGGTGGGGGTCGTATTTTTGGGCAACTCACCAGAACACTGGTGCCGAATTGATCACGCAGAGAGTATCCTGGACAGCTGCAGATGGAACGAGCGGGAGCTGCGGCAGCGCATGGCGCCAAATGGATCTCTTGGCCGCTGTCAGAGGTTCAATGTGAATTGGAATACCAATGTGGTAAACTGCAGCGGCAGCAGCAACATCAGTCATTTCTACAGTCCCTTGGCCGTCACGCCTGGGCTTGAACCCTGTGACCACGGATGGGTTTTTAATTCAAGTCACACAACCGTTGTGACTGAGGTAAATTGGAAATTTGTCTGTTTCTCTTCAAAGTTGCCTTCTCCCGTTCCATTGTATTTCACCAGGTTTTGATGGGACTAACTAAAATGATTTTGAAGAATTAATGACCAGCTTGTCAGAGTTTAAAACTGGACATCCAGTCTTATTTAAACTGGCGTAAATTCATTTGGAGAACTCCAATAACCGTATACTTACACTACTACTACTTACTACAACTGTCCTTTTGAGAGTCATTAGCGTATGAGAATGCTTCATACCTGTGCATGTCTATATTTGCCCCATTTGCCCTTGTTTTTCATGCAGTTTTCCCTGGTATGTGACATGTCCTGGTTGGCAGATCTCAACCAAGTGTGTCTAGCTGCAGGCTTCTTCGTTGGGTCGTTTGTAACTGGTTATCTCGCCGACAGGTTTGACATTTACCACATTCATTAACATCAGTTTTCAAGACTTGTGAACTTGGCCACTGCATTTTTGTAAAAGTTGTGAAAGACACTTTTATTATCAGACTACAGCCCACATTCAGACTTCCCAAACATACAGACACAGGAAAGACCTTGTGTAAAGATTGCTGCACACACTGCATTCATAATTTTACTTTTTTACTTTTTACTCTTTAAAAAGTCTTATATATATATGTTGTGTGGTCATCTCTTGTGTGCCCAACTGATGCTGCAGGTTTGGCAGGAAGCCATGTTTCATTGGGTCGATGCTTGGCCTAGGTCTGGCTGGGCTGGGCGTGGCAGTCTCCCCCTTGTACCCCATGCTGTTGGCATTCCGCTTCCTGCAAGGATTCTTTGCCAAGGGAGCTTGGACAGCCACATATGTTCTTGGTATGTCCGGGACTACTGAAATTCGCAACTGCATTGGTCAACTTTAAAATCATATATGCCTATTGCTCTCCACCTCACCTGTCAAAAGGCAGCATGGAGGGTTACCTACCAGTCTTTCAGACATGTGACCTAAGATTTTAATGTTTTAGAAAAATGATATTGATGTGTAAAAAGGCATTGATTTTCTGTTTTCTGTTTTGTTGTGTAAAACATGTTTTTTCATCTGAGTGATGGCTATGTGTGGACATACTGTTGATGTGCCCAGTTCTATTACCTTTTTTATCTTAAAGTATGTCTGTTAAGTTCAGCTTGTATAGCACTGACACTTCACATATAAATAATTTCAGTGGGCTCTGTGAACATCTTCTGAAACGTGGTTCTCTTTCTGACACAGTAATTGAATTCTTTGGATCGAGCAATAGGAAATTTGTCTCTGTCATGTCGCGGACACTCTACTCAGTTGGCATGGTGATTCTGCCATGTTTGGCCTACTACATCCAGTCTTGGAGGACCCTGCAGCTGGTCATGACCATCCCCACATTCCTTTTTCTGGTTTACTATTGGTAAGTCACAAACATCCTACACACACATACACACACGCACACACACACACACACGCACACACAGCTGGTCATGACCATCCACACATTCCTTTTTCTGGTTTACTATTGGTAAGTCACAAACACCCTACACACACACACACACGCACGCACGCACACACACACACGCGAGCGCGCACACACACAGACACACACATACACACACACACAGCTGGTCATGACCATCCCCACATTCCTTTTTCTGGTTTACTATTGGTAAGTCACAAACGTCCTACACACATGCACGCACACACACACACACACACACACACACACACCAGCTGTGCTTATCAATTTCTGGTTTAATTTCAATAAAGTAAAAAACAAATGTCTGTAGGCTTGTTCCAGAGTCTCCTCGGTGGCTGATATCTCAGAGAAGAATCCAGGAGGCTATGGGTATTGTGGAGAGCATTGCTAAATGCAACAACAGGTCTCTGCCAGACAACCTCATTGAGGTATGTTTTTTTTTTTACCTTTTACTTTTACTCTTTATGGTATATACTTGATGCTTTCTTATGGAAACATCAATACCAATGTTGAAATTTAGTCTTTTGTAAATGTAAAATTGTAATTGTATGCTGTTGAACAGGAAAGAAGTCTTTAGAGACAGGTTAGGGTGTTCATGTTTGAGCGAAACTGCAAATATCTGGACCTTAGTTACCACAGTGAGCAATTTCTCGTTAAAATGTCAAGCAATTCTCTCCTACACTTTAAACCTCCTTTCTCAGTCTCTAATAAAACATTTCTTGTCATGCATCTTATTCAACTTTAAATAGACAAAAAAAGTCATAAAATGCCCATATGAAAAAAACCCCACTATTGTAGCCTCTTGGCAGTCACCATATCGCCGGCGCTATGACTCGCTGTGACTGAAAAAAGTTTAACTACAACATTACAACATTACTATGACATTACAGAAAGTCTTTAGTAACACTTTAAAACTTGGTCATTGCTATTCTGGTAACAACAAAGTTATAATAGGGGTGCGTCTCAAAGGGTTAATGTTTGGGACGATCAGTTACCGCTGTCTCTATACTGATCCCTAAACGCTGAAATCCGACCACCAACCCATTGTTTTTTGGCTTCTTTGTGAATGTAAACAGCCCCCCTCTCAGACCCTTCAGAGGCTAATTCAGTTTTCTGATTCTCCAGTGATGTCATTAGTGAATTATTATAATATTACGGCCGTTCACCGAGTACTGACATGAATGCCGACCATTGTGATCATTGATGTCTCCACTAATCCGACAGTCACAAAAATCGGACACCGGAAGTCCGCCACATTACAGCTTTCATTACTAGTGTTATCATGTGGCCAGCAGTCTAGTGGATAGATGTACAGACCAACATGCATCACTTCACAAAGTCTCACGTATGAACATTCATTGGTAAAAGGCAGTCATCTACCCCTTACCCATGAATTAATGTGAAATGCATGTGTTGCTCTTTGTGAGTTCAGGTAGTGTTTTTGTTTTAATGTGCTTTGAAATTAAATTTGTTCAAAGTTTTTTTCATCAAAACATAGAGGATTGGCATTCCAGATAGGCCTCCCAAACAATCCCATGTTTTACTTATTTTTATCAGTTAAAAATATGTCAGTTGTCAGTCTAGTCAGCAGATGGATTGTATTAAATCTTGTAGTAACGAAGATTGCTGGAATGCAGTCGGTCAGATGAGCCACAGTCTAGTTGCCACAGGTTTAGACTTTTAATATCTCAGCTGGCCTGATGTAAGGGCCTGGCTGATTAGTAAGTATCTAATGAAGGAAGCTTTGTTTGTGTCCTGTGACTGAAATGTATGCTGTGTTTTTGTTTAGGCAGACCCCCTCACAGAAAAGCAGGAAGATCTGAATCCTCCCTCTTTTAAGGATTTGTTTAGAACTCCAAATATGAGAAGAAACACGGTTATCCTCATTTATGCCTGGTAATGTCTGACTTTGGACCAGTTTAAACATTTATGAAGTGTTTCCCAAAAACAATTAAATATTCATAGAGTAGTTCAAATGGTAGGGGCTTTTACAGTGCTACTGATACTTTGCGTATTTAAAGAGTATTGGAAGGCAGGCTTGCCAATTACTTTAGTACGATATGCTGGTTAAACCTCACATTACATTACACATAACTTACATTGAAACGTACACTGATTGCTGGGGTAACAAGGAAGGCCATTTTTTGTCTGTATTCGCATCAGCAATCAGCTAATTAATTTCAGTGGATGTACCATTGTTGTAGTTATATGAATAGCATCTGTTCCACTTCAGGCATCATGCAATGCTACTTAAGAGCATTTTGTAACAATATTCCTCTGAAAACCTCCTCCAAGCCCATGTGACCAATAGCTACATAATAATTGGTGTGATTTTTTGCCCCGTTCTGCATCCCTAAATGTGTTTCTGCATCTCTACAGGTTCACTAGCACAGTTGTGTTCCAGGGTCTGGTGCTGCGTCTGGGAATCACAGGCGACAACGTCTTCCTGGACTTCTTCATCTCAGCTGTGGTGGAGCTGCCCACCGGGCTGATCTTCTATCTCGCAGTGGACCGGGTCGGACGGCGCCCCCTCATGGCCGCCTCAAACTTCATCGGCGGTGTAGCTTGCCTGGCGGTGCCGTTTATCTCAGGCAGTAGGCAGCTAATGTTCCACCCATTGTGGTCTCTGTAGAAATACCACAGTCTGACCACTAGAGGTCGCATCGTCACAGAGGAAAGAGGAGAGGGTCGGATATTACAGTTTTTGCCCATTGCTTGAACGCAATAGACATATGCTTAAACCAAAGTAACATAACTTGAAGTTGTGTTACCATGCCTTAAACACAGTGTAACCATACCTTAAACACAAACGCTGCTTTACACTTTAGTTGCAATTCTGCAACACACTTGCTCCTTTTTGCAACACACTTGCTCCTGCACACTACACACTATTTCATACATAAGACACTTCGTTCAAAAATGAAATACTGATGTATCATTGGCAAAACACATCTATTCAAAATACAAAAAAACAGTGTTTTATATAAAGTAGACTAGTGTGTTGCTGCTGATGTGACAGTGTTTTCATAAGATGCAAGTGTGTGCAATTTTGTCATCAGAGTGACATTTTGACAAAGGATTGTTAGGTTTTGATTGCAGAGTTTCAATTTGACATAGATGTGAATGGTTTATTTCCAAGTGTTGTGTCTTATGTGCTTGTGTGTAGAGTTTTGGCACAGCGAGCCAAGTTGAACAAAACGTGTTTAAGCAATGGGCAAAAACTGTAATCAAAGGGCTGAATGCCTCACAGTTTTTTCCCTGCACGCAGAGGTGGAGATCCTGGCTTCAGTAAGTAAAAATCCTGCCACATATTTGATCCAACCATTTTCTGAGCCAACTGATCGTAATGAATACACACATTATTGAACAGGTAGATCAAATAATTAGTGAATCACCTGTATTACATGGCAGCATTTTTACTTTCTGAAGCTGGGATCTGCACCTCTGTCTGCATGTCAGTAGATAAATTACATGAAGTGACATTTCAGCTAATTAATTTAGAGAGAGAAAACATGCTGTGCTGGGGAAGATGAACATCCTGAGATTGTTTTTTTTTTTTTTTTGTGGACAAGTCCACATTTTAAAACTGCTGCAGTTATGCTTGTTTCAGTGTTGGTACATAATGTTTTAGCCTCTGTGGGTCTCGGGTGGGGCTTTCTGAACTAGGGATGGAAGGAATGAGAGATAGAACGCTGGACATGTTTGTCTAACTTGTGAATGCGTGTGGATGTCTTGGAATTCTCCTCAGTTGCTCTGTCTTGCCAGAGACGAATGCTTCCCCATCACTGCTGCTATGGCACCCCCTACAGGATTGATGTAGCATAGCCTGTGTTAAGCCAGAACCTATTATAAATGGGTACTACTCTGTTGTAGAGGCTCTCTAAAACACCAAGTTAAAATTTAAACAAAAACGTTTTTTTTTTTGCATGAAACCGAGTCTCCCTGTAGTAATGTACAGTACATAAGTTGTTGTTCTTTCTGTACTCTGCTTAGAATTTTTGTGGTTGAAGAAAGCTGTGGCAATACTTGGACGGTTGGCTGTTGCCGTTGGATTTGAGACGGTGAATTTTGCCAACTCTGAATTGTACCCAACTCCTCTCAGGTGACTCTGCTCTGTTTCTCATGAGTTCATCGTTAGAAAATGGAACAGTTCCTAAAGGCTTGAAATCCTACCTTAATGCTCATCTTAGCTATTACATAGTTAGCTAATGTTCACCTTTTGTTTTTTTTTTTGTTTTTTTTTATTGTATTTGTTGTTGTTGTTCTCTTGCTGTGTCTTTGAACTAAATATATGCCATGTTTGTGCCATTACCAGAAATCTCGGCATGTCCGTGTGTTCGTCAGCCAGTGACATAGGTGCTGTGGTAGCTCCTTTCCTGCTGTACAGAATGGCCAGCATCTGGCAAGAGCTTCCTCTCTTTTTATACGGTGGGTTTACTCGCTAATAAGGTGAGTAGTCCTTGAAAAGTTCGAGCGGCACCGTGCCACTGCTTCCTCATCCTTCATCTTCACCAATCAGACTTCATTGAAAAAAAAAACACTTCCTGGATCTTGTACCTATCCTGTTTCATCAACTATGTGATATGCTACTCGGCTAAGTGACACATGTTTACATGCAGAAAGCTTTTAGTTGCATATTGTAAAGACATTATTCACTACGGGAAGTGATTAATGCGGCTCCCACACCTAATGGCCTCTGTCTGGCTTTTATTGTGTCTAGGCACAATGTCTGTGCTATACAGCGTACTGGTTATGCTTTTGCCAGAGATGAGAGGGGTCAACCTTCTTGAGACTATAGACGACTTGGAGAAAATGAAAAGGTATTATTAATTGTTTTCACCAAGTTCTCAGTGATTTTAAGTGTTTCAACTGTCCAGTGTTATGTACAAATTTGTTTTTTCTTTCTATTTTAGAACCAACTGTTTTTGTAAAAATAAGAAGAACTCAGATGGCAACATATAAAGGCACATTGCTGGTCATTCAGCAAATCTATAAAGCTCACCAGAAAGCTTCAAACAGACTCATCATGTGGGAAGCTTGAGTTTGAATACAAGATTTCCTAAACATACATAGGTCAAAGAAGCACCACTTGATCTTAAGTTGGACTGCCACACAATAATTTCACTTCACTCAAAGATTAAATTGCATTTCTCTCAAAACAAGTCCAGGTTAGCCCAGAAATCTACGGCATCCTAATTCGCAAGAGTGGAAATGCCTATGTGGTGATGTTATGGGTGGCCAGGGAAGAGACCTTTGTAATTTTTATGTTAATATGAAAATCCATTTGTGTGGAATGAGTAGTATAAGAATTCTGAATGATCCCTGTTTTTAGCTGACATTGTTTGTATGTAAAAACAAAGCTGAAAGAAAGCAGACTGGTGACCTAAAAAACAGTCTTTGTTTCATTGTGTTGTCATGGTGTGGCTGAATGTCAAAATATACCTCATAAGAAGTGTGGTGGAGGAGGAGAGAATTATTTAGGAGGGCAACTTGTATTATTATTATTATTATTATTATTATTAGTAGTATTATTATTAATAGTAGTAGTAGTAGTAGTACTTTCCTACTTCAATAATTGTAAAAAAAATTGAATTAAAATACTTTATTATGACATGTAAATAGTTTGCTTATTTATCTGAAATGAATCAGTTCCAATCGAATCCTGGAGTTAACTAGATGTAGCCTGTATAGTAGTAGTAGTGGTAGTAGTAGACAGGTTTATTGGTTTGCAGAACAGTCACAATCACAGGCACTTGTTATAGGACACCAAATATATGACGCAGACATCAGACAGCAGACATCATATGGAACATTCCTCCTATCCACACTGGCATATTGCAGTCTTTGTCTTATTCTTGTTTTAAATACTGTGCGCATAAAATGTGCTGTATAAAATAAACACTTACTTACTAATATTAATATACTAATGAGGATGACACTTAATAATGGTATTTTTAACGGTTTATATATATATTTTTTTTTATGTTATTTGATTTTACCCTGTCAGGTCAGTGACATTTTTTGGTTCTAGGCAGCTGGCAGGAGTTACAGTGTTTAACTGAAGCCTCAATGTGCTGATCACTGAAGTGGAACAGTGTTCATGCGAGCGTGAGGGGGAGGGGTGCTGTGGATGTGTAGGGTTGGGGTTCCCCATCAGTGATATTAATTCAGAATGACACATCCAAAAGGCTAATGTGGGAATTGGTCGTGTCTCATGCAGTCCTCTGATCTCAAGACGAACTTCCAACACAAGTTGTAAATCAACTCTTGCTCATATTTGTATCAGTTTTTGGGAAGATGGAACTTGTATACGGAAACTATCTTTCTATAATGGATGTTGGCACAAACCGTGAGTTTGTTGACGCGGCTTTTAAGGAGCAGGAACGCAGTAGACTTTCTCACGTCATTAACCAGTGGAACTCCAAAAGACTCGACCTGTTTGAAATCACCCAGCCAGATCAGGTAAAATTCTAGCATTTTTTGGTTTATTGTTTTGAATGTCTGCACTCGCCTAAATGAGCTCTAGCTCGTCCCACGGGCAGAGTATTTTTTGTCCTATTTTATACTGTTATTCATCAAATATTTAACAAATAATGAACTACTTGGTCCACACACTGTGCTAGTAATGAAAGTTATTTCAGAAATTATCTTATAGTCAAACATATCATGTGGTCTCATCAGGACCTAAAGTACCATGGTGTGATGAGGTTTTACTGGGAAGACCAAGTTTCAGACAACATTGCCACTAAATGCGTGCGTGTCAGCTGTGAGGACACAGCCCAGTCGGTCACCGAGACCCTCCTGGAGAAGTTCAGGCCTGACATGAAGCTGAAGACAGACTCCTACTCTTTGTATGAGGTCCATGTTAATAAAGGTAGGATGCAGACTGTTTACTACAGAAATTCAGGTACATATAATAATAATATAATAATAATGCATTTTATTTGTTACACGGCCACCTATTTGTTGCAAGGTCACCTTACAGAAAATAAAAACAAAGAAATCAACATTAAAAACAATAACAAGAGCATTAAAATATTACAGTGAGTGAAATGGCTTAGAGCCTATATGCTAATTTAAAAGGTACGTTTTCAGTACACTTTTAAATTGTGAAACAGAGTCCAGTGTGCGGATGTATAAGGAAAGGGAAATCCATATAGATATAGATATAGATATTGTTTGCCACAGTCATGAATTGTGTGAAACACATCATTCTTTTCTCTGTTTTGAAGATGAGAGACGACTAGCACTGAATGAGAAACCACTGCTTGTGCAGCTCAGCTGGATTCAAAACAACTGTGAGGGCCGTTTTGTCCTGAGGAACGTCAAGGCCATACCACAGGTCAGAGCGTATTTATGGATTCTTAGTTTATTAGGATGCCAATAGCCTGTCATATGTATGTCACATTGGAGAACATTAGTGATGGGTAGGCCTGGTGTAGTCTACAGTATGGACTTCCTTAACTTCAAAAACCTAGCGTGATAATATTGCTTTTGATAAAAGCATTTCACTAAAATGCTGTTTTGACTGTTGCTTCACTGCTATGATAGACTGCTGAAGAAGAAAAAAAAGAGAAATCAGGAATCATCCAGAACTTCAAAAGGACGCTGTCCAAAAAAGAGAAAAAAGACAAAAAGAAAGACAGCTCTGGTGGTTGTCAGGACAACAAAGATAGGAAGGAGAACGGGTATGTCACTGGTATTTTTCTTTACACACAGACACATCTGTCCAGTAGTATCATGTGCAAAAACATTTCTGATGTAACTTCCAATGAAACTTTAGTCTTAAATTGAACTGATGTAGTATTGTGTACTGTCAGGGTAAGAATTAAAATAGTACAAGCACTATGCTGCATTTTATGTTCAAGTTTTTTTTTTTTTTTTTTTTTTTACAGCTTTTAGAGATTACATTCGTGATGTTTTTACAATAATGTCTGTATGCTGGACATACTGCTGTTATTTGCTCTAGTTATTTTTTGTGTTAAATGTTCATTTCCTGAATTTGTACCAGACAAAATGGGAAAACGTCCACAAACCAACAGCTGACCAGCACATCTACAGCTTCAGCAAAGTCTGGTGGTCAGAGGAAGAGGACAGGTGAGAGCACTCACCTTTCTTATACAATTACTCGCCTACATGAAACCATATACAGAACCTCCTTCATCCTCCTGGTTCATTGTTATGAGTATGCAGTCTATACATTGATGCACTTGTTCTGTATGGATTGATTAAATCGAATGGCTGGCTCTCCTTTTAATTCATTTATTAATGTTTTATTTTTGTGTTAGGGGGAGGACCACAGGACAAGGTACGCTGTCAACATAAAAGCATAAAACTATTTTTATATCTATTCTGTATCTATTTTGTACATACAGACATATTTTTGTATGTGTTTACAAATAAATTCATTGGGTTAATGTTTGGTTTCCATCCCAGTACTCTTATGTTAGTGTGAGTAGTTTATTTGCGTAAATGGGGGCATTAGGGCTGTGTACATGTTGTGTGTAAGGCATTGTTCCTAAAGAATGTGTAATTACCATTTTCACCTCCCTTTCTCAGGCCTCCGGAAGCCGAGGCCCAGACAGGTCACAGCAGGCAGGGCAGGCCACCCAAAACAAAGACAACGGGGATAATTATGAAGGGTGAGAACGGCTGAAAGCCCCAGTTACATTAAATCAAAACATATTAAAGATCCGTAATGAGGATTCTTTGCAAGGCATAGATTGTAACTCCCCTAAGTATGATTTGTGTGGAAAGCCTATATTGATACAGTAGTCAATATTTGCAAGAAGTTTGCAGCCTCAATAAAACTAGACATATTTGTACATGAGAACATCAGCACATCTTATGATGCTACATAAAAGTGAATTGAATAACATAATATAAATATAAAGTATAAATATAGTCATATAAAGTGTGAATAACATAATGATAACACATTAATTGAATGCTGTTGTGTGTAATCATAAATAGCTTTTGTTTTTCCACATGACAGCATATCAACAGGGATGTTGCCTGTCAGCATTAGGTTACCAAATGGCAGTAAGTAAACTAAACTACTTATCACACACACCAGCATGTACACTCAACAGCAGCTAGACACGAGTCTGCCGTTTTGTGTCCTGTTTGACTGTGAAATATTTTGGGATAAGATAAAATTAGCATTTATTGTCTCTAAGGTAAAGAGAAATTTGTTTTGGGTGCCTCGAGAATCCAGGAATGTTGATCAGGGGGTGTTAGGGTGACGATGCTATTAATATTATTTATTGCTAATATAATGCTAATAATGCTAATATTTATTGCTAACAATAAAGGGGCCCAAAATTGCATTCTTTTTAATAGGGTCCAACATTGCTGGCTACACCCTTAATGTGGATTCACTTACTGTACAATTGAATCACATTTACACAAAAACAATCAAACGTACACACATTTACACACTTACGCACACTTACCATGTGTTTGAATGTTTATGTGTATAAAGATGCCCTCTCATCTTCCTCTAATCTTCTTTCTGCCCCAGATGAAGATGCATTCCTGGTTGCCATAGTGAGCTACACCAACAGCTCCACTGTGCACTTTCCCCTGTCCCCGGCCTACGCCTTCTACCTCGTCGGCCGCTCCTTGCTCAGTCGCGCTTACGACAGCGTGGACCACATTGCCACCATTACAAACAAGATGGCGGCTATGATAGATACCGTAATTGAGGTTAGTGATGATGAGATATTCCATTTAATAGCTCTGAATTGCAGCACAATTTAGATTGCACAGACTTCAATTGCAATTTCTTGAGCTAGAAGCATTTTAAAGTAGCATTTATTATAAAATCAAATGTGAAATCAAACCTTTAAATGACATCTTTTCAGTTTCTGTGAATTCATTTTGTGACCATGCCCATTTTTTCCTGTGAACTACTGATTTTTTATTATATTATTGAAACATTTTACACTATTGTGACATGCAAATTGGTTTCTTCTTGTGCATTGAAACTTATAAACAAATCATGACAAACCAAAAGTGATATTATTCACCCACACCCACAAACTCACACTGTGCTGTGATCTTCAGAAGCATAGGACCATTGCTGTGTCTCTGGCCTTCTGGATGGCCAACGCATCCGAGCTGCTGAACTTCCTGAGGCAGGACCGAGACCTTAACCCCCTCACCAGGCCTGCTCAGAGCTCACTGGCCCAGCTGATACACCAGGCCTTCAGGTGAGAGAAGAGTCATTAGAGAATTGGTGAATATTATTTCTCATAATATATGTCAGTAATGTGAATATTTTTGTGGAATTATAACTCGTGAAATCTAAAAAAGGCCACAGGCTGAAATGTCTTGTTTGTTAAATAAAATCGGTGTATGGAGCTAGAGTGTGTGGTGCCTTTATATTGTTTATCATTACTGAATATAGTCATTGTAGTTATAGTTATCAGTTATAGTTATTACCAAATATTGTCATTATTTTTTGGCAAATCCTTTGCGGAAATATTTTGATAAAAATTAACTAAGTCATTGGCCCCTGTCTTAAAATCTGCAGTCAAATGATCTGTAACCAACCAGTATGGTAATTTTGTATTAATTATTGTGATGTGTACTGATGCTAGTGTGAATATTTTATGTGATTTAACTGCACTTTTCAGACACCTATCCCAGCGCCTGCGTAAGGACCTTGAGAGACACATGCCATCTTTCTTGACTGATGCCAAGGAACAGTCAACAAAGTCCCCAGCAATAGGTGACGTTAGCAATTTAAAATATTTCAAATAAAATATTTTAAGAGCATTGTCTCGTTGTCTCAGAATCCTCACAATAACATCCATATGACGTCTAACTATCATGTGATGGATCATCAAAAGCCACTGCATCATACTGAACTGATGGATTTACAAATGGCATTTTTGTTGTGCAGAGCTGTCACTCCCTAGCCTGGTAAACCAGCTCCACGTACTTCATTTCATTTTGTACAGAGGGTCTGGCCTCTGGCCTTATAAACGATTTCTTGGAGATGTGAACTCTGCTGAAGTTTAAAACAAGTGGCTCTGCCTTTACCCAATCGCTAACGTCTGGTCGTCACATATGCAATTAGCCTACCTAGAGACTACAGTTCAAATGTAGCACACGAACACTCCCTCTGTTTGCTGATCGGCTCAGATTCGCTTGGTCCGAATACATGAATGTCAACGGCAACAAGGCCAGACCATCTGTACAAAAGGAAATGAAGTACGAGGGGCTGGTTTACCAGGCTAGTCACCCCCAACTTGAGGCAGTAAAATCCCTGCTACGTAGTTCTCCTGCCTGTGCACTTAACACAGATGATTTCACTAACTTACAGCTCTGGAAAAAAATTTAAGAGACCACTACACATTTTCCTAAAATCAGCATCTGTACATGTATGACAGCCATTTCTTTCCAGTGTCAGTTGAATTTGGAATTTGGGAGAAATGTTGTCAGTAGTTTACAGAATAAAAAAGTAATGTTCACTTTACTCACGCATACACCTATAAGTAGTTAAATCAGAGAAACTGATAACTTTACAGTGGTATCTTAATTTCTTCCAGAGCTGTATCCACGTGTCTGGTGATTTGTGTGCTCATTACAACCAGCCATCAAATATCTGGCAGGGTCGGTTTTTACTTTCTCGTACTGGCATTGACACCTCTGATATGGTGCTACATTTCTAATCTTTCCCCCTCATCCATTTTTCCCACCTGTGCTGTGTGAAGAGGGAGTGCTGAGTTGTCTGGTGCGAGCCATGAGCTTGCTGCATAGGTGCCGGGTGAACGCAGCCTTCAGCATCCAGCTCTTCTCCCAGCTGCTGCACTTCATCAGCGCCTGGCTGGTCAACTGGCTGCTGGGCGCGGCGTCCGGCCTGCGGGGTCGGCCTCCGAGGTCGCACCTGTGGCTGGAGACCCTGCGCAAGCGACTCTCTCTCGTCTCGGCCTGGGCTGAGAGGCAGGGTCTGGAGCTGGCAGCTGACTGCCACCTGAGCCTTGCCATGCAGGTGTGTGTGTGTGTGTGTGTGTGTGTGTGTGTGTGTGTGTGTGTGTGTGTGTGTGTGTGTGTGTGTGTGTGTGAGAGAGAGTGTGTGTGAGTGAGTGTGTGTGTGTGTGTGTGTGTGTGTGTGTGTGTGTGTGTGTGTGTGTGTGTGTGTGTGTGTGTGTGTGTGTGAATATGTGTGTGAATATGTGTGCATGTTTGTCTGTCTGTCTGTCTGTCTGTCTGTCTGTCTGTCTGTTTGTGTTTGTACAGTATGTGGTGTTTGTAAACTGTACAATCCTTTAAAAAGTGTGCTTGTGTAAAACTACACCTAAAAGCCTCTATCAGAACAAGTAGCCGTATAACCTTTTTGTTATTTTATTACCGTAGGTAGAGCACACTATTCTGTACGTGTAAACATCAAAAACACAAAATACATTAACTGTTTTGTGTTGATTCGCCCAGGCCATAACTCTCCTCAGCATGAGCCCCCACACCATGCAGGACACCAAGAGGATCCACGAGGCCTGTTTCAAACTCAACTCCTTACAGATACGCACACTCATGGCCAACCTGCCCATCATACCAATGGTGAGTTGGCAATGGCTCCTCATGCATCATCGTGCCATTGTTGCACCTATAATGGATGCCAACTAGCCCAGCTACCCTACTAAACCTTTTTCCTGATGCCTTAAAGCAATACTAAGTAGTTTTTTTAACCTTAAAATAATATTTCCAAAATCTATTTCAGTGGTACATCAACTTTTAACACGGTGAAAGGCACTTCTGAATTTGCTTTGACGCCTTCCATGGGCTATAACCGCACTAAGTAAGTTTAGAGGAGCGGGTTGTCTCTTGATTGAGAGACAATTCCGCTTTCAACCTGTAAGTGACCAAAGATGAAAACTACTTAGTGTTGCTTTAAGAGATGTGCTAGTCAGTTGACTAGCAGTCTGGGCTTTTTAGTTGACTGGCTAGCGTGCTCAACATTGGCTGTGAGGTAGCGGGTTTGAGCCGGGAGCTGAACCGCACCAGATGACCTCTGTTACATGCCGACATACAAGACTTTGTGAAGAACACTTAATCCATAATTTTACTCATCTTTTCTCTATAGCGCATGATTGACAGCCTGGTTGCCATGGCAGAGAGTACCACGGATGACCTGCTGAAGAGAGAGGGGTGGGAAATTCAGCTTGAGGTGGACGTTGACCTGCACCTGCCTTTTCTCCTGCCCGAGGACGGTTACACCTGTGACAGCATGCAGGGCATCCCGCATGGCTTCCGGGACTTTCTGGAACCCATCTGCCACAAAGGCATGATACGCCAAAAATCCCACACACACCCTTTACCTGGTCTGATTAGAGGATGGCAAGTCTATTGGAGCCATTGCTCATGTGTATATGCCTTTTCTTCACACATCAACTGTGTAACATTTACATAAATATGTATTTTGAGATTTTGCTAAATGTGAAGTACAGTATACATAACATGTATTATTCATTTATTATTATTATTACTATTATTATTATTAATAATAATGTTGTTGTTGTTGCATTTATTTTAGATGTCTAAAAGCTTATTTATGGCACAGTAACAACTATATTGTAGTACAGAGTTTTTCTTCACATTATAGTGCATTTTTGCTAGTCCAAACAGGTAACCCTGTTTGTCTTTTCCAGGCTTCTGCTCTCTGATATTTCACCCTGTCTCAGCCGGCACCTGGACCGCCTTTTTTAGCAGAACCGACACCTTGTCCTCTGGCCCGTCAGCCCTGTGTTACAAAACCAACAGCTCTGGACTGATGGTCAGTGCAGCTAAACACGCTCTGTAGTTGCAGACTCTGTAGTTGTTTAAGACATACAGGCTGATGACTGAGTTGAAGCTGTTGTTTTGAATCACTTCTGTCTGCTAGCAGCCTAATAGTGCAGTTTTAAGCATTGTAACTATGATTATGTTTTTCTTACATTTAGAAACCTGAGGTGGTGATGATTGCTTTGAAGAAGCCTTTGCACCGTGGACTTGGCCTCAGCATAGTAGCTGCTAAAGTAGGGATGAGCTCTTTGAAATAATTTCAAACATATTTTAGAGAAGCATAAGTTATTGTGAGATCTGCAGATGCTTGGTTTAGGAGATGTTTGTTACACACACATTGATTAGAGGCTGTGGGTCTGAAATATTTCTCTACCAGGGACCTGGACAAAACAAGCTTGGAATTTTCATCAGGTCTATCGTGAAGGGTGGAACAGCACATATTGTAAGTACATTAATTAAGTGGAAGAACTTACAAGTGCATGGACAAGCCTTTATTTGATCTGTTTAGAAACTATTGCTCACTGTGTGTCTGCAGGATGGTCGTCTGTCCACAGGAGACCAGCTTCTCAGTGTGAATGGACAAAGCCTAGTGGGCCTCACCCAGGAGAAGTACTTATTTGTTGTGTGACATGTAGCCCTTTGGGGAATCAGCATATAAGGCTACAAGGATACAAGGATATTTATTTGTCACATGCATAGACATACTGGGTAGTAGGACATGCAGTCAAACTGTTGAGTTTCATATCACAGCATTATGGAGAGTATATGTCATTCTCAATATCGGCACATTTCACATATCACATTTGATTCAGTTAAGTCAACGTCATGATAATGGTGCTGTCATGATTGTTTCAGGGCAGCAGACATCTTGTTGCATACCAGCTCTGTGGTGAACCTGGAAGTGGTGAAGTCAGCAGCAGTGTTCTACGGGCTTGAGGACGTGCTAAGCCAGCCACCTCCTGTCGTGACCAGAGGTGAGGCAGCACATGTATATTGTTATTATTGTTTTATTGTACCACAGAAAGAAAGTGCCTAATGTTCTTTGCAATGTTCTTGCCTGTGCCAAGCTGAGACACCAGAGCGAAGTAGCCCCTGCAAGAAACTGGTGGGGATGAGGGGGAACCAGAATGCCACGATGCTGCTGAGGAACAGATGGGAGTATCGATCCAACCCCAACCTGGCATGTGAGAGAACCAATTATCTCCTTCACAGTAACATGGTGTTACACTGTCAAACACATAGTGTAGCCTGAAATTGTCTGCACATTTTGACACATTATCTCAAGTGTGTATATCAAAAAAAAAGAACACTGTAACAAATGCATGCTTGGGTGTCACTACGTCTTCCAACAAGATAACAACCCCAAGCACACTGCACATGGTGTAAAAGACGTCCTCATCAATAAAAGAATTTGTCAGAGTATACATATTTTTTCTACATTGTAGATGCCATGCATGACAATTACACACTATAGTAACACACCTCTAGGGTTTGCCTTTAAAGGACATCTGAGTTTAGGTACAGGACTAATGGAGTCATTTCTGACTTTCCCAGATCCCCATACTGATGCTGGTGAGATGTCTGTTGACCCAGTAACACCAGCCAACAAGATCACATCAGTCTCCACAGGCAATCTGTTGGTAAGTATTCAATTCAGTCATATACATACAGTACCTCTCTAATGTCCATGTAAATATTGAGGTTTTATCAGTTACAAAAGCATGGATAATGGTGGAACAAGTTACCAGTTGCTACGAAAGTAAAGTCATCCCTCTCTACTTTCAAGAAGCTCTTGAAGACCCTTTTGTGGAGTACATCTCTTCCTAACAAAAGCTAAACTCCTCTTACTAACACTGTGCTGTACCCTGTCTGCACTTTGTTACAGTCTTGCTTACTGCGTTGTCCTCTGCATATCTGTAGCTGGATCTGTGTCCTCTGTCGTAAGTTGCTTTGGATAAAAGTGTCTGCTGACTATAATGTAATGTCATAATATTTTTTAATTCCCAGGAGGAGCCAAGGTTACCCTCCTCCTCTCCTAATCCTGTGCCAGAATGCCAGAGGGAATACCTCACCTTGCCGATGCCCAGATCCCACAGCAGTAAAGAGCCCCAGCCAACTCTCAGCAGAGGGCATCCAGAGAGACCCCCTGGCATAAACACTATGGTGGGTTTGGCCCCTGCTTTTCTGTATGCGTCACTGGGTTTCTGGGCCCTTTCAGGTTATGTTGTATAATTACATCCAGGAAGAAGGTGGTTTATATTAATCACATTAGTATATGGATAGTGTGTTAATAGTGTATAACCTGTTTATTTTTCATTACTCTGCTCACAGAGACACGCTCGGTCACAGGAGAACTTATGTGAGGACAGACGACACCCCTGTATTCTAGACAGACCACAAACCTGGAAAAGTCAGTATGATCTTGCCAAACAGGACGCGTCAAGTCAGTCCATTGCCATACCTGTGCAGCCAACCTCAAACATCAGAGCCAGCAACCAAGGTCCCCTGAGGGCCTCAATGACAGGCGTCCTCATGAAGACATCCCAGCCCACACGCATAGACGTCCCAGCCTCCCCGTCCAACGGACTCTCCTTTGTGACCTTCCGTCCACCAGCAGCTCTTCCAGGAGGAGACCAAAGCCATGTTCGGCCTCCTACTCTAAGCAGAACCCCACCACATGGTGCTCAGCCTCCTCCCCGCCAGGGGCAACACCTGGCTCCGGCTCCGGCTCCGGCTCTGGCTCCAGTTCCAGCTCCCGCCTGGTCCACACTGCCCCGCCCTCACCTGGCCCCATCTCTCTCTGCACAACACAAGAGGCTCTCAGCTATACCCCAGGCCCAGGCTCAGCTTACCCCACCAGCATCAAAGACTCACTCCTCCTCGCGCTGCCTGAGTCCCCCCTCTGTCATACGGACACCAGGCCTGACCGCCGAGCCAGCCCCTGGCAGCGGTCTGCGGTTGGACCCGTGGCGCCGCGAGGAGCAGGAGCGACTGCAGAAGCAGTACCGGCACCAGGCCATGGGTCAGCTGGAGCAGGAGGTCCTGCAGCTGCAGGGGAAGGTGCAGCGCACCCTGGAGGAGAGTGAGCGCCTGCGCAGGCTGTCCCTGGAGTGGCAGTTCCAGAGGAGGCTGCAGGAGTTTCAGCAGAGCGAGAGTGACGAGGAGGGCGACGTGGACATAAAGGAGCACGAGCGGCGACAGGAGGAGGAGAGGAGGAACGTGGAGGTGTGTGTGTGTGTGTGTGTTTAATTTCATTTAAAAGAAAAAATATTGTTAAATGAATGTATTTCAGCAGTCATTGACCACCCTTAACACTGTTTACAGGCACATTTTACAGGTAGAGAACCTGCAGCTGCGTAGTTACCTCAGCCAGATGGAGCTTATGTAATCATTGCCGTTTGTTTGTTGGTTGGTTAGCAAGACTCAAAAAGTACTAGATGGATTTTGATGAAGTTTTCAGGGTAGGTCAAAAATAGGCTAACTTAAAAGTGATTAGATTTTGGTGGTGATCCGGATCACCATCTGGAGACTTTTATAGAATTCACCATTGGGAGATTTGGGCCAATTTGTTCGCCAATGGGGTCGAAGGGTCGCCCTCTTGTGGTGACATGCGTTCGCTCGCTAAACCACCTCCCTGGTCAGCACCATTGTTACCTCCGCCAGCATAGGTTATGTAAGCATCGGCACTTGTTATTTGTTAGTTTGTTAGTTAGCAACAGAACTCAGAAAGTTATGAATGGATTTTGATGAAATTTTCAGGGTAGGTCAAAAATGGGCTAACTTAAAAATGATTCGATTTTGGTGGTGATTTGAGCTGCCCTGGCGGAGGTCTGCGCTCTCTGAGTGCTTTTCTAGTTACACATGTGACGTTTATGGAGGAGTTTTGTATGCTTTTTGTTAGATATTCCAGATGTATCTCTGTAGCCTTTATTAGTGACTGAGCCATTGCCAAATCTACTGATAGCGGGGTGAAAACAAACACCATTCAGCTTTCAGCTCATTTCCTTCAACAATTTGTTGCTGTATAATTGTTTTCCAGTATTCAATATCTACAACAATTACACTATTATGTTACTATGAAATGGTTGCATAAAATATATCAGTACTTCTCACACAAATTTCATCAATCCATTTTTAGGCAAAACCAATGGAACACAGTATCAGTCAGCTGCTAAATGAAGGTCAGAAAGAAGATTCCAAGACTAAAGAAGAGGTCAAAGGTGAGAAAGCAAATGAGAGGGGTTGCAAATGAAAGGTGAAAATGTTGAATCTAATTACCGTAATGTGGTATACTGCATAATGACAAGACGACGTTTTATTTTGACCTGAGGTGGCACAGCAGGAGGTGATATGGTGTCCTCCTCAAATCACGAGGCAGTTAATGGAAGTCCTGAAGTGTGAGTTACTTTGACTTAAAATGAAGTGCAGTATTCAACCAGAAAACATGCTTTGTATTTTACACTGACTGACGTCACAGACTGACATGGCACACAATACAGAAAACAGTGTTAGTGTATTAAATTCTCTGTCTCATCACTGTGATTTCTTCTCTTGATATACATATGTGAGTATAAAATACTTTATGTTGGTTTGCTGCAGGGAAGATTTCAGTCAAGTGAAGGCACCTGAGAAGCTGACATTTAAGGAGCGGCAGAAGCTTTTTGCCTTAGCTGTGAGCTCCTGATGTGCTTTAGTGTGTCTGAAGGTGCGGGAGGGCACTTGGTCCACAGTACGCAGTAAGCTGATGGAATAAAGTAGTCTGGACGTCCGCCAGCCCCTGCAGTCCACATCAGAGCGGCTTCTACTCCTGTTGCAGTTGAACCTAAACTGTAACTCAAGTGTGTGTGCGTGCGTGTGTGTGTGGGGGGGGGGGGGGCATGCTAACACATTTTGTCATTTAGTATTTTGTGTTTAGGCTGAATGTGAGAGCAGTAATATGTATGATAATTATGGATACTTATGTGGTAAACTGATAGAGCCTGTTAACATGAACTGAGTAATGATGTGTTGTGGCTGCCCCTTCAAGGTTAAGATCAGGGATGGATCCAAGGGGCCATGCTTGGAAGAGCATCTGTCTGCTCAGATTTAGTCATGACTTTATTTACCCTTTGTATAGTTTTGAATTAAACATGATGTGTCATATTGCTGCACAGTATTTGTGTATATGTAGATTTGATCTGGAAGTTTATTATGTAGTTGACTAGCATAGAGAAGTATATAGTCTTTATACTTACCTAACACATGCATCATAAAACAGTCAAAGACAGCACAGTTCCAAAGATCAGGACCAAATAACACATAACATAACTATAAAACCAAGTGTGCAGAGCCTATAAATCTTGGAGAATCCCTAAAAGCAAATTCATTGGTGCCAGTATCAATATTTTCTCAGGCAGTGAGCTCTCATGACAGTCCTGCAGCTGACATCACATCTGGAGGATTAGGTCAAAACTACCGACTGCCAACTACTACAGTCCTGTTCAAGTCAAGTCAAGTCAAGTCAGGTAACCCTTTATTGTCACTGGTTTTTAGGCCAGCGAAATTAGCCATCAACCCATCCACATAAAAACAAACATACATGATATGACAGGGGGGGTAGACAGGATGGGAAGACAGGGGAGTAAGATATACAGCATCACATGAGGAGAGGGGAGGAGAGAAAAAAAACAATCCCCAGACCATGCTCTTAAGGGAGCATGGTATGGGACATGAAAAAACACCTCAGCAACAGAGCACATAATCAAACATTTAACAACATGCAAGACAAGGTAAGGAAGTCTTTGGGGTAATCCAGCGTAGGCAAGCAGCCATCCGGACCATGCAGCTATGATAGCGCTAGTCTGTCAGACCCGCTTGCCAGGCTGGCGGAAGGAGGGGGGGAGGAATGCAAGAGCGTCCCGCTGCCGTGATCTGCCGGGGGAGTTGTTATTCAAGCACTGGCCTTGGCCAAGGCCAGTGCCAGTTGAGGGAGTCGAAAGCAGATAAGATTGGGGGTTGTTTGGGCTTTAGGGCGAGCAGCCGCATTCCAATTTGCACGGCTGCTCTCTTTGTCCATTCTGGTCCACGAAACAAGAGAGTGATGAAACTGTTGAGAGTGATGAAACCATATACAGTACATTACCAGAGTATATCAACAATATTCAATTAACCATGATTTAGGCTAACTATGATTTCATAAATTGTTTGAATATCTTGTAATAAATGCAATGTCTCAGCTTTGAAGTAAAGTGTCATGTCATACAATGTATTTGTAAAACTCTTCGAGCACATTTTCCTGCCTGTTCTCACTTCTGTGGAGTCTATCATATGTATAGGTGTTAATTGCACTATAGAGTTATGAACGTGTTTTAGACATTGGTGTTTACACACAGTCCATTTTATAGACTCATTTCACTGTATGCCAGCCAGCAGTGGACCAACACAAGTTTGTTTGGGACCAAGTGAGATTTTGGGCCAACTCTCAGGAAATGGCCCAGAAGTGGTTTGAACTCTAAGGGATGTAAGAAATATAAAGCTCAGTTTGGAATGGGAAGAAAGATATGGGAATGGGAAAGAAGATAATCCTATTATTTGTACATACATACTACAAACTGACAAAATTTGCGTTAATGGCCTTAACAATTTGATTGTATTTATTTAATAAATGCAATTTCATTACAACCAAAACTATTATTATGTTACTATTATTTCCATTATGCCTGACAATTGTCAGCTTCTTGTCAGTGACCAAAAAGCATTTGATATCTGTATCTGATATCTGTGCGCTTACGTTAACGACGAGTTTGCTATGTTTTGTTTTGAATCTACTGTATACGTCACCAGCATCGAACGTTTCATCCAGATGACATCCCTAAAATTCTACTTTAACCTGAAACCATGGGAACAACCAAACATTCCATCATTTATTCACATTCTTTGGAAAACGACTGGCACGTGATTTTTGGCTCCTCTTTTTCGGAAATATTTTCATCAAATTATTCACCTCACGACTCTCATTCGATTCAGTGGTGAGTAACAATAAGCCTTTTTAACGCACCTTAGTAGGCTACAAAAGATTCAGGGGGGTTGTGATGGATACATCACTGGAGAGATCGAAGTAAAGTTGAGCGTGGCCGCCTGACACGATAAAATGGCGAGAAAAGGTCTAGGCTAGGCTAGGCTATATGTTTGTTTCGGAATAGTAAGAATCAATGTAAATACATTTTCAAATTTTGAAAATGAACTAAGAAACGTTTGGAAATATATGTACGTTCCGTATACGGTCCTTCGTTAGGCCTACCTATGTATTTTCTGGTAATAATCCTCCAATGACGCTCTAGGTAATATAGACATTTTAACTGCTATGTAATTCTGTACGTGCTGCTATTTACTACTGAAAATGTAAGAATACGCCCAAAACTATTTTCATAAAACTCTGTGGACGTATTAGCACACAGAAAATAATGTTCTTAGCATCATGCTCTAACAGTTCTTATTCTGTTGCTTTCCATTTAAGCCAATAATCAAGGTTTTCTTTTCCAGAAATCTAGACATCATGTCTGATGACAGGGCCTCTCTTAGCGCGGAGGAGACCTCTGCCAGGAGAGAGCAGGACGATGCAGACCTGAGGGAGCTGAAGGAATATTTCATCGCCTTGGAGGAAGACCGCAGGCAGCTCCAGGATCTCCTGCAAGTGCGTGCAGAGGAGCACAAGAAGGCTCTGGCGGCTCTGGAGAGGGAGAGGGTGCAGGAGAGGATGGACTGGGAGAGGCAGATGCTAAAGAGAGAGGAGATGCTGCTGTCTGCTCTGAAGTCTGCAGTTCTCATCAAAGAGAAACTCAATAATGACCTGAGGAGCCAGACTGAAAAACAGGTAAGACAGAGACATAGGCTTCCTTTTATGCTGTATTCTCTATAGGAGTTAACAACTGTTTTTCTTGTTTCCTTTATTACATTATTATTGTGTTCGTATTAATTTATGAGCTGTCTTAACATTTTTGTATGCCCGTGCAGCGTATCTTCCACAGCTGGTCTTTCCTGCTCCGCACTTCTCCTGCAGTGAAGAAGGAAAAGCAGAAGTGTTGCTCTTCGTCTTCCAAAAACCACCAGGCCTCCCCTGAGACTGACACTGCTGTCCAGGTGCATTTTTTTACATGTCTCACGAATGCTGTTTTCCTTGATTCTTTTATTAAAATAAATCTTGGGCTATTCAGTTGTGTTGCTCTGGATAACAGCGGCAATTAAATGTTAGTGTGAACTTAATTGTAAGTATAAGTATTTGCATCTCTGAATGTTTTATTGTTCAGAGTACCAAACAACTGGCTGATGGGAATCCACCCCCTCCACCCGCAAATCCATCCCATCAGAAACCCCCATCTCGCAAGTGGTGGTGTTTCTGGAAACGCCCGGCCACCCTTGATGTTGCTCTCCAGGTACCTTAATATACTATTTCTCAACTGATTTGTTTAAACCCTTTAAGTATATCAAAGAAGATTTCCAAAATATTAATGAACTGTTGTTGATTTACCCTAGGAGGCTCAACCCGGGAGTAGCAGTGGTACTGTTGATGGGGCAGATCAGCAGAAGACCACCAAGAAGGAAAAGGACATTAGAAAGGCAGAAAACAAGAAGCAGAAAGCAGCTGAAAAGGCTTCCAAGAAGGCCAAGAAGGAGTAGATGAAAAGGGAAAAGACAGAGGCACAGAAAGCAGACGTGGAGGGCCTGATTGAGTAACTACGGCATGGACTCGGATAGTGACAGTGAGATAGACGAGTGAAGAGGATCACCACTCCCATCACTGAAACTCTGCGGTGTGCCACTGGCTGACATCAGAGACTTGGCTAACATAGCTTCTTCTGCTTATCCATAGATATATATTTTAATTATTTTCTTTAACATTAAATAAATAAACATTAAATTAAATAAACATTTCAAAAATAACTGCAAAATGGTTCGTGGTGTTTCCTGATTCTCATTAATGCTATGCCATAAAGTTATTCAAGTTGAAGTTAAAAGTCTAAATCTCAAATTTGAATGTAAACCTTAAAATAGAACTTCTACTGACCTTTGTACCATGCACTAACAATTAACCATATTTACATTTTTTGCTGTGATGTACTTATTTGTATGTATTTTCTATAGCCCGTATGTACTTATTCACATAATTCTCATAAAATATGTTACCGTTCACATATTCACATAATGTATATACTTCAAGGAAGGCCACTCATAACGACCATGGGCATCAAACTTGATGCGTCGCTTGTGAAGTGTGAGTTTGGGATGGTGCCAAAGGGCAGTGTTCTGTTCTACCAGCGACCACTGTTCCCGCCGGGGCAGGTAACACTGACTGGTAACGTGCCTAATGTTGCCCCAATGCCAGTGTTGCCCCTGGATGAAGACCATCACCTTGAGCCACCCAGCTATGTTTTTATGTGCACCGCACAAGGACTCTTTCATCTGAAAAACATAGAAATATTATGTTAACTGAGAAGATGATTCTGTATAAAACTAGCTTTCTTTCTTGTCCTTGACATGATTTCAGCAGCCCAACTGGTAGGTGTCTTCTTCATCATGTTTTCCTTGTTATTATGCTTAAAATGTGACAGATCTGGACAACACGCTGGCCATTTTAGCATCTTGTTGCCCTTATGATGGAGCCACACTTTTGTATAGAATGCAGTTTGACCTCATTATCTGGTAATATTTAAAGTCTACCCTCAAAATATAATGTGTGAGTGCCATCTTGTGCTGTTCAAACCTTATATATATCATTCAGCATTCATTTTAACTCTACAGATAAATAAGCACACCATACCCAAGGCACTACTGTACCCCCATACCATCATGGATGCTGTCTTTTGAACTTACCACTAAAACAAGGAAGATGTTTTGTCTCCTCTGTAGCTTGTATGATTTGAGAATTATAGCATTTCTTCTTTATTTACATTTAACAGAACGTCCCAGCTTTATCCGAATTTGGGTTGTAGGTAGTAGGTATCTGCAAGTGGACTATGGATTGCCATAGTTTAAAAAAAAAAAAAACACCAGTATTACTGGGACGTTCAAGGACAGCTACTGATCACTAGGATGCAGTGGTGTAATGTTGTGTTGTTGGCTCAAGGTGACTTCTTCGTGCAGCAGATCTATGGACACTGCTGTCCAGAGAGAAATTTGTAAATAGGCATATTATTTTTACTTTTATGTATTACATGCCCACATTTCTGGCTATGCCATGTTCACAAAAAGAACAGATGTGTAAAGAGAACATTTATGTTCAAATGATAACATTTACAGTGTTTGTGTTAATGTGTGTCAGATAACCACCATATAATGTCAGTTAGCATGTACACAGCCAGTAGACAATGTAGGAAGAAGAGATAGTGTACTTATCCACCATCTTTGTTTGGGCTGTTTTCATCTTTGTCAGGCCCCCAAGAAGGGCTGATAGCTTCTACGGAACTACTGTGTTAATCAAACTTTGAAATTATCACGTGACTTCTCACAATAATCAGCCATTTGTAGGCTGATAATATGTAGGCTAAAATATAACAACTCACCTAATGTAATTACTATAGCCTACTTACTAATGTTTATAATAATTACTTTAATGTTGCACTGGTGTTATTAATTTAACGTTTCAGTTGTGTATTAGTAAGTTGTAACAGTGACTACTATACCCCTTCACCCCAATGAAAAAAATAGGCCTTCAAGACGTCACTGTATTTAAATAAACTACGTCAGTCAGTGACCGTTGCAGAGGGCAACCATTACGCCCGCACAGCCATCCTGCGATGACTGTGATTGCACCTGTACATCGATATCTTGATATGGACGGGAAAAAAAGTGCTACTTTATTTCTTGTAAAAAGTCCTAAGTCTAAGAAGAAACAAATGGACGTTTAGAAACTGAACGACTGCGCTGATGAATGCCTCGTGGTGGAGTATGCCCTGTTGCAGAGAGGACAAAGAAGTCTTCATTTACTTGCTGAATTCGTCAATGAAGGTAAACAAAACTTTTTACTAGATGATGTAGGTTAGTCTACCAAGCCGTACACTAACAAAATGTTGTGATTTACTAGGATTAACACGCACAAAAATGTATTTGATGGTTAAGCATGCTAATCTCTGCCTGCTAGTTAGTAGAAGCCCACGTACGTACGAATGGGGTTTAATAAAATGGCTAGCTGCTAGCTGTTGGATTCTGCGTGTGTCTTTTCACGTGAGAATTTGTGAACATTCAGAAGGCAGAAATTGCCGCAGTTTTGGAGAATTGGTATACATGAGCTACACGTGCACTAGCATAGGCCTACACGTGGTAAAATTGATGGCTTAGCAAGTGAAACGTGGATTCTGCTAGCCAGAAGAGGGCACCAAAGCCCACAGAAATACCCATAGAAGACAAATTGAATAGACCCGCAACTGGAGAAAAGGGAAATTGGTGTACAGTATGCATCGCACTCAGCAAATACAAGAAATGGAAGTTAATGTCACGTACTTGAAGTTATATTGTCACATAGGTTTCATCCCAGATTTAGCATGTTTAAAGAAGCAATTGATGAAGTGGTGCCATATATCAGCTGCAGCAAAAGATCACCAGTCATATGGATATAAACCCAAATATGATGTGCTTGATATGTTTACATAAAACTGGAAAAACTGTGTTAGAAATACGTGAAAGTTTTCGTGTAGAAGATGTCAATGCATTTTTACATAAGGACGGAGATTTAGCAACTTTCACACTAGGTACTAGAAGTAGACAATTCTGTACAACCAGTTTTGAAATACTGTATGAGGCAGTATGCAACATTGCTTGCACAAGCAGCTTCATTAAAGAAAAAGTAAGAATTAGTCACTGAGGAATTTCCTTGGAATGTTAAATATGGGTTTTTTAAGATTGATCACTTTGGAACGTAATTTGACCAGCCTGTTCCTGTTTTACCGAAGTCCTGTCCATTTATGGAGTAAAAGTATAAACGCCCCTAGTGGCAGCGTTGCTATCAGTTAAAAAATCCCATACAAAAAGATACAAAAACTTCTTTGAAGACATAACATCACATTTGTCTGTCAAAAATACTTTCTATACATTAGTATAATCTACCAACCATGCAAGTGTCCGCGAGTATGTGCAGACACTGATGTTACAAAATTGAATCGTTTTGCTAACTTTCGCCTCTTTGCATTAGTCCATGCTGAGCTGCAGCTGTTAGCGCTCACGTCCAAAGTTTACAATTTGCAGAGCTGCTGTTCTGCAAGTAACAGTTTGCGTGTAGTGCCGACCTTTGCGCTCTTTTTCACCGTATATCTACAAACCTGAGCAACGCAGCAAGAATCCTACAGTAATGTTGAGCGACGCGCTTTACTTCCGCCTTTTCCGTCGTTGAAAAATCTAAATTTTAACAATCGCTGTGTAGTCGTCTTTTAGAGGGGGACGACAGGGCGTCCAAACTCAGTTTTACAGGGGCACTGGCACCTGTAAGACACCCCCCCCCCCCCCAGAACCGCCACTGTGTCCCGATATCACACCATATTTTCCTCTCGAACATGATGTGTAAATCCCATAGCATTATCCACAATATAATATGCCCTTAACTCTCACATAAGAATGACCTTTGGAATACCAGCTGTTGGCAGGGCATAGATAAGACACAGTAGGTATGTGACACCTAAACACAACAATAGCATGCAGCGTGGGAGCTCCTCTGAGGCACCCTTTATTGTGATAATGCAAATTCCTCTGTTCTGCAAGGTCTTCTTGAATATCCCTAAACCAGCCTTGTAAGTATTCTTCATGTTTTCTAGGCTTTTTACTTGCACGAGAGTGTAACTGGAAAGTCTGTTGTGAAAGTCTTGGTAAACATGCTCCTAAAGGTTGTACACTAAAAGAGATGCGGAATGTGCTTGTCGGCAGGGGGCGTCTGCTAAAGGGTTAACTGTCAGGATGGCCGAGCGGTCTAAGGCGCTGCGTTCAGGTCGCAGTCTCCTCTGGAGGCGTGGGTTCGAATCCCACTTCTGACAAAGGCTTTTCATTTGAGAAGGTGGTTGCACCATGTGTCACACAATGAATTGCAAGGCTTACAATTACTCAGCAAGCAACAGAAAAAACATATGTGCATTGTAATGTGTGTTGTTTCTGCTCTCACAACTTGTGCAGTAACAGCTCTGGTTAGGTCAACTCAGAGTTATGGGTAAGCTAGAGCTGTGCGATATGGGAAAAAATGAATATCCCGATACATTTTCTCCATTTCACGATATACGATATATATATACAATATTTTGAAATCTCCTTTAAAGGACCGCATGAAATCACACTTTTACTCTTTACTCTTTTATTGTGGTAACGCAAATTCCTCTGTTGTACTCATTCAGAATAGTCCACAACTTTACAGAATTGCAAGGTCTTCTTGAATATCCCTAAAGCAGCCTTGTAAGTATTCTTTATGTGTGCTAAGCTTTTTACTTGCATGAGAGTGTAACTGGAAAGTCTGTTGTGAAAGTCTTGGTAAACATGCTCCTAAAGGTTGTACACTAAAAGAGAGCTTGTTGGCAGGGGGGCGTGTCTGCCATAGGGTTAACTGTCAGGATGGCCGAGCGGTCTAAGGCGCTGCGTTCAGGTCGCAGTCTCCTCTGGAGGCGTGGGTTCGAATCCCACTTCTGACAAGAACTTTTCGCTTGCATGGCTGGTTTGCCACGTACTCTGTGTTGGGCTGGAAGTTTGAGTGATCATACCAATGGTGAGGGTGTAATCTTACTAATCTATGTACTATACCAAGCAGATGATCTGCTTATTTTGTATTTTGTAATGGTATTGTATGTTTCCACTTTCTCAGACCAACGATGGTACTGAACGTGGACGAAGGCTTTCGCATGTTCTGGACTGACGGGATAGAATAATCATAGACATATACATTAGGATGGTGAACATCAAAGTAACACTATCTGACTCCATTAAATAATAAGGTTACCTCTAATATCACCATACAGCATAAGAGCTAATAGCACAGTAATGGCATGGCACATGAGACAATATATATGAATGTAAATAAATGAATAGTTTATTAGGCAGATGCAAGTTAACCGTTACAATTATCAAGTCAAAGTCAAAGTGTACTTTTTTGTTAATTCACTGTGCAATAGGTATTACACAAAGGACTGAAATTGCGTTTCACCAGACACCAAATGTGCAATTTAAACTAGAAACACACACATGCACACAAACACACAGCTACACTCATGGACATGAAGTGTATACAGACATCAACAATAAACAGACATAAGACATACAGGTAGACATATATGTTTCCGACAAGAAGGAAGGTTCAAGGTAGCTGTTCTTGGAAGCTGGTGTAGGTGAGAAATGAAATGTGCAATATAGATAGAGCTGGGCGGTATGACCAAAAATTGATGTCACGGTATTTTTCAAAATTATATCGGTGTCACTGTAGTTGACGGTATTTTTTTTTTTCATGCATGACTAGGTGTTAACCCCATTTACTAATAATTTAGAGGATAATTACTGCAGTAAATTGTCTTAGAATGACCAGACTAGTATTAACCCAATTTGAATGGTCCCACAAAATTCTGCTGCTCTCAAAGAAGTGACAGTGGCATTCATAATTGTAATGAGGTGAAGAAATCAGAATGCATGACTGTTGCAGTGAAAATACAGAATGCTTTACTGTGCAAGTTATGCAACTAGAAAAAATCTTTTTTGAGCTGTCTACAGTGTAAACAATATGTCCCCTATAACTGCAAAGTGAAGACATCTTTATCCACTGAACTTCGCTGAACTGCATCACTGTCGACTTTGGGTTATACCTGCCTATCGCGATAGTTCATTGCGTCACCACAACCACGAGGAAAATGTATTTATTATTTTATTACATTTATTTCTCACAACAATGTTCGTTACAAATACAGTTGCCCATGTTACTATATTTCCTCTAAACTTAGAGGTTAGTTTGAAGAGAGACTCGTATTATCTTCAGATTAACAAACTAATTTAGCATGCTACCAGACTGAAATGCTTCCTATGGTGTATTTTCATATGCCTGCTAGAGGAAAACTTAAAGTCTGTCAAACTCAGAGTTGTAGGAGAGCTTGTTTTGGCCGTTTCCATGATAAAGCATTTGACTACTTCCTATGTGGTGCACAACTATTTCCTCAGAAAATTAATTACCTTCTTAAAGCATGTTACTTGGCTAACGTTAGCCTGCTAATCCTGTTGTCCTAACGTCACTCAGAACATCTTATCTTATGAAACATATTAGACATAAATGGGCTAATACTGCTGGAAACTCACAATAAATAGGAAAACTAACCACAAACTTTTAGGATTTATCCAGTTTAATCCATAAATCAACACGGATGCTAGCCTGCAATCAGTCATGTTTACTGCTCTCAGACACAAAGTTTTCCTTTGTTTTTGTGGGGTCCGACAAACGTTCCGTTGTAGTGGAGACACGCCTTTCCATCGGAACCTCCTCGTAGATATATGGAAATACCGTAAAATACCAAATAATAGCCGAGTTCCAATTAACCGCCGGGTTCCCTTTAAATGCCGGGTGCAGGTGTATATTTTGATAAATAAAGGCTGGTTCCAAATAAATGCTGTGTGTAATTTATAAAAAAAGAAACAAAAACAAAACAAAATGAAGGAAAGATGTGACCACTGACGCTACACGTTTTTCTTCTTCACCTGTTTTGTTTAGTTTTCACATAGCCATATTGTGCTTTCTTTCAGTAAGTCTTTAATCACTACACAATCAGGGGAGATATGTCTGAAGATGATCATTCATCCAGGTCATGTTATCAAAAGAGTTCAGTTGTAAGCCATCATTTGCAATAACCTTTCATTAACCTAGCATGTTAGGAGAGGTGCAGGGAAAGGGCTACCGGCATTTCGAAGTAACAATTGTTTGTCAAACTCACGTGTACAGTGCACATTTTATAGTCGTAATCATTATCATGTCTCATTTGTTTAAAGCACATCTACTAGCAAAGAAACACCATTTTACACACTGGTCGTTAAAAACATCACAGTTTACTGTTTTTTTTGCATTTTAAAGGCGCAAACGTAGTTCTGTTATGCAAACTCTCAGAACGTCCCGATCTTCCTGCGGAACCAAGGGACTGTACCACAGGCTGGATATGGGGGAGTTTCGCAGGTGTTTCATGGGATGAACTATTATGACAGGGATGTTTTATGGTGAATGGGAAACTGGTATTTTATTATGCACATAAGGCTTTTTGGTTAATGAAAATGATTTTGAATTATTGTGTATTTTGTATTAGTTTCATTAGTAGCATAGATAAGACACAGTAGGTGTGTGGCACCTAACTAAACACAACAATAGCATGCTCCTCTGATCCTCCTTTATTGTGATAACGCAAATTCCTCTGTTGCTCATTCAGAATAGTCCAGAACTTTACAGTATTGCAAGGTCTTCTTGAATATCCCTAAACCAGCCTTGTAAGTATTCTTCATGTTTTCTAGGCTTTTTACTTGCACGAGAGTGTAACTGGAAAGTCTGTTGTGAAAGTCTTGGTAAACATGCTCCTAAAGGTTGTACACTAAAAGAGATGAGGAATGTGCTTGTCGGCAGGGGGCGTGTCTGCTAAAGGGTTAACTGTCAGGATGGCCGAGCGGTCTAAGGCGCTGCGTTCAGGTCGCAGTCTCCTCTGGAGGCGTGGGTTCGAATCCCACTTCTGACAAGAACTTTTCGCTTGCATGGCTGGTTTGCCACGTACTCTGTGTTGGGCTGGAAGTTTGAGTGATCATACCAATGGTGAGGGTGTAATCTTACTAATCTATGTACTATACAAAGCAGATGATCTGCTTATTTTGTATTTTGTAATGGTATTGTATGTTTCCACTTTCTCAGACCAACGATGGTACTGAACGTGGACGAAGGCTTTCGCATGTTCTGGACTGACGGGATAGAATAATCATAGATTTCACGATATACGATATTTTGAAATCTTCTTTAAAGGACCCCATGAAATCACACTTTTACTCTTTACTGTTTTCACTACAATCCCTGCAGATTACATACCATTCTTGGTTAACTTTAAAGGTGGTATACAGGAAAACCTTAAATATTTTCATAGTGATTAACCGCAATTGAGTTGAAATAAGACTTATTCAAACAAAGCAAAAAGTGCAAAAACAATCTTAAAAATGACAGCAAAGCGATAATATCAAACAGAGCTGCCCAGAACTGTGCAAAAACCGAAAAGTGCAAACTCAAGTAGAAATCCTAAGAGACAAGTGTTTAATGAAATTACTTTAAAAAAATAGAGGCAGATCTCCCAGAAAATGACGTGTGGCATTAAAGGAGAACTTCGGTGTAAAATGAAAATTAGCATGTTAAAACATCATACCGAGTTGGTATATGTACTGAGGAGCAAAATTGATTTAGCCTGTTGCATTCAGAGTTTAACTATTTTTTATAGTTTGACCCAGAAGGCGAACAATGAAAGTGGTAGGTGCCCTTAGACGAAGCATGACGACTACGCTATTTTTAAACCATTAAAACAGCTCGAAGAAACTCCACACTGCATCGGTAGTACAACAAAGGCTCTGGCATTCAAAACTAAGCAAATATTGTAAATGTACACAACGTTTATTTAAAAACTGTTCATACATGCAATAGTTTGCAGTTGTTTCTCGTCGCCGCCATGATGAAAGTCCAAACAAGTCGATTGTACTACCTCTCCTCCTATTCTTCTTGCTGGTTTGTGTTCGTCAATTGACTTGTGCTCTTGTGCTTTCCAAATAACACTCTTCCCAAATACCACTCTGTTCCTGTTTTACCTGAGTCCTGTCCATATGGTTGTTCTGTAGAATGTGCTGGGTTCAGGTAGCAGTCTCTTGTGAAAGTCTGGGTATACATGCTCCTAAAGCAGTTGTGCCCACTACGTCGATCACGATCGATCAGACCGTGATCACATGTTGTCTAAAACGTTTTGTTAGGTTACCATAACAATTAGAATGGCTACTGGAAAACTGCAGCAAAGAAGGAGTGCTAGCTAGTTGTCTAGCCTGTATCTAGCCCATACTGTTCATAAAACTATGACATGTTGTGTGACAACGAACTTAATTTGGAGCTGTAAGGAAAAGACAAAAGGGTGGTCGACATGAGACATGATCAGCTCAGTTAATACATTCAAACGAAAAATGAAATTGCTGTCCTCAAAGTTGCAGCGCTATGATTTGGGAAAGTTGTGAAGCCTCGCATCAGAGCTGGAGAAAAAGGGAGGGCGTGAGCGCAAATTGACACTGTGTGTTACACATAGAAGCTACTGTGCAACCCTGTCTGACTCCCTCCAGTGCAGGTCATCATCAGATTAAGATGGTAATACATAATTAAAAATGTATTAAGAGTTGTGCTGGAAAGGTTCATTACAAAGTAATTGTAAATAAAATTAAGAATGCTTTTGTATTATCACATAATAAAACATACTGCTTGTGTGTGTACATCACTAAAGGGTGCAGCTGAAAGCCTATATTCATGTGATTAGAACATTTCTGCTCTCAGAATAATTGCTAACTTGCCCTTGAAATTATTCCACATGTAACTTGTGTGTGTGAGAACTGTTCTCCCCATTTCTAAGGAGTTGGCACACCTGCCAGAGCTGAAGATAAGAAACTTGTTTTTTCCCTGTTTAATAAAAGAGCTGTGCTCTAGCTGAAGGACAGAGACTGCAAACTGAGGAGGCAACTGTTTGCCTCGGTTGGCCCTCTCTCCTCCAGCGCTGGGGCAGTTTAAAACTGAGAAACACTTGTCCTGTGTCCCATTTGTTGATAGCATACTGAGTCGAGAGTATTTTCTTGACAGTAATACAAATGTATTAGAAATGTGCTGTAAAGGTTCATTACAAAACAATACAAATATATTAAAGTTGTGCTGTAAAGGTTTATGCATGGATGCATGTATTTTACTATGCTGCATATGTAATGCAACATGTATATCAGTAAACAAACTGCATAAGCATACATATGAAACCCATACTGAGTGTTTTGTTGTTGTTATTATTATTATTATTATTATTATTATTATTATTACTAGCAGCAGCAGTAGTAGCAGTAGTAGATCACTGTGACATGGTCATTTTAAAAGTAGCTCACAAGCCAAAATATAGTGAGCACCTGTCCCAAACTAACAGGTGAGGAATGTGTATGTCTGCAGGGGGCGTGTCTGCTGAAAGGGTTAACTGCCAGGATAGGGAACATTCGGCCAGTTAAGATGGGGAAGAAAAAGGAGGGGGGAAGGGGCAGGAGAAAAGAGAAAAAGAAAGAGAAAATGTGAGCTTTTGTGACGATATCAGACAATATCACGCCGTTTCATGCATTATTAGCCGACGAAACTGTAGTCTAAAAGTTTCTTCTAAAAGACTTTGCTGAAATTCAAACCTGCGAGTCCTGGGAACTGGCTGTGCTGTGACATCACGGTAACATGCGTCCATTGCCTCGGGTTTTTTTGGGGGGGCATGAAAAGATTTAGAGCTTTTATGCTGCTTTTGTTTTACAATAATGATATAATTGTATCATATTAGCAGTTTAATTATTTATAATTGTGTATATAACATTTCATTTTATTATTCATATTTATATGAGCACATATACTGACATTTAACATTAAAATGATTGAACATTGTTATATTTGTTAAAAAATGATGTGATAATGATGAGAATGATAATGCAACACTATTAATGTGATTAATATCTTATTCTTCTATGTTTCCTCTTCCACCTACCCGAGGGACTGCCCAGTGAAATAGCTGGATATCATCACTTGGATCTTTTGTGGATTTTTAAAAGGTGAGCAGGGAAAATTTTGAAATATTTAGTAAAACAGACTAATCATGCAACCCAACTGAACACACATTTATTAACTTAAAAATAATATTTAATTATTCATAACTCATGTTGCCTCTTCCACCTTCCTTCTTCCGGACGTCTTCAGGGAGGGACGTGTTTTTCTTTCCTCCTCCTCCTCCTCCTCCTCATGACCTTCCCTTCTCTGCTCTCTTAGTCTTGTCTACTGTCTACTGACTCCACTTCGAGACACTCTCTCTCTGCCCTGCTCTCCGAACTGAAAAATCATGGATTTCATCAACTGGTCTCTCAACGCGACTGACACCATCTTCTCGGTGAGAAGATCGGGTTTGGGGGAACCTGACTGTCCTGCCGGAACGTTCACAGCTGGATATGCGATGGACGCGTGGGACAAGTGGCAGGTCGTGTGCCTGGCGCCTCTTTCCGTGGAGGACGTTGAAGACATCTACCTATTCGGAACCATGATTGCAGGCCTTTTGCTGATTGGATTGGGCATTGGCCTGGTTTATCGAGTAACAAGGAAGATGAAAGCAGCTGTCAGCACTCTGACGAAGGATATGGAATGCATCATGGAGTACATGGCTTTGCAAAGGGGAAATGGATCGTTTAGATTTCACAAAGAGAGTAGCCGTGCAAATTGGAATGCCGCTGCTCGCCCTAAAGCCAAGGCCACTGCTGGAATAACAGCTCCCCTGGCAGATCAAGACAGTGAGACTGTCTTGCTCTCCATCTCCCCACCTTACCCCTCCCTGGCAAACGAATCTCTGACCAGCGCTTAGCAGCTGCAGGACCTGATGGCTGCTTGCCTACGTTGGATTAACCCCAGAGACTTACCTTGTCTCACATGGTATAGTCTGATTATGTGCCCTGTCGCTGAGGTGTTTTTCCTGTTCGCACACTATGCTCCCTTAGGAGCATAGGGTGGGGGTGTTTTTTTTTTACCTTTTCCTCATGTGATGCTGTATTATTTTACTTTAATGATAATACAGTTGAATATAATCTAATCTAATCTAATCTAATCTAAGGGACTAGTGCATTAGCTGAATATCATAACTTGGATCTTTCCATCTCAGATCACTTGGATATTGCCAGCCACCACTCTGCATCCCCATATTAAACTACATTATTTTTACTTCAAAATTAAAAGTTATTTTCTGTGTGGGATCTAATGTGTTGCCTTTTCAGATGTTACTTATGTTGATTGAAATAAATTTTGTAAATCTGATGAAACTATCACGACTACAAGACAATCACAATTGCTGTTTTAATGTAATAACTCAGCTGTATTATTTTACTTTAATAACAATAAAGTTGAATCTAATCTAATGTAATCTAATCTGAGGGACCAGTGCATTAGCTGGATATCATCACTTGGATCTTTCCATTGCCAGCCACCACTCTGCATCCCCATATTAAACTACATTATTTTTACTTCAAAATTAAAAGTTATTTTTCTGTGTGGGATCTAATGTGTTGCCTTTTCAGATATGATTTATGTTGATTGAAATACATTTTGTAAATCTGATGAAACCATCACCACTACAAGACAATCACAATTTCTGTTTTAATGTAATAACTCAATAAAAGCACCCCATAGTACACAACATTTGTTTTGTGTTGTTATGAAAAATTAAAAGGTGAGCAAGATAAGTTTTTAAATATTTATTAAAACAGATTACTATGCAAACTAAACTGAACACACAACAGCACACACAACTTAAATAATATTAAAAATATGTTACAACTATGTACAACTATTTACAGTGTCCTCATTTGGACTTCCTCATCCTCCTCCAACCACTGTTGTTTTGTTAGTGCCTCGAAATTGGGGCAGTAAACCCTCCCACGGAACCGATTATGACCAGTCTCAGCCGTGTGCAACTGGCCACATTTCTTGCAGGTATTGGCCTGCACAGTCCTTTCATATGGCCTCTTCTGTGTGGCACCAGATGCTGCACACTGACTACTGAAAAACATATTTAAATTTCATGTGTGTAGTATTGTCGCTTGAAAAGATATGGTCCATTTTTTGCTGAATTGTGAAGGGTGTACTCACTTTTGTGAGATACTGCATATTCATGTGATTAGAACATTCTGTTCTCAGAATAATTGCTAACTTGCCCTTGAAATTATTTCATATGTAACTTCTGTGTGTGAGAACTGGAGTCTTTATTTCTAAGGAGTTGCGCACCTGCAAGATAAGACGCTGTTTTCCAGAGCTGTGTTCTAGCTGAAGGACAGAGACTGCAAACTGAGAAGCACTTGTCTTGTGTCCGTTTGTGGATAGCGCACTGAGTCGAGAGTATTTTCTTTACCGGCACAAAGCAGAGTCTAATGCCCAAAACCTCATCGGCTCTTCTAAAAGGACTACCAATCACCTTGCCTGGCTGTAACGATCAAAGATCATGATCATATATGCACAGTAACTGAAAATGTAATAATTACTAATAAAATTCACTTTCACTAAGCGACACACAGTGACACAGTATAGCACAAGGCAAATCACTGATGAACAACACATACTTGTGTCCTTTGGCACATGTCATTCTGATGTCTGATGTCATTTTTACCCATGTATTGTGAGGGTCGACAAAACTCTGGCACCAATTTTCTGCCAAATAGCTGCTGGTAGTTCCGGTTGACCGAGTGCAGCAGATTGCTTGAATAGCAGCACAAGCCAGGTGGCTCAGTAGCCAGGGCAGCAACACGCCTATCCTGGTTCCACCTGTGCAACCCCTCCAGAAGGTAAAGCTGGAAATTGAGGCTGTTGGCACTGGTCCCTGGAAAGTACAGTTAAATGTAACATGAAATATCAAACTGACTCATTGCCTGCATACACAACACATGAACCAACATGCCTGACAGACACAAACCTGGGAGCACCGGGAGCCGCACACCTCCCTTGGTCAGCTCCCCAGTTTTACAACACAAAAGAATGTGAAATAATATTTTGTATTAGTAAAATACACTGCTGAGGTTGTGTATGACGCAACATGTTAAATCACTTACTGACACAGCAGCAGCTACCACCGGCACTGCTACTGGAGCCTCTGTCAGAGGTTGTGGTGGAGCCTAAAAATTTGTTTTATGTAGAAGTTATGTAGAATATTGACATATATTGAATATTGACATTTTTGATGATGTACATAGAATGAAGTGTAGAGCTACTATTGATGCTCTAGCTTAAAAGAAAACTCACTGAGGGGGCAGTGCTCACCGGAGCAGAAGAGACCGAAGACTGGCCCTCCATGCCTTGTGTGTGTAAAACAGAATGTAAGTAATTTCTACCAACAACCACCTTTCCCACATTTACTATCTGATCCCAATTAACCTCACTCAGTCTCCTGGCCACAGCAAGATTTGGCAGGAAATAAGGAAATAAGCAAAGGAACGTTTCATGAGGCCATTCAGTAATCGAAACATAAAATATCAGTGGTCAATTTATGAATGAAATAAACTAATACCATAGACAAATTCAGTGGCGGTCGCTGCTTGTGGCCTTCAGCTCCCACTGCAGGGACCTGGGCAGCTGGCACAGCTGAAGCCTCTGGTCCTGTCTCCTGGTGAGCCTGTGAAAAAAAAAAACTGGTCAGTAGATGAGATAACATTTGTACCATACTACTACTACCAGACTGACTAGTAGGGCTAGTCCTACCTTCTGTGAGTGGAATCCACAGGTACAAATCTTCACAGTACCAAACAAGCTTTGGGCCCGGGACTGCAATGGGCATTTCTCAATCTAAACACAACAGTTTCGGCTTTAATTGCATTTCATTGAGGTGCGATGTGTGTGTGTGGTTACAAAGATCTTATTCAAATTTCAAGACTGGATTAATACGACAGACTCAGATTATGCTAGTGCACTGTAGTAATGACTAAAAAATAGACCCATACCCTTTAGAGCTCATGCCACTTTTTCTGCCTGGGTGCCGGCCTGTTGCCCTCAGGCCCTGTGTCGGCAAACCTCTTAACACGTGCAATCCAGACTGCCTCTGGCATCGCCTTGTGTGTCTTCAATGATGTGGCCTTTGGTGGCGGATATAAAAAATGAGTGGTAACATCGCAAACATTTATCAGGCTTACATTATATGTGTATTTGGCCTTCTGCACAATCAATGCAACTGATTCCCATTATTAATGTACAGGCTCATTCAATACATTATACAGCTGTTTTTTTTTTCCATTGTAGATGCATCAGGCTCATCCGAAATAGTATACAGCCTCTTAAGAGACACCCTCTATTATACGTTTGCTGTTACCAGAATGGTAATGATCAGGTCGCAATGTGTTACTAAAGACTCGTTGTAATGTCCTAGTAATGTCACAGCGTCTCACAGCTCCAGGGGAGGTTCGAGTAGCACACACTATTGAGAGAAGACATTTGCTATACTATTGGCCACTGTGTACACCAATGACATAGCTAGCTTTATCACGTGGCTATTTTAGCCAACCAAGTAGGCCTACAATCAATGAAACAAAACAAAGATGATCTCTGGATCATCTCACATGACACATCAACTCCACTTGCATAAAGCTGTCCGAAAAAGTATTATCTGTATCTATCACGCCCATCCATTCAACTATTTCAGTGGAGCTCGTTGTACATGGACTTACCACTAGAACGGTTACTGCAGACTGGTAAATTATATTGTGAAATCCCCGTAAAGTCTGCAGTAGCGTCAGTAGAGGGCGCTCATACACTGTATATTGCAGAACCGTATATACGGCTCTGGTATATTGAATATTAGCAGTTTTAACATAGCAAAATGGGAGAGTACAGACAGCCCATAACGGTAAGTGGAATATAACTCCGCTACAGTTGCAATGTTGCATTTAAGGTTTTTTTTTCATTCACAGCGAGTCGTTCCACCGGTGGTACGGCGATCACCAAGAGGCTACCAGTGTTATGTAATTTTAAGTCTAGACTGGCTTTGTGAGTGCCTACCTCAGGCAACGAGCGTAACTGCTTTTTGACGCCACTGAATGTTGAAGAGCGGGGATGGTGATTGGCTGAGTATCATTATGAAATGTTGGAAATGGCGAAACGCGATTGGTCGACTTGTCCAATATTCTTCAATAGGGGATGGCGTCTATTCGGCCAGTTAAGATGGGGAAGAAAGGGGGAGAAGAAAAAGGAGGGGGGAAGGGAAGGGGTTTGCATACTTTTTAAGTTTACATACTAATTAAGTTAGCCTAGCAGCAGTTTAACACAGACAAAGCCACAGAGAATCACAACATACAACAGCAGTATTCCGATTCCATCCATTTGCACTGTATTTTAAATTGAAGTAGTGGTAGTAAATAAGTGTTACATTACTGTTAAATAGTCACTTTTAAATTAAAATATGAGAACCAAATTTTAGGCCATAACCATCACTCTTTGTGATGTTTTTACTATATTTTGTGTATTATTTGTCATCTTTGATCTTACTAGTAATGAAAATGTGCTTCAACACTGAACAATCATGCTCACATTCATGACAACTGATAACCAAAACATTGATTCAGCCCTTGCAGGCTAAGCTTCATGTACAGTTTCTCAAAGGATGTAATGTCGGATTGTGGCCAAAACTGGTACTGCATTCAATTTCAAAATACTGTAAACTAAAGCATACAGAATTTTTAGGATGCAGATTATGCTTTAAACAGTGATACTAGCTGTACTATTCTGCATGTACTATTTTTTGTCAGTGAAATCTGTACTTTATTTTTCCTTCATCTCTGATGAGATATCAGGACCATGTTATGACTACTTGCTGTGAATTTCTAACAGCACCTTGACATGGTCTGGGCAACACGTGTAGCAAATGTCTTTATGCATATCTTAATCAGTAACTTGTGACAACAAAAATGTGAGATGCCATGCTTCACCGCTATGCATAGAAGCTTTGCAAGCATAGACTCAGCATTAGCCAGTTATCTCTTTACGTACTGAAAAAGCGTTGTCAGATGTGGGATTCGAACCCACGTCTCCAGGGGAGACTGCGACCTGGACGCAGCGCTTTAAACAGCTCAGCCATCCTGAATACCAGAACCTAGACGTGAACTATGTATTTTATTCTGCGCTGCCGCACACATGTCGATAATTTAATGGGTTTCTATGCACCTGTATTAAACAAATCAATAAAATGTTGTTGGGAAATTGCTTCTTTCTATTGAATGCACCAACCGTTTATTTTTATGTGCTCGTCATTACCTTAAAACCCCAGATCGGACTTAGCATAACTAGCTTAGAAGGCTAGCTCAACAACCAGCGTGCCCAGATGAGTATCCTACTATTCTAGTATCTGTCATCATGTCGCTGACCTGTCCATGCTGTCCACGGATCAGTCTGTAGATAGCCTACGTCAAAACAGTGTCTGCGCTGGCTGTTACAAATGGTTCGACTTTCCATTAGACTGCGCTCATACAAGTAGTAGCTGCTACCCGAGGTTGGTGCAACAATGTATTTCATTCTCAATGGAGGTCCATCACAACTCTACAGTTCTCGACAGGTTGTAAGCTAGTTAAGCTAAATCATTTCTTATTCATGGAGCTAGGTGCCGGCAAGCAGTTTTGACAAAAACAGTTTTTATTGTGTAATATTTTTTTCACATTACTACGACCCCCTCAGGGAATATGCGGGCCATAAAACCAAATGTGTGGATTGTTGGGAGACATGAGTCGTGACGCCTTGCTGTAATGTTAACGAAAGTGTGGACTGCATAGCGTTATTTTTAGCACATCCTTGAGTGTTAGCATGGTTGACATGGCACTTAACTTTTCATGCTGTCGCATGTTACCCCCAAACCCCCGAAGTCTGTCCTGTGCTGTCCAGTCACTGTTTCATGAGACCTGAATAATGACGTAAAGCCATAACAGAGTAGCAAATGGCAGTCCATTTGATGTTTATCTTCAAATTAAAGCATCTGCTCTATTATTAAGAAACACCCTTAGGCCTACCTAAAATATCTCAATACATTTTTCCGGAATTGATAGGCTACTTAATAGAGATTGTGCCTTTTCAGAATGAATGCGACCCGAACATTTATGAAACGTAAAAAATAAGGACAAAGTATACAAGTTTAAATACTAATATACAATAAGACAAAAACAGTTCCACTTATTTATGTGCAAAGCAGCACTGTATATGTACTTCTACTTTTCTTTAACAATTTAATAGCTTCGTAAATGTTTTCAAGAAAAATATATTTTGATGTTTGAAGAGAAGCAGCGCGGTAAAATAACGAAATACATCTTTCAAAAAGTAAGCCAGTTAACAATATATATATATATATATATATATATATATATATATATATATATATATATATATATATATATATATATACACACACACACACACATTAACAATAATGGCTAATGGCACACATTGGGATACATCATCTTCGGTAACACCTACACTACATATGCACATGCACTGCCATACTACTCCTGCTGCCTTTCTTAAAATGGTGTTTTACCTTTGTTACAGGGCAAGGATGCCATACTCCCCGCCTCCAAACTTCTCCTGGGTAGAGCCAAGCAAGTTGGCTGCTTTGGCAATGCCCAGAATGACGGCTCACTACCAGTATCTTCTGGACAACGGCATTAAGCATCTAGTGAGTCTATGCGAGAGAAAACCCCCGTATCATGACACATGCCCAGCCCTGAAACTTCATCATATAAAAATACATGACTTTTGTGCCCCAACCTTTGATCAAATCCACCGCTTCTTGACCATTGTTGAAGAGGCTAATGCCATAGGGGAGGTAAGATGAACATGGCACTAACCAAAGAAAGAGAATTTAAAAATTCTGTAATTTTGTATTCTGTAATGTTTTTAAACCTTTCAAGAAACTATTGCAATACTTTGGCTGACTGTTCTAGGTAACCCCGCCCCAGACCTCTTCTCTTTGCTGTTTCAGGGGGTTGCTGTGCACTGCATGCATGGTCATGGGAGGACAGGCACGATGCTAGCCTGCTACCTGGTGAAGATGAGGAAGATCAGTGGGATTGAGGCCATTAATGAGATCCGCCAAATCCGGCGTGGCTCCATAGAAACTAGCGAACAGGAGAAAACTGTGGTACAGTTTTACCAGCACATTAAATGACATCACTTCCAGTAAACCCATTAAATACCTAACTGATACTGCTTTCTGTTTTTCTAATCTGGGTAAAGAACTTACAAGCATTTGAGCCTGGTTCTTCTACCACAGTAATGTATAATGTAAATAAACCATTCATCCCTGAAAGTGCTAATAAATGTGATGACGGAAAGAACTGTTACATTCCAATCCCTGCGTTAGTTTGATACATTTGGTGCATTTTTTCACATGAACAAATATGATCAGGATGCAATTTAATCATACAAATAATGCATTATAATTATTATACAATAAACTGTACTACACAAAAAAGACTGTACAGTTCAATTAACATATTTGTAACTAATTAAAACTACCCACAATGCATATTTTGCTGGCTGTATAAACTAATGTCTGTTCATCTGGCACAAAATGTTTTAATTATGTTATGATGATTTAAAAGATACATGGCCTGTTGAAGTGTTGAACATGCAGTGATTTACAGTAACTTGAAGTACTGTAGGCACAAGATCGTATACAGTACATACCATATCCACAATGAATATTCACTGAAGAATTTGTAGGAAATTCAAACCAATCCTTGCAGGGTTGCCTTGCCCAAGTCCCGCGCCATCCACAGGTAAAACATCCTAACACACTAAGCAGATGAAACCGTAACAGAAAGGTATAAAAAGTAATGATCGTGTTGGACTTTTCCACCTCTATAATTTCCATGATGGATATGCACAAGTTGTGAGAGCAGATGCTTGCTAAGTAATCGTAAGCCTTGCCACTGCTGCCCAGATGACAGGGCCACAGGCTTCAACTGCCCAGGGGATGCCAGCACAGGCTCACCAGAAGACAGGACCAGAGGCTTCAGCTGTGCCAGCTGCCCAGGTCCCTGCAGTGGGAGCTGAAGGCCACAAGCAGCTACCACCAATTTGTCTATGGTATTAGTTTAGTTTTTGACATTCATAAATTGACCACTGATTTTTTTATGATTCGATCACTGAATGGCCGCATGAAACGGGCCTTTGCTTATTTCCTTTCAGTTCAACACGCCACGATTTGACGGTAAGCATGGTCAATCAGACCACCCTCATGCAAGGCACTGCTTTACCTCCTGTAGTCTCAGTGTCGGAGGAGCCTCTTCAGGAGGCAAGAGTACTCCATACTGAACCTGTCCCAGCACAGCAGGAACATCAGTACCATTTTCCAGAGAACACAGAAGGTCAGGCAAAGCAAAGGCAGACACCACATCCCATCCTGCCTAAAGGTACGACCAAAAGGCAGCTGTTTGTTGTGCACCCAACAGCTACAGCAGCGCCTGCAGCAACAGAAGCCCCAGCAGTCACAGCAGCCCCTGCAGTCACAGCATCTTTTGTCCCACAGGTCATCACACCTTTTTTTCAATATGTCCTGCCTGAGACATCTGGTGCAACCTAGAATAGTCCATACAAAAGGACTATGCAGGCCAATACCTGCAAGAAATGTGGACAGTTCCGCATGGCTGAGACTGGTCATAGTCAGTTCCGTGGGAGGGTTTACTGCCCCAATTTTGAGGCACTGACAAAACAACAGTGGTTGGAGAAGATGTGGAAATCAAAATGAGGACATTGCAAATAGTTGTAACATATTTTTAATATTATATAGGTTGTGTGTTCATTTTAGTTTGCATAATAATCAGTTTTAATAAATATTTAAAAACTTATCTTGCTCACCTTTTACTTTTTCATAACAACACAAAACAAATATTGTGTACTATGGGGTGCTTTTATTATCCCTCCCTGAAGACGTCCAGAATAAGGAAGGTGGAAGAGGAAACATGAAGAATAACACATTAATAGTGTTGCATTGAGAATATCATTCTCAAGAAATATAAAAAGAGGAGGGGGTAGGGAGGAAGGAAAAAAAGAAAAAGAAAAGGAACATGCGAGCGTTGTGACAATGTCAGACAATATCACGCCGTTTTATGCACTTAGACGACGAAACTGCAGTCTAAAAGTTTCGGTACTTTTTAAAGACTTTACCGGGATTTGAACACGCGAGTCTCGGGAACTGGTTGTGCTGTGACATCACGGTAACGCGTTAATTGCCTCGGTTTTTTTGGGGGTCATGAAAAGATTTTGAGCTTTTATGCTGCTATTTTTTTACACCCTCTGTACAAAACGAAATGAAGTACGAGGGGCGGGTTTACCAGGCTATAGTTTTAGCCCTTCGAAAGAGTTTTGTCTTTTCTGCGATGTGGTGAGTATTTACACATTAATGGCAGTACTGTCTGACGTAGCCTACCTTAATGTATAAAAATAGCTTCGCTTTGTGGGTCATGTTATTATTGTGTTATTATTCAGCTAGTGTTACGGTTACCTGACAGTAAAATCAACGTCAATGTTTTCGACGTTAATGTTTCTCAACAGTGCCATATGACAGAACAACTGATATAATTTAATATGTTAATACGAGCAGGCCTACTTGGATCAAGTTGAGGAGGTGGCACAGTGGTGCCAGTCTAACAGCTTGACACTGAATGTCAGTAAAACAAAGGAAATGGTGGTGGATTATAGGAGGCAGCGGGTTAGCAGCTATACTCCACTAATGATCAGCGGGCAACCTGTAGAGAGAGTCCCAAGTTTTAAATACCTTGGTGTCCACATCACTGAAGATCTTACATGGACTGTTAACACACAATAGGTACTGAAGAAGTCCAGACAACGACTCTTCTTCCTTCGTCAGCTAAGGAAATTCAAGGTTTCTTCATCTGTCCTGAAGGCCTTCTACACTTCAGCCATAGAGAGTGTACTAACAGGTAGCATCATTACCTGGTATGGGAACTCCACAGTCAGAGATTGCAGTACTCTGCAGAGAGTAGTACGTTCAGCTGAACGCACCATTAGAACTCCACTCCCTGCTCTGCAAGACATCTATCCCAGAAGAGTACTTTCAAGGGCCCAAAAGATTTTGAAGGACTCCTCTCATCCTGGAAATGGGCTGCTTAAACCACTGAAGTCTGGTAGACGCCTACGCAACCACTTGGCTAGGACTGAAAGACTCAGGAGGAGTTTCTATCCCCAGGCCATCAGAACCCTGAACACACAGTATACTGACTTTGCACACATTCACCACTCAGCACACACAACCTAAATTTACACCCCCCCCCCCCCCCCAGATGTCATCGGAGCGCCGCCATTCTCCATCCTCCACTGCTTCCTCACACATGATTCCCCAAACCCCACCTCGGCAAAGTCCCCCCCCCCCCCCCCCCACACAGCCCTCCCCTGCCTCATGCCCCCCTCCTACACACACAACACGCAGCCCTAAGCTCTCGCCCCCCCCTCCCCAGGAAACAGCTCTAGTGCGCCCCATGCCCCTTCACATTGCCCCCTCCTCTCCTCACACCCCCCCCTCCCCACACAGCATGCAGCATATAGCCTTGGTCCTTGTGCTATGCTCCCCTCCCCACACACACACAGCACACAGCCCTCGTTGTTCAAGCCCCCCCCCCCACACACACACAGTGCAGCATAGCCTTGCTCCTTGTGTTATGCCTTTCCCACACACCCACAGCACACAGACCCTCACACATACAGCCCCCCCCCCACATCACGTAGCATATGCCCCCCCAAAACATGCAAAGGACACACAGCCAACCCCCCCCCCCCCCCCCCCCCCCCCCACACACACACAGTGCAGCATAGCCTTGCTCCTTGTGTTATGCCTTTCCCACACACCCACAGCACACAGACCCTCACACATACAGCCCCCCCCCCACATCACGTAGCATATGCCCCCCCAAAACATGCAAAGGACACACAGCCAACCCCCCCCCCCCCCCCCCCCCCCACACACACACACACACACACACACACAGTGCAGCATAGTTCGAATTACGTGGGAGCCAATGGGAGCTGAGCTCCCATACCCTCAGGCTCCAATGAAAGAAGCACATTTCATTTACTGTGGAGGCTTCTCGAATATGTCATATTACCATGATAAGCTTAAATATATCACCATATAAACATAAATAAAATTCGCTTCATTTACGATCACCATGCAGCCATCTTTGTATTGAATTACGACGTGATATTGATTCACCATCACACCACTATGCGGGCAAATCTGAAATATGGGGCTTGCGAACGTGAAGAATTTCAGTCCGAAGACTTCTCATCTACCTCCTATCTTATATCAATCTTCCTTCATTTTGTAATGCGTTTTTAGAAATGCAAAAATAATACGTAGGTTGCCTAAACTTTCCGCCATGCCACCGAAAAAAAACAGCACTGGCTGGCCTTGTGTCGTTTGGCTTCACAGCGAAAAAAATGTAAAAGGACAGTGCGTTTTGCTTTTTTTTTTTTTTTTTTTTAAAGACAGAGACCCCCATAGGGTCAAATTTATAATTCGAACCCTGCAGTGCAGCATAGCCTTGCTCCTTGTGTTATGCCCTTCCCACACACCCACTGCACATAGACCCCCACACATACAGCCCCCCCCCCACATCACGCAGCATATGCCCCCCCAATACATACAGAGGACACACAGCCAACCCCCCCCCCCCCCCGAACACACACACAACACAGCCCCCCCACCTAACACACATACACAAGTAGCATGCAAGTAGCATGTAAGACACGGTCCTACGTCGCCTCCCTCACACACAGCTCTCACACCAAGAACCCCCCCGCACACACAGCACATAGGACTCAGCCGTCACGGCTCAAGGCCCACCTCCCCACACACACAGCACACAAGATACAGCCACACACACATACACACAGGACAGCCCTCGCAGCTCAAGCCCCCACCCACCACACACGGAGCTTGCGTCACCCTCACTGCTCCCCCCCCCTCATTCACAGCCCCCCCACCCCCGCACACATACAGCACACAGTATATAGTCTTGCTGCCCGCCTCATGCCACCTCCCTCCACCCCCCCCACACACAGCACAGAAGTCACAGCCCTCACGGCTCAAGCCCCCCTCCCACATGCACACAGCACATATCTTTGCTCCCCAGCCCTCTCCACACACGTGTGTCCAACCCCACCTCAGCGCTGTCAGCTGCACACGCAGTGCCACCCCCCACACAGCCCGTCATCTGCCACCACAGCCAGTCCTTCCTCCCAACCATAACTGCACTTTATCCCACCCCCTTCACCTTTTTTCTACCTCTGCCCTTCTTATGGTGGTCACCCCCCCCAAATGCATTCTACGCACTTTACTCCCCACTCCCCATGCACAGTCTAGACCCACAATCATCAGTTTCACTGCATGTCCTACTACCCAGTATGTCTATGTACGTGACAAATAAAACTCCTTCTATCCTTGTTATATGTAGCCTATGTATTGTTGAGTTAAGCTGTTGTTACGATTTCATTAGCTAATTGTGTGGTGCGTAACACTGACGGAACTTTCAGTTGTTCTCGTCAGCCAGCTGATGCTAGCAATGTTTTCTGTTGTTGTTTACAGTATGTTGGCTATCTATTTTTTATCATTTGTCCCAGAAGGCTAACAATGGAAGTGGTAGGTGCCCTTAGACGAAGCATGACGACTACGCTATTTTTAAACCATAGCCAAACCAAACCAAACAGCTAGAAGAAACTCCACACTCCATCGGTAGTACAACAAAGGCCCTGACATTAAAAACGAGGCACTGAGAACTTTGTAAGTGTACACAACATTTATTAATAAAACAGTTTTGACAGGCAGTACCTTGCTGTAGTTTCTCATCGCCGCCATGATGAAAGTCTGTACAAGTCGATTGATGAACATGAACCAGCAGGAAGAATAGGAGGAGAGGTAGTACAATCAACTTGTTTGGACTTTCATCATGGCAGCGACGAGAAACACCTGCAAACTACTGCATGTAAGAACAGTTTTTTAAATAAACGTTGTGTACATTTACAATATTGTCAGTGCTTTGTTTTGAATGCCAGAGCCTTTGTTGTACTACCGATGGACTGTGGAGTTTCTTCGAGCTGTTTTAATGGTTTAAAAATAGCGTAGTCGTCATGCTTCGTCTAAGGGCACCTACCACTTCCATTGTTAGCCTTCTGGGACAAACAATAAAAAATAGTTAAACTCTGAATGCAACAGGCTAAATCAATTTTGCTCCTCAGTACACATATCAACTTGGTATGATGTTTTAACATGCCAATCTTCATTTTACACCGAAGTTCTCCTTTAAGGGGCTTTGTACTACGACCTACCTTAAAAACTTTGAAACACCTGAGTTGAAGGCATACTTTAAGAAGTAATTCCACGAGAAACCGTTCAGTCCTGTCTCTTTTGAAATATGATAGGTCACCCCAAGTTGCATATGCATGATGCACGTGAAAATGTCCTTCCCCGATTGCCTCCATTAGTCAATGAAAGTAAGTAGCCGGGGAAAACGAGTGAATAAGAAAAATGGCAACAAAGTGACATAAGTTTGTTAATTAGAAAAAGCCATGCCACAGTTGTGATTATTGGAGAAGTGTCCTGTCAGCACACATTCACTTAGCGAAGATGAGGTAAATAGGTGTGTTTGTTTAGAACGTTTAAATCTATTATAATCTATAATCTATTTGGTTCGCTATGACCAAATGGGCTTTGAATGATTGTAGCCTGTAACTAGCATAGCCGAAATCCTGTCATTCTCCCTGCTCCATCTCCTTCACCAAACTAGAACAGCCTGAAACTGAAGCACTAAAGCATTTTTTTTCACCAAAACCAGCTCACATGGCATTTATTAATGCTAAAGACCACCACAAAATTAATGAAAACACAAGGCAAGTACACCTTTAAAGCATATCTTAGCTCTTAGAATTCATTAAAACATCAATAAGCAATGTGTGATACTTATCTTGATTAAACTAGCATACATGACTGTGAACAGCTATAGTTAGTTTCTTTGTGCAGCAAGATACACATAAAATCGACCGCCTGAATTCAAAACATTGAATTCAAACTTTGAAAATACATTGAGGTAAATACAAGTAAAGCATGTGTCAAGTGTTCTTAAACTTGTTCTCAAACATAGTTTTATATAGAAAAAATGGCATACATGGGTTAAAAGTGAAGCATAGAATCAAGTTAAGCCAATGTTCTTCAAGGATCTTTTTACGTTTCAGTTTAATTTTACTATCATGTCATCTTTCAAAAAATTGCAATTTTAATCACTGTAAAAACATCCATGCAGTACATTACCTTCTTTTGAAGTTGGTTCTATGCTTTATTGTTTACATCATAGGCTATAGTTGCTGTGACACTGACTCAATCACCTTGATGACTATTTTCCCCATGTTTTGGTTGGCCTCCATGTGCCTGTGCGCTTCAGCAATGTCCTGCATGTTGAAAAAAACATCGATGACTGGCCTCAGGGTTGTTGATGCATTGGGTGCCTCAAAATGAGGCAGAACTTTCTTTGAAAAGGCCTTCACCAGCTCAGCTTTATACTGGAAGAAACAAACAAACACTAGAGGAGTCATCGTTCACCATAACTGTAAATATGTATGATTAATACGTATTCTTAGACTAGTTCTATAAATTAAAAAGTTGTCTTGTGGGGTGGTGTAAGTATAATCATCAGCCAAAATGAAGCTCAGAAAGTGACAGAATTGATGTTTTTCTTTCAGTGGCTGTTCTGGTGTCAGGGTCTCACCTGTAGACTACGTGAGCGAAGCAGGCTGCAAAGCAGATGACCACGCTTGGACAGCAGTTTGCCGAGGAGATCTCCCTCCACATTCTTGCCCCCCATGGTACCATAGAGAACCCAGCGCCCATCCATAGCCAGACACTGCACATTCTTGCTCCAGCATGAACCACCCACACAATCCAGAATAACATCGGCACCTCGTCCTACGGAGTTAAATACAGTATCTGCTTGTATTGTATATAGGGATGTAGAAATATCACTTTTGAGCCCATACCCTTTCATTTGTGCATGTGTAGATTGCGTGTCTCAGTGAATACTGTCAGAGGTATTAAAGCAGAGAAATAAAAATGGAATCTCCCTGCCCGACCACATGATAAGGTGGCATTATTGTGTGAAATTTATATTATATGAGCATATGGACATGGTCTCAGCCTGACTGTGATCCTGATCAGTATTGGTATGTCCCTACATGTATATGTAGCTTTAGATATACCTCGTACACTGGCGTCAACTTTAAAACTTGGTTTTACATCTGAAAAATAGCATGTAAAAACTATGCTTGCATGTCACCTGACCAATATATGTGTGACTGTATCTATGCACTTAATTACCGTTGGTGAACTCCAGGACCATCTCAGCAAAGTCTTTATTCTTGTAGTTAAAAGCAGCAGCGGCTCCAACACTTTTGGTCATCTGAAGTTTCTCTGTGGTCCCAGCGGTTGCTACTGGAGTGGCCTGAGTCAAGCGCAGCAGCTGGATGGCAGCAGTGCCAACTCCACTGGCACCAGCGTGCACCAGAACAGTCTCTCCAGGCTGCACTTTAGCTGTACACAGACACACACTATTTTTCAGGAACACAATATTTCCCTAAAATATCTCCTATTTTCCTGTGTTGCACTGGCAGTTAGTTGATTATGTAATAACATTTCACGTTTACAATGAAGAGTATATACACCATATGCTGTGTCATCATTGGATGTTTGAGTTTTAGTGTATTCGTGTGGGCTGCTGTGTCTACCTATGAGATGAATTAGCTGGAAGGCAGTGAGCCAGGCTTCAGGAATAGCAGCAGCTTGGGTAATGGTCAAGTGGGGAGGAATGAGCATAACCAGCTCTTCAGGCACAGAGACAAACTCTGCATAGCCTCCCCCGGAGAGCAGGGCCATGACCTGTTGCCCCAGAACCCACTGTCCACTGACTCCCACACCCAGGGCAGCAACAGTCCCTGCTGCCTCCAACCCCAGGATATCACTCTCACCAGGCGGGGCAGGGTAAAGTCCTTTTCTCTGAAAAGGAGGGACAAGACTGAGTGTGTGTGTGTGTCCATGTCCATGTGTACCACCTGAACCCACTGCATGGTTGACTTTTCAGACACCCCTCAAGCTATATGGCACGTTAAAAGAAGATTGGTATATACCTGTAGTAGGTCGGCCCTGTTCAGAGCTGTGGCATGGACCTTGATGAGGATCTCTCCTGCTTTGGGCTGAGGCGTGGAAACTCTACCCAAATACAGCTTCTCAGGACCTCCAGGATCATCGACACATACTGCCAGCATGGTCTGAATGGCAGTTAAAATGAAGGTGTTAATGTTTGACTACCGGGTGTTAGAATTCCAGAAAACAATGTTGCATACAAGAGAAGGGCAACATACAGTTTCTCCAACAGCTGGTCCTAATTGCTCAAACATTTTTGGAGATAACTGAGGGGGCACGTCTTGGATTCTGTGAAAGCCAACAGACAATCAGAGCACTGAGCAGATGATGACCGCCGTTACAAAACATGTCTGCACATTTTAGGGAGTCCGTTGATGTTCTTGATTTTTATGTCATGTAAAAGTACATGTCGAAATTGTACAGGACTTCTAGATAAAATGAAGCATTTCAAAGTCAACTACTGTAATGCTCACTTCACGTTTAACTTATGTGCAATGGATAAGTTCAACTGTAACCCATTCTGCAAGGATTGTCACTATTGAGCAATCAGAGTCGAACTTTCACAGATCTGAAATACTTACTTAGTGAAGACCTGCTTAGTTAGTGTCCCCTACCGGAACACTGGAACAACATACTATTTATACTTCAAAATACAACATTTTTACAGACCACATAGAAACGTTTGAGTTTAGCGGTTTGTACTTCAAGTCTACAGTCCACAACTCAACCAAACCGACACCTAGTGGTAAAATCACGTGCAAATGTTTTAAAGGCACAGTGTTAACAAATAGGACTGATGTTGCACCTCTCCGGATACATGCAAATGTAAAGGATCTTTCCTCGTCAAGCCAACAAATACCTTCTGTTTTACCATTGCATATATTCTTCAAATTTTTTTACCACAAAAGTACAAAAGTGTACAAACTTATGTTCCAACCCCATGTTAACTACCTTGTCGGCCATAATTCTCATTGAGTAACTGCGTAAGTAATTCAGGTCATTTTATGACATCTGCTGGTTATCCAAGGTATGACATTAACAGGTTCACAAAATGTAGCCTGGTAAACCCGCCCTAGTTGCAACATTACGGCACAAAATCTTCAGCAAGAAGGTTGCTTCTGCTTCCTCTTTTGTAGCATCTGAACGCCTGCCTCCAACTGAATCTGCTACTAAACTGCACTGTCGCAGAGTATACTACCAGATCATGATCTGGATGGGAAAGGCAGAGGGCATGAATGCCAAAACTGGGGGTGGAACTTAGTGGATAATCAGTTCATCCCAATCATGTCAAGAATGAATGCTGCTCCCGATGGCCTACTGAAAGTTATTCATTGTAACTGCAGCAATCCCTGCCAGACACTCCGCTGTTCTTGTAGACGATATGGATTACCATGCACTACTGTCTGTGGATCCTGTCAAAATCAGAAGTGTGACAATCCACACAACATTTTTGTTCCAGACGAGTCAGATGATGATGAATGGTGAATGATGTGCATTCATAAATCCGATTTTTAAATATAGTGAAAAATGTTTTTTATTCAATTATTTCTAGTAGTTTGCACTTGTTAAGGTGATATTTGCTCCTTGGCTCCTTAGGGATGTCTCCCTACCATTCTGAATCTACCCCATCTAACCTTAACCACATCCAGTAACTTGCTTTTTCAGCCAGCTACTTGAGAAGCAGTAAGGGAGGCCTAACCACATCCTTATGCATTTTATTACTAACAGTTAATGTATATATACACAAAATATACTATATACAACACATTTTCTAATACTTACCAATGATATTAATTGGTACACAGGGTCAAAAACCCATTATTCCAACTAAATTTAAAACTTCTAAGCTGGATAATACTTCAAATGAGACCCTTTTTAAGGCCCTGGCGGCCATCTTGAAAATAACCCATTTCCCAAAGTCAGATTTTATTAGATTTTTAGTAGTCATTAAGCAGGTCAAATAGTGACAGAATCCATAAAAAAACCTTTTGTATCATTTTTTTTGAGGTTCAACCATATATTGACCCGACTATACGTCATCTGGTGATATTTAAATAGTTCTAAACACTGAAAACATGTTTCTAAGCTAAATAGCACTAAGATATAGCCAGAATTCGGTTCTTAATGCCATCTTGGATGACATCTTGGAAATGACCCCTTTCCTCAAGTCAGATTTTACTAGATTTTTATTATGTTACTAAGGACACCTATGGGTATCAAAATCAGTTGAAAAACCTTTTGTATCAATTTTTTTGAGGTTAGGTGTTTTTTTTCCATATATTGACTCGACTACCCCTCGTACTTCAAAATGAAAAGAAGTACGAGGGTCTGGTTTACCAGGCTACACTGTGTCACATAGGACATAATACACTAGAATGATGGAAATAACAGGTTGCAGTCAATTCCATAATCTGAAAACAACATGTCTGGAAAAGTGTTTGTTTAATTTTTACACATGGTGATACCTGTTCAGTGAGTGGGCAAAATGACTATATTTTCTAGTCCTTAGATCAATTAAATGTTTTAGTTAAGGTAAAACAGAGCACCACTTAATTATATAATGTATTGTATAATTAACACATCTTTTTAGTACCCAAAACCAAGCATTTAGCTTCTCACACAAAAGTAGCCTAACTGAACATCCACTATTTGGTGGAACACTATTTGGTCATCACCCCTAAAAATCAATTGCTACATTGCCAAAGGAGAGAGTGGTAGTCACATACATTCACATGCCCTCCCACATACACACATTCAGGGAATAGACCAACCGACAGCAGAAAGCCTTGTTGCTTATAACATCAAGCTGTAATTTCGTAAGTATTTCATATGTAAGGTGACACATTATCTGGCAAAATTTTAAAGAAAATCAGTTGCTTGTGTAGAAGTAAGATGTTTATTTTAAGAATGACCCTCGATTTGTTTTTCAACTCTTCAACCTGTTATTCAAGATAGACAGAAGATAGTATTACAGACCAACCTCCAACCAATACCAATTATACTTCACCATGTGAACACGCTGAGAAAACACATCTCTGGACAATGGTGAACAGCTAAAGGACTTGTTTGGCTTTCATCAACAGCTTTCTGAGGTACAGTAACATCATTATATAAATAATTAACAAATAAACCATTTTTACTAATTTCAAAGATTTCAGACTTTATTTAGAAACAGTACATACACATATTTGTTGACATACATTTATAAGCATGTACTAAAGACAGTTATGACATTTCTGTGTCCATAGTGAATGTTTATCAATGACTAAACCATCAAACTATCGGAAGCCCAAGCCTCTGCAGTATGTCGATGTGCGACAGATGAACATCATCGAGGAGACGTACCTCCAGCACAGATTGAACCATCTTTGCATCAGGCAGCGACTGGTCCTCAAGCTGGTGCAGCAGGACATAAACTCCCTGATGCAGGAGCATCGAAAACTATTAAACCTGCAAGTGTGTGAGCCCATTGCCACTGTTGACAATGCCATGAGGGAGATTTGGGAGAGTCGAGATGGAATGAAGGTCGCACGGTATCGCTGCCACCACCACCACACCCAGTCAGCACCTCCCAGAGGAGCTTCTGTCTCCGGCAAAGCCGTTTCTCCGGGCAACGTCGATTCTCTGATGAGATCACAGAGCTCTCGCTCAGCTCCAACGGTCTACCAGATGAGACTCAAAGAGTCAGGAGATGCTGGCACCCTGTCCCTGTTGCAGCTGAGGGACATTGCTTGCATCAACAGCATCTCGGAGAGAGAACTGGCCAGCCAGAGAGAGTGGAGGAGGCAGGAGAGGGAGAAGCTCAAGCGAATACAGAGGGAAACACTGAGGCAGAAAATGCAGGCCTTCTTGAAGACCCTTGACAATGTATGACTAAGCTGTCCTATATTACATGAGCAAATAGTATATTAGATAGAGAGTAACAGTAAACCAGATCTTAATTTATCTGCCTTGTTTAACCAGGTGAGCTAAAATGTAGTCGGTAAAGGTCGAATGTCATATGAGGTCATATGATCTCTTTAGGTCCAGCTAGCTTTCAAATAAAATACTGCTAGATTGTTTAATAGTGGTGGTGATTAACTTAAGTAGGAAATAATTACATGAAAAGGTAATAAAAACAAAACAGGAAATCGTAGTTCAGCAACTATTTACAAACACTTTAAACTTGTCTTTTGCATATATTGCCTCTACAGAAAAAGCCACTTCAATGTTGAAGCACTCAAGGTGCAGGCAGAGCAGTGCAGGCAAACCATGAGTTAAGGCTACACTAGAAGACATTTAGACTAGATGAGGTCTGCACTATGTAAATGTACAGCATATGACGTCTACACTAGAGGTCTACATTATCTTCCCCTTGTTCTTGAGGACCAGGAGAGCTTGGTGAGGCGGGAGCTCCAAGAACAGAGACTTCGTCTCCTTCCACTGGGGTTCATCAGGCAGTGATTTGTCTGTAAGAAACCGACCCACTCTAGGTTAGCAAATAACAGCCTTGCTTTACCGTGTATACTGAAGAACTTGAAATCGAATGAGGTACTTACACACCTATACTTGCCAATGGCAGTAATTGAATCCATCAAAAATACAAAAAAGGAAGTGCAAAGTGCTACCAAAGTGACTTGCAAAAAGTTTTTGGTGGTGAGACCTTCCATCAGTGCAAACAACCCTTTTGTTATAGGAAATTATAGGCATTAAACTACACTAAATAATTAGCACATAGTTAATTAGTTAACTGGAAACAGACCAAACTTGCAATGGCCAATAATAATACTGTTGTCACCTATAAAATATCCTGCTATAAAAGCTAAAACACCTGGTAAATACTTTGGACAGTTAATGTAACTAGCCAATATTAATAAGCCCGTCAGATGCCCATTTCACAAACCTGAATTTAAAGATGCAATGAAACTAGTTACTTACTTAAATATACATAAATGTAAAACTGCATTAGGACACTGCATGTACATGTGATGATTGAGGCACTGTCAAGTGGAACTAAAATTTACACTAAAAATCTACCCATGCCTTAGCCTGGCTGTCACACCAAGCTCGTAGACGGAGCTTATTCTAGCAAAGATCCCATAGAAAGGAAGTTCTCAAAGGTGGGATCAACGGGTGTCTATCAAATGCTTATGTACTACTGAACAGAGCTACAACCAATCAGACCACTTTTTCCTGTGACGTACAGTATGAGTAAACTTGTTTTTCATTAGTACCCTATTTCAGGGGCAAAGCGTCTACCCATGCTTAACACTCACCGTTGGACTCCAAGGTGACCTGTGTGGGAAGAGCTCTGATTGGGTCCCTGTAGAGCAGTGAGAAAAGGATGGCCGTGTCCTCATCTCCTGTGATCTTGCACATCAGCACCAGCACCGAGCAGAGAGAATTGGTCTCCATCACTCTCACGGTCTTCAGCCGTTCCTATGGGATTATGGGAGGAATTTAACAATCCAGCATTACGTACTTACCATAGACTGTACGTACACTGGCAGCACAGTTCAGTCACTACATTATTATTGTAATTTTGTGAGGATCCTTTTGTATGCAACGAATGTTCTTTTGTGTCTGATATAAAGACTGAATTGAAATGAACTGACACGCAGTCACCAGAATGTCAGAACTGTCATCAGTACAGGTGTGTGATGCGCTGAAAACAATTCAATTGAAACTAGAACTTTTTCCTCTATCTACATGTAATCAAGGGTAATGCAAAAGCTTTCCAGAACCCCTTTTTCTTATTTTATATAACCAAATGTTAAAGCTATACTAGTGCTGTGCTCAATATATCAATACTTATATACTTCTGCATCAATACATACTGCTACAATACTAAAAACAGAATTGAACCTGAATTTTTAAATAAAAGGTCAGCATTTGAGATCTTTATGGGCCTTAACTAAAGTGTTGCTAAGCTATGAAAATCCTTTAGGCTTGACCTTTGCTGTCATACAGAATTAGAACAGGTATTGGAGAGAATGCTAGTTTGAACATGGGCATCATTCAGACTCAACATGTACCACTATAAAGTATCATATCACGCCCTCTCTATCATGATATGTATCATAACATGAGGTTGCAGGAAATACCCAGCCCTAGCCCATACCTTGATGAGTTTAACCTGATGCAGGCGGCTGGCCAGGGCGCTCACGTGCTGTCTCAGAGTGTTGAGAAATGCGGGCAGGTCTGTCTGCAGGTTCTCCTGGGCTAGGCTCGTCAGTGGGATGCAGGGGGGGATGTCGTGACGGTGGATTCGCACGCCTCGGGTCAAGTCCAGCTCCAGGTGGTAGGTGTCCAGGCAGGTGTCTTCGTACGCCGTGCTCAGAGAAAGACAAACCCTCCTGCCACCATCCACCTCCACTAGATCATAGCCACCTGAGAAGTCAGGCAAGTAACACGTTACAAAAGACTCAACATTGCCTGTGCTTATCAATGGTCTATTCTCAGACACAGCAAGTTAGAAGACTTGGAAGTGTACAGGCCAAATAGCAATCATCTACAAAGCCCATAACTTTAGATAGAGATACAGTATAAACAAATTGTCCCCAATGCATTATTTAGGATAAATAAGAGCAGACTGATAATTTAAAGTATAATCTGTGGAATCTGGTGACAATGGTGGGTTTCTGCCCTGCAATTAAACACTGTGAACCTTAATAGGGAATATTCTGGGGTAAATAGGTGGCATGTTATGTATGCATTTGTAAATGTGCTTGACCATTGTGGTGACAAAGAAAGTGAGATGGGACTGCAACGCTCTGCATGTTACCGATGAGGTGATGGGCTTTTAGCATGTCCTTCAGCTCAGTGTGGCGAGCCATCAATAGTGGTAAGATGAGTTGGGAACACTTGGCTCTATTTTCCCCTCCATTACTGTCTGGAGAAAATCCTTCATCCAATGCAGCCTTTGTTTCCTACAAACATTCAAACGTACTGTGTATAAAATGCAGGAGTTTTTTTCTATAACACTGTATTAACAAGCAACACTATAGACTGAAATATATTTGAAAAGTTTTCTTTCTTTCTTTCTTTCTGTCTTTTTAATTACATTTTGGTGCCCCTTACATCCCCAAAGGGAAGTACTGCTTTTACCCAATACACACACTTCCTCATCCTGTTGACATTACGTTTTGTCATGTTGCTACATTAAATGTATATTGTGTAAAATATACTTTCATGTTAGTCCAACTAATTATCTTGTTTGCGAGTTTTGTAATTCATATAAAATACGTTTGTTGTACTTGTAAGTTATTTAGTCAAATTTATGCTTACAGACTTCTGCCAAACCAGGCACCTACACATGCCAACAAACAAGCACATACAGAGAGATAACTTTTGGACCATTGGTTCAAATGCGTTTTGATGACAGTGTCCGTTCACTTCACGATATCACCTTAATCATCTGTATTTGAGCTTTGAGTTTGTTTCTTTGCATCCGAAGAGACAGCGTTCTGCATTTTAACCGATGTAGCCTCTCCTTCTTCTTCAACTCCTCTGGGTCGTCACTTTGGAAACCAAGGCCTCGCATCTCGAAACTGTGCAAGCAGCTTAATGCGCCTATTGAGTAAAGACAACATTGGACAACAAAACATTAGGAACGAGAAACGGCTGATTGTTGACTCACATAACGTTACCAGCCAAATCACCGACTCGATTACTTACTTTGATTTCTGGCCTTCTCCATGGTTTCGAATACGATTACTTTACAGCCAATGTAAGTTGTCCCTAATCAGCCTCTAGCCCACCGTTGACTTCATTAGCTGGCTAACAATAACAAGTAGCAGCTAGCAAGACACAGCCTCTTGTAGCCTTTTACAACCGCAGCGGATACTTTTAACTAACGCTAAACTGACAATTAATATGTTTATACATCTATTGGACTAAGGAACAGATTGAGTAAAACAGACAGCGAGTTTCCAGGCGTCAACGCAGAAATCTGCAGTTATGTCAAATTCCGCGCGTAGCCCTTCAAACCGGAAGGAAGAAATGTCACATATGAATAGTCCCCTTCGAGGACTTCAGTGCCTCCCACATCCTCACGCAAGGGGAAAGTAGAGGGCACCTCAAAACAGCGTAAATATGACAACTAGCACGTGGTATTCAGAGCATAAGTTTGGTGGTACTAGTGATAGTTTGTGCTCGGTGTTATCTTGATTTTCTTTTCAGTCACGACTGTACTATGACAGTTGTCTGAATTTTACTTCCTCCCATTCGCACCATTACACCATTCAGCGCGCTGGCTAATTTCACGTGAATCGCCAAACCTCGGTAGACCAGTGTTGATTCCGTATACCGTATCCGTATAAATTAAGGCACGCCTTGTGATGGAGCGGCGATTTGAGATTTACTACCACATGGCTATGACGGGATCGAAGCATCGTAGCTGTGTTTTTGGACAAAATATTCACCTGTTCAACGACCTGCAGACGACCCTGAACGTATAAAACGAGAGGTAGGCTCTTATTCCAACAGATCATGTACGTTTTTGTGACTTCGTGACTTAAACGTAACGTTTTTCACGTCGGCCAGGGTTAACTTCTGGAAGGTACCGCACACGCTTCATAATTACTGTACCAGCTAATTATGTTCCGGAGCAACAAAATGTTATACTGAAATACTCCGTGAAGCACAACTTAACATTAAGAATGGCATGTGTGCCACCTTCATATAGTGCCATTTGCTTTAAACACTGAGTTTTTGTTCTGTCTAGACTCGGTATGCAGGGTAAAGGTGAAGTTACAGTGCGCTCAAAACTACCAATTGGACAGCAGCGCAACTTATCCCTGTACCATGCTTGGTGATCTTGACTTCCGTGCACGCGTCTCGCAGAATGACACATCATTAGAGACATTAAGCTGTTCTGCGCTCACAAACCCAAGCCAGGTCTTGACATGAATTTCCTCGTGACTACTCATTTCATTCTTTGTTTCAGATAATGAGGACTGTATGACCGCCTGTTGGAAAGCCCCTCAGGGAAGTTTGTAGACATCGTTCTACCCTCTATCAGAACTGACATTCGCCCATACCCTGGCATGATGGAGGCACCTGGGGTGAAGCAATTCTCCACCGTAGACTTCGTCGTGTTCGGGATGCTGCTGGTGATCTCTCTTGCCATTGGCTTGTACCACGCGTTCTCCGGCGGGCGCCAGCGCACAACCCAGGAGTTCCTGATGGCGGACAGGAGCATGAGCAGTTTGCCTCTTGCCCTGTCGCTCATGGCAACCTTCCAGTCAGCAGTGGCCATCGTAGGAACACCTGCCGAGATCTTCATCAACGGCACCCAGTACTGGTTCATTGGCTGTGCCTACATGCTGGGCCTGCTCATTCCAGCTCACATCTTCATCCCTGTGTTCTACCGCCTCCACCTGAACAGCGCCTATCAGGTACCTATCTGAGCAGCAGCCCCAAGCAAACAACCAGTGACCTCCACTGATCAATTTTAGAGTATTATGGCAGAATGTTTATATTTGAACTGACACTATTTTTTCTTTTATCTGAAGTATCTCGAACTACGCTTCAGTAAAATAGTGCGGCTCTGTGGCACAGTCACCTTCATCTTTCAGATGGTGAGTTCTAAGTCACTACCACACAAGGCACTTGGAAAACGAGTTATTAAGCAACAGTGAAAGTATTTGTCATGCTCAGGTGTTGTTTGGTTTATGTGTCTCTGAAATCTGAACTGCCTCTGTGTTAATTCCTTACTTCATTACTATTCCATTGCCCGCCATCTGTCCTTTTTTCTCTCCGCAGGTAATATACATGGGTGTAGGTATCTACACACCTGCTCTTGCTCTCAATGCTGGTAAGTTTTACGTGGGTCATTTCTCATTACCTGCTCTTCGATCTTAATCGAGCAACAGTCGAGTTTCCATTCAACTTATTCACGTCAGTAATGGGTATTTATAGTAATTCAGATTAACTAGATGCCCATCAAGGGGCTGTTTTAGCCCCTGAGGACTAATTCGGATGTCAGGTGTTTCCAAGTGAACATTTGTTACTCGATGAACTAAAATGAGTTAACAAGTTGGATGGAATCTTAGTTACTGACAACCCTGTTAAACTTACTATTGTGCATTACGTTCCAGTCACAGGGTTTCACTTATGGGGAGCCGTGCTGGCCACTGGTCTAGTTTGCATAATCTACACAACACTGGTAGGTATCTCATCAATAGCGCCATGTGAAGCTACTGCATCAATGACTTTATGACCTTCTAAACAAAAATGTCTGTTGTCCTCTAAACGTCCTTGCAGGGAGGACTGAAGGCAGTGATCTGGGCCGACGTGTTTCAGACACTGGTGATGTTCGCGGGGCAGTTTGCTGTCATTGGTGTAGGGACGTATCAGGCAGGGGGTCCGGCTGAGGTCTGGAGGAAGGCCAGAGAGGGCAACCGCATCTCAGGATTTGAGTGAGTGTGTGGCCCCAAAAGGGACCATATTTGCACATGCCGAAGGCAAAACAGAGTCGTCGTTGTCCCATCACTTTATAAATATATGGTTTCTAAGCTCACAGCTAGTCCTATGGGAAAAAAGTTACAGTAACAAAAATGTGCAATATGTAGCACGTGAACATGGAGTGCTTGGGAAGACGGGGTAAGAAGGAAGTGTGTCCTCCACTGGTTGAGTAACATCATGCATCCTGAAGGTCCAGTCAGACTTGTTGATTTAGCTTTGCACAATCAGCTTGCCTTCAGCTCTTCTCAGCAGCTCTGCATTCTTAACCACCATGTGCTGTGACCCCAATGAAACTGATACTGATACTCCCTCTCCCATCTCCTTTTTTCCCATCAGCTGGAACCCAGACCCCACCCAAAGACACACATTCTGGACCCTGGGAGTTGGCGGGGTTTTCCTCATGCTGGCTTTGTACGGTGTGAACCAGGCACAGGTGCAGCGCTACCTCAGCTCCCGCACTGAGAAAGACGCCATCTTGTAAGACACTCAGGGCAGACACACACTGACCCCACTGAGGATTTAGATTTTGAGTTAATTTGAGCGTAGTATGATTTCCATTCAAGGAAAGGGTCAAACTTAATTGCACATTGAACTGAATTATATCCACTACTTATAAATACGAAGTGGCTACTGGTTTGGCAGTTTCCGTGCCCCTAGAACTGGTATTATTGGTACGGAGATTCAAATTAACGGAATCTGGAGTTAAGGTTAGGGTTAGGTTTGGGGTTAGGCTTAGGATGGGGTTAGTAGGGAATTTATCTAATAAATCTGTGGGAACCCTCCCTGAATGTGGTACAGATTTCAAGTTCCAGTCCTATAAATTTACATGTATTGATCTGGAAGAATATGGACCAATAAGGTTCCGGAGAATAGGTTCCGGACCAATCCACTGGTGCGAAATTCCGGACCCTTAGCCACTGCCTTTCAGTTAATCTGAGCATAGTATGATTTCCATTTAAGGAATTGGTCAAACTTAATTATACCTTAAACTGAATTATATCCACTATTTATAAATAATGGGTAAGAACACCTTTCTATTTCAACACTTTAATTATAGCTTAAAAAGATTGCTGTGTTTTTCCTTTTTTTGTATGCCATATGTTTAGGGTGTTCCTAGAGGGATTAGATGTCTTTTATAGAAACTACTTTTCCTACTTGCCTATAAATGCATCATTACAATTCCTGCCATTTTTATTATTTTTTATCCCCATACAAGGTGAAAATATTTTTTTATCATTAAGACAACACAAAAGAGTTAGCATTTAATTTTCATTGTTAGCAGTGTAAACGTTTGTTTTTAATCCTCCATCAGAAGAATTGCTTTCATGACCCATTAGAACAGAGCAGGTGAGCTAACCAAAACGCAACCACAATGCATCACACAAACCGAATAGATATGTGCAATATGACAGACTGTTTTTATTGTGTAGTACACCTCAAAACTAAACATTGTGAACTGTGAAAATAAGCACGTGGTTATTTCTAACCGTATGGTACCACAAAGACATGACCTTTCCCACACCTTCTTGTAAATGTACACTTTTCCCACACTATTGCTTATGTGTTCTCAGGTCCTGCTACATGGTCTTTCCATGTTTACAACTGTCTTTGGCACTAGGTTGTGTGATTGGCCTGGTTATGTTTGCCTGTTACGAGGAGGACAACCCCTTACAGAGAAAGTACATCTCTTCCAGAGATCAGGTATGTTGCTTACAGGCTGTATCACACAGAATTGGCTGGAATGGACACTGTATGTCTTGGTGTGGTAAGGTGTGACTTACTAGAATGCTCTGTGTCTCATTTTTGAGATGAACTGCAGTAACCAGCCTAGCTGAGCAGCGATCCACCAGACTGCTTCTGATAACAAACAGTCTTGTTAGTCAAATTTGGAAAATAAAAAAGGGAAGTGTTGCTGAGTGCAGGCATGCTTATTTCTAAGACAACTGGAATGTTGGTTTCTATTTTGCAGTTGGTGCTGTACTTTGTGATGGATATGTTGCAGGGCTTTCCTGGCTTGCCAGGCCTATTTGTGGCCTGTTTGTTCAGTGCATCCCTGAGGTAAATCCTTCTCTGTCTGTCCCTTGTCCTTTGCACAACACAACCCTTTTGGTCAAACCAAGAACAAGTTGGAACAAATTATCCCTTGAGTCCCTGAAACCCAAATTAACTGCCCACAACTGGCCATTTAATGATGAAGAGCATTTATGTTCTGTTCCTTTGTGAATGTTTTATTATGCCATTAAAATGATTTAGAGTTGTACAGATACTAGTAAACAAGAAATGCGAAGATACATTGCAGAGAAAGAGGTTTCCATAACCTAGACCAAATATACTGGGTAATCCAAACAGAAATAAAACAACTATGTAGAACTTTACTGATATCGATTCAAACCACGGATGGTTCTGTTGATTCAGTGATTCCATTTAGATGCACTGGCCATGTCAGGAATGTTGAATGATGAGCAGCTATTCCTTCTTTGTAAATTTTTGGTACATGTCTTCAAACCATTGTAGACCTTAACTGGACAGTCAAGTTTATCCAGAGTGTACTTTGTTCTCTTTCGACAGCACAGTATCCTCAGCCTTCAACTCCCTTGCAACTGTGACCATGGAGGATCTCATCAAACCCCATTTCCCAATGGAGGACTCCAAGGCAACTCTGCTGTCCAAGCTGTTTGGTGAGTCTTGGACTCGGACGTCCTTTTCAGCTGGCGGGATAAAAAATACTACCAAAACACAACATGACTATTACATTAAGTTCTTTACTACTAATATATTACAACTTGGGCATCCTGTTTTGGCAAAGAAAAACCTAAATTAGGGGCTGTTTTTTAAAAGGTTTAATCGATTGTTTAGCAGCATAGGAAGTAATGTCTGCATTCCATGTCTTCATTCTGTTGTACCTCTAGCATTCTTATATGGAATGTTGTGCCTTGCCATGGCCTATGTTGTCCACATACTGAGCAGCTCTGTTTTGCAGGTAAGGATTACAGGGCAATATTAATGTAGATTTCTCTGAGAATGTGCTTGTCTCCTTATCAGTATTGGTAAATGAATGCATGAGGTACATCTCTTCTGTTCTTGTTGTCTTGATCATTTGAATTGCACTAATGACTTACTCCTCTCAAAGGCTGCAATTAGTATCTTTGGGATGGTGGGAGGTCCGCTACTGGGCCTTTTCTGTCTGGGGTTCTTCTTCTCATCAGCAAACAGCACCGTAAGTAACCCAAGTAGAGGGGCACGTAGAGGGGCATGTTTATTTAATTTTTTATACTTGTCCTTCATTATGTAATCATCAGCGTTTGTTAGTTAGCAGCATAACTCAAAAAGCTATGGATGGATTTTGATTAAAATTTCAGGGTAGGTCAAAAATGGGCTAACCTAAAAGTGATTTGATTGCGGTGGTGATCTGAGCTGCCCTGGTGGAGGTCTGCGCTCTCTGAGTGTTTTTCTAGTTTTAGCCTTATTCAAACATTGAGTCTCATTTGAAGTTAATCTGCTGCTGTTAGACATTTAAACCAATGCGAGAGGCCACCATAAAATGTGTATTGCTTTCTGTGAAAGCTGTCTGAGGCTGATTTTTGTACCGTCTTTGAACCCCTGTCTTCCAGGGGGCTGTGACAGGGCTCATAGTCGGTCTGGCTTTTGCCTTCTGGATCGGCATTGGAAGTTTTTTGGCCAGAAATTCAACCACTGTGCTCCAGACCAACAGCACGGAGATGCTGGATGTGGGCAATGTAACCATGGGGCCAGTGACCGCAGTCATGGAGACAATCGCACAGGAAGCAAGGTGATAATGACCCTTCCTTTAGTTTATATTATGGACTACATATCAACATTCAGCTGTAATCTTTGCTTGCCATCATGTGTTTTATGTTGTAACAATAAATGTTGCTGGTAATGACTACATTTGTAATGCAAATTCTACCCCAATTTTTTTTCAGCCAACCAAGCATCCTACAAGCACTTTACTCAATCTCGTATATGTGGTACACAGCTATGAACTCCACTGTGGTGGTTGTCACGGGGCTCCTGGTCAGCTTGCTCACCGGTGAGGACCTGCATCATTGCATTACATTACATTACACTTAGCTGACGGTCTTATCCAGAGTGATGTAAGAAAAAGGTTTGTGTGTCTCTTGGTTGATGCAGCAATCATATTTTATTCCAGTAATGAGCAGTGACGAAGCATGGGAAACATACTCCGGATTCAGCGGTGTAACTCTGAACCACAAGCATCTCAAACTCTAGCCATTTATGCTGTTAAGACTCCTCCTATATCCTTGATGTAAATGAGCTAGGTTGATCATTCAAACAGGTCTGGAGACCTTTTGTCACTCTGCATGGTAATTGCATTAACTTAAAACATTGTCTGTGTTGGTTCTCACTTGATCACTTCCACAACCCATACTATAATTGATTGGTGTTTTCACACCTTAGGTATCTGAGTGAATGTAGACCGTTCTTGTTACCATAATGGGATTACCATTCAGGAAGCCACATTTGTCGTGGTATCACAGCCAGGAAACTATAATTTTTTTACAGTGACTTACAGTTATTTGGAGGGTTACAGTTCCTGGAGCAGCGTGGGGTTAGATGCCTTGCTCAAGGCCATTTCAGCCATGGGTACGGTGGGATTCGAACCTGCGACTCTCCAATCCCAAGAACAACTGTCTAACCCTTAGACACAGCCGTATCAGTTAAACCTCCCTTCCTCTGTCTCCCTCTCTTTCTCCCTCAATCTCCCTGTTATGAGTTTTATTTGAAGGGGGGTTGGGGGGGTCCTGATCACCACCTCCAAATATAGGTCCAGTCAAAATACCCCCCCCCCTTCATGTTCATATCACACAGCACTTCCTTCCACTACCTTCCCCCAAATTATTACCCAAAGTTACGCTCCGTCCCTCGCTCCATTTTCCTCACACCCTGTATCACAAAAAGTATCTTGGGCCTGTTAGAAATGGAGGTGTTTGTCAGGAACGTGGGACCAAATGTTGTTAAAACTGCTTTTCATTTGGTCGCTTTCATTATCAGTTGACCCTGTGAGGTGGTTGATTGTGAGCCAAACCTTGGTCAAAGGCCACAAACACAGACTGCTTACATGTCCTTGTGTCTTCTCTGCTTGTGCATATTCAACATTGTCATTAGTCAAGGATGAACTAAATATTTGTCCTAAAATATCTTTTCCCTTTCTGCCTCGTGTTTGCTTTTTAAAGGTCCTATGTCCGAAAAGGATGTGACCCCAGGCACACTGTATCCCATATTGGGCAACTTGCGCAGGCTTCTCAAGCTGAAAGGTTGCTATGTGCCTCCTGCACAGCACACTGTAAGTCAGAAGAAAGTCTGAATATGAAGTACTAAAACCCACTACTGTGCTCACCTTGGCCAAAACGGCGGTGGTTATGTTTTCTGTTTTGTCGCTATTTGAACACTTGTTGCATTAGTTCCCGTTAGTGTATTGTAAGCCAGCTGCTGGATTTATTGGCTTGTTTGTACTACACGGTGTATAAGCCACTGTGGGGGGGAGGAGCCTTCAAATGACAATCTTCAGTGGTCACTGATATCTCTGCCTGCTTCTCTCTACAGACGTCAGCACAGCAGAGCCCCATATTGGAACACAAAGAGATGAATGGTGAGGTTACCATGGCGACCACAGAGGAGGAGGGGGAGGGAGAGGGGGAGCAGCACCACTCATTTCTCCCTCCGGCTGACAAGGTATTGGTAGAGCGTGAGTCATCTGTGTGACGCTGTGCCTCTGCCTGTATGCATTAGAGGGATGGCACACATCTCCTTCACCTCCATCCCCCAAAAAACAAGCAGTTTAATGGATGTCCTGCATGCTGGAGGGAAATTCTCATGTGAATCCTTTTTTTAAAGTATTGACTGTTTCATACTGTATACTGTACTAAGACAGTATTACAAAAGGCCCATAGTCTGTTGACAGTACTGTGTACCTAAACATGACCAAATCTTTCAACTAGCCTTCCATTTGTTGAAAAAAAAAGGCGTGTCGATAGCAATGAAAAGATGGCGTGACAAGGTCACCTCATTTTAGCACAGTGAAGTAGAGCACAATTCATGAAAATTAAGCGATGAAATCATTCAATCATTTTGTTTTACACTAAAGGGTGGTGCATAACAAGGTCACATTTTTTTGATTCTAAGAACTTGTTATGCTTCCACACCCACCATGTGTCCTCGTGGCCTATTTCCCTTTACCTCTCTCTCTCAAAAGGTTTTGCACTACAGTGTCTCAGACTGTGCTGAAGGCTAATTTACACAGCTTGTTTACTGTTGCACTAAGCAACTAGGCTGCTGCTTTTAGTATGATTCTGTCGAGAATGTTTGAAGTGTTCTGTGACTGGGGGGGGGGAAAGGTGTTGATGACCTATAATGACACTGATGGTTGGGCTGGTGGGTGGAAACTGTCAAGTGAATGTCCTTACCTCGTGACCATGTCATTGATGTGCCAACTGAATTTCACCCACTGTACACAACAGGAAACATTGTGAGTCTCGAGACACACTAATGTTGTAGAGGATGTACATCCAAAGACCAAATGTTATCAGTTGATGCTGTAGATAAGTGTTATTAGATAATACGTAGTGCCATGGTGTTGTCCTCAAAGCCATTTGATGTATGTTTTGATGGAGAAAAGTTTAAGTTAATCTGTGTTTTTTATTTTTTTCTTGACAAAACTTTGAAGTGTCTTTGTTGGAGTGTCTTCCTGTGAAAAAAGAAAACAGTAGGTACTTGTAAAACAATGTATGTACAATGTCAAATAAATGTATGAAAATGGATTAGCCTTATGTATTCTGATTGGTACTAAAATGATTTACATTGATGTTGAGCTTTGTATTGTAACCCATTAAGTTCCACTGTTGTGATGTCACTTTGCCTTTAGCCCTCCAAAGATAGCTTAAAATGTTTTCATTTTCAAAGACCACATTTACACGTAGCCAATAGGCCCTATCATTAGCTCCAGTTGTCCTCTTTTAGAAAACAACAGGACTTAAAGGAGAAATTCGGTGTAAAATGAAGATTGGCATGTTAAAACATCATACTGAGTTGGTATGTTTGCTGAGGAGCAAAATTGAGTTAGCCTGTTGCATTCAGAACTTAACTATGTTTTACCATTTGTCCCAGAAGGCTAACAATGGAAGTGGTAGGTGCCCTTAGACAAAGCATGAAGATTACGCTATTATTAAACCATTAAAACAGCTCGAAGAAACTCAACACTCCATCGGTAGTACAACAAAGGCCCTGGCATTCAAAACAAGGCACTGAGAACTTTGTAAATGTACACAACGTTTATTTTAAAAAAAAATGTTCTTACATGCAGTAGTTTGCAGTTCTGTCTCGTCGCCGCCATGATGAAAGTCCAAACAAGTCGATTGTACTACCTCTCCTATTCTTCCTGCTGGTTCGTGTTTGTCAATCGACTCGTGCGGACTTTTATCATGGTCGGCAACGAGAAACTACAGCAAAGTACTGCCTGTCAAAACTGTTTTATTAATAAATGTTGTGTACACTTACAAAGTTCTCAGTGCCTCATTTTGAATGTTGTGGCCTTTGTTGTGCTACTGATGGAGTGTGGAGTTTCTTCGAGCTGTTCTAATGGTTTAATAATAGCGTAATCTTCATGCTTCGTCTAAGGGCACCTACCACTTTCATTGTTAGTCTTCTGGGACAAACGGTAAAAAATAGTTACGTTCTGAATGCAACAGGCTAACGCAATTTTGCTCCTCAGCAAATATACCAATTCGGTATGATGTTTTAACATGCCAATTTTCACTTTACACTGAATTTCTCCTTTAACTTACATAAATAGTATGAGATAAGAGCAAAATCCTAACATTGGCCACAAATGAGCTGCTGGATTTTTTATAAAGCAAAGTGGACGTCTGAGACTGAGAGGAAATAATTAAGGTCTTAAGTGTTTTTTTCTTAGATTCTTCCTGCCACCATCTTTGGTAATAAACCTCTGTCCAAGAAGAGATTTATTTCATTAGTTCAGTCAGTCCCATCAGGAACACCATGCCTTTACATGAATCTTTTGCTGCTGTTAGATGTGGTGCATATGTGACTGATGTGAACTGTATGCTATTGTAATTAAGAACACTGTATGTATGTATGTAATTGAGAACAGATGAAATACCATAAAAATCTACTAATAATAAAAAGAAATCATGAAAAAAAAAACAGGAAAAAAAGACAAACATCTTATCTTGCATACAAAATATATGCTTTATAAAATGAAAATTAGGGATGTGTGGACATGGAGACTTGTTATGTGATCCCAGTGTTATAGAGGGGTCATGTTGAGCTCCCTCATTCGTCCAGCTGGCACAGCATGGCCGTGCCCCTGAAGATCCAGTGAGAGGGGGGTTGGGTGGTGGGCAGGGCCATGGCTGTGATGAAGTTGCTGGAGAGGCCGGTGGAGAAGACGTGGCCGGTGCGCTTGGAGGTGCAGTAGAGGGGACACTCGTACAGAAACAGCTCCCGCTCCCACTCACTGCCATCCACCTCTGGCTGCTCTGTGGTCTCCGGATGATGGGGTGGTAGGTCATCGGGTCTCTGACAATGATGGTAGGAGGTAGAGATGACCGGTCTTTACAACATGAATGAAATCACTGCTTTGACTTACCGATCCAGCTGATTCAACTAAAACTAGACTTTTAAGCTTAGATAAGCCAACACATACCTATTGATGTGTATTATATGAGGCAATTCGACATGGTGATTCTGCAATATAGACAATATTGATTGACTGACTTCACTGGTATGACATTAAAAAAACTCATGAAAAACAAGCAATCTATTTGGGTCTGGTATTATGGTCAGTGAAGTGAAGCCTGATCAGTGTCATCAGAATTAGCAGTCTTTTTGCTCCTGCACAGACTGTACCAGCAGTCACAAGTGGCACTTTAACACCTGACCCCCAGGTCAGCTGAGTTGGGATCTGTGGTACCTGGCAGGGCAGGAAGTGGATCTCTGGCATGGGGTAGTTCTGGAGTTTGGGCAGGGCCTCCTGTAGGGTCTGGGACTCAGGGTGCCAGCTGGCGCCACTCAGGTACAGCCCGTACACCAGCACCCCATCCTCCGGTGGCTCCGCACCCTAAGCATTGCCACACTGGGATTAGGTATTGCTATTATAAGCCCCTTTTTGTCATTTGATCCCTCAATGCTCTGTGTAAACTTCAACCCCTGCCAAACTACTAAACAAACTGAACCTTTAACATTCATTAACATCCCCCCCCCCCACACACACACACAGACTCATACAAGCATGAGGGACCTGACTGAAGAGTTGGTTAGTAGCCCATAGTAGCTTATAAGCCCATTTTTGTCATTTGATCCTTCAATGCTCTGTGCAAACTTCAACCCGTTCTCAAACTACTACTTTCCTGGCTTCAGAAAGTAAAAATCCTGCCACATATTTAATCCTGCTGTTTTCTGACCCAGCTGATCCAAATGGGCACACAAATCATCAGACAGGTAGATCGCCTATTTAGTGACATCACCTGTGTTAAGTGTACAGGCAGAAAGAATACACAGCAGGGGTTTTACTCACTGGAGCCAGGACTGACACCTCTGCTAAGCCAACAGTCTACCAGGCCTTTGCCTCTGACGTACTGGTGTCACCTCAGAGGGAATAACTCATAGTTCAAATGTGCTACTGGAGAATAGTTCTGCTCACAGAAGTAGTGATATATTAGCCTGACACACATGAGATGGCCTCTGCATGCAACAGGACAGCGCTATGACCAATTAGAGCAACAAGCTTGGTTACTGTAGCACTGCAGCAGTGCAGCGTCACAGCTAGTGTTGCCACCTGTCCCGGTTTTACCTGACTGTTCCGGTTTTTAATGGTCTGTATTTTCCCGGGTCACTGCTTATAAGCAAAAAGGTTGACTGCTTTGTCAAAATGTCCCCCCAAGCGACTCTCGCTACACGGATAGGCCAATGTGATTGGTCCGATCAGATTTGGGAGAAAAGCTGATGAGCTTCAGTGGGTTGTTGCTAGACTGTTCCCAGGACAGAAATTTCATTTGCTAATGCTAGGGTGCGTCTAGATTTCTAGGCTAGTGATATATTGAGCTGCGATTAAAACAGTGAAACAGTGATTGACATGCTGAGTCTCGCCTCAAACAGCAGTGTGCTCTTCTGAGGGATGGTGCTCCAGTCAGGCGTAGCCTCCTGCAAGGGCTGCACATGGTGGCTGAAGCAGAGCGAGTCCACAGACAGGTTCCTCTTCCGCGCGTACTCCTGCAGCACAGCCGTCAGGAAGCCTGCCCGCCACAGAGAACGGTGCTGGAATGAGCTACAACAGTACAAAACCCTACAACATGGTCTGGTGTGTGTGACTGTGAGTGTGTGTGTGTGTGTGTGTGTGTATGTATGTATTCTCAACCTGTCTCCTTGTGCTTACCCTGCTATCTGTGATATTACCTATATTGATTATTATAGTTTGAATATTTTCCTCCATTATACGTAGCTCTGGAGAAAAGTGTCTCTCCAAAGGGTAATGTAATGTGTGTGTGTGTGTGTGAGCAACTTTCTTTAGACTTTAGACTGTGTGCAGCTGTTTATTTTTCTGATGCGAGTGAGATAATCAGCTGGAATGAGTGGACAGTTTAACCTCCAGACATGTTACCGAGATAACTGATTCAGTATGTGAACACAGACACTGAAGGGAGGGGGCCTGCTGGCACCTTGTGGAAAGAAGAAGCCGGACAGCCAGTAGCTGCGTGGTCTCTCGTGCTCGGAGGCCTTGGGGCTGGACAGCATCTTCATGCACCGCTGCCAGATGGGCCTCCCAGTGCCCGTGGACAGCTCGGTTCTGTGGAAGGACGTCATCACATCACATCACAGCACATCTAACCGACTTCCAGAAGACATTAAAAATGCTCCTACTGTTGGCAGTTTCAAATCTAGACTTAAGACCAAACTGTTTTCAGATGCTTTCTGTTAATGATTTTTACTAATTTTATTTTTATTTTGTGTGTTTTTTATGCTTTTATATATTTTATGCTTTTACACTTACTTTACCTTTTATGCCTTTATATATTGTCCTTTGCTTTTATTTTTGTGAAGCACATTGAATTGCTGTTGTATATGAAATGCGCTATACAAATAAACTTGCCTTGCCTTGCCTAAGCGAAGGTGTCAATCCAGACAGCAAAAAAAAAACCTATGCCATTTTTTACCACCTGATCCTAACGAGCACAGAATTCACCACAAAGGTACAAAAAGGTACACGGCTAATTAGTGAAATTACCTGTTTTAAGTGGAAGGGTTTTTACCTTCTGAAGCCAGGATTGACACCCCTGCATCTAAAGCAGAGACTTCCAGCTCTCAAGTTAGGATTGATTTCATATAAAAGGTTTTGAAGTGGTATCAGTGTGGTTTGGCAAGAGGGCACATTACTGGCACAGCTGAGTGGTACACTGGGAATTTTAACAAAGGAAACGGGGGCACTCCACAAAGCATACTCCCTGTTCTGTCCTGTCCTGTGTTTCTTTGCCAAACTGTTGAAGCACGTTGAGCTACATCTTTTGTATAAAATGTCTTATACAAGTAAAGATTATTATTATTAAAGATTACTATAAGGCAAACTGCCACCTATCTGGGTTAGTTCACTCAGAGCTTGTTGTGACCCACCCTAGCAGGAGAGCCTCAAGGCTTTGTTTTAAAAGGAAAATGAAGCACTAACACTATTGAAACTACTACTATTATAACACTATAAGGAGCTGCACCATGTACTCTCAGCTAGCTTATCTGGGTTACCTAAAACCCTAGTAGTAAAATGGAGTCAGGATGTCTTTTGTCATTAAAATGTGTGTCACTGAAGACAACAAAGCATAAAACACTTCCTTCCCATCTTAACTCATGATTTGACTTTGCAAGCCACACAGACTCTGCAAGGTACTGGGCCAAAACATTCCACAGGGAGCTATGCACCATTGGACAGCTCTACTGCTCTACAGCGCACTCCAGTGGTTCATGATGTCATTGGCTTTCATCTGTGTTTTTGCCAGGTTGTCACTTTGCATAAGCCTGAGTGCTGCAGGGGGCACTGCAACCTTCTAAATGGGTCATGTAGTGCTCTGTGTGCATGTGTTTGTGTATGTGTGTGAATGCATACATGTATGTGTGTGTGTGTAGTTTATGCATGCATGCATGTGTATGTATTTGCATGCATAAATTGTGTGTGTATGTGTGTGTGTGTGTGTGGTTTATGTAAAAGTAAATAAATTGCTTTTAGTTGAATTTGGAGACTCAGTCAGCCTAGTGGTTGAAAATCAGGAACAAGGTTTATTCTTAACAATAAGGACATCACACACACACAGACACAGACAGGACACTACATACAGGACAATGACAAAAGACTGACTAAGGCATATTTCCTGAAACCTTAAATGTTGTGTAGACAGCCAATGGGTGTACCCAAGGTTACACCCCAAAATGAATATGCAATATCTTTGTTAAGTACTACAGTGTACAGTGTCTTCCTAATCAGATCAGAGAAGGTGGCAACCTTGTCTGTATGTTAATTCAGACTTCCTAAACCCCTGATGTGACCAAATGGTTTGGGCAGAAACATACAATGCTGGATAACAGCTATTCACACCTCATAGCTCACACACACACACGTACACAGCTTTGATCCAAATAAAAGGATTCCAAAAAACAACCAAGGGATTTAAAATAATAATAAAAATGTTTTAACATTAAAAATGTTATTTACAAGATTATTATTATTACTGAAATACCATCATATGCATGTGTGCATATGTATGTGTTTGTATGCATGAATTGTGTGTGTGTATGTGTGTGTGTGTGGTTTATGCATGCATGCATGTGTATGTGTTTGTATGCATGAATTGATTATGTATGTTTGTGTGTGTGTGTGTATGAGCGTATACTGGCCCTTTGCCCTTTCTTCTGAAACCCCATCATCCCTAACATCAAAACGTGGGGTGCATTCCCTGTGCTTTATGGGGACTGACTGACCTCTTCATGTACTTCATTTTGACATGGTCACTCCAGGCTTGGAAGAATTTGACCCTTTGCTCCAGATCCAGCACCCAGGAGCCCAGCGCCATGCATGACTCATATGACAACACCTGCAAATGGGATCCTGTTGTGAATATAAGTGTCTGCACGAAAGTACCATACATGTGTATACCTGTGGGAATGTGTGTGTGTGTGTGTGTGTGTGTCAGGGTGACAGAGACTCTGAATGAGAGGGAGTGCCAGGCAGCAGGCATGTTGATGTCCTGAGGGTGTGTGTGTGTATGTGTGTGTGTGTGTGTGTCTGCGTGTGTGTGAGTGAGGCTGTGCTACCTTACAGGTGGGGGGCCCCGTCATGGTGAGCAGGGAGCTGTGGATCTCCTGAGAGAGTGTGTGTGTGTGTGTGTGTGTGTGTGTGTGCATGTGTATGTGTGTGTGTGTGTGCATGTATGCATGTGTGTCCGTGTGTGTGTAAGGCTGTGCTACCTTCCAGGTGGGGGGCACTGTCATGGTGAGCAGGGCGTTGAGGATCTCCTGAGAGTGTGTGTGTGTGTGTGTGTGTGTGTGTGTGTGCGTGTGTGTGTGTAAGGCTGTGCTACCTTCCAGGCAGGGGGCACTGTCATGGTGAGCAGGGCGTTGAGGATCTCCTGAGAGTGTGTGTGTGTGTGTGTGTGTGTGTGTGTGTGTGTGTGTGTGTGTGTGTGTGTGTGTAAGGCTGTGCTACCTTCCAGGCAGGGGGCACCGTCATGGTGAGCAGGGCGTTGAGGATCTCCTCGGTGCTCTGGGTCATGAGCGTCTCACCCCTGACGGCGCTGCAGAAGCTGAGCAGAGAGGAGTGTATGCCACCTAGCAGCCGCTCGAAGCGCCTCACTTCCTCTTTCAGCACCACCAGCAGCGCCAGGGGACGCTGGCCACCTGTGCACACACACGTTACAGTATAGGAACATACACACACACGGGCACGCGCACACAAACACATACAACATTCATGTACACACACACACACACACACACACACAAACAAACATAGTAAATGGTTAAGCTCACAAAAAATATTAAATAAACAAATACACAGGTCTTATAGTGAACAATAAATAAACAAATGTACCATCTTCTTTTGCCTTTGAACCCATTTTAGCAATAACATCTTGCAGGGAAACATTTTTCCCTGGCTCCATCCTTTCTGGAAGTTTCTCCAGAATATAGTCGGCTAACCTCAGGGCCACCTCAGCCTGGGACTCTGCGTCTCTGCAAGTAAGACAAAAATAACATTTTTAAAAAGAAATTAACTAACGAAAGGCTTAAGACACTGATGATTAAGTATTTAAGAACTCATAATTTAGATTAAGAGATTAAAAAAAAAAAAAGAGCTTAAACCCTGTTGGAATGTGAGTTGTTTATAGAGAGTGCATGTTCCCTAGCAGGGGTGCAGCTGGAAATTTTGGGCCCTATGAAAAAATAAAATTTTGGGGCACGGTTGACTGAAAACTGTCTATACAGCTCGGAAAATAATTGGCTTTGGGCAGCCAAAGAGGTGCTGTTGTGACATATTTTGTTCCGTTTTAACACTTAAATTTTATTGTACTGGCTTTTACACAACTGGTGAATCTAAGGTTATTTCAAGGGTCTCATTGCATCATTTTTTCATTTATTTTGCAGCGGTGTCTAGTATTAATGAATGCCCTGTGAGACATTTTTTCCTGCCTATTTTCTTTAATGGACTAATGGAGGCAATCAGGATAGAAGAACATTTTCACGTGCAGCATGCATATGGAACTTGGAGTGACCTGCCGTATTTCAAAAAGAGCAAGTACTAAATGGTTTCTCGTGGAAAGAGACCGTTCAACATTATGTGTCATCATGAACTAAAGTTGAAAATTACCCCGCGGGCTAACACTGGTACATTTACAGTAAAGTTTATGAAAGTACACAGTCTTTATAAATTAATGAATGAATAGAAAGAAATGAGTATACGCAGACAACCGCCTTCTTGGCGTTATGAAGTTTTCCCTATGTATTTCTATGGACAATTCTTTAGGTGTCTGTCTCTGACCTGCTCTGCATTTCTATGGCCAGATCTTTAGCTGTCCATCTCCTTCTATGAAGAGAGTCTCTAACCTGCTCTGCATTTTTATGGACAGTTCTTCAGGTGGCCGTGTCCTCCTATGAGGAGAGTCTCTGACCTGCTCTGCTGGTGCACGCTGCTGAGTTGGGGCTGCAGGCCTACGATGGTCTGCAGCAGCTGCTGGGCCTGATGCTGCTGCACCAAAGCCTCCGCGCTGCCCGCCATGCCAAGCGCCTCGGCCACGTCCTCGTCCGGCATGTTCTGTATAAATGCGCAGCACTGAGACCAGCTGGCGTCTTTGGGAAATGCTGGGTAGCCCTGAGACACACACCAAAAACACATACACAATATATACTCAATATTTATTATACGGCTCTTTAGAATGCTGTTGAACGTCCCAGTGACTTTAAATGGACCACTCCAACGTTCAGAGGTCAGATATTTCTACATAATGACCTCTGAAAAAGTGTAATGACCGCTGTCAATGGCAACAAGTTTCATGCTTCTTTCATATAAAAAAATTGGACTACATCCTTCCACTTGTGTGCTCTAGTCTCAAATTATTTTGCATGCTAGGATATATCCTCAGCCTGTGTGTGTGTGTGTGTGTGTGTGTGTGTTTGTGGTTGAAGACTAAAAAGGCACACACACCTGCCCTTGGAAGAAGATGGGGCCCTCCTGGAGCACGCGTGGGTTGTAGCAGTGCTCCAAGATGGCGTCCATGCAGCGCTGGTCCCAGGGGTCCATGATGTGGCCCCCGTATACCACCTCCCCAATCAGGTAGCGCAGCGCCGCCCAGGGCACCTCTTCGCCCTCGCACCCCTTCAGCATCATCTCCTGGTTCAGCAGGGACACCTGGGCCGAGTTCAAGACACATGAGACGTAGCAACACGTTCAACAGAATTCATAGAAACTCAGAAACATAGGTGCACTGAACAACCTGTTGTGTGACGCAAGTCGCAAAACTATGGCAGCTGAGAGGGCAATTCTTTGTGCCGTTCTGGCAAAGTAAATCACACAAGACGACTGTACAATGTTGAACACAAGTTGTCGCTGGTTGTATAAGTGGTTGAACACGCCTATGAAACGGGGGCAAACCATCACGAAAGCATGTTGCACTACGTTGCGGACAAACAATTCGTTCAGTCAGGAAACCGTAGCAAACCACAGAAAACCGGTGCATCAGTTGAACTCGATCCTGCACAAGGGTGGAGGGGTGCGAGCACCATCAAATAACATGGCTACCGACATAACTTAAGATCTTGAGATGCGCTCTCAGTATTGGCATTCAGATGAGGATATGTGTACAATGTTTCTAATATTCCTGTATAAAATACATACTTCTAACATTCCTGTCTCAAGTGGGTCAGAAGTTTCCATTCATGAGGATTAAACATGTCTTTCTTCCTGTTTCAGACACCCTGACACCCTGAGAAGATGTTTTTACACAAAATGTTTGTTGTTCCTATGTTGAGATGTGCTCTCAGTATTGGCATTCAGATGAGGATATGCGTATGTTTGTATTATTCCTGTCTCAAATACATACTCAGAAGTTTCCATTTATAAGGATTAAACATGTCTTCCTTTATGTTTCAGCTACCCTAAGAAGATGTGTTGATACAAAATGTTTGTTGTTCCTACTGTCTGTATGGAAACTTATTGCCACCCTGTATTTCCAATACTCTTCACAAAGAGGTGGACATCCCATCCTCAGAAAATAAAAAGTTTGCCACAGAACTATCAAAGTATTCAACAAGTATTCACTGCACCAGCTGATTCTAATGAGTGTGACTCATCAACTAGCTTAGATCAGCTCAGATCAGTTCATTTGTGAAATCAACTGTGTTAAGTGCACGACCAAAGGGAATACTTGGCAGGATTTTCACTTTGAAGCCGGGATGTTAATCTGGATTATCAGGATCAGGATCAGGATTATCTCCGGTTTTATGTACAAAAGTGACTTCATCACAGGTGTCATGAGCTGGGTTCAATTTAACTTATTCACATACATCACTTCAATATATATGTATTTATGGTAATTTGGCTAAACAACAAGAGACACATCCATGACTGCATCTGTATAAGTACTGGGAGAGTTCATGAAAATGGCAAGCATTTCCAGCCAGCCACACAAACATACATTGGCCTACAACTCCCGAAATGTCTGACTGCAAAGGTACATCTGGCAAAGTAACAGCTGTGTTGTTCTTAGGGAGAAGTATGGTCAAATATATGTATTAACTAGAAAAGCACTCAGAGAGCGCAGACCTCCACCAAAACCTAATCACTTTTAAGTTAGCCCATTTTTGACCTACTCTGAAAAAATGATCAAAATCCATCCATAACTTTCTGAGTTATGTTGCTAACTACCAAACAAACAAACAAACAAATGCAGATGACTACATAACCTCTGCTGGCGAGGTAAAAACATGCATTAAAAAGCGGGCAGCTGTGGCCTAGTCGTTAGAAAGTTAATCTTGGGATCAGAGGGTCACAGGTTCAAATCCTTTTCCAGTAGGAAGAATGGGGGTGAGGAAGTAAACAACTAGTGCTTTCCTGCACCCTCATCCATGGCTGAAGCGCCCTTGAGCAAGGCATCTAACCCCACATTGCTCCAGGGACAGTAACTGAAACCCTGTACCTACTAAATAACTGTCAGTTGCTCTGGATAAGAGTGTCAGCTAAGTGTAATGTAATGTAAAAAAAAAGCTGGATAAGAACCCACAGTGGCCCCACAGTGGTCTTGCAGGTTTGACTTTGTTCCAGTGGGAAAAAATGTGGGCGGAGGATTGAATAACCAACACTTCGCTCCACCCTCATCCATTGCTCCAGGGAGGACAGCCCCTGTATCTGTACCTAATTCACGGTAAGTATGGATAAGAGTGTCACCTAAGTGTAATGTAAAGTAATAATAATCTGCATTGGCATAGCACATTTAATACAAAGAATGCATCTCAATGTGCTTCACAGTTTGACAAAGCAACACAGGGCAGGGATACACATGGCAAGCTGTGTCATAGTCAGTCAGGGCGCTGTGGAGTAAGTGTGTACTGTCAGTGTGTGTGACTGTACCTCCAGGTCAGCGGAGGTGAACATGTAGGGGATGTTCCAGCCCAGGGTGTCGTACTTCTTGCGCTCCTGAATGACGGTGTGGAAGAAGCAGAGGCTGAAGACCAGGGTCTTCCAGGCGGGGCCACACTCCGGCTTGCTGAAGGTCTTTTCCGTCACCTCCCCACTCACGCCCACCAGGTGCAGCAGCTTCTGCTTCAGGCCCTGGGGAGCCTCCACAGCCACCTGCACTCCACACCACATACACACATGCACAAACGAACACACACACACACACACACGCACACGAAAAGGCAGGAAAATGTAACGAGCATATGGTCGCGTTGTTGCCATGCCACACTCACAGCGATACCATTCTGATACCTTTAACCAAAAAGTGCAATATGCAAATATGTTAGCTTTTATGAAGGTTGTGTTTTAAGGTCAGGAAAATCAGAAATTCCTGATTATTTAGGAATAATCACATGTATGCACATACACACAGACACACACAGATTCTCACACACACACTATCCTTTTGAGGGACAAGCACTTCTTATTAGTGTCTTGTATTTTAGAAAGCTGGATAGCTTCTTTTCTCCTAAGAGGGTGTTAGGAAAAGCATTTCACAATTCAGTAAGATCTAGCCTTCGTGTTCTTCTGAAATTAAACTCTTGAGAAACAGTGCCCAGTGTTGTCTGCTATACTATAAGTCCAATCTAAGTTTAACTTCAGATCTTAAATGATCTTACCCTGTTCTTTTTTCACCTAATGTGGTTTCATGGGAAACAGAGCAAAAGTCAACATGACTGTATTTACTTTTGAGAGACAAAGATTGCTGTAAGAAGGAATGTGTTATTCATGTTAGCTGCCTTGCGAAACGCACTGCGTGTGTGTTTGATTTGACAGAGTGAAGGGCATGGGAGGGGGGAAGGGCAGGCTGACCTTGAGGCCTCTCTGCAGGATGCATGCTGGGAAGTTTGGGTCAGGTTTGGAGGACAGCCACAGGCGGAAGTGTGGGTCCAGGTCAGAGCCTTTCCACTTTAGCCTGCGTGAACAAAATGGCTAAACATGAATCAGGTTTATACCCAACTTATTGTTGTGCATTTTAGTTATTGCTATAAGAATTCCTCACTTGAAAACACTAATGTGCATTAATCCTCACAGGCTAAAATAGCCACTGATGGGAATGTCATTAAGCCGAATACTATGAATGTGTATTACTGACTGCAATAAGTTAAATTGTGATGCTTACTGTAAATGAGAATAGAATGCCTCAAAAAAATTCAGTAACAGTACTGTAGTGCACACTGATTTGCATATCGCAGGATAAACAAATGACATTCAAATCGGTGTCGTCACGCCTGGCCCGTGGGAAGTGACTCACGAGTTGACGATGGCCTGCAGACGGGTCATGAAGGAGGCGGCCAGGTGGCAGTTCTGCAGGAAGACCCAGCGACCCTTCTGCACCTGGGCCTTGCTGAGCAGCTGGTCGGCCCGCTTGCCCTGGCCCTGCCCCAGGGACACCATGTCCACATGCAGGCTGCTCCCGTGCAGCTCCTGGGCCAGCCGCAACAGCACAGAGGCCGGGTCCATGCCTGTACATGTAAACACAGTGTATGCGTTTGTGTCTCTGAGTGTGTGCACGCGCGTGTGTGTGTGTGTGTACATGTGTGCGCGCATCTGTGATTGTAAGTGTGTGTGTGTGTGTGTGCACGTGTGTGTGTGTGTGCGCGCATGTGTGTGTGTGTGCGCATGTGTGTGTGTGTGTGTCTGACTGTGTGCACATGTGTATATGTGTGCGTGTGTGTGATTGCATGTGTGTGTGTGTGTGCACATGTGTGTGTGTGTGTGTGTGTGCATGTACCAGGTGACAGGAGAAAGATGATGGGGGTGCTGGAGTTAGAGTGCTCATAGATTTCCAGCAGACTCATCTTGCTCCCCTCCACAAACTTGGCTCCAATCTTCTCCGTCACAAACCTCCTCACAGCTGACGTCAGACAGTCTGGTCGCAGGACCTTAATCTACAGACAAGATACTTATGTTAAAAGAGCTGACAAAATAAAAATCTCTAATGTTACATACACTGTTTTTTAATTGTGTGTGTATTTTTTTAATACTGCTATACTATCTACAGTGTAGGCAAAAATTGTTTGTACCCTCTGACGAGCTTGGAGTCATTCCTGTTGGAAGATTTAGCTATGCCCAAGCTTATATTTTTTATAGCTTAAATCGTTTTTTTTTAGATTCTTTCTACACCCTTCATTTAGTTATATAAATATATATAATATAATGATAATACTAATATATAAAAATATTTAATTCTAATTTTTAGAGTGTACAAATACACTGTATATGCAGACTGTAAGCTACTTTGCATTCCCTTATACTGATGTCAAAGTAGGATCTTATATTTATTGGTTTCACTGAGATCAATGTGACCTGCCAAAATATGTCTGAAGACGCAGTTTCTAATTTTAAGATACAGTCTGATTTTGTTAAAAAACAGCCTTAGAAAGACCCTTTTTTGAGCTTTTATGACACGAAAGGTGTTCAAAACCCATGTCAAGAAAAAACATGTAAAGGTCAAAAACTGATTATCTGTTTCAAGTTTTGCAAGTTTACTTGCATTATATAAATATTATCATAATGTCCAAAAATAAAGGGTTTATCTTGCCACATGTTATGTGAATGTAAAGACAGGGTCAAAAGGTGAAAACACTGTATCATTAGAACATACTGTATACTGAGAGATAAAAAAAACAAGCAGTTTGTCTTTGACATGTGCATGATCACATTTCACTCGTGCACATGAAAACAGCCCTCTGTTTACACTTCCTGCCAGCAGCTCACAATACCAGACCTGTTCTTCCAGGTAAAAGAAATATGATATCTAATGACACACACACACACACACACACAGCTAAACAGACAGAGAGATAGACCCACACACTCATGCAAAACAGATACCAACCAGAATGAGTCTTTGGAAGCCTGTCAGCTTTTCCCATGCAAATACTGCTGTGGACTTGACATTGCCAGGTTTTGTCTTTGTGGGTGCTAAAAGGGCAGTAACACAAGCATGGAGGTACAAGCATAGCCGTTATTAGCCTCACTCTAGTGATAAAACCAAGACACAGCACACTATACAGAAGACCTTACTGATGTCCGTAAAAGCAATGACACAGCTCACAGAAGACACCACCGTCCCCATGTTTTTCATAACAACCACAGGCTAATCAAACTTTATCTGTGCCCACACTGACACTGGAAACTGCATGTTCCAATGAAAAAAACATTTGTTTAGGCAAAATATGTATTTGCATGTACAGAAATGTTCCAGATGAATGCTGGGAGGCCAGCAGGATGACGCCTCCTCACCAGGCTGCTGCTCCGCAGACTGCAATGTGGCAGGCTGACCTGCAGGGGGCGAGCTGCAGTCTTTGCAAGGGCTGTGCGGCAGGGCCAGGAAGCCGTAGACGGCATCGGCCTGCTGGAAGGCACGCCACTGGCAAGGGCAGGACTGGAGCGACTGGCAGAAACCAGAGAAGGCAGACAGCTGCGTGCCCAGGTACAGACACTGGTTCCACGTGCTGTCCGCCAGCCAGTGGGCTGGTGCTAGGGGTGTGCAAAAATATTGTTATTGCAATATATCGCAATACGTCATATCTCAATATACTATATTGATTTAAACATCAATATCGCAATGTATCGTGATACCAATTTTCACAATATACTGTATCAATTTCTGACTCCAAAGAATAAAAACATTGTTTAAACTTAAATTACAGCTCTGTCCTCCAGTAGTTTATCCTATGCACTTTATGTTTTTGAGTTATGCTGAGCTCAGTAACTCTGAGTTATGTTGATTCAATTCAGTTTTGATAAGATGTAAGACTATCCAGATCGTAAATAGCAACTGATAATTCAGCTTTATTTTTTACAATTTCGCTGAACTATGTAGATTAGAATATCGCAATATATTGCAATATACCCAGTATCACAATGTATTGCGATAGAGTTGTATCGTGACAAGTGTATCGTGATATGTATCGTATCGTAAAGTCCTTGCCAATACCCACCCCCAGCTTGTGCCGGCTGCCTCTGCCTCCCCGCCAGGATGTCGGCCAGCATGGGCGTGTGCAGGAAGGTGCGCCACTCCTCGGCCGGCAGGGGCTCGGAGCAGCCGGACGGCAGGTAGGCGTCCTCCTCCTCCTGCTGCATGACCCGGCAGCACATCAGGAAGGAGAAGCACAGCTGGTGCTCTGCAAACAGCGCCAGGGACACGTCCTGTGTGTGTGGGCCACAGGAAGACAGAGAGGGAGGGAGAGTGATGGGCTGAACACTGTTGTGCATCAGACTCCTCCCCCCTTCAAAAAAGGAGACTGCATTTCAAGGGTTTATCTTCCCAAATAAAGAAGTAGTGGACTGTGAGTATGACACATCTGTTCACTATATCAGCAGATTCAAACTAGCACAGCTCTTTACATAGGTAGATGAAGAGGATAAGGGAAATTATGTGTGTTTAGTGCAGATGGAACCAATACAGGGCAGGGCTTTCTGCTTTGAGGCCGGAGCTAAACCCTAAGAAGCACCCCCTATTCTAACTTTGTTGTTACCAGAATGGCAATTACCAAGTTGTAATGTGTTACTAAAGACTTTCTGTAATGTCTTAGTAATGTTGTAGTGTTGTAGTTACATTTTTTTTTTCAGTCACAGCGAGTCACTGCACCGGCGATACAGTGACCACTAAAGGGGTACAACAGTGAGAACATACAACAAGCGCTACTCCCCTACCCTCACCTTGTAAATAATTTCAGTGACGAGATCCATCAGGGTGAGCAGGTGTTGGCGGAAGTCGTCGGTCTCAAAGTCCGTGCGGTTGATGGCGTGATGTGTGGCGCATGTCCCCCCTCCCTCTGTGGACCGCTCTGAGGCCTGCCCCCCCCACTGCAGTGCCTGGGTGTACTTGCCCATGAACCACTCCAGGGAGAACTGGTACATGTAGTTGATCTGGGCGAGCTCTGCCAGCACGGTGTACAGGTTGGCAGCGTGCCTGGCGATGGGCAGGTACTTCTTGCGCACCTTGGCCATCTCTCGCTCCTTCTCCCTGGTGGACTGGACACGCTGCGAGACCTTTCTGAAGGTCTCCTTGGTCTTCCTCAGGTTGTCGATGAGAGACTGGTCATCCAGGATGTGTCCTACGTGAAACAACACTAGTGTGTTTTTAGACTGTCAGTCAACTTTTCTGGCAATCGCTTTTCTGACAACAGCCAAAGCATTCTTGACGACGTGGCCCGAACATTTTTCATCTCAACTGGTAGAGTTTTGTACATTTACATGGGCTAACGTGAGCACCATCACTCTACAGAAGCCATACTGTTTAGGTGAGATTCTTATGGGTATGACCATATGCCCACACACACACACACACACACAGTCATACAAAGACATGCACACACACACACACACACACACACACACACACAGGTCACTACAGAACTACACTACAGAAGCTACACTGTTCAGCTGAGATTATCACAGTGCATGGATACACACACACTCACATGGTGCATGTACACTCACACACTCACTCACAGACACACACACACACACACATGCATGTGTGTACAAGGATACACACACACTCACATGGTGCTTGTACACACACACACACACAAATCCCCACAACCCCCCCACACACTCACATGTGTGCGTGTACATAGATACAGGCACACACACTCACATGGTGCATGTACACACACACACACACACATCTCCACCACCCCTCACCCATGGTGTCCTGCAGCAGCTGCAGCGACCTCTCCTCCAGCTGGTGGAGGTCAGAGAGGAGGGAGGTGATGGTGTGCAGGAGCTGGCTGTGCTGGTTTTCCAGCTGGGGCTGCTGCAGCGTGAGGGCGCTGGCCAGCAGCTGCTCCCGCAGGCCCTCGTACTCCATGTTGAAGTTCACCAGCTTCATGATGATGCACAGGTTAGGCAGGAAGTGGGGGTTGGGCAGCGACGTGGTCAGGTAGAGCCTTCGAAAACACACAAAGGGACAGTGGGACAAAATCAGATGCTGCACCACGGAATGGTTAAGGTCACAGTCACAGAGGCCAAGAGATCAAGATTGAAACGGTATAAAAATGTCTCCGATGATGGTGAGCAGCTGTGGCCTAACGGTTAGGGAGTTGGTCTTGAGGTGGGTGCAACTATGTTCTCTCAGCATGATTACGTTATCCATGCCATGAATGAAGGGCTAATGTTAATCATGGTATCAATAACTGATATGTTGTCGTTAGACTATTCCCAAACATTTGCAATTTGCTGCAATTTATAGTTCGCATAGTTTAACTATAGTTTAGCATAGTTATCCAGTCATAACTGAACGTGTAACAAGCATACATTTTGATGCAGGAACCAAGGAGGTAATTGATTCTCCCTAAAAGACAAATTAATATACCGTCTAATGACAGATATTTGGCATGTAAGGGCATGTTCATTTAAAATTGCAATTTATGGATGATTTGTATAAGTTTTTGTAGCCTACAGTATTTTGATTGCAATTCAATTGCACTTTCAGGCGTGCTCAGAATGGGTCTCGCCCACATATGCTTAATGTCATAGTGGTCTGAACTTTGAAAACACGAGGTAGTTCGCCTAAGTTGCTTGTGTCTCTGCATGATTATCCACACTACGCCACTGATTATCATGCACAGCTTTATGCAAGAACAGTGGTAACCCCTTTCCAACGATTTCTAAAACCCCTGGGACGATTTTAGGCTACCTGAAGTTGGGGTTGTACTCCACTTCATTGTCTCCAATCTTGATGATGGAATGTCTCCTATGGACCGTGATCTTCTTCTCCAGCAAAGGCCTAAGGCAAGGGTCCACACTCTCTGTTACATCCTGATGGGAAACAGGTCACAGATAACCATTATACAGACCAAATCAAACAATGTTTACTGTAAGTACTTTGTGTTTGTACACTGCATATGCAGAATACATACACATATATAATAAAGAATGTGTGTAAAATTAATTATGTGTATGCACATGCAAGGTTGAGAAAGTGTGTGTGTGTGTGTGTGTGTGTGTGTGTGTGTGTGTGTGTGCGCGTGTGCGTGTGCGTGTGCGTGTGCGCATGTGTATGTGTATGTATTAGTGTATGTGTGTGTGTGTTTTTTTGTTTTTCATTTAAACTCATGGATGGTATTGTGTCTCGGGGCACTTCGGATTGCTGAAATCAATCTCAGACGCCTGTGACAATTAGTGTGCCAGTTGAGTCCAAATAAAGGAAAAACTACTTCAGAGGGGCGTTCCACATTATTAAGTAGACCACCATTTTCAAGCAATATGAGAAAGAAAAAGGATTCTTCTGCTGCCAAAAAGTGTGAATTAGTTGAATGCCTTGAACAAGGTATGAAAAACGTGATCATCACACTATTAGATCTGTAGCAGATTCAGAGCACACACAGGTTTGTGCAGATAAAGGCACAAGACAAATACATAGAATTAAGAGAGCAGCTGCTAAAATGCCATTGCAAAGCAGCAAATCGGTACTTGAAGCTGCGGGTGCCTCTGGAGTCACACAGACATCAGGGTGTAGGATCCTCCAAAGGCTTGCAGGTATGCATAAACCTTCTATTTGGCCACCCTTCACAAATGCTCACAAGAGCAAATGGCTTCAGTGGGCCCAGAAATACATAAAGACTAATTTTCAAACAGTCTTTTCACTGATGAGTGCCGTGCAACCCTGGATGGTCCAGACGGATGGTTGGTGGCTGGCCACCTTTCCCAACAAGGCTGCGACATCAGCATGGAGGTGGCGGAGTCGCGTTTTGTGCCAGAATCATGGGGAGAGAGCTGGTCGGCCCCTTTAGGGTGCCTGAAGGTGTGAAAACGACCTCTGTAAAGTATGTGGAGTTTTTGACTAACCCCTTTCTTCCATGGTACAAAAAAAGAACTGCGCTTTCTGTAATAAAATCATCTTCACGCATAACAATGCACGAATTGTGAAACTCCTGTCAAATAAGGGGTCCTATGTCAAAATGTAACTTGACCTGTTAAAATGTAAATTGAAACAGCTTTTGATTTCAATAAATACGAGCTGCTAATGCTTTTAATTTAACAAATGACTATTTTCAGTTCTTTACGACAATAAAATGTTGTGCGTAATAATTGTATGTATTAGTGTATGTGTGAGTGTGTATGTGAGCCCCGCCTGGATCAGCACGGCGTCTCCTGTTCGGATGGCTCTCTCCACTGTTTTCATGTAGCTGGGGTTGGAGGCCTGCACGTTGTAGAGTCTCACTCCCTCCTTGCGGCTTAGCCAGCGCTGGGCCTGGCCCTGGGGGTCGATGATGAGTGGCCAGTGGGGTCCGTTCTCGATGATGAGGGCGTTCTCAGTGGACATCCGGTCCGAGGGCAGACCAGTGGTGCGCCAGTGTTGGATCTGAAGGGAACGCAAACTTTTATTCTCAGTGGGGTGGTGTCAGGGGGAAAAAGCATCACCCCAAACTACCGGGAAAAGGAGTTTTTTTTTTCACTGAACCAAAGCATACTGCATTTTATCCAAGAGTAAAAAAGAAAGTGGATTATCCAAAAACACAGCTTGTGACTTATTTGAAGTATAGAGACATTATATACCTGACATAATCACATTACTAATTATATAATAAAATACATTACTTAAGTTGCATATAGGCTTAAAACTCTGTTAATTGAGTTTTGACTTGGGCTCTGTAAAGATAAAAAAAAGTTAACAACATTTCTTTCACTTTTTTTAAGTTAATTAACATTTTCAGAGGTTTCCTTTTATATATTCACACCTCCCCAAAATAATCTAAAGTTCAGGCTTAGTCTGGAAGTAGCTTTAAAACACTTATTACATAACACGACTACAAACTAAATGGAATATTAACGGGTGTAAGTCATCGCCTTTAAAGGCACCTTATTCTTCTTGATGAAAATGAGAGAAATCCAAGAAATAAACTTACAGGTGCCAGAGAAAAGCATCAGACTAGGGAACAGAAAAGTCTGCAAAGTGTATATGCTCCAAAATGTATTAATTGACAAAGAATACACTACGTTTCCATCACAAGGTCTCCGTCTGACCTGGCAAAGACCTTGTGAAAATGTTGGTTTTTCTTGTGAATGAATACATTTTGAAGCATATAAAGCGTGCAGACCTCATTCTTCTTGGTCATGGTGCCGATGAAGGTGTAGTCATTGGACACAGCGATATCAGCGCTGCGGCAGGACTCCAGCCAGGTCTTGACGATGGCCTCGCGGTAGGAGGTGCTCAGCGGGCCGCAGTAGGTGATGAAGGCAGCCGAGATGATGGTGTCACCCACAATGTGCTTCAGCTGTGAGTCCAGCTCAGCCACGGAGCTCTTCCAGCGGTCCTGCAAAGGAACACAGCCAGACATCGCTCTATGCTGACCGCAATATCCAAGAATAATTCAATTCTGACTTTTTAGAGACGTTAGATAATTATTCCTAAGTAGGGCACCAGTAGGATCCAGGCTATTGAAAAATCCTAAGACAATTAAGTTTAAGCTCATAAACAGAGGTTACTGAATTTAAAGGGATGTAAAGAATTGAAAATAGTTACTAATTGATTTGTATCCTTTTAATTATTGTTACTTTTTTAACGTCTTTGTATAACCAGAGACAGTATGTCTTCATCCTTTTTGCCATCCTGCTGTCCTTTCTGCCTCAAGTCCCCATTGACGGACTAATAAAGAAACATCTTATCTTAATTAATTAAAGGATTAGTCACTGACACAAGCAAAACCCCATGACCTCTTGGATCTATACACTTTACCTTTGAACATATTTGTAGTGATCAAAAACATAAATACAGTAGATGCCAATAAGTGGTCCTATTAGAAATTCCTGAAGAGTATGTATGTATGTATGTATGTGTGTGTGTGTGTGTGTGTTTGTGTGTGTGTTTGTGTGTGTGTTTGTGTGTGTGTGTGTGTGTGTGTGTGTGTGTGTGTGTGTGTGTGTGTCATACCAGCCTTTAGTAGTGTATGCTCTTTCAGAGGGTGGCTATAACACTAAGCTAGTGGCACTCATTTATGGTAGCCTTGGGCATGTCCATAGGCTTTGCACTAGAGGCCTGCAAATTGCTGGATTAACTACAAAGACCTCTAAGCAGTTAGTAAAATATTGCTCCATATCAGCAATTATAGGTAGCCTACATATATGGAGGAGGAGGTGTCATCTTTATCCTTGAATTACTTACATGGTGTTGCCTACCAGCACAGTCTTTGTATTGCTGTTTGAGACACAATCTGCTCTTTTCGAATATCTGGATGCTGTGTTGTTTCAATCATATTGGTCATTCCAAATAAAATAATCAATTGTGTGTGTGTGTATGTATGTATGTATGTATGTATGTATGTATGTATGTATGTATGTATGTATGTATGTATGTATGTATGTATGTATGTATGTATGTATGACGGGGAGAGAAAGCCACGGGAGGACCAACCTTCTCATCAGACAGGGCTGCTATGAGCTGTCCGGCCCTCTGCAGGCGTTTGGTGGTCAGCTCCTTACGGGCGGCCAGCTCCACCTTCTCCTCCACACTGGCATTGTAGCGCTCCTGCAGACTGGCCTGATGCTGCTCGATCTGCACAGTGGCCAAAGTTCCAATCAAACTGACTGAACCAAAGTCCATTTATTGTACTAAATAAACAAATGGAGTGAGAGAAAGAGCAAGAGATAGTGAAAGAGAGAGGAAACAATAGAAAGAATGCATGCGAGAGAGAGAGAGAGAGAGAGAGAGAGAGAGAGAGAGAGAGAGAGGCATACCCTTGAAAGGTTCTTCTCTTTCTCTTTCAGATTCCACTTTGCCTTTGCAAGCGCTTCTTCAGCCACTCTGACTTTCTTTTGCTTTGGCTCAATTATCTGTGATCACAAGAGACATTTTCTGTGCTGGAAAAAAGGTGCTTGAAATGTGTGCCAAATCACTGGGGAATCACTGCAACCTGACATGTACAGGTTCTTCCAAAGTTTCACCTCAGCAAATGCCAGGCTCATTGGAATGGTAGTCAGAGCACATCATCAACTCTAGTGGTGGCACTCCACTCTATCACACTGCCTTCCCCTTTGGGAAGCGCACCCATGCACTTCACACACTCAGGTGTCCCTCACGCATCTCCCACCATACTTCTCCCATACAGGGTGTCCCTCATACTCATGCTTCACTGGGGTCAACCTAACCTGGGGGTGCGCCTCCGACGGCCTCACAGCAAGCCATTCCACTTCTGACACCATTTGTCGCGAAGAGGGAGAGATGTTATCCCACCTAGCTTTGAACCCAGGTCTCTGCGCACACTGACCACAACACTAAAGAGCCAGGCTCATTGGAATGGCTGTCAAAGCACATCCTCAACTGTAGTGATGGACACTCCATCACAGTGTGTTTGTGTGTGCGTGTGTGTTTCTTTGTTTGTGTGTGTGTGTGTGTGTGTTTCTTTGTGTGCGTGTGTGTGTGTGAGTGTGTGTGTATAGTGTCTACATGTGCACTTAGGGGAGTGTGGGCCTATTTGACTGACTTACTTTCAGTACATCGTGGTAGTTATCCAGCGCAAGTACCCATTGGCACATGGAGCGACAGGCGGTAGACACTCGGCCAACGTTCTCTGGGGTGAACTCGGGGTCTTTAGAGTAGCGCCTTAGGCTGAGGAACACCTGGAAAAGAAAAACTTCCTTGGTTCATCTAATATCATAAACTGACATTAATGTTTGGTGTTACTGCACACTTGATTATTTAATGAAGGCAGGCACAATGACATTCCATCTTGTTTCCTACTCAAGGTGAGGCAAAGAATTCAACACAGGAGTTGAACATCTTAAAGAAGAGACAACATTCAAAACGAGGCACTGAGAACTTTGTAAGTGTACACAACATTTATTAATAAAACACTTTTGACAGGCAGTACCTTGCTGTAGTTTCTCGTCGCCGTCGTGATAAAAAGTCCGCACGAGTCGATCGACGAATACGAACCAGCAGGAAGAATAGGAGGAGAGGTAGTACAATCGACTTGTTTGGACTTTCATCGTGGCGGCGACGAGAAACTACAGCAAGGTACTGGCTGTCAAAAGTGTTTTATTAATAAATGTTGTGTACACTTACAAAGTTCTCAGTGCCTCGTTTTGAATGTTGTGGCCTTTGTTGAGCTACTGATGGAGTGTGGAGTTTATTCGAGCTGTTTTAATGGTTTAATAATAGCGTAATCTTCATGCTTCGTCTGAGGGCACCTACCACTTCCATTGTTAGCCTTCTGGGACAAATGGTAAAAATAGTTAAGTTCTGAATACAACAGGCTAACTCAATTTTGCTCCTCAGCAAACATACCAACTCGGTATGATGTTTTAACATGCCAATTTTCATTTTACACCGAAGTTCTCCTTTAAGGAGTCATTTCTATCATTCAGTCCTGCCAAAATTGCTAATAATGGCACGCGAAGCATCACTAACATCAAATAACCACATTAACAGACATGAACATCATTTGCTTTTGAACCCTGACAAATCGATCAATGTTTTAATTACAGAATACGGCTGAAAATGTTTTAGCCCTTTATCCCAGTAATCAAAATGTTCAAACTCTCCCCAGGTTAGGAGAGCTCACTTTCTCTGGCAGGCTGTCTTTGTCCAGGCTGACCAGTCTCTTGAGGAAGCCAGCCGGGTCCGCCAGCAGCTGCTTGGCCACGGCCCAGGTAGGTTTCTGCTGCAGTAAGATGCACACTGCATACATGACTGTCAGAACCAGGTCCGGCGGGTTGGTGTACACCCTAGGATTGGAGAACAGCGGTATTGCCAGGGGCGGGGAATAGAATAGGGAATGGGGTTTAGAATAGAAATATAATAAAACATCATTAATCCATCTGGGAGGGAAATTGGAAGATTTAGTTCTAAGTTCTAAATTTTAATAGTAGGGGGACAGAAACATGAAATTTGGTACATATGTGCCTTGGGTGATTCTAAGAGATCCTAGAAGAGGTGCCCAAAAACTTTTAAACAGAAAGTGAGTTTTTGACAAAATTCAAAATGGCCACCCATACAGTACAATTGGCAGCTGATTCAGAACACACTAAAAACAAACTTATAAAACCATAAAATTTGGTATATATGCTGATGGGGTCACCCTTAGTCATCCTGGAAACTGACTTCAAAAAGGTCAAACAGGAAGTGAGTTTTAGAAGAAATTCCACCTACTATAAGGCCCAGCATTGACAGGGGGCCCTTTGAAGACTCTAATAATATAATAATTAATAATAGGGGGCCCAAAATTACATTACTTTATAGAGCCAAACAATTCCGCCTGTGCCCATGTTTCAGACAAAGACATAAAATGCTTTAGTTCATTCAAGAAGCACAAGGTTTAACCAGAATCCTTAGATGTGAATAAGAACAAGCTACTCTATATAAATTCTGATAGATACTGTATATAAGTGATAATCTCTTACATATCACCTTTACTTCAAACTTGCCTGATCTCTGAGATGTCAGTTTTGTCCAGGGCATCTAGGGCTGCAATAGCCTTCTCCAGTAAAGGCAATGCTGTATTCAAATCTGCCTGAGCCTCCTGCGCATGAAATACATCACACACAAACAGACACAACACATCACATGCAAATAGGCAAGGCAGCAATGAGAGAGAAATAACCAGTGTCCCTGGCCATGTGGGTTTAGCAAACCATTGCATAGTCCTGGACTATCTGAGTCTCCTGGGCCATGATGTCCTCTTCCATCTGCACAATGGCTCTGACCTGCTCCACAACATCAGCGTCCTTCTGAAGCTTTGCCATTAGAATTTCTATTTCCTGCCCAACACAATGCATATTGCGCAGTCACTTTTATTCAACTGTACATATTACTTTACTATGTATAATGTTGTCATGTGTTTTATTACGTGTGCCATTCAACTGGACAGCAAAAAAAAACTGAACTTGAACAACATCAGCCAATGTAATTCAAGCTAACAGAGTAGCTTTGTATATTTCTGAAGTTACTTTAAAAAGGAAGGCATATCCTATCTGTTGTGTGATTGGTGGTCAGTGAAGAGGACTCAAGGAGGACCATACCTCTGTTTTCTCCTCTATCTTCTGGCTTAGAGCTGCAAGTTCCTCCTTCATAACAGTGATAAGAGAGGTTGCCTCTGACAAGACAGTGAGTCCTTTTGTGTATCGATTTCTTCAACACACACACACAGACAGACACACACACACACACAAAACATTTCTTTGACATTTTTTTCTGTGTTGTGTGACAAGTGTTACACCGGCGAATATTTGGTGTGACCACTCTTTGCCTTCAAAAGAGCATCAATTCTTCTAGGTATACTTGCACAGAGTTTTTGAAGGAACTCGGCTGGTAGCTTGTGCCAAACATCTTGAAGAACTACCCACACATCTTCTGTGGATGTAGGCCTCCAGACATATACAACCAATTGATCATACACGTGACTATAATCCTGCAAAATCCCTGACTTTGTGTGTACCCCTTTGTGTGAACTGATGCTGGTTTGCACAGTACTGTATCTTTTTAGCCATCCAAATGTTTACTGTACACCCATGAGGCTGAAAGGACTTGATGGGCATAAGTTGTTTTTTGACAAGTTTTAGGCAGGTGCACATAAAGTGTACGCACGCAGTATGCAAGTATACGTAGAAGAATTGATGCTCTGTTGAAGGCAAAGGGTGGTCACACCAAATATTTATTTGATTTAGGTTTCTCTTTTGTTCATTCACTTCTGTCCATTTTGTTGATTGATGAACATACATGATTAACACTTCCATTTTTGAAGGCATTCCTAGTTGACAGCATTTTTTTCACACCTGCCTAAAACTTTTGCACATTACTGTAAGTTTAAAAAAATGTTTTTAAAAGAAATTGATATAGTATATTGTGAAAATAAGTATCACGATACACTGCAATATCAATGTTTAAGTCGATGTAGTATATTGTGAAAATTAGTATCACGATATATTGCGATAACAATATTTTTTGCACGCCCCTAACGTGTACACTTTTGAAAAGCAGCCCTTGGTAGCATCAGCAGAGAGACGAGTTAGGGCAGGCCTCACCTGATGCTGTGCAGCTCTCCCTCTCTGGAGCGGAACATTTTGGTGAAGGTACACATGTACTCGCTGAAGATGCTGGGCACCACATAGTATGGCCTACGGGCCTCTTGCCCGTACCGCTCGGCCATCTGGGAGATGCTGTAGTGCATGTCCACACACGCCCGTGCCACCGAGTCCTGCAGGCCCTGACACGCCAACGACAGACAGACAGGATGGTCACCTCAACATCAGCACAGGCTGACACACATTGAAATAGGAACATCACAATATCATACTCCATCAGATACCCCAAAACTGGACCAACATTTTACTGGTTATTGATGTAACTATGTTAATAAAAGATACATCACTATTCCTATTTTCTGAGATCAAAGAAACATAAAACTACAGTTTCCTGCAAGGATTAATCCTCCCACATTGGAGTCCAACAGTTCTTGCCCATGTCTTACCATGCCTGGGCAGTAGAAGTCTTCTGAGTTGATGTAGGTGCTCTTGGCCACCTGTAGCAACGACTCTTTGGACCAGGGACTGTACCAGTCGATGTTGCAGCAGCCCAGCAGGGCTGGGTGGGCCCAGCAGAAGTGGCGTAAGCGGGAGCCCGCCGGGCTCAGTGCCAGAACGATGTGCAGCCTTTGCCTGACTTGCTGAGAGAGAACATTACAATCAAGATCAGAATTAGAACTAGAAAAGCACTCCAGTAGCAGGGTAGCTCAGCTCACCACCAAACTCTAATCACTTTTAATTTTTTTGACCCATTTTTGACCTACCCTGAAAATGTCATCAAAATCCATCCATGACTTTTTGACTTATGTTGCTAACAAACTAGCTAACAAATGCCGATGACTACACAACCTCCGCTGGCAGAGGTAATAAGCTTTATTAGGCCAGACATCCAGACCTACACAAGGACTATGCTCCCCCCTCTGGTTAAACATACACCATATGGACAATAAAATTATTATGAACAGACAATACACACATCATACACAGACAAACACAACAGACTGAGGTATACAGAAACAGACACACAGTAAGATAACTGTCAATAAGAGGTCCATTACTGACATAACTTGTCACCTACAGCAAAAAAATATCTTTTTTTTTAAACATGGCCTCCCACAGAACAGTTAAAGGAGAAAGTCGGTGTAACATGAAATTTGGCATGTTAACACATCATACCGAGTTGGTATGTTTGCTCAGGAGCAAAATTGAGTTAGCCTGTTGCATTCAGAACTTAACTATTTTTTACCATTTATCCTAGAAGGCTAACAATGAAAGTGGTAGGTGCCCTTAGACGAAGCATGAAGACTACGCTATTCTTAAACCATTTAAACAGCTCGAAGAAACTCCACACTCCATTGGTAGTTCAACAAAGGCCCTGGCATTCAAAACAAGGCACTGAGAAATTTGTAAATGTACACGTTTACTTAAAAAAAACTGTTGTTACTTGCAGTAGTTTCAGTTGTTTCTCGTTGCCGCCATGACGAAAATCCAAACAAGTCGATTGTACTGCCTCTCCTCCTATTCTTCCTGCTGGTTTGTGTTCGTCAATCGACTCGTGCGGACTTTCATCATGGCAGCGACGAGAAACTACAGCAAGGTACTGCCTGTCAAAACTGTTTTATTAATAAACGTTGTGTACACTTACAAAGTTGTCAGTGCCTCGTTTTGAATGTTGTGGCCTTTGTTGCACTATCGATGGAGTGTGGAGATACTTCGAGCTGTTTTAATGGTTTAATAATAGCATAATATTCATGCTTCTTCTAAGGGCACCTACCACTTCCATTGTTAGCCTTCTAGGACAAACGGTAAAAAATAGTTAAGTTCTAAATGCAACAGGCTAACTCAATTTTGCTCCTCAGCAAACATACAAACTTGGTATGATGTTTGAACATGCCAATTTTCATTTTACACTGAATTTCTCCTTTAAGTGCATAATCTGTCCCATTACAGAACAGTTAAGTGCATAGTCTGTGACCTTTTCAACAATAATGAAAACAAAATTCCTATTTTGTTCGAAACAACTTCCACTACGTTTTACATTGTGAGGAATGTTCAAACTGAAACAGCTCTGGCGGCAACAATCAAACACTTACAGCCTACACTGAAACTTTAAAAAAATTGCTTAGTATGACAGGAGTAGGATGCAGTTGAGGTCTTATATTACATTACACCTAGCTGACGCTGTTATGCAACTTACAGTTATATAGGGACAGGGTTTCAGTTACAGTCCCTGGAGTGATGTGGGGTTAGATGCCTTGCTCAAGGGCACCTGAGCCATGGATGAGGGTGCAGGACAGCACTGATTGTTTACTCCCCCACCCTTCTTACTGGAACAGGATTTGAACCTGTGGCCTTCCAATCCCAAGATCAACGCTCTAACCACTATACCACAGCTGCTGCATTACACCATCATTGTCTGGGTAGCCTACTACCTCTATGAAGTGGGCATATGCTTCTTCTCGCTTCTCATAGGTGCTGCCCCTGATCTGGAGCTCAGAGGTGATGGTGTCCATGTCCTCACTGTTGAAGAGACCAGGAGCATCCCCACACTTCAGAAGACAGTCCAGATCCTTCATGACGGAGTCCTAAAGAAAATGACGGTCGTGGTTTTCATCAGGCTTGTGAAAACATAACACACACACACACACACTCATACATCACACACACACAAACACACACATACATCACACTCACACACACACACACACACACACACAACCTTGAGTATTTCAGAGTCGGTGATGAGCAGCACGGTGTTCTTCTGCTGGATGCCGGCCAGGTGGAAAACCTTCTTGAGGTCGTCACGGAAGTCGGTGTAGCTGCAGTTGCGGGAGACAGAGAGGCGGTGCAGCTGGCACGCGGCGAGGTGGCAGGCCAGCGTCACGCAGCTCTGCTTCCCAGTGCCATCCAGCCCAATCTGGGCAGAGATTAGGGGAAGATATTAGGTCAGAGATGGGAAACCTGGATTCAGAAGCTACAATCCAATACTACATGTTCCAAATCACCTACTAGTTCTACCAGCGCACTCAATACAGGTGATTTCCCTAAATAACTCTTCTGCCTGGCTAAATAGTTAGCTATATAGCTAAATAGTTAATAGTAGCTAAATAGCTGATTTAGTGAATGGCTTAAACAAATATGTGGTACTGGATTGTCAGGTTTCCCATCACTGCATCTGGTTTCACTACATCTGAAAAATGGTACAACATTAACATAAATAAATTACTGTATAATTCCAAATACCAAAGTATTCTTGTTTGTTTAAAGTACACAGTCAATTAAAAGTACACAGCCAATGCACTTGTGATGGATTAGATCTAATCCTGCATTGCTCTGAATTACCAGCATCATGTGGGCTCCCTGTTGACGAAAGATGCGGGCTGCTCGTGTAACATGCTCCACAGCCTCTCTGAAGAACACCATGGGAGACTGTACCCAGGGACAAGAGATAGAGAGAAGAGGCAGAATAACGCTGACCTGAAGTGTTAATAAAGGCATCATTTCATTTGCCACATGACAGAATAATGCACTTTGAAAGGACACCAAATTACAACGTCAGTTAGCTCGGTGAGATCCATTCAGTACGCTCTCACCTGAGATTTCGCTTTGCAGTGCTTCTTGTGGGAATCATCCAGGACGGTGAGGATCTTGCTCTGGTCCCGGATGTGCTTGTAGATGCGGGAGCCGGGGGGAATGCTGGGGTCCAGGAAGTCTGCGAACATCACCGGCTCCTTCATCAGGGTCTCTGCGCTCCAGAACACCTGTGAAAGAGAGAGTGGCAACACTGCTGTAAAGGAGCGACAGGAGTACATACAAGCAATCACCAGAACACACACAGATTATCAACAGCAGGGTGTAACATTATTATTATTATTATTATTATTATTATTATTACTAGTAGAAGTAGTCGTAACATTAGTAGCATTCTTTATTGATTTCTTTTTATTCTGTATTGTTGTTTTATTAGTAGTAAAGCACTTAACATTTAGGCCTGTTGCACTGTGTAAGTGTAAAATGTAGAGGAGGGCTAGCCTGGTAAACCCGCCCCTCGTACTTCATTTCATTTCGTGCAGAGGGTCTGGACCGGACGCTCTTGGGGAGCATTTGGGGAGTTCCAGCACGACCGCTCCAATCAGAGAACAGAGGGTGTGTTCGTTAGCTGTGACGTTGACTTTGTGTGCTACATTTGAATTGTAGTGCGTAGGTAGGCTAATTGCATACGTGACGACCAGGCGTTAGCGATTGGGTAAAGGCAGATGCACTTTTTTAAAACTTCAGCAGAGTCCACACCTCCAGCAAATCGTTTCTGACGGTCTCTGTTCCAGACCCTCTGCACGAAATGAAATGAAGTACGAGGGGCGGGTTTACCAGGCTAGAGGAGGGCTGGCTACCTTAGAGAAGAGGACTACCTTAAAGTAGATCTGGAGCTCGTTGGCGAGGATCTGGTGGAAGAGCATCCTGTCCTTGTCCACCATGAGGCGATCTTGGAAGACGCGCGAGGCCTCGTGGGCCAGCAGGCAGGCGGCAGCCTCCTTCGTCTTCAGCTCAGACGAATGGCACTGCATCAGGCCGTGGATCACCTGGGAGAACAGGGCCCCAGACTCACTTTGCTGGTGTTCATCTTCATATTGATAATACTTATGGCATCATTTTGGCATATGCATTTTGCCAAGGTGATGAACAATACCAAGGACACCACATTATAACAAAAATACTTTAATTGTAAAAAGCAAGAAAACATCTTAGAAAAGAATATGAACATGACTTCTATAGATTAGTAATAGTCAGAAACAATTATAATAGTGTTTGTCATATTATGCTTTTGGTGATATATGGAATCATATTATCCTAACAGTTGTTACTACTCTTGATATGGTTATGGCAATGACTACAGTAAATAAGATACTGTGATGTGGTGCACTGTACTTTGGACAGGTCCCTGAGGTTGAACGTGTAGTGGTATCTGGCAGGCGTGGGTAGCATAGTGTGGCACATCTCCACGTAGATGGCAATGGCGGCTGACACTAGCGGCTCGCGGCACTGTTGTACCTCCTTACAGAAGTCCCCCGAGCCAAAAAACGTCCCCAGTTGGACCTGCATAGGGGCAAATGACAAACATGTCCTCCAGATGTGAGCACAAGTCAGTACAGTGTAATCCACCCTATGCGATTGCCTTATTGCCTCAAGGTGTCATTCTTGTTTTGCTGGTCCATTGTGTTTACAGAATATTACAACTGAGATTAATGAAGACTAACAGTTACCTGGTGCCCGGAGGGATTGACCAGGTATTGTTTGTCTGTGTGTGTGTCTGTCCGTCCACCCATATGGGGGGCCAGGTTGCCATCTCTGATTGTACTTGTTTAAACTGATTTGACTAAACTGGACTAAAGGAGAACTGTGGTGATGTACTCAGTGAAAAAGAAACAATGTCAGAGCAGGCCAACCCGACATCTGCTACAGGTCTGACCTAGCCTGGTAAACCCGCCCCTCGTACCTCATTTTGTTCTGTACAGATGGTCTGGACCAGACACCGTCAGAAACAATTTCTTCCTAGAGGTGTAGACTCTGCTGAAGTTTAAAACAAGTGCCTCTGCCTTTACCCAATCCTTAACGGCTGGTCGTCACGTATGCAATTAGCCTACCTACACACTACAATTCAAATGTAGCACACAAGGTCAACGTCACAGCTAACGAACACACCCTCTGTTCGCTGATTGGATCGGTCTTGCTGGGACCGACTACATGACCCTCAAGAGATCCCGGTCCAGACCCTCTGTACAAAATGAAATGAAGTACGACGGACAGGTTTACCAGGCTAGGTCTGACCCGTGCTACCTGTGGACAATACACGTCCCCATACCTGGAAGATGTGGGCCATGGTGTAGTAAGATGGGTGTGGCAGGACCAGCACAGAGAAATGCCTCAGCAGCCGCCTGCTCAGTTGCTGCCGGCCGCCACCTGGGGGCGCACATGCAGCACAGAAGGTCACATCCTGTATGCCCTGCAGTGAGAACAGCAGACGTGTTAAATAAAGAAGTCCAGGCTTGCCAGATTTGTAACTTCAAAAAAGTTTGCGGGTCATTATTATCTCTTTGATAAATGCAGTCTTCTGCAAGTCACCAGTTTACCAAAGTCACCATAATTACCAAATGGTAGGCAGCCACCTAATGTAACATCACTGCCGCAGTGAACAGCTGCCTTAGTTTGAAGCAACTACATCAAAGCCAGCACTGGGCTTGGTAGGAAGCATCGCTGACCAGTGAGCCATCAATGCAACTTAATGCGACACTATGCAACATTTGGTTGATTTTCTTAGGAGGCTCCCCAACAGACCAGGACTAAATGTTTAATGCCAAATGTTTACTAGCCATCAACCAACAGACCACATTCATAAGAACTGTCAACCGAAACCCTTTCGACCATAGTGAAAGCACAAACATGCATAGAAAGACAGAAATCATTACAATCGGCGTTTTCTCGCTGGCTCTGTCATGATGAAACTGCATGTCTACATGGATAGCTAGCAACTCGCCTGCAATACCATCAAGCAAGCCTAAGTCTCTCACGATGCCCGACATTTGTCAGCTTATGGGTGCCGTCATGGCACAAGCCAACTTACAAGCGCGTTTTTGCCCCTACAGACCACTGGGGCGGCTGAGAGAACGTTCATTCACCCTGTAAAGAGTGATTTAAACATCTACTGACTTATGAAGATGATTAATTAACTCGAAAATGTTGCATAGTGTCGCTTTAAGTTGTTTAATTCTAAGGGAGTTTGGGGAGTTTCCCCTCAAAAGTGGATTTTTCCTTTAAGGGTTCCAGACGTGCAGACTGCTGTACCTTCCAAGTGAGTGTCTTAGCATCATGAACTCCACGGACCTCAATGAACTGCCTCAGCAGCTCCATGGATGGCTGATCACCTGCGCTGTCTGGTACAGGCATGTTTATGTCATCCAGAAAAATCAAAACCTGTTCACAAAAAGCCAAGTCTTAGAAAAGCCAATAACCAATGTCAGTGCGTTATACGTTGGTGCGTTATTGTCTTCGTCCACTCCGGAGCCACTGGACTGCAAGAAATGTTGTCTTGTGTTTTTCTTGCCAAACTGTAAAGCACTTTGAGCTGCATCTTGTATGAATTGTGCTATACAAGTACAGATTATTATTATTATTATTATTATTATTATTATTATTATAACAACAGAACATTTATAAAATGCTCTCCTTTAAAAACTGGCCAGTGAATTTGCTTTTGTGCTCATAAAACCTTCTTGTTTTTAGGTGCCCCCAGTATATTCTTGCCCCTCTTGGTAAGGCCTTGTAGCACGTGAGCTTTTATGTGCAGAGGCCCCGTGTGTGCTGTGCACTGGAAGGTCCGGGTGAGGATGCCCGTCTCCACTGGGCCTGCGCCAGGCTGGTCCACACTGTGCAACCTCCCAAACAGGTCAGCTGTGAGAAGACAACACTCAACTGATGACCAAAGCAAATTCTGAGTAAAAGCAGTAAACAGTGATGTTACGAAGACATTTTCGCAATCTAGCTTCCTTAAACTCTTATGGCCTGACTGCAAATCATCGTTTACTGATCCCAATGCAACATCATAGAGTGGTTGTGTGCATGTATGTATGTGTGTGTGCGTGTGCCCGCAGAGAAGAAGGAATATGTTTAGCATATAACTACAGAACCACTACGCGTAAGTGAATGCCAAGAAGAATGATAAGGAGACTCTTACCTGACACTACATCACCGGAATGGTCAGTATCTGTGAAGCCATCAGTGAGTAGAGACACATCCTCCAATAAGCTGTCACAGTACAAGGAAAAAAGCAAATAAAAAAAGTTCTTAAATTATTTTCATTAGAATTTCATGATTTTATGATAAATCATGTTTACATTACAGTTGAGTTGAAACCAATGAGTTGTATTTGTTTTTTATATTATTTATATTATTAGAGAGAAAACTAAACTCTTTCTCTCGTTGTTCAGCTATCCATGACCTGTGTGGAATGTGGACTACATTAGGATAGATTACCTGGCTGTCTTGTACTGTGTTGGCTATGGACTATAATAAGATAAATTACCTAGCTGACTTAGCCTGGTGATGGAGAAACACTTGACCAAAGATGGTTGATGGGTTTCCAATCTCCCCCTGATCCTTTTGCAATTTCTTCAATATGCTTTCGATCAGCATGGACTTCCCCACCCCTGGTTCTCCTGTTAAAAGACAAAACGTCTGTCCTCAACTATCGTTAACAAGGACAATCTGGTGTGCAGCAGGTATTCAAAAACACACACAAAGACACAAAGACAGCAGATGCTGCTGTGCTGCTGACTAACTCTGATAATTAAAAAAATAAATAAATAAATAAAAACAAAACAAAACAAAACAGAAGGCGCAACACTGCTTGCTTGACGGACAAACCACTTTAGTGAAAAATGTACAGAAAATAGGATGTTTCAGTCAGTCTGGCCTTCATCAGAGGCGAGTGTTTTTGTTTGGTTTATCACTGTTTGACTGTGTGCCACCCTGAGAGTTGAGTGTAAGGTACCTGACCTGTGAGCAGGGTGGGCTGGTTGTTCAGGAGGAGCAGGCTGAGCAGGAATGAGTAGCGGATGCTGTCGACGCTGGGCACGTGCTGCGAGATCAGGCTCTGGGCATCCAACCCGCTGTACATGGCATGGAAAGTGGTTAATGCTTCATGTCGACATGGAGTCAACCCTAAAGGAACACACAGACACAGACACACACTAATGCATGCGTACACACACAAACAAACAAAAAATAACACACACACACACACACACAAGCAAACACAGACATGCACACACATTTAACATTTAACCCACAAGAGACGTCACCCCTACAAGGGACCCTGCCTTAGGAGGACCTGGACTGTGAAATGGCACCTTTGCGAATGAGGCTGTCTGTAGTGGGGACGAGCTCATCCCAAAGCACAAAGGCATCCGTCTGCAGATCCACAAAATAACTGAAGAGTGTATGGTTTCCACTGGGGAGAGTAATGCCTTTGATGGGAAAAAAACACAAACAAAATATATATACAATACAATATATATATATCAAACTATACTATTTCATGCCAAAAATGTTGTGTTGAATGTTTTAAATAAAAAAAAATACAACATATGAAATGTAATAACATATATCTATGCTCTACACTATTTTTTTTGTAATTCATTTACTATTTGAAGAATGGGTGCACACAAGTAATTTTTCACATGTGCTAGACAGTAGTGTCAGACAGTGGAAGAAGGTTGGTCTACACACTGCACTTTTGCTCCAAAAAAAATTAACTTTATTTAATTAGAAAACATGCAACATGCAGGCAGACGATAATGATGAAGATTCAGGGCATGGAAACGTTGCATGTTTTCTAATTAACTAAAGCTTCAGTTTATTTGGAACAAAAGTGTAGTGTGCAGACCAACCTTCTTCAACTAATTAATTTACTATGCCACACTTTAATATGGTATTACGGGTACACCATTATCAAAAGTACATAGTGTGTGCTCTGCCTCTGCCCACCATAATGTTGGCCTCCGTCAAACAACTCTCGAAGCAAACTCTGAAACTCCTGCGACACTTTCACCAGGGGGTCACTCTTCTCCTTGAAGGTGATATGAGAATCATCAAAGTCATTCACATGGTTGAGGGGCCCCCCAAAAGCCCAGGTGTACGCAAACACATACAGCTTCCCTAGCAGAGACGTCAGCTTGTCTGGATACTTCTGCAGGATCCATTTAATCTCTTCCCTGTAGGGAGGTTAGAGGAGGGGGGAGTTAAGGTGTATTAGAACAAAAGGAAATAGTCAAAATATTGTTGGATATTTTGGAAAGCTTATAGTATAAGCAATCAGACAAGCAATGTTTTCATTTGCTCCAAATCCAATATGGCCGCCATCTTGGATTTTACAAAATAGCCGCCATTTAGAAGTTATTTGTCAATATTTCAGCTTCTGAATAACTTAGAGCTTTTATTTTGACATCTAAACTATCATATTTAGGGCCAATGAATCTAATGGTATCAAAAAAAAAAATACTGATATTTTCTGTTTCATTTAATTTTTTATTTTTACAAGTGATCAGACATGAACATTCTATAAGTCAACGGTCATTAAAACCAATATACTCTTCATGTTGGCAAGGCAATGACGGAGTCTTTATAAGGCTACATCATCATTGTCATCATCAGTCTCATAGTTAGGGTGACCAGACGTCCCGAAAAATTCGGGACAGTCCCGAAATCTAAGCTGTTGTCCCGAATCCTGAATTAAGCCCTAAATGTCCCGGAAATTGCACTCAAACAGAATACTGAGTAGTTATTTTCCGATAAACATTAAAAACTGTTCGTAGAGAGGTTGAGTCGACTGCACGACTACTGCTGAGATGCAGATGCGGATGCAGCCCGTGCGCGCAGCCCCTCCAATCCACCAACTGCCAGTAGTGCCACTGAGGTACACCCTGAGCATGGTACCATCCCCACACACTGCTCCCTGGGTGCCGTTGTCATGGCTACCCCCTGCTTACGTGTGCGGTGAGTAAAATGCAGAGTCAATTTCGTTTCTTGTTTGTTTCTTGTTTGCTGTTTGTTTGTTTGTTTTGTCTGGGGATACTACTGTGATCTGTTACACCAGTGTCACAAACATAAAAAAAATCCTGCCATATACTCTTTCTGCCTGCATACTTAACATGGGTTATTTTGCCAATCAGCTAATCTACTGTACCTGTCTAATGATCTGTGTGCTCATAAAGATCAGATGGTTATGAAAGCGGCTGGGTCAAGTATGTGGAAGGTTTTTAACTTTCTGAAACTGGGATTGTCACTTCTGAAAGTGAGAGAGTGAGACTGTGAAGGATGAGGAAATGGAAGGAGGCTGAGTTTGTGATCTCTGACCTTGTTTTCGCTGCAACACTGGGGCAGACGTTTGTTCCAGATGATGGGGACGTCTTAGAGACGTTTTGCCATGGAGAAGGTATAGCTTCAATTTGATCTACATCATAAAATGAAAGCTTTTAGATAAGAAAATTAGTGCTACTTAATACAATAACAATAACAATAATAATAAATAATGTTTTTGTAATTATTAATAAAAGTAGCAGTAGTAGCAAGAACAAAACAAGTGATTATTTAAACCATACCAAAACCCCCGTTTTTCTGCAGTAGGTTAAAGATGGAGCTCAGGATGCTGCACAAGGTGGTGACGAGAGACAGCTCTGGGACGGCGAAGCTGAGCAGCTTCTGGTGCTTGTTCACAAAAGCCACCCCCTGATTCACGGTGCCAAAGAACAGCTTCTGCAGGTAGGCCACACCCTGGTCCTGCAGGGCCTGGGGCAGCTGAGAGAGCCAGCGCCTTACGTACAGCTTCCAGGCCTTCCCTAATGGGTCCTGCGGGACACAATACAACCACACAGGGGGTGCAGTGGCGCAGTGGTTAGAGCACCTGACCATGAATGGGCAATCGCCCATGGGGACCCAGGTTCGATTTCCCAACCCTACCCCCATCTCTGTCCCACTTCCTTCCTTTCACCATCTTCACTGTCCTGTCTCAATAAAGCCATAAAAAGGCCAAAAAAATACTTAAAAAAACAAAAACAAAATACAACCACACAGACTGGTTACAGACCTCCTTTGTCCTGTCTATTCTAAACTTAAAATTACTTAACCTTTAACATTCATATCTAATGTTTCTAGACTGTATCCACTCCACAATACATCCTGTGCCATGTTCCTTCATATGCTTTACGATATGTGTTACAGTATGTCCTTGTACAACAAACTAATGACAGACAGTACAATGCAGTTGGGCCTTTTTCAGTTTCTCTATGGCCTGTCACAACAAACTATTGAAACGCACTTTACTTCCACTACAGCACTAAAACTATTACTTGTACTATAATTACAATATATATGCTATTGCAAAACCAATTGTGTACTGTACTGACAGCTTATAGATCTCCATGTACTGGCTTATAGCGCATTGAGTGCATTTGCTGTGTGCTACAAGGCGGTCACAGGAGGAAGAAACGGGCAGACAGACAGCCGTACCACGTAGACCATGGCGCAGCGGCTGACGGTGGCGGGCGTGGCGTGACTGAGCGAGTCCACTTCGAGAAGGAGGCTAAGGCCCTCGGGGAGGCTGATCCTCTCCCCGTTCATCAGACACAGGGTGCGGCTCTCGTCCAGCGCCGTGTTGAGGCTCTCCACCCACAGGCTGTCCACGGGCCCGTCCATGATAACCCACCGCCACTTCTCTGTGCCGTGCATTCCTGGGTGTTGCAGACATCATGCAAATAGGGGACATTTCCTTGAGGGAGAAACTGGAAAGCTACACTGATGCGAATGAGTACAATTTTTCAAAGCTACATTAACACTTCCTAGTGTGACTTGCATGCTGCTTCAGCAGATAAAAATCTGTTTTATCTATATATCTCTATGGCTGGATAATAACAATTATATATATATAATCTCTTAGATCTAAATATGTAATTGATATCTATCTGTTATTGTTATCATTCATATGATTATTATTTAAATTATTATTTCAAAGGTAAGCAATAATGACAATTATTACAATAATAACAACAATAATTATTATTTTTAGGTATAAGCAAGTTCAGTGTTCTGTGTGACGGCTGACCAAATCCTGTCAGTTTCTTTTTACATGGCAGGAAGTAGTACAAGATTAGCACCTTGATAGCTGTTGCCTGTTGGCGACGGGGGCTCTGGGCCAGGTATTGGCTTGTCGGAGGTAAGTTCCTGAATGAGAAGTAGAGGATGAATCACCTTGTTGTTCTGAATGCCCACTGAGCACCCACAAAAACCCACATAATTTCCATGGAGCAGAACGCGTTACAGAAAGCTACAGAAAGAGGTCGACAAACAAGAATTTCAGGATTTTTTGTTTCTTAGAATTTGGCAACACTGCATAATTACTAAACTAAGACCATTCACTTCAAAGGCCAACAGGGTACAAATCTGAATGCTAAGTTCAATGTTAAAAGAAGAACTTGAGTTTGGTGAGAAGTAACACACATTTTTTGGGGTAAACTGTCCTTGCTGCTGACGGCAACGCCAGGGGCACAGATGTGAACTCACGTCTGAAGGCGGGCAGGCTCTCTTGTCCACCTGCGAGAGCTCTTTGGCGTAAGCCCTTATGGCAGAGGCCAGCAAACCGTCTGACCACTCTAGAGTGTTGGGGTTCATCTGGCCAAAGAGCTCTCCTAAGTCCACACACTTGGCGTTGATTGTGAAGCAGTCCACATATAACCCTGGGGGCCCCTGGGACGACAGAACAAAAAACAAAAACGATCACACAGGAAGTGATGAAATAAAAACAATCAGTACATTGTCTCCAAATGTACTACCTCTGATCCTTGTAAACAAACATCAAACGAATGTCCATTGTTATAGCTAGACAGACAGACAGACAGACAGACAGACAGACAGACAGACAGACAGACAGACAGACAGACAGACAGTCCATGAACAAGAAGCCTGACCTGAAGGCCCGTGCTGGTCCTCCGGTTGCTGAGAGCAGGCATGATATCTAGGGCATGCTGCAGTATGAGCCTTATAGTGGTCTTCCCTCCCCCAGTAGGTCCCACCAGCATAACTCCTGCATGGGCCTGTGATGCACCACAACACACTTACATTAACCCAGTGCTTCTCAATAATTTTCTGTTACACCCCCCTCCACTGTCCGTCATGACTATAATAGTATCATTTGTCTATAAAATTGTTATAAGTACATCCCTGCATAACATTTTATGCTTATAAATACAGATCAACCTATAACAAAGAATAACATTATTAACATCGTTTTGTAGTCTGTACTGTGGTCGATGTGCAATTACGCTTTATTCTAGTAAGGCAAAAAAAGCATGTTCCTCAGGGTCATGTTCCTCAGGGTCATGCTCTGAGGTAATGCTCACCAAAATATGACTGTAGAGCTGTGTGACTTTCTCTGCTTGGCTTGGACATGGTTCCAACTCTAGACTGTCTATAGCTATGGTGATGGCAGTCTAAAAGGACCAACACATCAAACGTTCAATTAATCTAGCATAGTAAAGGGCAGTTCACACCTAAAACGATAACTCTAAAGGTAATTATAACTACAACTGTAAAAATCGTTTTCATTTTAGTGAATGGTGCCATTCACATATCAACTACAATGACAATAACAGGCTAAACGATATTGTTGGGATCACTTTCAGAGCGATTTTAGGAACTATAAAAGCACTGTCAGACAATCAGAATTCATAAGAATTCTCATGGACGTCATATTCTTGGAATGTTTAAATCACTAGAATGTGGCCGTTAAAATATCATTCTTCAGTGTGGACGTCCATATCGTTGTACTTATAGTTGTCGTTATTGTTATAGTTCTTGGTGTGAACGGACCTTAACCCCTCCCCTCCCCCCCCAAAATTGTTCAGCCACTTTTCCATAATCACCTCCAGTTGAGGGTGTACTGCTTTGGGAGCGACAACATCTGAAAAAAGGTCATGCACGATGCCCCTGAAGAGGGGTACATCTTCAGGGATGAGTTTGGGTAGGTTCAAATCTTGCAGAGCACAAATGAGGATGTAACACTCCTCCTCTGAGTTGAGTGTTAGCCTTGGGACAAATGACCACTGATTTCGTGAGACTCACAGGGTGACTGCTCAGACATGCACATGTGGTGAATAAAGAAAGCAATTTATTGGTGAGTTAAAAAACAAATAAACTCACAACATAGTGGCTCTTCTCTTGTGTCCAGCAAGTAAGAGAACTGGCTTGATTGACCTCATGCTAAAGTCATAATGGTCCTGTGTCACAGAAAATTGGGCAGCCTTTAAAATCCTAAAAAATTAACACTTTTTAACTACACAATGTGATACTTACAGTAAAAAAATAACCTGTTGGGACAGCTGTTTACTGGTAACCTGGTAGAGATGGACAATCTTTCTGGAGAGAGTTTTGGCGGATTTGAATCCCTTTGAAAATAGAATGATTTCGGCAATGAGGTCAAAGTCCGGCACCATCATGGCAACGGGTCGAACCAGGATCTTCAAGTTATCTGGAAGTTCTACTCGACCCCGACAGCTGACAAGAGTGGTCATATTCATTGTTCACATTGTTAACATTTCTTGTTACTGTACATCACAACTTGACAATGCAAATGCATGAAGAAACAACATACGTCGGAACACAGTCAATTATCAATGTACAAAGAATCTGATTCAACAATAACCCATATTCTGTAGAAGAATGTGCAAAGGCTACACATTGCACTGTGAGGCATGTATGGTGACATGTGGAGTCTGCATTTATGCTGACTAATCTACACAAAAACTGGCAAGAACTCACTCACTGTTATTCTGCTACTTACTTTATTATAGGTGCTTTATTAAATGCAAGCGAGGAGAAAAAAAAGGAGCGCTGAGACCTACCTAGGATTCATCGTGATGAAATAACCACATGAAGCGTTCAGACGTATGTCTCGGCCTTCGAACATAAACCTGTGTCCACAAAGACCAATGCTTACGGTCTTACATTTAAGTCACTAAAATGCTACAAGGTGTGAGGGAATCATCCCTATACACTATAATGTGTGGTAAAATTTACTGTAGCTGAAATGTGAATTGAACATACCTAGGACTGTTGCTGTTTTTGGCCGCCCTAATTGACTGAAGTTGGGCAGCAATAACCGAAAGCACCTTCACACTGATGCTGTTAAACTCATCGAAGCAGCACCAGGCGCCAGACTGCACCATGCCGGAGTACAGCTTCCCCATCATCTACAGTGCTCACAGCAATGGATTGTTATAACTTTAAAAAGCTTGTGAAAACCCTTCTTTTCCGATACTGCTTCCCTTCCTAACAAAACTAATCTCTACTAACCAACTCTTTACCTTGGTGCTTCGTGCTTGTGTGAGTCTGTGTGTGTAGGGGGTGTGTGTATCTGAAGTGTCCCTGCCCCTGGAAACTTAGCTAAGGCATATGTATCTCCTTGTGTGTATGTGTGTAGTCTGTTTATTCTGTATTTCTCTATACCTCTGTTAGCTTATTATGTCCTCCTTTTGTAAGTCGCTTTGGATAAAAGCGTCTGCTAAGTGTAATGTAAAGTAATGGATTACAATGAGACTAAAGCAGCCACTAGACAATGGGTAAACAAAAGGACATTCCTCCTCACCTTGTAGTCCAAACTGGCGCTGCAGTTCATGACTAAACAGAACTTTCCCAGGGCCTGTATGTCAGAGAAATGATTTCATATTTTAGATTTTAGATTTTTTTTTTGACACACAAACAGGAAATGCAACTACAGTACATTTTCACATTACATTACACTTTAGCAGACGTGTGTGTGTGCAAGCACAAGGCCAGTGCAAGTACTTTAAAAGGCTTCATTCACCATACCATACCTTTGCCAGGTCTTTCACAGACTCGGTTTTGCCTGTGGCTGTAGGCCCGACCAGAGCCCCACCCAGGTGCAGGCTCAGGGCCCCAGTGAGGGTGAGCCAGCAGCGGTCAGTGAGGGGGGTGATGACCAGGCGCGGGGAGCAGCCCTGGTACTCGTACCCGTAGGGGAAGGATGCCTTGGCCTGCACCACGTAACAGAGTGAGGTGGTGTCATGCCAGTCGTAAAGCAGCTGTCTGCCAAGAGTAGCACAAAGCACAGCGTCACACAAACAGCCATATTATCAGGAGCGTTGCCAGACATGTTTTACTGGTGCACGTGCGCCAGTATTGGTCTGTAGTGCCCCAGTATAAATTTCACCAGTAAAAAAAAAATTCTTTACAGTTTTAGGTCTACATGGCATAATCTACAGAATGCGCACACAGCTATTCAATATGGCAACTCAGTGCTACTTTATTCACTCCATACACAATGCACACATGGCTACTTAATATGGTAATTTATTCATGCGACTTTGGCTGTGACATAACATGTAACAACGGTGTCTGAGCGCTATTTCTTTCCACCTGTTTTACAGGTTAGTACCAGGTAAATTGTCCATCGCTGTTGTTTGTTTTCACCTCTGTGTCGCCATTTCCATGTAGATTTAAATGTTACAACTTTACTTTTTACGTTTAATGTATGAGGCAGCTGTCATACAAGCTAGTTCTGGCTGTAAATTGAAGTAACCGACTGGAGACGTTAGCTGCTGTCTTTTAGCTAAATGGCAATGACGTGCGGTCAGGGTAGGCAGGGTAAATGTTATCAAAAAAGACATATACTTTAAAAATTATTCTTTGAAGCTCACACTCAAGTCACAACCAATGAAAATAGGATGCAATTTCAATTGATAAAATTAAATGTACGTCTCATTTAAGGTCAAAACCGATCAAAAACCCAACTGTTATCCTGCCATTAAGGCTTACGCAAACAGCGATTCACAACTTTGAACTATGCATTCCGAAGGCTGTGCTTCAAGAGGGTAGGAGCATAGGCGGAAATTGAAGCACCCATGGTGAAATCCCAACCCGGAAAGGGCCCAATAGCCTTTAGCATTCCGTTGACTTCCATTCATTTTAGCGCCACTTTGACATCAAATTACTTTACACGAGAAACACTCTGTGCCTTGATATTGGCATTGTTGTATACCAGAGAGGACACAGCAAAGCATATTCGCTCCAATCGGAAATCTGTCATGTTATTGTTTTACCGTACTCTTTGGATAACAAGCCATAGCCATGTCTGTTTACTCTATTCATGTTGGGGAAACATTTCCATCAGTATTTCTCGCAAAATAAACTTAGGAATTGGTATTTGTTTGTAAGCGGAATCGCTATCTTTATGGATTTTACTATTCGATGCAAGTGAAGCCCAAAGAAAGATGGCTAAGCTAAGCTACACGCTATACTTTGGTATGTACATGTTAACTAGCTAGCTCCCTAGATGCTGGCTTGCAAGACTGCCTGGAACAAAAATTAGTAGAAGAAGAATCAAGTCCCCACATACAGTATTAGCTTCCCACTCCAGTAAATGATTGCAGCTACGCTGTCTGATTTGTGATTGAGCATCTACCACTCAATTTATGGTATTCGGATTCGTTGGCCGACGTCACGGAACGTCACCGCGAGCTTGCACAGTAGCCTGGTGACCAATTCGAGAATTTAAAATCTGGTTTCATTGGCTCCCATTGAAAATGACACCATCCCTCCGTCCATTATTTTCTACTGTCTATGGAAAACACTCTTGCTAATAAACGATGTGTAGACTTACGAATCTCCGTCATTCATTTTGAATGACAGGACCTTTGTTATACAGCCGAGTTTGGAGTTTTTTCGAGCTAGTTTAATGGTTTAAAAACAACGTTATCTTGTAACGTCAAAAATATGTATGTCTCTAATATGTGCCTGTGTGGAGCAGATGAAGAGGAAATGTCAGCCAGGGAGATATGGTGGGAATTGATGATGAGGAGGATGGAGACTGTTTGGTGTGATTGCAATTGTGAAACTGTCATTGTAGACAGCAACACATAAGGAATGAAATGTTTTAATGGAAATGGTTTCAGTTGTTCAACTGTTGTTGCTTATAAGCTTTTTTTTTACGTCTCAGACTCAATAAAGACAACACAACAGCGCTAGGGGGCTAGTTGACGAGCTTCACTGCTGCCACTGACAGACTGCACAGACTGCTGCGCTGATTCTCGAAGGAACGACCGGGAACGTAAGGAACAACTGGGAACGAGAGCGGTGAACTAGTTCACGACGTTCCTCCCCAGGAACCATTCAAAAGAACCAATTCGTTCGTGAACGACACATCCCTACTTGAGGGAAAAAAGGGTAAGAAACTGGGGGAAAAAATGGAGACATCACGTTCAGGGACCCCAGAAGACAGTTCAACCACTCTCCAAAAATAACATTGAAATTCCACAAAAATACATAGGCTCCACCACTATTTTAAAGATGCAGCTGAATTTATCAATATTAACTGATTTCTGTAGGCTAAGCATACTGGCATACATATTGTTTTAAATTTGAAGTTCTGTTAGAATGGCTCTGTAGCTCAGAATGAGAACAATTATATTGTGTAATTATTAAGTAGGAGTATTGTTATGAAAATGTATTAATATTTGCGAGTATACGGATGGAATTTACATGTGTGAATGGCCACTGCCTACCCTGGCACAGACCTCACCGCACGGCACTGCTAACTGGCATATGCCTATTATCAGTGTTGATTTATGTAATGGTTAGCCTAGCACTGTGAGCTCCCACGCTCTGGAGATTGCTATCTTACATCTACGGCAGGGGTGCTCACTAATTTTTGGCTCGCGAGCTACTTTTAAAACGGCCATGTCGCCGCAATCTACTGAGGATGATGATGATGAAGACGACGATGGTGATGATATCATGATGATTTCATATGTACTTTTATGCAGTTTGTTTATTGATATACATGTTGCATTACACATGCAACATAGTTAAAATACATGCATCCATGCATAAACCTTCACAGCACAACTTTAATGCAACGGTAATCATCATACGATATCTGACATCTGCGATATCAACATAATCTGATATGATCGTTTAGTTTGAAACACTATTTATGTTTTTTATGATAAATAAGTGCTAAAAATGTTTTTTGCTTTGCGCGCTCGCATTAATTGTCTGTGCTCCAGGTGTGCCCCAGTACAGTAATGGGTCTAGTGACGGCCGTGCACATTATTAAAATACCATTATTTTATAATCTGTAGAATGAGGCTCAATGAATAGGTTCAAGTGCAAGGTGTAGCACACAGAGTAAATGTAAAACTGAGAGGTACTTGCGTTACCTCTGTAGATTCCACATGCCCTGAACACCCTTCTCGCTTAGCAAGACTAAGGAGTTTGTTTCGGGGGCATGAGCTTGGTCACACTTCCCTCAATCACCCAGGAGTTCGCAGCAGCCGGACAATAACCGTGGAATTTTTAAACAAAATGCGTATGTAGTGTAGGAATAGGAGCAGCTGTGGCCAAGTGGTTAGGGGGTTGGTCTTGCAATCGGACGGTTGCCAGTTCGAATCCCGCCCTACCCATGTTGAGATGCCCCTGAGCAAGGCATCTAACCCCACACTGCTCCAGGGACTGTAACTGAAACCCTGTCAATATCCTAAAGTTGCTCTGGATAAGAGCGTCAGCTAAGTGTAATGTAATATAATGAATATTTCACCAGCCAAAGACCCAATTATTAGCCTACAGCCCAGAGGAAATTAAGACAGCATTTTCGAGAGTGACGAGCACGATCCCCAAAGGTGATCCTGTATTGTAAGACAGGCGGTGTCCTCAAGAAGAAAAAAAAAAAACAGGTTGACCTTCAACGTGTCGCAGTGCAAAGAACTGTGAACCGACTTATGAAAAACACTATTCGCGATGGATCTTTGGCTGGTGAAGTGTTCTTTCACTACATACGCATTTTTTTTATATCCGCGCCACAAGAGGATGAAATAAGCTTAAGCTGCGTTATTATTACAATAAGCACGCAGTGCAATAAGCATGCAGCAGAGGCTGAATAACACATTTTAATCATACACAGTCATAGTTTTAACTTTGAAATGTTTCTATTGGCACAGTTTAATGACCTCTTCCTACTTTTTAATTCAGGTCTATAATTCTTGGCTGTGTTTCAAATCTACCTATACCAACCATAGACAGTAGAAGAGAATGGACTGAGGGATGGCGTCGTTTTCAATGGGAGCCGTTGAAGCACGATTTTGAGATTTTTAATTGGTCACAAGGCAACTGCGCAAGCGCGGGGTGACGTACGGTCACGTCGGCCAGCGAACCCAAATACTATAAATTGAGTGGTAGATGCTCAATCACAAATCATACAGCGTACGATAATTTTCTTAATAAGCATTCTTCTACCGTTATAGCTGCAATCACTTAGTGGAATGGGAGGCTAATATTGTACGTGGGGACTTGATTCTTCGTCAACTAACTTTGGTTCCAGGCAGTCTTGCAAGCCAGCATGTCAAGGGAGCTAGCTAGTTAGCATGTAAACTACAAGCTATAGCGTGTAGCTTAGCTTAGCAGTCTTTCTCAATTCACTTGCATCGAATAGTAAAATCCATAAAGATAGCGATTCTGCTTACAAACAAATACCAAGTTCTACGCTTATTTTTCGGGAAATAGTGATGTAAATGTTTCCCTAACATGAATAGAAAAGTAAACGAGCATGACTGTGGCTACAGCTTGTTATCCAACCAGTACGGTAAATTTTCTCCTGTGCGACAGAAACTCACTAGCCGTCGCATGATTTATGGCGTCATTTTTAGCATAATTTCAGATAAACGTTTCTTACAAGGCAATAACATGACAGATTTCTGATCGAAGCAAATATGTTTTGCTGTGCCCTCTCCGGTTTACAACAATGCCAATATCAAGGCATGGATGGCTTCTCATGTAAAGTTGTTTGATTTCAAAGTGACGCTAAAATGAATGGAAGTCAACGGAATGCTACATGCTATTGGTCATTTTCCGGGTTGAGATTTCCCCATGGGTGCTTCAACTTCCGGATATATTCCTACCCCCTTGATACCAACCCTACCCATCCAAATCTACCCAAACCCATATTAGACATCTAGATGCCAGAGTGGTGTCCAGAGAAATTAACCTGTGTATTAAAAACTCCTGAATGTCAGCTTTACAACAAATATTTTTGGTACTCTGTATCATTTTTATAATCCAAGATATAAGCATTTAAAATGTGTCCTGTAATTTTTGATCACCCTGTACACCCTGTATATTGTGATGAAGACACCAGGTAGGTGAGATGCACAATTGCTCATTGTGGCATGACTACATTTCATAGGTTCTCAGTTGGCTTGGCTGACCTCCTCCACTCGAAGTCGTCCGCACTGGTGATGTTGTGTTGGATCAGGTGGGATAGGACGTCTCGGCAGTGCAGCAGGATGGTGAACAGGTTCTCTACGGTGGCCTGCTGGTGGCCGGCCAGGGGCTTGAACGCCAGCGCCATCAGATCCTCCAGGCTGCCAATCATCTGCTGCTGCAACACCCTCAGCCCCTCCCGCTGACCACTCCCGCCACTCAGACACCTCTCGCAGTCTGAGCCGAACATGATCTGGGTCTGCGCGAGAGAGAGAGAAAGAGAGAGAGAGAGAGAGAGGAAGAGAAACAGAATAAAAAGAAAAATAGAGAGAGAGAGAGAGTATGTGCAGGGCCAAAACAGGAAGAGTCACAGAAATGGAAACACAGTGTGATACAGTACCTATCTATCATGACATCTATCATAAAATTACAAAACAATGTTTTTTTTTTTAAACAAAAAAAAAAAAAAGAAACAAAAAAAAAAAAGAAAAATTATAAAAATTAAATTTCTCTGACTGACATACCACAGTAAGTACAGCCTGACCAGGATGGGCCAGAGCCCAGTTTCTAAAGTTTGCAGGGTTCCAGTCCAACACAGCAAGCTTCATGTGTCTGAGAACATTTCAGAAAAAAGCAAACTTCACTTCTGTTCGACCATATATAGGCTACCTCTGATATTCCGTTTTTCTTTTTTTGTTTTGAGAGAGAGAATACCTTACCGTTTAACTGCGTTATACATCGCTGTCTCCACATTTCCCATCCACTGCTCAACTGGCCCACGTATCTGGACATTTCTAACAAATCACAATAAATAGAAACTGTGCAGTTAGACTCAAACAAGTCAAATCAGAAAGGCAGTGTAAAAATCCTTAAAGTTACAAGAAGCTTTCTGTTCCAAATTGATGGGCAGACAATTCATTTTACCTGTCAAGAATAGACGGCCATTGATTGCTGTTTTATTCACCATTGTGTATAATCGTTTAATGTACCATGTGCTGTAACCTATGTCTCTGTAGATACAGGCTATCTGCTTGCAAGACTATTATACTTACGTGGGCATAGTGACAGTCTCTCCTTCCAAAGAATGCAGCTGAACCAACACTGGATGAAGCATAGCCTGCTCCTGCATCTCCAAGTGATGGATGTTAGAGAAACATTTCACCAAGAAGGGCTGCAGAAAATTGATATATATATATATATATATGTTATATAATTAAAATGACTATTGGATTATTGGAAAAAACATATTTAAAAATTCGATTCTCCATTTAGTGGTTTTTATATGACAGGTGTTTAACTAGATAGTCCAAGGGCACCTGGATGACACTGGGGTTCCTACTCTGTGTCAAGACATTAATTAGTTCCTCATTGCTAAGAAAGTAGAATCTTGGAAAAATGTTTCGCTTGGACTCAAGATATTCCTATAAAAAAAACAGCACAAAAGAAATAATACTGTAAATCTAGCAGCAAATACCATTTTCATCATTTTAAAAAGTATTTTGATAAAATTCAAGAGCGATGCAAGCTATACAGGCTGCTGCTCTCAGTACCTCGAGACACTTCTGTATCCTCTCCAGCTGCGAGTTGTTGTTCTGAAGGTCCTCCAGTACCCCAGGGGAGGTACCATTCCTCAGAGCATTTGGCTCCTGCTCAGTTTTGAGCATCAGTAGCTTCCACACCTCGTCAACCTGTTCAAACAGCTTAGCCTCCTCCGGAAGCTGTCTGTTGAAACAAGAGTGAGGCTTGGGGTGGATGGAAGGAAAGCTTCCTCTCTCTTAGGTGTAAAGTGAGATACTTGTAACCTAAGCAATGTTCCTGATGGCCCCAGCCATCAATCTACTCCACTGTAACATAACTTACATCACAGTGAAATCTGCATGGCAATTCAAAAGGGGATGAATATGACTCAGGGACACTCACGTATTTAAGGGTTACAATATGTATTCTGCAACAAGTACGGTTTTCCTATTCTTCCACGAGATTATTTAAAAGACTAATTTACTGCATTTTTATTATGTGCTGGCACCTGTAAGCTGACAAACCTTTGGATCCCCCCGGCTGAGAAGATAGGCTCGAGGTAAAGCCAACGCTTCTGGCACGTAACCCACTCGCCCAACGTGTTGGCAAACTGGTTCAGCTTGCGTTCCCACTCATCGATCAATCCCTGCATGCATCACAGATCAGTTAAGACTTTGAACAAACTCCATGTACCTACAATGTACCTTTTAACTGAAGGCTCATATATCAGACAGTGGGATCATACAACAGCTCTGTACATCACTATGAAAATCTCCTACTGTTGAGAATTGTTCTGTGGCATTTTAACCGTAAAATATACTCAACACGGTGCTATATTTTCACTGGCAGTTGTAGTAGGCTATGGCCATACAAGCTAAATCCTAAGGGATAACTTAATTGACGCCTGATGAAGGGCACATGCCCGACATGTTTCAATAGTTTAAACTTTGTTTGGGAGCGTAGTACTGATGTTGCAGACTATATTAGCATTGTTGTCTACCACCCAGACGGATCTGCGTGCTTTAGGACACTACAATACCTTAATTGGCTCAACATAGCGTGATGACTTTAAGCTCATGATGGTGGTCTGGCTCTCATCTAGCTGCGTCATAACATCATCGGCTGAGGCTATGATCTTCACCGTGGATGTATCTGAGTTGTAGGTGATGAGACGGAAATCTGTACACCTCCACAGATCAATGACCTTGTTCAGCATGCCCTCCAGAGTAGCCTCGTGTGTTGCCGTAGTGGAAATGTCGCTAATCAGACGACTATACTGCAAGATCTGATGAGAAAACATGCAGGGTAATTAGCTCCAGATTCATGGCTTTTTTCAGAAGGGTAAAAGACAGTACTTTAATGAAATACAAGATGAGTTCAAATGATTCCTTTGTAATGTGTTAATAGTATATAGTTTTTAAATGGTCTGTGTTGTTTGTATGGCATTTATGTTGTTTTTTGTTTGTTTGTTTGTTGTTTTGCCTTCAGGTCGAGCAGGTCTCCCAAAGTAAAACTATCCTCTGGCAGAAAAAAGCGTCCAATATTTCTCTGGATTTCGTCCATGTGCCTTTTGCGAAGATGAGGATTGCGCAGGGCAACGATAATAGGTAAGCAAAGCTTAAAATCTCCCAGCTTCTGGTTAAGCTGTGGGACAATGTCATTTTCAGGTAGGCCTGGAAGAAACAAAACCACATACCCTTTGCTATTTGCATTCATCTATGTATGGTATGACCTTTAAAACCTACAAGTTTCCACAGAAGTCTGTACATGGTCGGAAAATGCACCTTTCTTCAGGATGTAGATGGTCTGAGTGAAGCGGATGACGTCATTCTGCAGGTCGTTTACGTTCAAATGATCAAAGGCGGTGGTCCTCCACAGGTCGTAGTGCTTGTGCCACTCCCTCTGCATGTCCCACAGCATCCCGCGGAGGGTGAGCGCACTGCTCACGTCCGTCACCTCCTGCTCAACCACTGAGTCGGCCACGTCCTCCTTGTTGGCTATGTGAGGGGCGCTCTTCTTGGAGAAGGAGCTGCCCAGCAGCTCTCGAAACTTGAAGTAACTGTAGGCTTGGCTGGAATAGATGGACAGCTCTTCTGTAAGTTCTTGCAGAACCTCACTAGCCATCTCCATCGACGTATCTGAGCGTAGAAGCAGTGGATTGTTTATCTGCCAATGCAAACATTAAGCATAACAGCAGAACATGAGGTTAATTTTGTGTTTTTCATGTATGGCCTTTGCTTCCTCTATATTTATGTTTCGACTACATCCCATAATTCCATATCCATACAAAACTAATGTTATCATCTCCAAGCCATTTGCCTACTATTTTACCACATTCTCTTGCATGACTGAGAAAGAACTCCAAAACCTAGATAGAGCATGTCTATATCAAATAAGGCCTTTAGAAGGACTCACACAAACTTTAGCATCTCTACCATCCCCCCCCCCCCCAACCAAACCCCCCCCCCCCCCCCCCCCCCCACATGTTACACATTCCTTATTCAAGACTTTTACAACTTTCCATAACAAGGATTACGGTATGCACATGTTTAGGATCGACACCTTACTTTTACCCTGATGAGCACGAGGTCATGCCGGAGTTTATTCAGTTGTTGGCTCAGGTCCGCAATGCATGTATAGATTTTATCATCACGTTTGGTCTCACATATCATGACAGTAGTCTTGAGGTGGGAGAAGCTAGAAACAAGGTGATGGAACAGAGCCAAATCCTCAGGTGAAATCATGATATTAAAGTCTTTCACTATAGTGTACAGCTGCACAAGGAAGTGACACTGCCTCTCCAGACTAGGAAGCTTGGCAGAGATTTGACTCAGGAAGTTGAGATGGTCAACAAACTCCTCCAGGGTAACAATATCTAATTCAAGCTTTCTCTGAGCCGCTCCAATGACCTGAAAATTTGTGAGAAAGCAAATTGTGAATTGTGAAAAGTTGACAAACTATCTTCCCACATAGGATCAGATAGGATAGGATAATGGTAGCGAGCTATGGTGACAATGCTAACCAACCCTGACAGCCCTCCCCCAAAAAAATCTTCATGTAAATGACATTTTGTTTAAAAATCTGGATTTTTCACCAGAAAAACGACTAGCTTAAACTGCACACCTCCATCAGCTCCAGGTTTTTCTTCTGGGCAAAATCAGGCAGCAGGGTGTGGATGCTAGCGATGAGCTTCCGTGGATAGGGCAGGCAGTCCCGCTGATACTGCTGGCAGTTCACCAGCATCATGTTGACACGCGTCTGCAGCTCCATCTTCTGCATCCGCTGCATGCTCTCAGTGTGGGCCATCAGAATGGCCTTCAGGTCCTGAGCCGTCCACTTCTCCCCATCCAAAAAGCTGCTGATGTCCAGAATGATGGCCGTCCCAACCATCTCGCAGAAACTCTCCATCGTGGCACAGTGACACTCTGCCTCTGAAAAGCCAGTCTGCACCATCCTCAGAATCTCAGACACCTGAACAGAAAACACTCAATACCTCAAGTAAACTGCACACTGTAGCTTAAAGCTTCACTCATATCTGGTTAGGTGAATACAGGGTAGGTGATGCTCAAAATCCAGGGTCTGCTCATTACATAGATGTCATCCCATAGTATTAAAGGCTACATACCTGCATCTGGTAAACGGAGTTTTGGCCTAGCAATAGCTGCAAATCAGGCCAGTGCCTTAAGGTTTGGCTCCTCTCCTCCTCAGACACTTCGGCCATGAACAGTTTACGGCTAAACGCAGCCGGACAGTGCAGGTCTTGGAGACTAGGGTCCTCATAAAAGGATATCTGCTTGTCTAAAAGAGAGAAACAATTAAGAAAGTAAAACGTCAGCCTGATAGCAGAGCACCACAAGTCATCTTCCCAATTAGAGCTAACTTCTGTTGAAACAGTCTTGACTGTGCGAGATCCAGGTTGGGCAGCATTGTAACATCGAGTTTGAGTTAGGCTCAGAGCATCCATTTTGAGGAACCCCTTACCGATAACACTCTGGAAGCCATCCAGCACCTCTTGTATTTTCACAACAAAGTCATTTAGGGAAGGGCACATGGTCATTTGAGCCAACTTCTCAGGTTCCAAACTGAGGGGGAAAATGATCAGAATGAAAAACCTGTGTAAGAGGGACCCAGCACACCGGCAGAATAAAATGCTATATGGAACAGAACAGCTGTACGGGGACATTGTGAAACGTTAAACTTTAAAATTTCAATAGTGCAGAACTGATAAATATCACACCAATAGCAGACCTCTAATACTGTACCTTATTACAGGTGTACTTTTTACATCAGGAACTTCCTCCTTGCTCTCTGGCTCCTCTGCAGTGGAGGTGAGATGGCATAAAAAAAAAAAAAACATTTTAAAGCGAGGACATGAGCAGGCTACACACAAAGTATGATATATTTTTTTACAGTGCTAAACACACCCAGTTGGCAACAACCACTGGGATTTAAATAGTTCAAAACAAGTAGTAAGTATTGCCATTAGTGTTACAAACAGCACATTGATTTGTAGAGATATACAGACATACAACATATCCATGATGCACCCCAATGGGATGAATGAAGACCTATCATTCAGTTGTTTTTTATAAATGCATCATGAATATGTTGTATGTCTGTATGTATATCTCTACAAATCAATGTACTGTTCGTAACACTAATAACAATACTTACTACTTGGATTGAACTATTTAAATCCCATTGGCTGTTGCCAACTGGTTGTGTTAATGGATGTGGGCATTTAAGTCTGGTTTCATTGTTACATTGTGGCACACTGAAGAAGGCACACGCCGAAACGCATCTGTGCAATAAAAAGTCGAATATATATGCAAAGTATGGCCTCTCCTGTTTTTCATAAAAAAGCAACATGACATGACATGGCTAGATATTTACATCATCAACGAACTAGACTAACACCAGTAGGGCACAAGTTGTTCATTTATGGTATCTATATGCTAGATTATGGAATCATGCCCCATATGCAGTAAATATGCAATGAAATATTGTTTTGAGCAGGCGTGAACTTGCAACACTCACCCTGGTCACTTGGCTGGGGACTGCTTTCCATGCCATTTTCAGTGGCATCTGGAGTAATAGTAAGCACCACATTCACTTCAAATGCTGCCTTTATTTCCTATTGGAGATGTTATTTTTTACAGGTTATAGGATCGCAGACTGCAGTCATAATACCAAAGGATCTCAAGCAAAAAAAACAAGTAACCTTGCCCCCGGAGTAGACAGGCCCAACAATCCTCTGGCACTGATTGACATCATCCTGTTGATGGGATCTGAAAAAAAAAAATCATGTATTTATCAAAGTTGCAGTAGTAGTACATCTTCAGGAAAACAGAGGAACCCTTGGACTCAAAAGTCAGACATTTTATGCTACATGAATGCAATGGGCTTCTCTGTAGCCTCTCACGTGGTGCCACTGTCCAGTTTGACATCTGTCTGTGCGCTGTGGTAGGATGCCCAGAGGGCTGAGTGCAGAGCAGACACAGCCGCCCGCAACAGACTGCTCAACACAGTCTCAAACATGTAGTCCACCATGGCCAGGAAGCGCCTGAAGCGCTGCAGCAAGATCTTCCACAGTGCCACCTGGGCATACAATGGCCGTGACTCATGGCTTGGCTCCCAGGGTTGAAAAAGTCTCGCCAGACCCTTAAGCTCCGCAGTCTAGGGGAAAAGGGATAATAATAATAATAATAATAATAATAATAATAATGTGATTATTATTATTGCTGCTGTACATTACAAATATTCAGTGTTTTTCAGCATCCCCACAGATGTATAAAAAGTATACCGTAAGTGCCTCACACAAAAACAAGAAAAAGACATAAACCATTTGAAGAAAGATTATATATATAGATTATATATATATAAGATTATATATAGTAACCCTAACCCTATAATAGAAAACAGAAGAGAGTGGCTGACAACTGGAGGTGTCGCTTAAGATGAAAAGGCAGTTGTACAGGCAGAGGACAGTGAGGAACAACATACCTTTAAGCAAGCAGAACGAATCATTGAGGCCACTTTGTCATGGAGATGCTGAAGCTGTATAGAGGCAAATTCTCTCTGCTGGGTTTGAGCAACACAGAAATCCCAGAGTGAGTGGGTTTGTGATCCATCCCACTGTAAAATGTAAAAGTGCACTGAAAACTCATCTTTTTAAATCAGCATATGGGCTCTAAGCCATTACTATAATACTTTACTGTTTTAATGCTAATGTTATTGTTTTTAATGTTGATTTCTTTATTTTTATTTCCTGTAAGGTAACCTTGGGTGTTTTGAAACGTGCCATGTAACAAATAAAATGTATTATTATTATTATTATTATTACTATTATTGTTATTATTATTATCATTATTATTATTATTATTGTTGTTGTTGTTGTTATTAAAAGATGGAATGACCTGAAACAAAGCAAACAGCAACAGTTCTTTTGGTTATATTATTAAACTTTGGAGACAGAAGTATATCTTCCTTCTAGATCTACCTTTATTAAAACAATGGCATCATCAGACGCTTTGTGGTATTTAAAGTCGAATGATGACTCCAGTAAAGCTCTAATCTGCAGAAGGCAATTGGCAAGAATGCCATCCAGAAAGAACAAATTCTCAGACAACCTGGCCCTGAAAACATAAATCACGATTTCTTACTGTCAGACAAAGATATACATACCACATACAATAAATTGTCTTCAAGATTTCTCTTTAAAAAATATAATGCTTTCTTACCTTGATTTGGAAATTTTGGAAGACTTTACAACATTCTTCCATATATTAAAAGTTTTCCATAACCTATGACAAAAACACCAAACATAATAACTGAGTGTCATGGTTATACTGTAGTTTGTTTGTTTATGTAGCATAATTTAAAATAGCCTGTGGTTGACTGAAGAAATGTAATATGCCACAAGACAGACTAAATGTATTACCTAATGTAAACAGTGATAACAAATAATTAGTATTTGCCCCCTTTTTGTTAAAAGCATCGTAGAGTAAAATCAGCAGTCAGTCACTACCACCTGAACTTTGAAAAAAAAGGCAGTAGATAGATTCTGTGGAAGAGGTCTCTCTCAGCCAGCCATTCCAGTACTGGTACAATCTCACTGGACTGTTCCAATACAGATACCTACATTTATAGACAGAAAGCACTATAAGTGTCCAAATTATGTAGTTTTACAAACTTGACCGCAAAAAAAACAATGTGCAAGATGCTTGTCAGAAGACTGGTGTCAACAGCATTTGTGGTCACTCGGGTTGGCATCTCTAGAGTTATAAAGTGACACTTAAACTACAGTGTCTAACACTGACCAAACAGCATTTCTCTGTGTGGGTAGGCCCACAGTCATCACGACAATCATTACAGACTAACCTCATGGATGTAAGAAGCACTAACAGTCCAATAGCGGCTGTGCTGCTTGGCTGTCTGAACAGATACCACTTTGAGGTCATACGGGTTACAATAGCCATGGTCATCAGTCCTTTTGATGCAATACACATATTCCCCCGTGTCTTCCATTCCATGTGGGCTTTCCTAGAATACAAAATTGCCCAAAATTACAAAATTAACCACACTTGATGGACAGTAGCAGATAATGGCGATATGATGAGCAGAGAGGCTGCTTATATAGATCAATGTCAATGAAATGTTTAATAATAGACTACATATCAGAAATCGAGCAAGACATAAATAAATCAAGCCTCTACTTGTTTTTTTACAGTTACCTTTGTTCACATTATTATCTGTAAATGAATGATACATTTTCATACTGTATTTATTTAAGGAGGCAGGATGGACCATAGACCTGGCAAACCTGTGGATGATCAGAGTATGATCTCATCTTTTTTTGACCAGGCAACGCGGTGGGCCAGCCATGCTTACTTCTTAGTCTTATAATATGACTGACAACATTGTCATCCTCGGGTTCTGAGAGTTACAACAAAACTGTTATTTTCATTTGCAGAACAAATGCCTCAGATGTCAGTACTAACCTACAGAATTGACTGAGAATTTGCTCCACATACAAACATTTTAAAGAATTTACAATCAAGTAAGTAAAATAATAGTGAATAGTATAGGTCATTTCTCTGAGCTTTATCCAAACTTTCCTAATTAAAAATGTTTATGCATTTAAGGTTGACTGAAAAAAAAATGATGAAAACAATAAATAGCCCCCTTAGCAAGAATGTAACTTTTATGTTACCAGCCACACATAGCCTAGCTTCTCACAGTATGGCCATATACAGTGGTCCCTCGTTATTCGCGGGAGTTACGTTCTAAAAACAACCCGCGATAGGCGAAATCCGCGAAGTAGTCAGCTTTATTTTCTACAATTATTATACTGTAGATGTTTTAAGGCTGTAAAACCCCTCACTACACTTATACACTTTTCTCAGACAGGCAAAGTTCACACTTGCAAACATACAGCACTTCAGTGTCACACAGCTAGCGGTGGAAGATTTATGTAAATTTTACAAGCTGAGCACATTCTGTACTGTACAGGAGATTACATGCACTAAAAAAATCCGCGAAACAGCGAGGCCGCGAAAGGTAAACCGCGATATAGCGAGGGACCACTGTACTGTATATACGACCTGGACCTTCTACTATATGCTAATATGTAATTTTAGGAACGATTCATATTGATTTTTGCAATAGGTGTTTTTTTACATTGTAGGACCCCACTGAATATAAAATGACCTGTTTCCAATTTCTTTCTCAATGTTTAATGCCAAAATCCGAGATGGCTGACAATATACATAAAATCGCAAAAATACACATATTTAGTCATACATTCTACAAAATAATTGTTCTATCTTGCAATGGTAATATTTACGATAGGTAGGCCTACAGTACTGGTTAGTCAGACATGACATAAACAAACTGTTTTAATTACAGATATTTTATCTGTAGTCAAACTTCTACACTGTGTCCACCATATATTTAAAAACAAATCATGAAATTGTATTTTGTATCGTAACCAGTCACAATTGTATGTTACCAGTAAATGTATCTCAACCACATATTCTAACTTCACCAACAATTTCAGCAGCAAAGCGGGAAACCATCTGGGAAAACATCATCAGTTATTACAACTTCAGTAGTTGTCAGTATGACCATCACTATCAGTTTCTGTCTTTTTAATCCTAGTGCAGGCACGTGGCAGCGTTGAACATATTCCACCAGAGGGTTTTAACAGATTCATACCCAGATCTGAAAAGCTGACACACAAACTACTCACATTCAGCCAAGACTTCAGAAGATGGGTATGGCTCTACACCAAGCCTACAAAGGGCACTAATGACCCTTTCCTCTGCCTCCATAAAGGATTTGAAACAATAATAAGCCTTTCCTTGGCCTCAGATGCGATTAGGGGTGTCACAACCTGTGAGAGTATGAAACCCTGGCAATGCCACTGCACACTCTGGGCTGAGGGCTGTGTAAATAGGTTGGAGTTTTTTTCCCCTTGTCATCTGCCCCTGGCCAGCCCATCATAATGGCACTTCTTTTGAATGCTCACATGCTCTACCGGTCAACAGTTTAGGTTGTGAAAAGCTTGAAGTGGTACAAAGGCAAGTAGTGAACTGCCAGAGGTAATAAAAAAAAAAAAACATAACGTTAAGCAAAACTTAAAAATAATGCGCATTTACAAAATGAAGCAAAAAGACCATTTCAAGAAACAAGAGAGGGTTAACCTAAAGTCATTCTACAGTAATGGACTTGATAATATTGATTCCCACAGGTGTTAAACTTCTCTTGATGACAAACCTGAAGACAAGTTTGTGAGAGTCAACAGCTTGCTTTATAAGTGGTTCGCAAGTTACAGCTAATACAGTTACAAGAAAATTGCTGTTTCAGCTGTGAAGACACAACTTCAAGTTGCAGGAAGTTGTAGAAGTAAAGTAACATTGCAAAAATCTATATGAAATGTTCCTAAATCTCATTTTGCTACATATCAGCATATATGCTACTTCAGTCCAGCAAGCGGTGAGGCTACCTGTGTTGTCAAAGCGGGCGACCTTCACCCTAAGGCCTTTGTAATTCCATGTGGTTGGAATAAGGAGAGAATCCCATGTTGGTTTTTGTGATCTCCGGAGAGGTTCCAGGCTAACCCCTCTTGTGGTTCTAGCATGATCTGAGAATAAAACAGCCTTTGCCTTAATGATAATATTCAAAATTGTGTTCCGCAACCAATCAGTGGCGGTTCTACATTGAGTTACTCCCCGGGCGAGACCCCCTCCGAGCAGTCTTATGGTGAAACTAGATGTACCGCATAGCGGTCCATGGTATGACCGCCGCAGTGTATTGAAATGTGGGAACTGTTGGTATGATGAGTGTGTGGTAGAGCAGTGTTGTGAGGTGAGAATTTGTGTGGAAATGATTTTCTGGAAGTGGGCATGAATGTGGGTTTTGAATGAATGACATTGTGTGTGTTTGTATAGTGTGAAGGAGTGATTTGTGAAAGGAATAGGCAAACATTTTTTTTGTACAATTACAACACCCCTTTTGGACCAAATTGTATGGCACGTGCTGTGGTGTTAGAGGTCTTTGTGCTGATCATGCATGACGTATTTTGTGCAGTTCCCACCTTCTCGGTCCAAGATATTAGCAACTCAAAATCCCAATTTTTGCATTTACCCTTATCACTATGTGGTGCTATGCTTCAAGTGGGTGTTTATGGGCTGGGCTGATACACCTCTGTGACACCGACATACTAACACAAAATTGTTGTCTTGGGCAAAATTGTTGACGAATTATTTAACAAAAACTGGTTTTTGACACCTAGTTTCGCCAATAAACATTGCCCCCTATGACGAAGTGACACAAAATTTAGTACACATGAAAAGAAAGTTGTTTAGAGATGGCAAGTCAACTTTGACCAAATTTGAGCAATTAAAAGCCAAGATATGGACTTTTGAAGAATTTTAAGCTACGTGTTAAATGTTCATTGACATGTAACTTCGAAACGGTTTATCTTAAGATAAATCCTTTGATAACTTTTTGTCAGCATTGTCTGTAGATGACATATACCAAATTTGGTGAGATTCACATGAACGGCCTATGACGAGTTCGTTCAAATTCGTTTTCGCAATGTTAAAATTTCACGGAAATTGTTTTCGTTGGAAGTGGGCATTGACCAGTGCTTTCAATGCGTGAGGGTCAATAGATTTCACGATAAAAAAAAGTTGTTGTAAACATTAGCATTCTCTAGATAATAGGCAAAATGACATTTTCTACAATTACAGCACCCCCTATGGACCAAATTGTATGGCATGTGCTGTGATGTTAGAGGTCTTTGTGGTGATCGTGCATGACGTATTTTGTGCAATTCCCACCTTCTCGGTCCAAGATATTAGCAACTTAAAATCCCAATTTTAGCATTTACCCTTATCAGTAGGTGGCGGTATGCTTCAAGTGAGTGTTTATGGGCTGGGCCGACATGCCTCTGTAACACTGACATACTAACACAAAATCGTTGTCTTGGGCAAAATTGTTGACGAATTATTTAACAAAAACTGTTTTTTGACACCTAGTTTCGCCAATAAACATCGCCCCCTATGACAAAATGTCACAAAATTTAGTACACATAAAAAGAAAGCTGTTGTCAACTTTGACCAAATTTGAGCAATTAAAAGCCAAGATATGGACTTTTGAAGAATTTTAAGCTACGTGTTAAATGTTCATTGACGTGTAACTTCGAAACGGTTTATCTCAAGATAAATCCTTTGATAACTTTTTGTCAGCATTGTCTGTAGATGACATATACCAAATTTGGTGAGATTCACATGAACGGCCTATGACGAGTTGCAAAGTTGACATGCCATCTCTAAACAGCTTTCTTTTCATGTGTACTAAATTTTGTTACATTTCGTCATAGGGGGCGATGTTTATTGGCGAAACTAGGTGTCAAAAAACAGTTTTTGTTAAATAATTCGTCAACAATTTTGGCCAAGACAACGATTTTGTGTTAGTATGTCAGTGTTACAGAGGCATATCGGCCCAGCCCATAAACACTCACTTGAAGCATAGCGCCACCTAGTGATAAGGGTAAATGCAAAAATTGGGATTTTAAGTTGCTAATATCTTGGACCGAGAAGGTGGGAATTGCACAAAATGCATCATGCACGATCACCACAAAGACCTCTAACATCACAGCACATGCCATACAATTTGGTCCATAGGAGGCGCTGTAATTGTAGAAAATGTCATTTTGCCTATTATCTAGAGAATGCTAATGTGTACAACAACTTTTTTTTATCGTGAAATCTATTGACCCTCACGCATTGAAAGCACTGGTCAATGCCCACTTCCAACGAAAACAATTTCCGTGAAATTTTAACATTGCGAAAACAATTTGGTCCATAGGGGGTGTTGTAATTGTACAAAATCTCATTTTGCCTATTCCTTTCACAAATCACTCCTACACACTATACAAACACACACAATGTCATTCATTCAAAACCCACATTCATGCCCACTTCCAGAAAATCATTTCCACACAAATTCTCACCTCACAACACTGCTCTGGCACACACTCATCATACCAACAGTTCCCACATTTCCATACACTGCGGCGGTCATACCATGTACCGCTATGCGGTACATCTAGTTTAAATATAGGCCTACATGTTATGCACCAAAAGATAGATTAGAACAATAAGATAGGTAGGCCTACTGTTACTATTTAGATTGTGTGTGTGTGTGTGTGTGTGTGTGTGTGTGTGTGTGTGTGTGTGTGTGTGTGTGTGTGTGTGTGTGTGTGTGTGTGTGTTTGTGTGTGTCAGAGAGTGAATACATATATGGCCATTGGTGGCACATGTGACAACCATCCCCACCTGACCTTGTATGCTAGCAGTGACGCTAGCAGCCACAAGTTGTAGCATAACTAAGAAAAAACATATTGAAAATATAGCTCTGTCTTTATACTTTTTAATGGTAATAGTTTTTCTTAAGTCAACCCGTTACAAAACTAGAAAAGAAAACTTACAGTTCTGAAAATTTACATTTTGACATGAAAAACCTTAATACTGATCTCACCTCAAAACTTTGTGTCAAACCCTTGAACTGTCAATGTAGATGACCCCTAAAACTAATTTTGAACATTTCTATGTCAGCGACGTTGATCAGCGCCATTTAGTGGCCGATATGATGAGTGTGACAACCAACCAACCCCGGTCTCCCCTAACCTAATGCCAAAATGATGTGTGTAACAGAAAGTTCAGCAAAATGCACAGAGAAACTTACTTATTTCTTTGAACAACGACTGCTGTTCTGGCATCCCTACCAAAGACTGGTTCTTGGAGATTGGTTGCAATTTTGGCAAAGTGTCTGGCTTCAGTATGGCGCTGCGTTTACTGTTCACAGCGACGGTAGTGATTTTACGATGTAATCTACAACAGCATAATTGCAAAGTATAAGACAAGAAATACCTGGTGAAAGTTATATATTATATTCTCTCCGTCACGTCGGAGCATGGGCCTACTTACGTCAAACTACACATGCCCCTTTCATCTTCAACCTGATGCATTTGTTTTCGATGCATCAACGTGTCAATCCGGTGCGATTTTCCACCTGACATTTTCGGTTACTTAGGAGGTTTAATCATAAACAAGGGGTTTAAAACCACTCCGCTGCATTACCCTTCTTGAAATGTATGCATCCCGTCTTTAAACTGGAAAACAGTTTCAGATGCTGTAAGGTTAGGGAAATACTGTCTCCTGTCTCCCTAGGTAGCGATACGATTTTTTACAGTTGCTAGGTGATGGGGGACTGAGTTGCAAACTTTGTTCAGGCCAAGTCGTTGCCAGTCAGACATGACAGTAGTCACCAGAGTCTAACTATAATTTAAATAAAATTTATGAATTGACCATACATTTTAAATACGAGCCAAACAATGCAAGTTAAATCAATATTAAGTACCTTTTCGCCACTCTGTGCCTTGTTTAGGTTATAGACCATTCGTTTAGGTAGGCTACCATCTCCAAATTAATAAAGGGTGGATAACACTGTTTTATAGGTAGCCGTAGCCTACACTAGCCTTTTTTTTTTTTTTTTTTTTTTTTTACATCAAACGTGTTCCTTTAAATGATTACACACGTAAATAAAAGTACAAGAACAGAAGATAAAATAATAGATATGAGAAAAATAAAACACAATGAGACTAAATGCAACAACCAAAACTTGCCATAAGGATGGACTAGCTTGCACTTGTACTGGCTGTTATTGTCCATGTACCAAATCCATAATAGCTGTTTTACCCATGATTAACATTTTGGAGTCCTGTGCAATGCTGCATTGAACTGGCTATTAGGACCCACACCATCTTGTCCCCATAACCCCTCCATAAATGTCACAAAAGTGCCGCTTCACAGTACCCTACATGTTAAACACCTGTTTCCTGAACTGCCAAGAGACGTAAAGAAATGACTAAAGCTAGGAAAGAGGGAAGAAGGGCAGGTTAAGCTACCTAAACCCCACAACGGTGACTTCAATCCATCAGCTTCAATCCAAAACATGAAGTCAATCTATCAACTTCCAACTGTTCAGTCAGCTTCCTAAAAGATACACTTTGTGTGTACACTTTGTGTGCACCTGCCTAACACTTGTCAAAAAACAACTTATGCCCAGCAAACCTTCAAACCAGCATCAGTTCACACACAGGGGTACACAGTCAGGGGTTTTGCAGGATTATAGTCAGGTGTATGATCAACCAATTACACCAAATTGGTTGTATATGTGAGGAAGCATACAACCATAGAAGATCTGTGGTAGTTCTTCAAGATGTTTGGCGCAAGCTACCAGCCAAGTTCCTTCAAAAACTCCATGCAATAGACCTAGAAGAAGTGATGCTCTTTTAAAGGCAAAGGGTGGTTACACCAAATATTGATTTGATGTAGGTTTCTCTTTTGTTCAGTCACTGCATTTTGTTAATTAATGAACATAAATGATTAATACTTCCATTTTTGAAGGCATTCCTAGTTGACAGCATTTTTTCACACCTGCCTAAGACTTTTGCACACTATATATATATAGTCTCTTCATTGATTTCACATTCAAGTAATAAGGCAACAGCCAATTCATTTGACAGTCAAATATGTGGGTTTTAATGTAGTCATATGAGAAAGCAGCATTTGCAGTAAAATGCAAATTATGACTATTCCTTGCAACTGTTTGACTTTTCATTTGAATATTGTTGAAAGGACATCACAGAAACGATGCCTAGTTTTCCACAACACATCCGTGCAGGCACTGAAGACGGCTTTATTTTCAATGTAAAATCATGGGCAACCTCATCATAATCACAGGTTAAACTATAGGTACTTCTTTGAAACTTCTAAGTAGGATATAAATAATTTAATTTTCAAAAGGGCAAAGGTGACTTCAAAGGTGATTTGACTTTGTTACCTGGATCGGCAGTCTTGAAAAATATGGAGCTGTTATTTTTGCTGAGCCTGAATTCCATCCTTCTTTTAAATGTGCATGTAAGTATATTTTAAACTGTCTGTTCATCACATTTTTAATGTCTGTTCAATTAACTGCCCCCAGTGAAAAAACAGAGACATGGACTTAAAATAATGAATTCTACATGCAGCCATTAACAATTGTTTTCCTTAACAACCCTTTATTTATTGTTAGAAGTAGCTGTTGAGCTTGGACTAATACATTCACTTTTTTCTATTAAACTCTTTCAATCAGATTACATCAGCAGGTAAGATAACTTACAAAAATAATATTCAGTCTAAAGGTACAGTCAGAAACTCCAACCCCTCGGTATATTGTTAAGAAAAATTGGTATGGTTCTATATAAACTCAAAAAAAAAAAAAAACTGCACCTGTAAATGAAGAAACACAATGGTTTGAACAACACCTTACACCATTCAAGCCAGTCACTGCAACATTTTAGCAGTAAATATGGGAGGGTGTAATACTTTTGAGTTCAAATATCAACAAGTCAGACCGTACCTTTAGATCAGTGGTAATATTATTTGGACTGCTGTCATTGTGCTGTTGTATGGACTGACGCTTTTGTTTTACATTAAGTAGCAGACACCTACTACCAAGTCTTTCAAGCTGTTATTAGCCTTGAGGATGGAGCATATGAACGCTTTCTAAATGAATTGAACAAGAGCTTTCCTATCACCAGTGGAAATGAAATAATCCAAGAGATCAAACTTGCTAAAGGTAGTAACATTTTAAATTCTTTCAAAATATCAATCCCTACATTTTCAAGTATAGCATGAATGTGGCATCTGATATGCTATGCTTTCCTGGTTTGCGTAGTATTGTTTTTGATATGTATTCAAAATGTTTCTTTCTTTTGTATACAGACTGCAAACCAGTGGGCAATAAACCTCAATGTGTATGTCGTAAAGGCTTTAAGATGGACGAGGATAACAATACCTGTGTCCCTAACAACAGAGGTAGTATTCCAGTTTGTTTCATTTGCCTATCTCTGTTTTCACATTAATATTTAGCACAACCTGGTAAAAGCTTCTTGTTCATAAGACAACACCTATGTAATAAGTCAGCATTGGAAAGAATGTAATTTCTGCTGTGATGTATAATGCTTTTTGCACATTCATGTCAACATATATCAGTTTCTGTCAGCGGAGAAGTGGAGTTGAAAAATGAGAAATATGACAATGCGTATGAAGATTCCAAATCCGAAGAGTTTAAAAAGAAGAAGACAAAATTAGAAGAACAGGTATGATATTTATTACTAGTGATGCTAACATAATATTAATATATATAATTAAATATAATAAATATAAAATATTTGCTCATACAGACTGTAAATAATAATGCACTCATTAATTAACTTTCCTCTTAATTGGTAAATGACTGTAGCAATTTGCCATTTGTACATGAATTACAATCTAATCAATCATTTGTATTGTAACAAACGCTTTTAAAATACTGGCTGATTTTCATAGATTTCTCTCCTAAACAAAAAAAGAACATCACCCCTAATGACATGTTATGAACCTTACTTGAACAAAGACCTGTAGAGTAAAGCTTTGAGGCAAGAAGAAAAAAATAAATAAAACCTAAACTTAAGGCTTCTATGCACACACACGACAATGAGCGTGTGACATAATTGCTGTCATCATTGCGGGTCTTTGTGTGTGCCTAGACCACTTATGTGCAGAACTGCACTATAGCAAGTTCGAAATGTGCCCCAAATACCTCTGGGACATTCTTTCTGATTTTAGGATAATACCACAATGAACATCAGTTGAAAACTTTTTCATCAGGTCTGGCATTACCTCTGTTGTAGATGTTCCCAGTTTGTATCTATGAGCTTTTACTTTGCTTAGACATTCCAGTAGTTCCAGCAAGCCTTGTAGCTACACAAAGCTAGCCAGGCAAGTGGCATCAGTATTACATTTCACTACAGTCAGGGAACTCCACTACAGCTTTGGTTGACCTCAACTAATTATTGAGGCCAAAAGCATTTATATTGGTGTTGCCATGACTTTTTTCCCCACCGATTTTTTGTCAGCACCGGGACACTGGAACTTGGGGGGACATGAATCCCTGTAAACATGTAGCTTTATGTTTGCTGCATTCTGGCAGTTGCATTTGACCCTCACTATATTACAAACAAAGCTGCTCTGAGCCTTGTTAATGGTTTATAAATACAGATTTCTGCCCCAGCAAACATTTGAACTCATTATCATGTTGCAATATACTATAAGTTCATTTTACACTGAAATTTACCTGGGTAACCAGTTAATCTTTAGTTGAGGTGACTTGAGGCCTTAACCCAACAGTGAGTTGCTTCCCTGATAAATATGTAGCGTCTCTTGGGCTCCCATGTTTGAAGCAGGCTGAAAATGTGTTGAAGAGATCACAAAAATGTGCTCTGGCCTTCCAGACAGCTGTGCCCCATTAACTGTGTTCAACTGTCAAGCTGACTGCAGGCAGCTACAGCCAGTGATGCATTCTGGGTTGAAAGCAATGCATTATCGTGCAAGACCTGTCCAAAAGGTGCGAAGGTGTCTCCAAAATGTGACCATGTCACATGACCTGAAACCTTGCAAGGTGACATCCTCACACCTTTGTGGCATTAAGTCTGACATAATTTTGGAACCATAATGAATCGCTTTCAACCCAGAATGCTGGCTGCAGTCAGCTTGACAAATTTGGACACAGCTAGTAGCTACCTAGACAGAAGCAACCCAACACCTACATGGTGACTGTTTCAGCCTGGTTTGTTTAAAGTTGACATATGTTGAGGTGTACGAGGTACCCCACTAAACTCTCAGTGCATTCCCACACAACCCCCCCCCCAATCCCCTGATATGTGCACATACGTCATCTTTTTGGGAGTGAGGGAAGGTCCAGGCTCAGTCACTTTGCTGCAGGCAGGAGTTTTGTTTTCAACTTAACCTCTGTATTTTAACACCCACCCCTGCCCACCCACACCTGGACTGAAGTTTAAAGCAAGTGGTCCTGCCTTTACCCAATCGATAACGTCTGGTTGTCACATATGCAATTAGCCTACCTACGCACTACAGTTCAAATGTACCACACAAAGTCAATGTCATGGCTCAAGAACACACCCTCTGTTCGCTGATTGGCTAGGAGTTGCTCAGTCCTCTCAGATGAAATTCAACGGCCTCCGGTCCAGACCCTCTGTACAAAATGAAATGAAGTACGAGGGGCGGGTTAACCAGGCTAGAGGGGGAGGACATTCAGAAAAATCTATTTGAAATCTTTTTTCTCGTCATCTTTAATTAGTAATTAATTCATTATACTGATCAGAATCAGCTATAGCTAGACTTATTAATTACACATCTACTGTTTGCTTGCTGTTTTAGGTTAAACAATCATTTGATAAATCATTGATGTGTTTCAGTTTTCAGATTATTACAGTAAAGTGAAATGGTTTCAATCATTGAACATCACGAGATTCCAGTAAGTCTCCAAGTCATTTCAGATTATAGTCATATGCGTTTTTGCGTTTTTTCTTGAATGGAATGAAAGTAACCATGTCCCTCACCTCAGGAAGGGTTCCCTGAGGGTTTCTTTCGAGATGACTTATGACAGCAGTGATGGAATAGAGACTATTCCTAATATAACTAAAAGTCTGCTGCAAAATGTCAGTGGAGAGGCTAACCTTACTACTGAGGGTATTTTGTTTTTTAATTCTGTCCTAAACAAGAAATAGCTACACTCATATTACCCAGTTTTACCTGTAGTTCTTTGTGTTGTAACTTACTCGCCTTTCCATATCCTTCACAGGTTATGCCCGCATCACAGTCCCAAATGGCATTGTTGAATTTGGATCAGAACAGACCTTCACATGTGAAATAAGCCCATTTCGAAACAGTGCTAAATGGTTTTTGGTGATAGGCTCAACTGAAACAGTAATCACGGGAGGAACAGAGGTTATAGTGTACCCAGACAACAATACACTAGCTCTTCAAAATGCATCAGATGTCTTTAGAGGTATGCTGCAATGGGAAATGAATTGAGAAACACAAATCAGACTTAAGTGCTCACTGACCACAAGGAAAATGAACGCTTCCCATTTTATTACAAAATGGGGCGGTTTACTATGTGCACATTGGCATCTCAGGTTATATACTGTGAAATGTGGGTTTGGACCTCTGAGTGTGCTGTAGGTTATTTATTATCTTCCATTTTTATTTTTCAGGTCTTTACACATGCCAGTTTAAGGATCCTCCAATGATACACCAAGCTAAAGCCTTTTTAGATGTCGCCCTCTTGCCAGAGATAAACATACATAGCGACCCCCAGTTTCCTGACTGCAGGAATTCCCCAAACAATAAAATTACAGTAACAGTAACCTGTAGTATAAAAAACTCATCTGAGCCTTATAATGTCACATGGGAAAATAGGGACTTTACCAACAGTAAAAAGGGTAAGTACATTTAACTGTATTGGCCTTTCCATGCCACAGTGATTGAAACCGTATCTGTTGTGAGTATTATGTATGATATTATATGTTATTACAGTGTTTCATGTGAAAGCAATTCTAACTGTCTTTATTTTCTATGCAGAAAACAAAAACGATCAGATCTTGCACACCATTGATAGGACCATAGATTGTCCTAAAAATCAAAAAGAGGATAAGGTTTCATGTACTTTTGTAAACAGGAAATATCAAACTAAGACAAAGAACCTCACTATTTATGCCATTTATGGTAAGTCTTTTATTGTTAACAAATTGTAATATTCAATCACAAATGATATGCAAATCATAAAAGTTATATGATGCCCTGTTTTGTTTTTAAGCAACCCCATTTGCCAGTTTTGTGGCACATTTTTGGTCCCTCAAGGATATTTGCAAGGATGCACAAGTGGGCAAAGAAATCAGGGAAACAGAGTGTCATAGGCTCACACTGGGTTTAGAAGCTATATGGTAAATGGCAGCATTTTAATCCAATCACTCAGAGTACACAGAGGTATTTTCATAACAAAAACAGGCGGTCTAAACTTTTTGGACACAATAGTAGCAAAAAATCCATGCAGATGCCCGTAGTCAAAAAGCACAGGAGTTCCAAGGAGTAACACTTCAATCAAGAAAACAGGGATTTCAAAAAGCTGCCCAATGCCAAAGCTCAGAGAATATTTTTGGTGTGGTTTTGCGAGAACTTGCAAAAGTTTCGCAAGATCTCACAAAGGCTTTGCAGGATCCTGCAAAAGTTTTGCAAGAGGTCGCAATTGTTTTGCAGGATCTCGCAAAAATACATCAAAAAATATGCCTCTTCCACGTCCTTTATAGGCTCCATAAAATCATACTGGAGCAACCACAAGGGAGCACAGAAACAACACAGGAGAAAGATTGGGCAGACTGCTGAAAGAATCCACACAGCGTGGGTGAAGTACACAAGGGAGGCTAGACAAGGGCTGATAAGAAAGGGCAGTCTAAATAGCAGCCTAGAAGGGCACAGGTGTCAGTGATACTATCATACCATACTTAAGGTGCTTCCACACTGCCCCAACAAACACCAACCAACTCCAACAAACGCCAACAGTTGGGGCACTGTGGAACACCAGTCTGTGTTAGTTTGTTCTTGTTGGATGGAGTTGGAAGAGTTCAACATGTTCGGTCCGGTCTGGTGGAGTTGTACAATGTCTGACCAATGTAGACCAAAAATTACTTTGGCCACATTCAGTACACTTTCAACTTTGCCCATGTTAAAAAAATGTTGAAGATCAAAAACAGATAGTGACAAAAGTTAGTCTTGTCAGTTTTTAGTCTGGGCAGTGTGGACTGGCAGTTGGTTTTCTGAACATTCTAAAGACTGCCAGCTGCTAGGTGCCACCAACTGCCAACTTTAGAATGTTGGAGTTGGTTGGCGTTTGTTGGGGCAGTGTGGAAGCACCTTTAGGGGAGAGGGAATAGTGAACACATGTGAACGAAGAGTTCAGAAGGAGCATGACCAGTGGAGAAGCAGGTACAGTTAATCACAGTTTGTATTTTTTATTTCAACATATACAGCCTTGGCCAAAACAAACAGGACACATTTTAAATGCTTATATATTAAATTATAAAAATGATACAGAGTACCAAATATATTTGTTGTACAGCTGACATTCAGCAGTGTTTGATACATATGTTTATTTCTGGACACCACTTTGGAAGCGATTTAAACACTTGGAAAGATTTGGAAACCCTTTTTTTTTTAAAGACAGCATTTTTGAAAGTGACAAGCACCATCCCAAAAGGTGATTCTGTATGATTGCATGCAGAGCCCACACCACAGTTTTTAATTATGAACAATTTATATATCACAAATTATCACTATATTTCACAAACATAGGAAATTGTGTGCCTTTTTTATACTTTCTCTTTTTTAACCTTACTGTTGTACATGACTTTTTAATAAATCCAGCCAACAATAAAATTAAGTAATATTAACTGTAAACTCTGCAAGCATCACACATAACATGAGCATCTGTCGGGCAGACAAAAAATATACAAAAAAATGTTCTCGTGTTCTACTCAACTGGATTGTTTTTCTACACACTAAAGTGACATGTAGGTCTGCTTAGTTCAGACCTTTGCAAAACGTACTTTTAATTCAGGTTTTTGTAAACAAATGACAAGTGTGCAAATCTCCATTTCTCTTTTGTAGATGCTTTTTGTCTTTAGACCCTACACCTTTTCATTGCAGCTGTACGCACCATTAACCCTTTTTGTTGTTTGCCCTACTCATTCAGCTGACAGTGAAGCCTGCAAAACGGAAGATGACTGGCCTGCAGCCAGAAGGGATAAAGAAGCCAGACTGGACTGCCAGGATAATAAAAGAGGACAGAGAACAAGAAAATGCGCAGGAAATGGAGAGTGGGAGACTGAGATATCTTACTGCGTAAACGATGACATTGACGACATAACTCGAAAAGCTAAGGTAATAGATTCATGCCAGATCAGTGCTTTTTGTGTTGCACATTCACAAGGTAAACTTTATTATTCCGCCAGAGGAAATACAGGGCACATAATACAGATACACAACCCTGAGCCATCTATTTTTGATGTGCTGAACATGATTTTAACCATTGTAATTTTATTGGTAATTCTGAAATAAAAGTGTAGCCTCCAGGGAGTGAAATTTAAACATAATGTAGGCGTCAAGTTTAGGTTAAATGTCTGGTGACTGAGGGCTCATTTCCACCGCCTCGTTCAGCGCGTAGCCGTGTTCAGTGCGTGGGCGTATACAATAGGTTTGTATGGGGACAGAATACGCTCAGAACACGCTTGCGGTGGGAATGGTCTCATCTGCTAACGTGCATTCTAAATGAATACGGACAGAATACGGCCACGCGCTGAACACGCAGAGAGTGCGGTGGAAATGGGCCCTGAGGGTACAACATTAGTTGTGTATTTACAGACTAAATCATACATGGACTAAGAGTGTTAAAGCAACACTAAGTAATTTTTTCAACCTTAAAATAACGTTTCTAAAACAATTTTAGTGGTTCTTTAACTTGTAACGGGGTCAAAGGCACTAGTTAATTCGCTTTGCCGCCATCCATGGACTATAACAGCACTAAGTAAATTTGAAGGAGAGGTCCGTCTCTGTAGTTCGAATGACAGACAATTCCACTTCCAACCTGTAGGGTGACCAAAGAGGAAAACTACTTAGTGTTGCTTTAAAGACTGTGTAATATTTTTCACCACCACTGGCTGTGTGATCTCTGTTCCATAGAAGCTAATTTGTTTCTAGATCTGTAAAATTTCTTGTAATTTCTGTCACTATTCAGTTTTAAAAATATAAACACGTTCTTGTCTCTTTGCAGAATCTTCAGAGAGGCCTTGGGAATTTCACTACTGAAACTGTAAAGTTGTTTCAGGACTTGAAGAAATCAACACAAAAAGACATTAACTCCAGTGCAAACATCGAAGCATCAGTGTCAATTTTTGCCACCATTCGCGACACTTCCTCAGACAAGAAAGAAACACTTGCTTCAGATGTGTTACCTGTGAGTACAGCTATATTTCATGAGTCAATGCGATCTATTATAACAATAAAGCCAAAATCCATCAACAATTTCTTTAAAGGCAGGAGAATGATGTTGTAGAGCCAAGTATAATCCAAGATATAAGCATTTAAAATGTGTCCCGTATTTTTGGGCCACCCTTTATATACTGTAATAATGTGTCATACTTTATGTTTCTGTATCTTTTACAAAATTAAAGATGAATACATACATACTGTAGGGAAATATATGCATAGTTGAAAATGTAACTCTGAATACTAAAATAATACATGCCTGTTCATTTTAGGATTTTCTCACATCAGCAAACAACTTAATTGATGAAAAACTGAATGGCTCCTGGACCAACAAGTTAGCAGCTGCCTACCTGCTTCAGGTTAATGGATTGTTGGATGAATCAAACGTGACTGAGAATTTTACCAAGCCAAACCTAGAATTAAGGACGTGTGCAGAAGAAAAGTGTATGAACCAGAAAGTTTTTGACGTAAAGGTGGAGTTTGAGTCAGACAGTGACAATAGTAGCATAGTGGCCACTGGTTACCGTACACTTATGGAACACTTGCCACCTAAAACCGATCAGGTGAGCCGTGGCATTGTGCTACAAGTTACAGCTAAAGATGCCAAGACAGTTAAACTTACTTTTGAAACTGTTAATCGATTTAAAAACCATAAAATGCACTGTGTTGTCTGGGATCCCAATGTCAATGCATGGTCCAGTGATGGGTGCCGTTGGGGGGGTGCAGACGCACAAGGGGAATGCGAATGTGACCTTAGCAGTACAGACAGCAAGCAGCGATCTTCAGGCAAGACTTACAAAGGAGCGTCATTCACTGTGTTGATGTCCAAATACCCTGTGGTAATCCCCTACATGAACGACTTGACTACGGCAGGTCTGATTGTTTCAATCGCCTCTCTTGTTATATGCATTCTAATTGAGATCATTGTGTGGAACTCAGTGGTCAAATCGGACATTGCCCACTTTCGTCACACAGCTGTGATCAACATCTCTCTCAGCTTGCTTCTTGCTGACACCAGCTTCTTGGCCACAGCGTTCAACTCCGCCCCCTCTAACTGGTGCTGGTGGCTCGTCATTGTGAAGCACTACTGCTTCCTGGCCATGTTCTTCTGGATGCTGTGCTTCAGCCTGGTGCTCCTCCACTCACTGATCTTTGTATTTCAGCACCTGAGCAAAAAAGTCTTTTTGGGAACGTCATTCACTGTTGGCTACATCTGTCCTTTGATAATTGTGGTTTTGACATACATCGCTTACGAAAATGGGAAACCCAACTCCTACTACCTTCCGGAGACCTGCTGGCTGAAGTATGATGGCACCTTCAAAGGGTCCTTTTTTGCGTTTGTGATACCAGTCGGCATTATTGTCTGCATTAACATCTTGTCCATGATGGTGGTCATTGTGAGATTGCTGAAGCCATCTGTGTCTGAAGGCCGTAGTCAAGATGACAAAGATGTCATCAGAAGCATCCTCAAGGCTGTGATCCTCCTAACACCTATTTTTGGAGTGACATGGATTTTTGGATTTTTTATCCTTATGGTTGACTACACTCAACAACCAATGGCTGAAATTGTGAACTACTTCTTTATAGCGTGCAATGCGTTTCAGGTAAGGATTCAAGCTTACACTGCAGTATTTTTAACTGTTGTTTGCGCAGTCACACATGACCTTGACTTGATGTCCATGACTTTCAGGGGTTTTTCATTCTTGTTACTGCGTGCCTGAGTGAGAAAAAGGTATATTTGTCATAATTTACTTACTACAAAACACAGATTATGGGGATTACATTTATTCATTCATGCCTTTCTAGTTATTAATTTTTTGCTTTATATCTGGTGTGTTGCACAGGTCCGAGACACACTTCGTGCAATGATCTCTCAGAGTTCAAAGGTGAGAAAAACACATTTCAGACCAGACTATTGGAATGTCTAGAATGTGTTAATACATTCTGAATTAAGGGGGGCACCCTGGAACAGTTGGCTAAGGTGCCTATACCATATATCCAGGGACCAGGGTCTGACTCAGACTTCCTACTCTATCTCTGTCTCTCTCTCTCTGTCTCTCTCTCTCTGTCTCTCTCTCTCTGTCTCTCTCTCTCTGTCTCTCTCTCTCTGTCTCTCTCTCTCTGTCTCTCTCTCTCTGTCTCTCTCTCTCTGTCTCTCTCTCTCTGTCTCTCTCTCCCTGTCTCTCTCTCTCCCTGTCTCTCTCTCTCCCTGTCTCTCTCTCCCTGACTCTCTCTCCCTGACTCTCTCTCCCTGACTCTCTCTCCCTGACTCTCTCTTATTTCCTGTCTCTCTCTTATTTCCTGTCTCTCACTCTATTGTCCTGTCACAATAACGGCAAAAATTGCCAAAAAAACAACACTATGAATTAAAACAAATAACATGTCTGATGAGCTAATGTTTTCAGTCTTGGATAGAAGATTTATTTGAAGAGCAGGCTGTAATCGATTAACTAATTTAATGTTTTTGCAATGCTAGGTCTATAGGACATCTACAAGCAACCCCTCCACCACCAGCACCTCCAATGAAAGCTCTCTCAAAAAGAAATAACTCTTTGTCTTCTGGAGCACCTTTGCCTATTTTGGTTCTTTACATTTCCTTTTGCTTTACTGTTTTGCACAATGTTTTGTTAAAAAGTAACATGAGCTTGACATGATTAAAGTGAAAAGCTGTTGCACTGGCTCCGTGTTCAGTGCATACAGAACATGCCTCTGATTCTCATTGGTGGAGTTAGTACAGTGAGTTATTCACCCTCCTATGTAGCTGCAATGTATAGTTGTTGATACAAAAAAAAATGCTTCTTTTGAGCTTCTCAGTTACTCACCGAATGCTAAATAATGTAATCCTGAAAGCCATTAAAACAGCATTTTCCCTTGTGAAAAATGTATATAGTCCCTCCTATTTTGTCTCTTTGAAGAATGTAACAAGAATACTTGGACACAATACACTACCCTGCATATTCAAAAATAGCTGTTTCATGTAAAACTACCTGTAAAACTATATTTGAGGGTGCTGATTTCCCAAAAAATTACTTCAACCCCAGATTTGTAAGATCAGAAGGCATATATCTGAAATGTTCCTGCCTGTCAAATTTCTACAACATACTATTACAGATATTTACTCAAATAAAATAAATAAATAATATTTAAGCTTTGTGATTTCCTTTTGTCCCTTGCCTGAGATTTCCATTTTTTGCAATATTTGGACAGCCAGTTATTTATCTTAATGGCAAAAGGATAAGTTTGTGTTGAGGTACTGCATCCTCTAACAACAAAAAGTAATGAGGAAATGATGCAATTTGCATACGCAAGGCAGGCTGATACCTACGTTTTTAATCTTGTTGTGTCTGGAGCTTGCACCTTCACAGTGCGTGCCATCCATTGGCGTTCCTTGGCCTGTTTTTGCAAGCTTCCATTCTTGGTCTGTGTCATCCAGAGTCAGCCGAGATGGCAAATCAGAGTGGCGATACTCCTGATAGTCTGCCTCCGCTCTGTGACACACAATCAACGTCAAAGTAAGCTTTATTGTCAGTACTGTTTGGAGGAAACACAAGACACTTGTGCACCTAGGAACAGTACTTTTGGAATCAGAGATTCAAGCCTTCCTCACTACAAACCTTATTCTAACACACTATTGTTTGTGAGAAGACTTAGCACTTGGGGTTTTATTATTATTATTGCAACACTATTATTTCCTGAGTCCCGAGTCAGTCATCCTTTTGTTGGGTTTGTTTGCTAAATTGCATAGTCCAGTTGCTTTCCAAAAAATGTAGGACACCTCAGTGTAAAAAGGTACTGGACATGTACAGGATTGAAATTGCAGTCCTGCATATCCAGCTCTCAGGAGAAATGCCATTCCCTCTTCTGTTCCATGATAATGCCATCGCCACAAGAACACGCAGCCTCGGCCCAGCAGCACACCTCAGCCAACCAGGTCACACCTTACAGGTGGCTCATATGGCTTTGACCTGCTGGCTGGCTGGCTGGCTGGCTGGCTAACAAGATCGTACGAGACTTGCTGGTGATACTTGCTGGCAGCTACACAGGTGGAGTTTAAATGACAGTCATTCAAACCAGAAAACTTGATTATGCTGATTGCTTTCCGATTTTATGGCTGGTCTTCATACTCAACGCATGCAGCTGCACAGCAAATCTTGTCCTCTGTTTGACATCATGTTTAGCCAGACAGACAGACAGGCGGCAGAAGTCAAATAACCCAAGGTCTGTAACAACAAGCCAGACAAATGAAATAAATCATCTTGGCTTTCAATGTGATCTAATAATCTAATAATTCATCTCATCTCACTGGAATAGATTTCTGTATGACACAGATCTATACTAGGTTACAAATGTTGGGCTCGAATTGTAAATTAGTACCACCCCACCTCTTGAGGAACTGCACACAGTCCTTGTGGCCATAAATCCCAGCAATCCTGATAGGCTTGTCCCCAGAGCAGTCCTCCTTGTCCAGAGGGGCATGAAAGGCATGGAGCATCCGCAGCACTTGGAGTCGCCCGGCCTCCGCAGCAAAGTGAGCCGCTGTCCATCCGCTCTCTGTGCAAAGGCACGGCTGAGCCCCATGCTCAATGAGAAGGCGCACTATCTCTGACTGACCTGCGAAGTGAAATGCAGGGAAAGCAATGCGGTAGTGCAGGGGTGCCACCAGAGATTTTGGGCCCTGAGAAAATATAGAAATTTGGGGTGCCTTAATATTCACACTTGGTGGCACATCAACAACAAAAATTCTATGAGTTCTTTTTTTAAATCAATAAAGCTATTGACATCAACATTGTCTTTGCTATGCTGTGATCACTATTCCTTATAGAATAGAATAGAATAGAATAGAATAGAATAGAATAGAATAGAATACAATAGAATAACACTTCATTAATCCCTTTGGGAGGTCCCTTCAAGGGAAACTGGCATTCCAGCACCATGGCACGAGTCAGCAAATGAGCACAGATGGTCTACCTTTGGCGGCAGCCCAGTGCAGTGGCGTCCTGTTGTTCCAATCCACATCCCTCTGATTGGGATCACATTTGTTCTGCCTCAGAATGTCCTCGACAAGCTCAGCATCCCCTGATGCTGCAGCCTGATGGAGTTCACTCATCACTTCACAAGGGCTGCTGAGGTATGAGAAATACAGACACATTAAGAAACAAACAAAAGTTTGGAGGTTTTTGACACCTGCTTCGTGTTACTTGATATCTAACACAGCTATTTGACCCCGGCTATGACTCGGCTGCATCGATTGAAGATCATTTATTAGATAGATAGATAGATAGATAGATGCAGGCATACAGACATAATAGGCATATGCATACTTTAATACATAGGGTACATACAGTAAGCCTATGTGGGAGCTAGACATTTAGGTCACAAATCGTGAATGACTACAGAACATGCAAATTTCTTGTATGTGTGAGCTTGCTTGGCCAAATAAAATTGGTTCTGAGAATAGGCTAAGTCCATCTGTTCTACTGAAGTAGTCTAGTAAAGTTGGTAACCTCTGAAATAGACAATTGCAATCACAGGGAAGGAAATGCAACAGCAGTATTAAACCGAGCACACAAGCATTTGAGACTGTACGGGCCTACTGCAACGAATAAAGCAGACTCCAAGCAGCTCACCTCTGCTCCTGCCTCAGTGTGCTCTTCCTGGTATTGGGTTTGTTTACTTACGTTGTCTAGCAGCGTTCAACCAGGGCTCTCAAGTCTCGCGCACTGACCGCGAGACACAGAACCATTGACCTAAACCGAGATAGCCTGTTGAAAACGTTGAAAATCTTCTCATAGGGTCTCTTTTGTTTGCTTCCTCTGATGTATTTAAATGTAAAATACCAGTTGATTTCACGACGGGATCCGTTATAGGTGGGATCCTTAACACGCACGCACGTACGTAATCTCAGGAAAAAAAATAAAATAAAAAGAGCACCAAAAGGAGCGCAAAATGTTCAACAAACCAGAACTACAGACAATTTAGGCTACATCAAATAAGATGGTTGAACGTATGGTAGTCAGAAGTGGGCTATTCACAACAGGCTAAATAAAATCTGGGTCAAAATGCAGACATTTTCTTCATTGTACAACAATACCCACACTAAACAGGAATGTTTTACTTTTTAAATTATTTTATATTTTTTCTTTAATTTTTCCCCCACTTGCTGCAGATCCCATGGGCTGGTTTACGGTTACTAGAAAATGAACGTACATCTTCATTCCAAACGTCAGCTGCATACAGTCTCAAGCTCAAACCAGTCTGTCTTTAAAACTGAACTTCGCTGTTCACCGAATCCAAACACTACAAGGAACACTGTGCAAACCAAAATCAATAGCGCCATCTAGTGGAAAAGAAACAAACTAGCAGTAAACCCACTTTACTGCAGTGCCTAAAAATGGCCCGAAACTTGTAATTCATACTTTTTTAGAAAGGTTTGTCAGGGAAACAAACAGCATTTAATGCACTCATTAAAGCAAATAATTACTTGATATGTACTGTGAGAGGATTTGGATACAGATAAAGCCATCCTAAGTTCTGAAATTGACAGACAACAAATGTGGTGATACTATCAAAGGACTGTAAGATTGAAGAGTCACTGTAGACATTGAATATATTGCACATACGGACTTTTATTTGAACATTTGATATAGCACAATAATCAGCAACTAAGATTGTCCTATTTCCACACATCATGCCTGCATAAGAAAGGCTTTGGTCAATAGACAACTTTCATCTTCAGATAATTTCATAATCATATAATGTGTTCTTAAAAGCCAATAATTAAAAAAAGGTTCCTGCTTAAATCTTTTCCATAACGGCCCCAATTGTCATCCAATGATTTAAGACGCTGCAGTTAAAGGCAAAAAGACTTTGATCAGTTAAGTAGTAATACAATACATGGTCATGTCAATGCAGCAGATAGACAAAAAAAGTATATTAAGATACATCGGTACAACTTTTTTGTTAATTTGTTATAAATATTTTACCTGTTCCTGGTTCCATCACTGATGTATTGTTGGCTTGCAGTCCGGTCATATCAGACTCTAGAACTTTGGGTTCAATGATACTTCCTGAATCAACAAGCTGGATCTCCCAGACATCATCAGACTCTCTGATGAAAACACAATTTATTTTCTTAGCATTTCCATCACAGGCTTCACTAAATGTAGTCATCAGTTCATCAGAACACAGCAAACTGGAACCATCTTTAAGGTGGCAGTGAACACTGAATTTCGGAATGTCTAGGAAGCTCTTCTGCAAGCATCTTATTTTGCTAGAGACAATCGTTGCCTCATTACCAAAGTCAATGAATTCCACAAGGATGGATTCATCCTCGTTCACCTTCTTGACGACTGCACGATACCAGGCCTCATCTTCAGGGTACATGGCACTCACCACATCTCCCTCCTGTAAAGTTCTGACATTCCCTGGGTCATCGCATGGCTCATCTGTATTTAGCTTCTCTACAAGAGAATGTATGTCATCCTCATCCTTAACCAACTGTACATAAAAACTGGCATGGGAATTGACATGGGAGAGGTACACTTCTGTTACAACATCAGGTGTGATGGTCTTAGTGGGAAGATCTCTCAGTTTGGGTAAAGATTCTAGAGACTGCTTACACAGAGTGGGCAAGTTCACTGTGGAATAAACAGTTGAGGTGTGTTGGTAACTGTCTTTAGTTACGTTTGTAGTGCCACCCATTCCCACAGGGTAGCTTTTCAGCACAGTATCAGGTTCCTCAAAAATAACTTCCCAAACATGATCAGACTGCATAGTAAATATACAGGACACTTTAACTGCCCTCTTTGCATAACCCCTCAGTTTAGTAGCCAGTTTGTCCTTGGATGTGCCCTCAAGAGATCCATTGACGTTATAACCTACACAGCAATGAATACCAAATCTAGGAATGTCTAAAAGTTTCTTCTTCAACATGGTCACCAGATTGGATCTGACGACTGCTTCATTACCGAAGTCAATGAATTCCACAAGGGTGGAATTATCCTGATGCACCTTCTTGACGACTGCACGATACCAGGACTCGTCCTCAGGGTACATGGCACTCACCACATCTCCCTCCTTTAAAGTTGTGAAATCCACATCAGACTGACTGCATGGCTGGCCTGCATTCATCTCCTCCACAAGAGAACAAATCTGGTCCTCATCCTCTGCCAACTGGACAAAAAAACTGTCCAGAGAGTTGACGTGGCAGATGTAGACTTCCATTAGGACTCCTCGTCTGATGGGTTTACTAGGAAGCTCTGCCAAGCTGTGCAAGTGCTTTGGATAGGGTTGAGAGGGGCAGGAGGTACCTGTTGTAGAAGCAGCTGCTGCGTTCGAGAGGTTGTTTGGAGTGGACAAAGGTGAAGTACCTCCCAGCTTTGACAAGGAACTTCTTGGCTTGGTCTCAGGATCCACAAAATCAATCCTCCAAACAAAGCCAGACCAGCTGATAAACATGCAGGTCAACCTCTTAAGCTCTCCTTCAGCTATACTTTTCAATTGCACAGTCTTTTCCTCATCAGATATATTGCTAAACGTCCCACCCATATCATTAAGACTGCAGTGAACACTTAGTCTGGGAGTGTCCAGAAAGTTGTTCAAACGTCGTAGCATGTTAGACGGGATGGTTGTATGATTCCCAAAGTCAATGAATTCCACAAGGATGGATTCATCCTCATTCACCTTCTTGACGACTGCACGATACCAGGACTCGTCTTCAGGGTACATAGCACTCACCACGTCTCCCTCCTGTAAAGCTATGAAATCCACAGGGTCATCACATGGCTGAGCTGCATTCAGCTCTTCCACAAGAGAGTGTATTTTATCCTCATCCTCCACCAACTGAACAAACAAACTATCTGTAGAATTGACGTGGGATAAATACACCTCTGTTACAAGACCTGGGGTAATGGGTGGATGTGGAAGGTTGGCTAATTTGGGAAAGGATGTGCTATATGACTCAGGACGACCATGGATGCCTTTGATCAAAACCGCTTTTCGTGTCTGTAGAGGATCAGCTGTGCCTGCATATGGAGTGGTTGTGACACCCACTGTCATATCTTTTTTTACACCTCTCTGGGTGGAGTCAAAAGCTTTAGTTTTACCAAAAACCTCACCCTTTGGCTTACACCAAGGCTTCTCAAGCTTCTGACGTGTGGGAAGGTTAACTGACATAGTTCCATCATAACGGCCATTTGTATTTCGAGAAATGGTTTCTCTTCTGCCATCTTGAAAAGATGGGTCACCTTGCTGTGTTTTGCCATCATTTCCCTTAGATGACACTCTCAAGCCTGAGGTTTTGTAGTTTCTTGAGGCAAATGGATCATGGGATTTCGGCAGTCCAGAATGGTCTGGTGCTTTTAGAGGACCACGTCCTGCTTTCCGTGCCCTCTCCTTGACAGCCTGGTTTATGTTTATTTTTCCATCAAAGAGTTCCACTGTATATTTTCCATCAGGACACTTTTCCAACACTGTGGCGGTGAACTGTTTCCCAGTGGCATTATTTTCAAACCATCTGTTGAGCTCACTGCTTGCATCTGCAGGAGCATGCGCCAAGTTAAACTCCACAGCCTGAATGGGAACGGACATGATTTCACTTGCTTCTTCAGAAACCGGGAGGATATCTGATGCTTTTACAACCACAATGTCCCCATAGTCTAAGAAATGGACCATGACAACAGGCTGTGTTATTTTAACCAGTCCTCTGTACCACTGACCATCACTGTACTTTGCAAAGCATGAGGCACCAGGAATGAGGGAGCATTTAACGCTTTGTAGCGGACGACAGAAAGACTCTATTTCCTCATTCAATTTGTCAATCTCACTGGAATGTCTTACCAGTTGTCCATAGAATTGATGTAGATCTTTCACACATGTTATCAATACCTTTTCCTGTGACCCCACCTCCAGTCCAGGTGCAGGGCATTTTGAGGATTTTTCTGTGATGGAAACTGAGGCACTCTGACTTAGATTCAAAGACACAGAAGAGGGACATGTCAGGTCTACAAGATTTACCACCGTACCTTCTGAATCATACATTACTCCATATATTGTGCATTTCAAAGCAGATGAAGCTGCCGAATGGACAAAAGTACGGAATTTCATGAAGGCAGGTTCACCCCATTCGGCGGAAGGCAGTGTTGATGGGCATGTTACATCAACCAGTCTGCACTGAAAAGCCTGACATTTGAGTTTGGCAAAAGTCGAATGTAAACGGCACAAGTCTTGAAGCATTACCCTGAAGGTTTGACCATAGTCAACAAACTGCACATCAACGTAGGGGAATGGCTGCAACTTTACTATTTTCCCTCTATGCCACAAACCACTGTCAGGGTGACGAACTACACAGGCTGGTCCACTTGGTGGTACAGGTTTGTTTTGTGCATAGTGTATCTGCAAATCCTGCATCAGTTTTTTGAGACTGCTGGCATTTTGACTCAACTGGCACCAAAATTTACCCGGCCCCACAACATGGGACACAGTCACTAGAGCAGAGTTTCCTATGGTGAATAACTGCTCTTTTAGAACAAGGCTGGCATGATCATGGGAGAATTCAAGGCTTTTCATGCTGTCCCCCTCTGTCCAGTCTTCTCCCGAGGCCTCTGCTGTAGAACATCCAGAGTCTGGCCTTTGTGGAGAGTTGCTGCCTGCCTCATCCATTACTGCAAGGCCCTCAGAGTGCATCACGTCTTTGAAATAACTGCTCATGTAACTGCTTCGGCTGCTGTAACCATGGAAGAACTGCTCATCTGCAGCCTTATCTGTAAAACAAGGAGAAAAGGCAAGGTTAGAAAATACATTCAGGGCTAGCCCACTTCATTTTAAAATATAGTTGTGTTCAATCACTGATCAGAAACAGAAATGCATAACAACATGACCATTCCGCTATTTAACACTTAAAATGAGACAAGACAAATCGACAAAAGCCATAATTACACCTGGCAGCAGCTTATGACTGGTACTTTTTAAGAGCTATTAATAAGCAAGTCATTTTGCGTAGGATACTAGGCATGTGGTGACAGCAGATTTTTTTTTTTGTTCTTCCACCCCATCCTCACCAGACTTTAGTGTGTCATTTTGCTTTTGGGCATAAAAACAGTATAGAAATGTAACAGTGTAAGTTTTGTTGCTTCCACTTGCACTCAGCTTTTCACATATTCTGATGGAATAGTGGTTGAATACTGACCTCTAGTGGTAGGACTGCTTGGCTCTCATACCTTTGGAGATTCAGCCAGCGGTAAGTTTTAGACGCAATTAATTATTCATGCTTGGGTGAACATTCTGAAACAACCCTGATCGATAGAGATTATGTCTGCCTCTTTGTACATGTCAGTGTACTTTGTGTTGTTTTTAATGTTGATTTGAGTGCATTTTGCCGAGGTTTTGATCACACGTGTAAATAGCTAATACTCAATTTCTCCCCATACTAGCATTGTTTGTATATTGGAACCTGACGCAGACAAGGGGTTACACAAAGCCCTTCATCACTATCCGTAGTGCTTGCACATTCGGAGAAAGAGCAAGCTCCAGGAAAACAGGAAAACAGTAGGGCCTGCAAAATAATTATCTTCTCGACAAGCACAATTACATGCCCTTTTGTTTTCTTCAAAACACAAAGCTATTTGTTTAACATGTTAGCAGATGCTGTGGACGTGTCCACCTACATTTGGGCCTACATTTGATTAAAAAAAATGTCCTTCTGCTCACCAAATTATATTTACGTATGTTTGACGTGTTCTTGAAAAAGTCTAGATTTTATTTAGGCTACCTGATTTGACTCTGAATTATTAGGTTTGTGGCGCTTTAATGACCAAAAAACGCATGTGTCAAGTCGACTTCTCTTGCGATCAATACAAAATCGGATACAAAATCTCAACGATAAGGCAACAAGAATCTAAGGCATGTAGAGAAGATCCTTCGCAATAAACGGACAACAGACTTACCGTTCCCTCCAAACTTTCGAAAGTTGTGTGTTTGATATGACTCCATCTTTGAGGCTGCAGTGTGTTCCATGCTTGTTTTATCAGTCTGTGGTTATCCAATTAGACTGTGTCGTGTGTGGACCACGCTCTGACGTAAGTAGCTCCATGCCTTAACTGTTTTTTTTTTTTTGTTATGTGATGTAGGGGAGACCGGGGTTGGTTGTCACACGGGTTGGTTGTCACACTCATCATATCTCTGCCACTAAAGGGCCCTGATCAACGTCGGTGACATAGAAATGTTCAGAATTAGTATTAGGGGTCATCTACATTGACAGTTCAAGTGTTTGTCACAAAGTTTTGAGGTGAGATCAATATTAAGGTTTTTATGTCAAAATGTAAATTTTCAGAACTTTAAGTTTTCTTTTCTAGTTTTGTAACTAATGGGTTGACTTTAGAAAAAAACAATTGCCATTAAAAAGTATAAAGACAGAGCTATATTTTCAATATGTTTTTTCTTAGTTATGCTACAACTTGTGGCTGCTAGCATTACCTCTAGCATACAAAGTCAGTTGGGGATGGTTGACACACTCTGTTTGGGGTTGGTTGTCACATGTGCCACCAATGGCCATATATGTATTCACTCTCTGACATACACACACACACACACACAAATCTAAATAGTAATAGGCCTACTTATCTAATTGTTCTAATCTATCTTTTGGTGCATAACATGTATATTTAAATAATATGTTATAAAATAGTATGTATTCAGCAAGTCTATGTTTTATTTCAATGTCCCCAATGTCAATATTGTCAATATTCCCAATGCCTGTGCGTTGTACTTATATTTCCAATGCCTGTGTGTTATACTTACATTCTGAATACATTTCACTTCACTTTTTTGAAAGAAATATTTATATGTTATCATTTCCCCTCCCCCCATTGAAATAACATTGTGACAACCAACCCCATAGTGTGTGACAACCAATCCTGTGATGGGGTTGGTTGTTACAAGCTGTCAGTGTCTATTTGGCAGCCCATATGAAGATATATGCCTGTCAAGATTTGCTAATAGTGATTGCACAGTGGGAACATTATTTGATGGGTCAATTGGCTTGTTAGAATGTGCTACCTTTAGTGGGAGGCTTATTTGATAGAAGATATAGGCCTGTCGAAATAAGCTACCTTTACCTATATTCATATAAATGAGTGAATGGTTGTGATTATACAGTGGGAGCACTATTTGATGGGTCAAGTGGGCTGTCAAAATGTGCTACCTTTCGTGGGAGCCTTATTGAATAAAAGATAGCCTACACGCCTGTCGAAATTAGCTACCTTTAGCTATATTCATATAAATGGGTGAATGGTTGTGATTCTACAGTGGTAGCACTATTTGATGGGTCATCTTGGCTGTCAGAATGTGCTACCTCTGGGAGCACATATAAACATGTTTATGTCTATGCTTGGGAGCTACCTTCAGTCGGAGCCTTATTTGATATCGTAATACGACTGTCGAAATGAACTGTCTACGCATATATAAATTAGTTGAAATTTTACATAACTAAGGTATAAAGTATGATCACCGTATGCAAACAGCATCGAACTCTATAATCCAAAAATCTCTAATCCAGAGACATATTTTGTAAAACTGCGGAGGTTGGCTTTGAATCTATACAATTGTAAACGAAAAACGTAAGGTATCTTATTTCGACGGGGTAGTGTAAATCGATAGACGCCACCGTCGATTTAGACGACTGGTAGCTCATTTCGACGAAGCCAGAGCCGTTCTGGACGAAGCAGCCCATTTCGACAGTACATCGGAGGTTCGGCCAGGCACTGACTGTAATGTCTGCTACGCTACAAACACGCCCACTCTCTGTTGTAGATGTTTCACCATCGCGTACCCCGGAAGTGTTAAAGATCCAGCGAGCTCAGTAAGATCCTTTTGTGCGGTAAGAAAATACACAATATGTAGCTATATCCTTAAGTTCGAATCACTTGTTTATTGACAAGATTTGTAGTTTTAAAGGGACACTAAACATTTCGCGTTTTACAATGGGAATCGCGTTTAGCCAAAGCTTTCTAAGTTATCCGGCAACATTTGATTTAATCAAGGGCCCTGCAGTCACGACGTTACATGTCTCTTCTCGCTAACCCTCGAACCGGTCGTGTAGACTAGACTGTAGATCACGGGAGCATTTCTACAAGTTGTCACAAGAAGGGCTCCTGTCGATTCCATGTGCGTCAGTACCATAGACAGTAGAAGAGTAGAGTAGAAGGTCAGTACCCATGCGCACCTACTGGGCACCCAACCTCCGCACGGTAGCCACAGTCTTTATTGAAGTTAGCAAGCAACGTTTAGACACACACATACACATACAAATGACTAACTTGCACTGTCTTTGTACCCAGTTTCATGAGCATGATGGTATTTGAAATAGTCAAGGCTTTATCTCTCCATGTAGCATAGTCTATACAATTTGTCGATGGTTGCGAAGCTTAATCCAGAAAGTTATGAAGAAGGCTACATGGTTGCTGTTTTGCTGTTCAAGAGCTCCACTTGTAGGCTATACATTTTGCGAGCGAGGCTATACAAGCAAAGTGCAGGTGCACATGGATGTGTGGGCAGCATTGTTTTTAATGTGTATTCAGGTTCACAGTTTAACGTTTGCCTGGGATTATCAACCCCTACGTACTTTACGTTAAGCTTTTTCTTTATAACGGGCGCCTATGTAGATGAAAAAGCTTAACGTAGCTTAATGTCAGAAAACAGCGGCAAACCAGCACTAAACGTCTCATGCACATCTGTAGTCATGCTGCATGCTCTCATCGCTCCAAAAATCAAAATCGAAATCTCAACATTATGGATTCTGTCAACGTTAAGCCTTTTCCCATAGGCGCCCATTATAAACGCTTAACGTATACTTAATGAGCAAAACGCTTAATGTAAACTGCGTCTAAAATATTTTAGTTTTGATTTGAGAGGTGAGAGTGGGCATGACTACAGCTGTCCAGGAGAAGTGTCGTGATGATTGATGGTTGTTGGCTACGTTAAGCCGTTTCCTTATAGACTTCAGTGGGTCAATGGCTTATGTTGACATCTTCCATACTATAAGGAGTTTGGCTTGGACCATTTGACAGCCGTCAGTGTTGGTGAAAATGTGTATATGAGCTGAATGTGATGCTGACTGATTGGTGTTTTCTGACATTAAGCTACATTAAGCTTAATTTCCTCCATAGGCGCCCATTATATAAAAAAAGCTTAACGTAAACTACGTCCGTAATATTAGGATTTTGGGTCTTTGGAGAGGTGAGAGTGGGCATGACTAGAGATGTTCATGAAAAGTTTGGTGATGATTGATCGTTGTTTTCGGACATTAAGGTACGTTAAGCCATTTCCTATAGACTTTAATGGATAAGCTTAAAGGAGAACTTTGGTGTAAAATGAAAATTGGCATGTTAAAACATCATACCGAGTTGGTATGTGTACTGAGGAGCAAAATTGATGTAATTGATTGGTGCCCTTAGACGAAGCATGACGACTACGCTATTTTTAAACTATTAAAACAGCTCGAAGAAACTCCACACTCCATCAGTAGTACAACAAAGGCTCTGGCATTCAAAACAAAGCACTGAGAATATTGTAAATGTACACAATGTTTATTTAAAAAACTGTTCTTACATGCACTATTCTACCTTCATAGGATTGCTAGAAATAGATTAAAACCCAAGAAAGAAGAGTCAGAAAGTCACTGCTCACCTCACCTTGACCTTTCTGCTCTTTACATACAAACCACTGCCTCAGATGTAGTCTGTAGCATTTGTATTTGATTCACATCATAGCCTATTAAGGATACACATAAAGCAAAACTTGTTTTGTGTTGACCCTATACAGATTGCACAATTTGTTCATGGCCATGAACAAACGAAAATTAAAAACACAAACAGAGGCAAAAGCCAACAAAAGCAAAAGATGTCTTGCACCAGATGAAGGTTTTAAGGATGAAGACAGTTTGGAGGACCATCCATTCTCCACTTCGGTATTGCTGCATACAGGCTTAAGAACATGCTGTGTTTTTGAATTGTTGTGTACATTTCAGGAGACTGAATCGTCAAATTTGATAATCAGTTGCATATCTTGTCTTGGTTGTAGAGTTTGGGAGATATTGGTGTAATTGAGAGTATTACACTGAAGAACTTTATGTGCCATCAAAACCTCGGGCCGTTCCAATTTGGGCCAAATGTGAACTTCATTGTTGGAAATAATGGCAGTAAGTGTTCAGAGTGATTTTTTTTTAACAATGTTTTAACAAATGTTTGACAAGCAACCCTCACAAATTAACACATAAATAACGCTTAAAGCACTTTGTGATGTAAACTGAGTGCATAAGGATGCACCCAGTAGAAATAAAAACATTAATAAAAGTAAAAAGTGAGAAAGTGAGTAAAAAGAGAAAGTGCTACGAGATCTTCTCTCATCATGACCTTGGCATTCCAGGTGGGAAAAGTGCAATCCTCACCGCCCTTATTGTTGGCCTCGGAGGAAAGGCAACCATGACAAACCGCGGAGTCTCGCTGAAAGGATTTGTTAAAAATGGAGAGGGGTTGGTAACATGGCATTCACTACATGCATGTAGGCTACAATACATTTGAGCTGAATCCGAAATGTCCACTTATTTACTATGTAGGGCAGTATATAGGGTGTGAGTTACATGGTTTTGTTCCGTACAGTGCAGTATATAGTGAACAAATGAACATTTCAGATTCAGCTTAGCACTTGTGTCAGCCAGATCAAATTTTTTTTTATCTTTGTGTTAGCTAGTTTGAAAATGACAAGCATTAAGTGCATGAAGACACCTTAATGTTTCTCTACACCAGTGCTTCTCAATTATTTTCTGTTATATCCCCCCCCCAACCCAGAGGATGAAAACATTTCACACACACACTTTATTAACATCGTTTTTTAGTCTGTACTGTGGTCGATGTGCAAAAAAAAAAGCATGTTCCTCGGGGTCACAGGCATCCGCACTATTTGAGAAGCACTGCTCTACACCAAAGTTAAGAGTGTCTTGAAAAGAGCTAAATATTGCTCTGGCCCACCTGATGGCTGGGCCCCGGAAAGCTTTTATGTCTATCCATCCTTATGGGCAGCCCTGTTCATGTGTGCAGACATGCAGATGTCACCGTCAAGTTGCGCAATAGAGGGATGGATGCATATAAGGGAGACATATATGGAGACTGCATTATTGTGGAGCAGCGCATTACCAGTGATGGGTGCAGGCTGTGCAAGATTAAAAATAAATCTGGTAAGTGAAGACATTGAACTTGCCTTTACAAAGGGGTCCACATTTCTAGTCTGACTCTCACAAGCTTTCACACGATGTTAGTCTGTGCAGCACTTGTCATGTACATTGTTTGTCTTTGTGCGGCTTTTAGGACAGATTATCTCCAACAAGAAGGAGGAGTTGATGTCTATTTTAGATCATTTTAACATCCAGGTAAGCAATGGTGTCTCATTGTTCTATACATAAATACGCTCATGATCGCAGCCTGGTTTTACACTACTCCTACTCTTTTTAGGTGGATAATCCGGTCTCGATCCTTAACCAAGAGATGAGCAAACAATTCCTCCACTCAAAAAGTGAAGCTGACAAATATAAGGTGATGACCCCAGCTGTGAGAAAAGTGTCATGTTTATTATGGTGTTTGTTGTGGGCAGTGGAGGCTCATGTGTGGCTATTGCTTGTGTGAAGTTCTTCATGAAGGCGACACTGCTTGAGCAGATGAGGAGGGATTATATTCACATCAAACAGACGGAAGAAGTGACACGGGACCAGGTGGAGCGGCAGGAGGAGGTAGAACAACACAACAACATGGTGGTCATGGTGGTGATGATGAACAGTAGAAAAGAGGTTGGGTAGAAGGAGCATGGGGCTTGTAGTGCACTCTCTCTCTCCCTCTCTCTCCCTTTCTCTCTCTCACTCTTTCCCTCTCTCGCTCCCTTTCTCTCATGAACACTCTCCCTCTCTCTCTCTCTCCCCCTTTCTCCCCCTCTCTCTCTCCCCCTCACTCTCACTCATTCACACACACATACAGAAATACTTACACACAAGTAGGCATACGCAAATGATGAAGAGAGCCATGTTTTTAATGCTAAAGTGTCTAACCAGGTATTCATTAATGTATTTATGTAGGAATTAATGGAGAAAATTAGGTACTTACTAAAAGTAATTAAGAGGATGATACATGGGGCAACTTTTTTTGGTTATGCAGTTTTTTATACCCTGATATTTTCCTTGCATTATAAGTATGTCAGTATTTTAGATTGTACATATATTTTATGGCAGTAGGTATGGCCAGTTTTAATCGCCATAAAATCAGAGAAGTGTCATCAATGAAGGCTTTACTGTTTTGGAATGTTGTTTTGTTATTAAAGCCTTTCATATAGAATGCAAGAAACTACTTTTTTGAATCAATTATAGCCTCTCTCCACCATTGTAGCGTTAGCATTGGTATCACAGTATTAAAAATCATACAGATGATATTTGACAGTACCCGGTTTTTCGGTATTTTCAAATTACCGCCCAAGTCTAGATGAAAAACCACTGCTGATCTACTGAAGTTCTAATGATAAAAATGTATTGCCTAATTTCAGAGATAAAGTGCTCAAACAGCATCTGTTTGTAACACTGCCTGGGAACATTGCCCAAGTATGTACTGTGGTACATCTAAAAATTGGCTCGCACTCTCTTTGATTGTTACTTTGCACCATATTCCAGTGTCTGAAAGACCTCAGGCAAGACTACATGCTGAAGAAGGAGAGGTATGAGAGCTTGGCATCTCTCGATGAAATGACGAAGACTCTAGAGGGGCTGCAGAGGAAGATGGCCTGGTGTCTGGTGGGTTCGATAGAAAGGTCTTGAATTTCCCATTCTCGGTGTAGCAAAACAGAACTAATGCCACAATTTACTTTTTACCTGTTTAGGTTAGAGAAAAAGAGTGCCAGATTGAACAGCTGAAGGAACAGATTGAAAAAGAGGTTGATGGCAAATTTGAGGAGAAGCTTCTGCTCTGTCAGGTACGTCTGGTTTGCGTCAGTGATGAAGATGAAGAACAAGTTCCTCAAACTTACAATGTTTGAAGGAACATATTGTACTGTGATTACAGCTGCTTTTGTGTTATGTACATCAGCGTGTTTGAGAAATGTTTGAATGATTTCTAGCTACAGTGCACAGTCACTTTGTGGACTTGTTTAACATGCAAAGACATTATATACTTTGGGTCCGTGTCAGGACCCTTGACAAATACTCAATAAAGTCAGAGTTGGAAAATATGACTACTAAACACCATTCAATCAACATACTATCTAAGTTCAAAAATCCTTGGTAATTGTTTTTTTTTTATTATTATTATTTTTTCAGACAAGTAGTTTGTTGTTTAAATGTATTGAGATAAGTTGTCTACAAAATAAAGTGCATTCATGTTTCGTACTCTGCAGTCCAAAGTCACCCAAGCTATGAATAAGGTCAATGACATCCAAAAGAAGCTTGAGAAGGTCCGTGAGGAGGATCGGTCTCTGGCTGGGGAGTATCAAAGGTTGAAGGAAGAACTGAAGGCCAAAAGTAAAGAGCAGAAAGGTCAAGAGGTAAGCAGTGACTTTCTGTCTGTCCTTCCTTGGGTTTGAATCCATTTCTACCGGTCCTGCCTGCTAGAAATAAGAGTTGTAAACAATGATTGATAACTAGGGGTGCACAGATATATTGGTATCGGCCGATATTTGTCTTTTTGACAGTTATCGAAGTGAAAAAATTCGAGTTAAACAGTAGGGTTTAATGGCCATTATACAGTACAAAGTGCTTATAGACCACATGGAGAGTCAGGACTCCTTGCATTGTGGTAAACTACAATAGTAAACTAATGTATTGACAGTGAGAAGTAAGCTGCTTTCCTCTGCACGTTTTTGCCAAAAATGTTGTTAAAACCAATAGTAACATAAAACAAATTCGGTGACGATAAATGTTTACTTTCTAGGTTGTGTACTTTCGAGCTGAAAACAAACTCAAGCAGTTGGAGAAAGAACAGTGCCTTCTCTCAGAGAGAATACACAAAATCAGACATAAGTAAGTAATCCTTTTAAAAAGACTGTCTTGCTTTGATTTCATTTTGAAAGTATTGTCTCATATTGGAGCTGCCCTTAATGATAATTTCTCCCTTTTGCTTGTTTTGAGAAATGACACAATTAATCTGATTATGTGGTTCATGTTGCAAGTGCATGTGTCTTTTCTGCAAACAGTGAAAGTCAGAATAAGGAAGTGGAAAGCGTCAAACGCTTAAAGAAGATGGGCGCCCTGAAGAAGCTACTGGAAAAACATGAAGCCCAAGCAGCTGAACTCAACCAAGAGCTGAAGGATAAGCAACAAGCTCTATTTAAAGGCAGGGAGGAGTTCGACAAGCTCAGGTGATTAGACTTGGTGTTGGAACCAGACAACCATTTACATTTCAGTGTACCTTCTCAGGAGTGGATTGCACAGTCAACCATTTACATTTCAGTGTACCTTGTCAGAAGTGGATTGCACAGTCAAGCATGTAGCAAATTATAGTTTGGCCACTTCTAATGTATTGACTGGTTAGATGACAGTCCTTTTAAGTGTTTCACCTGATCATATAACTGTAACAATATTTTGGCTGGTATGAGAGTTGAAAAAGACACTTTACAAATTACTTACAGGTGTTCTCAATTTCAGGAATCTTTAGCTGCAAATGGTTTATCAAGCTCTCTGAAATTCCCCCAAATGTTATAAATGCTTTGTTCCTGGACAGATAAAACTCTATATGAATTCTGATACTATTACACACAAATACATACAGATAAAGGCATTATGCAACACTGTAATAGGGAAAGGCTTTATGGAAATCTATTTGGCTAACAGTTTTGTCATATGAAAACAAAAAAAACGTCTCTTCTCCAACATTACTGTGTCATTTTCCTTACAGTAGCTCATCATGTAAGATTGTGATCCTCTTTTTTTGACAGCATGGAGGAGAAGAATATCAAGGTGGCTTTAGAAGCAAAACTGAAGAGGAAGAACCAGCTGCTGGCCAGCAGATCCAACAGGCTTAGGATGTTTGGAGAACGCATGCCGGAACTAATAGAATCCATCAACAAGGCACATGCCCAAGGACGCTTCACACACAAACCCATTGGGCCAATAGGTAAAAATCATCTATGAATGATTGTAGAGAATAAAATTGAACTATGAATTGTTGAAAATGAATTAAAATGATTAATAAAAATGAGAAAAGTGTGGAGCCTCGGTCGTTAAAGAGTCATGTTGGTGGCTCCATCATCAGGGGCCTGCATCTCAGTGAAAGACCCTGGTCTGACTGTGGCTGTGGAGAGCTGCTTGCGAGGCTTCATGAAGACGTTCTGCTGCGACAACTACCGCGACGAGAAGGTCTTGGAGGAACTCATGGCACCGCACTTCCAACGAAGCTCACGACCGCAAATTATCGTTTCCCGCTTCACTGAGAAGGTCTACAATGTCCAGGGCAGGTAAAAGTATCCTCTAGGGGCAGGACCCCGCAGTTTTAAAACACAGTTCATACTTTATTATTGTTTGGATGTCATTACACTTGTACATTTAAAACATTTTCGCATCAAATACGTCTGGTAGAAATGTATGCAAAACTGCACGATACAGTGGGGCTAATGTTTTAAATGTGTCCTGGTGTCAGAGGAGTGAATCACCCCGATTTTCCATCGGTGCTTGACACGATAACCTGTACCAGTCCTGTCATCACCAACTGCCTGATAGACATGAGGGGGATTGAGTGCATCCTGATTATCAAAGTAAGTCATGAGTGCATATATATACCTACGTACTCCAATTGTTGTAATTGTTGATTTCAGCAAACATCCTAGCAGTATGGTTCAGCACTGAACCAGTATCACCAGTGTGTGTGTGTGTGTGTGTGTGTGTGTGTGTGTGTGTGTGTGTGTGTGTGTGTGTGTGTGTGTGTGTGTGTGTGTGTGTGTGTGTGTGTGCGTGCGTGTGTGTGTGTGTGTGCGTGTGTGTGTGTGTGTGCGCGTGCGCACCACAGGACACTGCAGTGGCCAGGAGAGTCATGATGCATAACAGGCCACCCCGTAACTGCAGGGAGGCCTTCACTGCAGAGGGAGACCAGGTCTACACCAACCGGAGCTATGCCCCTGACAAGAACGTGCTCATCAAGTACCTGGGGGGGGACCCTGAGGCAGAAATTCGGCAAGTGCAATTATCAATTTATTTATTTTTTAACACCTCACAGGGTTGCTACTTCGCTAGCTTAATTTTTTATGCACTCTAGGTGATTAATGGTCAACTCGGGTTATTCTTAGGTTTGAGTGTAATGAATTTTCGTAACCTGAGCGGTGTTTTAATGAGAACCTTGTCTATTTATAACAACAAAAGGTCATATGTGTGACCTTATCAGGCTTCTCTGTATCCTGTTTGTCTTTGATAGATGGAAATGAGTTATATACAATCCTCTGTAAAATCTCACCAGTTTTAATATTTCCTTATGGGTAGAGGGTAACAGTTTTTCTTGTCCCAGTGTGACATATATAGCTATTTTCAGTCTTAGTTTACCCATTGCTGTGGGGGCTTAGCCTGACAAGCCAGCCCACATCAAATTGTGTGGTCTAGCCATGATGGATAGGCCAGGAGCAATCCAAAGGGCTGCATCAACAGTTGTCTTTCCCCTACTTCTGCACAAAGCCACTGCATCAGAGCAACAAACAGTTTTACCATAGCACTCTACTAGTGCACTGTCACAGCCCTCTTGTCATTGTGTTTGGCCCACCCAGCAACTGTCTGCAACGATAGACCATTACATTATTACATTACATTACACTTGGCAGATGCTCTTATCCAGAGCGACTTACAGTTATTTAGGTACAGGGTTTCAGTTACAGTCCCTGGAGCAATGTGTGGTTAGGTGCCTTGCTCAAGGGCACTTCAGCCATGGATGAGGGTGCAGTAGAGCACTAGTTGTTTACCCCCCACCCCCATTATTCCTGCTTCAACAAGATGAACCTGTGACCCTCCGAGTGAGATTGGTCCGTCCATTTCGTGGCTAGGCTGTACTCAGGATACAAATTTCGATTATTACTGCTAGGGTACGTCTAGATTTCAAGGCTAGTGGGGGCTCTCCCATTATCATGATTTGTCTGCTTTATTTCCCTTCATAGGCACTCCCATGTAAAAACAAGTTGTGAAGAATCAGTTGTGAAGAATTTACTGTACTCCCACATGATTTGTTTTTCTTTTAAAAAAAGTATACAAAACCATACATACAAGAATATAAAAAAAATACTTTTTAAATTTTTACATTTTATTTAGCATTCCAGTCTTGTCAAGTTGATGTGTTTGGGAAGGGGGGCCTTATGTAATTTGTCCACCTGTCCCACTGTATTCTTCACAGAATTTAGTTTTTTGTGTCGTGTGGTGCATTTGTCCCTGGTCAGGCATAACATTATGTGTTGTCATGCAGTAGGACACACTACATTACACTTAGCTGATGCTCTTATCCAGAGGCACTTACATTTATTTAGTACAGGGTTTCAGTTACAGTTCCTGGAGCAATGTGGGGCAATTAGATGCCTTGCTCAAGGGCACTTCAGCCATGGATGAGGGTTCAGGAAAGCACTACTAGTTGCTTACTCCCCCACCCTCATTCGTCTTACTGGAACGGGATTCGAACCTGTGACCTTACGATCCCAAGACCAAGTGTATCCACTAGGCCACAGCTGCCACATTAGTGCTGAATTTGTCTGCCGGTGTGTGATGCGACAGACCAGTGGGTGGAGATACGGGCGTTTTTAAAGTGTGAGGGAGTGCAACAGTCTTTACTGCAAGGAACTTCTTTAAAGCAGAAATTTGGTGTAAAGTAAACTTTGGGTATGTTAAAACATGATAACGAGTTGGTATGTTTGCTGTTAACTCCTTTTGTGCCCTGATGACTAGCATTGTGAACCTTTTCGTCAACAACAGTAAAAATTGTGGAATTCAAAATGCAGCAGGCTAGTGTAATTTTGCTCCTCAGCAAACATACCATGTTCAAAGTTCATTTTACACCAAATTTCTTCTTTAAGGTGGTAGTTGTCTGGGGAGGTGTAGGATTATGGCTGAGAAACACATCACTTCGAAATTGTTACTCTTCTGCATTGTGTTTGCGTTGTCTGTTGTCACACACATCTTGCTATAATTTCATCACTTAATGTTAAGCCCAAGTCTAATTTTATTGTTGGGAAATTGTAGTTAACGTGGGAGGGAAATGTGTTGTTAAGGTGGCCGCCATAACTATGAAGCACTGGTTGGAAACACTGAATGAGTTTTACATCTCTGATGTAGCACTGCCCCCCTTTCCATTTCAGTCTTGTGGAGTCTGAGGTGGAGAACCATCGCGCCCAGCTGTCTCGCTTCCAGCTCCACTTGAACTCGGTCAAGCAGGACATTCAGGCCATGGAGGACAAGATGAACAGCGTCATCATCACCTGCAAGAAGAACCAGGTGTGGGGAGGATGTTGTACGGTTGAAAACCACAGACCATGAAAAGAACTACAGTAGTGCCTTTACCACTCAAAGACTCACACGGAAGGGCAGGCAGTTAAACCACACTAGGCTTCCCATCAGCAGTGGCAAGAAACCACAAGCACCAGAAGCTTTTCACGGTTTACAAGCACATGTCTTTCTTTAAAGGCATAGTGTCTAGGTTTTATTGGCAGTAAAATCAAAACATCTTTAAGGCTTGGGATGCGTTTTTAAATGTTTCTTTTCTGTGCAATACATTCGTAGTTATTTTTAGGTTTGTTCATTTTTATTTAAATATGGAAATATATAGAAAATTTGGTAAATTACGTTTGACAGCAAAAAGAAGTAGGTTTAACAGCAACAGAGAAAAGTAATTTGTTTAGTACAGCACATTACAATTACATGCAAATTACTAAAGACTGTTTGCCCTGACATTGTATGAATGACAGATCCATGCAGAAAACCGAGAAAATTTCTTGTTTTGCAGGCAAGTGTCAATCAAGTTAAGGCCTCCATTTCTGAACTGGAGAACATCGAGGAGTCCCAGGTGGAGGACATCAGCACACTGGTAAGCTGTCCCCTTCCAAACGTTAGCAGTTATCATCAATACACAAAGCGCTTTCCTCATTACTTTTTGTGGTCTGCAATTTCCAGGAAGAAGATGCCCAGGAAATTCAACAGAAAATTGACCTGGAAAGAAAGAATGTGGAAAAGACAAAGACTGAGCTAGACAAGCAGCAAGAAGCCCTTACGGATGTTGATCAGAAGTTCCAAAATGTCAGGAATAAGATGGAACAGCTTACAGATGACACTGACCAACTGAAGGTGAGAGAAATATTCAAATACCAACTAAGGGCTTGTCTCACTTTGGCTGTCTGTCTCTCTCTCTCTCGCTGCCTTAAAGGTGTACTTCCACAAGAAACCGTTTAGTACTTGCTCTTATGATAGGTCACCCTGAGTTGCATATGCATGCTGCATATCAAAATGTTTTTCTACCCCCATTTTCTATATATATCAGTCAAAAGAAGACAATAGGCGGGAAAAACGACCCAATGCGAAAAGGGCCTGCAGCGTGACGTAGACGTGTGCAAATGCATATAAGAGAAACTGACCGAATGGGCTTTAAATGATGTTAGCCTGTGACTGACTCGCATAAGATTAGCAGGCTAGTTGAATGACTGAACTGCATTTAGCCGGGCACTTGCACTGTTTTGTCATGCAAATATTACCATTCTGAAACGTTCATTGACAAACGGTCAGGAAGCGACTGTGCTTGTGCCATCTCTCCTTCCTCTTCGGATTCAGGATCAAACACATAAGGCTGTATCTCCAAAGACATTCTGTGTGCAGTTTTAGCGCTGTCAAGTTGACTTTTCCCCTTTACCTTACTCTGCTATCAAGTTGATTGTGGGGCAACGGAAGCTGCAGGGAGCGTGTCACGCCTCTGGTGAAATCGTGTCGTTCTCCCGGCCCCACCACCTCCACCAAACTAAAACAGCCTGAAACAGAAGCACTAGAAAAAAAATTTCATCAAAACCAGCGCACAGGGCAATTATTAATACTAGAGAACACCGCAAAATTAACGAAAACACGATAGAAATACACCTTTAAAGGACAAGTCCGGTGTGAATCAATCCATAGCCCTGGTGTTTCAGGCCACCGAGTGCTGTCTCTAAGAAAAAGAATTAGAAATTTTGGTACAACAGAGACCACATAGCAAAACAGCAGCTATCACCAATTAAATGGAGCATAGGGAGATAAAGCTGATAGTTAGTTTCTATGCCCCATTCAGTTGGTGCTGGCCAGTTTACTCTTTGGTCTATGTTGCATACATGTTTTTCTTTTGTTCTCTTGCACTCTGTGACCTCAAACAACAGGACTACGGGTTGATTCACACCAAACTTCTCCTTTAACACGATGACATTTGCTGACAATTCAGGCAGGACTTTGTATAATCTCATCCAAACATCACACGCTGAAACGCTGCTATATCAAGAATACTTAAAAAGGGTCATAAAATAGTAAAATGGAGTGTTGCGCCTTATTCTCCGATGTTCTAATAAAATGCATTCGACTGTGATTTATCAAAAATAAGATCAAATGCGTTTTTACAAGCCCAGTAACAATTACTAAATGCTCATAAATGGACCATTTTAATCCCCTGTTGTAGGATTGTTATTGGGCTTGTAAAAACCCATTGTGGTGGCCACCACAATTAAACTGTAGTTGATTTTGCAGGTGTGACATCACATCCCTTCTTTGTTCTAAGGGCGCTTTCAGACTTATAATTCGATTGCTTTGGTCCGCACTAGTCAGAAAAATGTTACAATTTAGCAAACAGACGTGGGTACGGTTTGCTTTCACATATGCATAGTTCTAAACTAACCAAAATAGACCGCGAAGATCATCGCCACTGCAACAGGACTAAAACGTGCCACTTTCGATAATAATAATGCACTAAACTGTACTGTTCCGTGCAATTTGGTTTGGTTGCTTTCACACCAGAGGAACTGTACCAAAGTAGGGCAGATAAAGCGATCCGAGACCACCCCTTTTTATCGGTCTCGGACCGGTTGATTTGGTGCGCACCAAAGTACCGAGATTGCATTAGATATTATGGTAATCCAGCCAGCCAGGCAGTCAATTAATACATTAATATCTACCTGACCCCTGATGAACACACTAGGAATATTTCCAACTATCCACTGAGTAGACTTTGCTCTCATCATGTCAGTGTGCCATCATTTGGCTTGTAGTGTTGTTCTGCAGGTTGTTCTGATATGGTCTCTGTCTGTGTTGTCTTATTTTATATATATTTTTTACTCTTCAAGGTACATAACAATGACTTAAAAATGACTAACGTTTCGATGTAGTTACATCTTCCTCAGAGTCCATTTTCTTCTGTCCTTCTGGCCACATCACACACACACACATTACACACACACACACACATTACACACACACACACACATTACACACACACACACATTACACACACGCGCGCACACACACACACACACAAATGTGCGCGTGCCCTCAGCAGTAAGCTTGATTCCAGGAAGTCATCTTCCTGAAAAATGTTGTGTGTATCGTCCCTCTATGCATTTGTAAGTGCCAAAGCCTTAGAGCAGTGTTTCTCAACGTTTTTCAGACTGAGGTACCCCCCGCCCCCACAAAAAAAAAAAAAAAAAAAACGCTCAGGACCACCACCCCCCCCATCTGACAGTGCTATATAAATCCATGAAATGGTGCATCAAAGTTATAGATATGCATCACAATTTACAAACAATCAAAAGAAAAAACCATTTAAAAAGTACATTACAAGCAAAGTCATATGTGAGCTTGTATGTGAATACAAGGATGTGTAAAAAGTGAGCAATCAAAGGAGAGGCCTAAGGTCAAACTCCACATTATATCCACATATATATATATATATATGGAATGAAAGTCTTAGTTTTGTCATACTGATCACACGGCACAGCACAGAGTGCACACAACGAAATTGATCTCTGCATTTAACCCATCACACACACGTGAGCAGGGGGCAGCCATGACCACGGCGCCCGGGGAGCAGTGCGTGGGGACCGTACCATGATCAGGGTACCTCAGTGGCGCTACTGGCAACCCGGGATTCGAACCTGTGATCCTGCGGTTACAGGTCCGATTTCTTTACCGCCAGGCCACTCCTGCCCCTTCTAAGGAGAAGGGTGTCAATGTCTCCTCCCTGTCTGGGAGTGGAGACATGTTCAATACCGATATATCTTAAGGTAGACAAATGATGTCTAAAAGCATTACAATGAACAGCTACTGGGGGTTTTTGGTCATTTATTCTTATGCTGCTCCTATGCGATCCGTGTTTTAATGCAGTGTGTAGTCTTGCCTGTATAAGCGAGGCCACAAGGGCACTTAATCATAAATATCGAAATTAAAATATTTTCGATAAAAATCGAAACATTGCCTGATTTAAATAAATAAAATCCCCCTTGGAGCATACACAGTGTGCGTGCAGACCACTTTTTCAAAATATCTGCTATTTTTGTGTAGCACCTGGACTATTTTATTTGGATGTGCACGCCTTTCTCCACTTTCAGAGAGTGACGTCTAGAACATTCCTTGTGTCCTGTTTAGGAAGATCAGGTAAAGGGGGAGGCAGAGTGCAGCAAGCTGGACCAGACGCTGAAGATCCTAGAGAAGAAAGCCAGGACTCACGAAGAAAACATTCAGAGCATAAGGAACGAGCTCACTGCCAAAGAGGAGGAAATTCAGGTACAACTTGAAATCCCAGCTTTTTGTAGTCAGTAGGGGCATTCGCATAGCCTGGTAAACGCGCCCCTTGTACTTCGTTTTTATTTTGTACAGAGGGTCTGAACCGGAATCTCTTGAGGGTCATGTATTCGGCCCGAGCAATGCCAATCCAATCAGCGAATAGAGGGTGTGTTCGTGAGCCATGACGTTGACATTGTGTACTACATTTGAATTGTAGTGCGTAGGTAGGCTAAATGCATACGTGAAGACCAGGCACTAGCGATTGGGTAAAGGCAGAGGCACTTGTTTCAAACTTCAGCAGAGTCCACACCTCCAGGAAGAAATCGTTTCTCATGGCCTCCGCTCCAGACCCTCTGTACAAAATGAAATGAAGTACAAGAGGCTGGTTTACAAGGCTAGCATTCGCAGACTTTACAATGGCTTCTCGCTAGGCTGTTTTTTCTTTGACATAGTTGTTTTATGGGCTGTGTATCCCAGTGGCTGTTATTAAGGGAACTGTGTTCCGTGGTTTTTGTGCCTTGGAATGTAGGAATTCATAGAGAAGGCCAAAAAAATCTGCCCAGAGCGGCAAAGTGCGGACCGGAGCACAAAAAGTCTTGACACGGAGATCACTCGTCTGCGACAGAAAATCACTGCACAGGAGCAAAGCCATGGCGACAAGGAAAAAGTAATCAGGTAAGCACTCGGACGCAATTGGTTTATCTGTGACGAGTTACACGGTCGTCCCATTGATTTTGTCCTACTTTGGATCTCTGCGTGTCTAAACGTGGTTCTTTGGTAAACAAAGCAGGTTTTTGTGTCAATGTCGGGCATTTAAGATTTTCTCTCTTCTTTTTTTTTCCTTTTTAGAGATTATGCGGAAGCTCATGAAAATTATAGGAGTAAGTCCAATCAGCTCAGGGATTTGAAGAAGTTCATTGATTGCCTGGACAACATAATGACCGATAGACAAGCCCGTTATAAAACTCTTCGAAGGTACAGTATAACACTTCATACTGATGTACTTTTTTCTTAACAAAAAGCTTTAACATAAACCACTCTCTGCAAATGTCTGCTGCTCAAAAGGAAGACAGTTCCTCACCTAAAAAAATGCTTTTAATAAAAAAGGAGGGGTAAGTGTGGTTTCCTGTTAACTGACTAGGCCTAAATTAAAGACAAGATGTCCAGCAAGATGTCTAATCCAAACAACAACTCAAACAGTTTAAACCTTTATTAGAACAGTGAAGATGGCCTTTGACATCTTACGCAGCATGTTGGCCTAGATGATTTTTCCTCTGCATTTGATTAGAGAAGTACACACACCCCTGCACAGAGCATCAAGGGTGCCCAGGGAGCAGTTGGGGGTTAGGTGCCTACTGAATCTATGTACCCCCACCCCCCATGTTGTTTTGTACTAGCCGGGAGATTGAACCAGCCACCTTGGCTTGAGTTTGAAAATCCCCCAGATGTATTTCCTTGGTACTGCTGCTATATACAGCAATGGCTTTTTGTTACAGATTGAAATAATGTAACAGTAACAACAAATTAGACGAAAAAAGCAAGAATGATAAAGAGGGTCGTTGTCATTCATGAGCATTGCTGTGTTGTTGTTGTTGTTGTTGCAGGTCGCTGTCTGTGAGGTGTAAGCTTTATTTCAACAACTTCCTGATCAAACTGCAATGCTGTGGCTCCATGAAATTCGACCACAACAATGAAACCCTCTCCATATCAGTACGGCTCTTTCTTCACTCGCTCAGTACTGCGGTGTCTGATAAAACTCAGCTGCGAATATTAGATAATATTTGTTATTTACAGTTTCAATTACACATTTCAGCTCTTCATGTTTTAGGATTTGTGTTTTGGGTTTAAGGTGAAAAAGGACACAGACTCTCTCTCACACACACACACACACACACACACACACATACACATACACATACACACATACTGACAGACAGGCATATTTGTGCACACAGACACTCACATTCACACACATTCACATGTACACACATAGATAAGCAAGTTCTTCGCTGCTCCCTAACGCGTGCGTGCGTGCGTGCGTGTGTGCGTGTGTGTCTGGCAGGTAAAGCCACCAGGTCAGGAGAATGACACTGTAAGTGACATGCGATCTCTGTCGGGTGGAGAGCGCTCCTTTTCCACCGTCTGTTTCATCCTGTCCCTCTGGGAGATCACGGAGTCGCCCTTCCGCTGTCTGGACGAGTTTGATGTCTACATGGTGAGTCACTGCAGAGTAGTGTTGCCACCTGTCCCGGTTTTACCTGATTGTCCCGATTTTTAAATGGTCTGGCCCGAGAAAAAAAATATTCTCCCAGGAGACTGACACCCGGGTCGCTGCTTATAAGCAAAAAGGTTCATTGGGCAAATAGGTGGCAACCCTACTGCAGAGAGGTCACTAGGCCAGGCCTCTCCCCTTGGCCTCAGATATCTGTTCACCATCTAACCCGGTCCATGGTCACAGTCCATCCAGTCAGGGAAATGTATTACGTATGGTCAATTAAATATACATAGTTAATATATTTATTGCATTAGTACTGTGTATATTTTTTTCAATAGTTTCATGGATTGTGGTTACAGGGTTAAATAGAAAGCTTAAAACAAATGTAAGGAATATTTTCATTCTAGTCTAAGTACAGCACTATCTATGCAACAGTAAAACTGACTGTTAAAAAATGAAGGCGGTCATATGACAGTCTTTTAACACTTCTGTCATGTGTTATCTCGCAGAAATATCTTACTTCCTGTTTGGTGGTAGCAGACAGGTTTATCTGGTACATGAGCAGAGAGCAGCGACTAAACTGAGCATGCTCCAGTCTCTCATGCCCTGTCATATTTCAGAACGGAAATGGGATCGCCCTCTAGTGGACAGAGTGCATACAGCTACAGCTCAGCCATTTTTTTTTCTTTTAGTTTGAGCCTTGTTTAGAGTTGACATCTTAAACCTACCTTCATCTAATTATTATTATTTTTTTATTATATTTTGCCAATGAAGGATATGCACAATCGTCGTATCTCACTGGACCTGCTTCTAGAGCTGTCGGAGCGCCAGCATCTTCGCCAGTTCGTCTTCATCACGCCCCAGACCACTTGGTGAGCTCTGCAGTCCGAGTCAATGGCCAACACTGACTCACGCCAAGACCAATAAAGTCACATCAATCACTTATGTCTAGGGACATGTTCTGATCTACCTAATGAATTGCCCAATAGTGAAATGGCCAGATAAAATAATACAATGATTTGGCATTTCCTCCTCTGTGTCCTTCAGCTTTGCCCCCTGCTGGTGAAATGTGGAATTAACCAGCATGTGATAAAGCAGTTCTTTTTCTAGTGTGTGGAAAAATAAGCATTTTTTTCAGGGGTGCCAAAGGGCTCCCTGAACTATTAATTTTGCCCTCACTACATCTGTGCATTACCTGCCATTATTTTTTTTATTGAGATAATGGTTTTGGATTTCCATGTATTAAATTTTGCCCTCCTTTGAGAGGAAATATACAGTGTACCTCACTGTATATTTACAGTGCAGTTAGGTAAGGCCAAACTTTTTGGCAGAGAAATGAAAGCATATTGAGGGAGAATGCAGAAGTATTGTGTGAGCAGAAAAAAAAAAATTCTCATGCAAAACTTTGACAAATTGTTACTCTTCTGTGGGCTCGGTAGTACTATATATATATTTATTATATTATATATAATTTATTAATTTATAATATCTGCCTAGATCAATTTTAAGATTTAGTTTAATTTTTAAGACTGTGTATTCGATCATTATAAAAGGCTAGGCTAGGTACCATATGTAAATGCTGAGAGATTCATCAGTGTTGTTTTTTTTATATTCGTTTTCTATTAGCAACCTCCCCAAGAGTGACCACATTAAAATCCATCAGCTGGAAGACCCCGAGAGAGGCGGAATTCAGGAGGAAGAAGCCTTACACAGACGCTAGATTTGCAGCTAATTCACGTCATTTGTTGATATTGTCAGGCCCGCTGATGGGGGGAGCACAAGTGGGTCTCACAAACGGGTCTCTTGTCCCAGGCCCAGCCAAGACTGTCAATGGGCCTGGAAATTGTTGAAAGTTTGATATCGTGTGTTTTGATATCGTTGAAAGTTTTTTTATTTTTGTAATGATTGAATGGTTTCATGTCACTAATAAAGGACCACTGTGTGTGTGTCTGTGTGTGTATGTGTGTTCTGCTTTAAGACTGTAATTATTTGAGATCAATGCTATGCTCTGCTGCTAGTCATCCTGGTGCCTTTTTGGAGGGTTTGACTAAACTGTTAATTTAAGGGGGAAAGACAATAAAACAAGGGTTTAGGGACACCCTGATATGTTTAAAATGCTGTTGCCTTTGCTGTCTGTTGTATTTATTTTCAGCCAAAGGGGAAAAATGATGTATGCTGGCAAATCACTGATATATCCCAGTGGATATGCTGTTTTATTACAGTTTTTTAAACCACAATGTAAGTAGTGCAATCATGACATTTGTTACATCTGGAAAGAAACACATGCCACATATAAAAACATGATTATAGGTCTGACACTGTTAAATTACTCACTTGCTTAAATTTGGTATTTCTTTTTAAGTATTAAGTACAAATATTTACAGAGCAAAATACACTGTAACCAGCAAGAGGTGGAGATTGTACAAACGGCCTGTGTCATTTTTTTTTATCTCAATGACTATTTTTTGCTCAGGAGGATTGGTCTTTGTGAGTCTGTGGGATGCAGCATCCGAGGGTAAGTAAGTACCCCTGGTACTGGAGATCTCAGTGCAGGACAGAGCTAGCAGGCTCGCCATGCACAACCAGTAGAACAGAAGGTCACTGGCCCGTCAAAGTGTGAAAGTAGCATGGAAACGAATACATCAAATTCCAATTAACCTTAGGTTTAGACTGTAATTTTGACTTAATTGTTACTTAAAGCCTTTGTATGTTGACAAACAGAATGCTGCATCCTGGCCAGACTTAAGAGACTTGGTGTGTGTTGGTCTTCGGGATGTAAACTTGAATTAAAAAGGTATCTCATTACAAAAACATGAGTCGATAAAAATGCAGTGCACTTCGAGTAAACTTGTGTAACAAACACAGAGGGGCGGGGCTTATCTTCATGTACATGAAGTGGGGCACTTTAGCACTTGTGGGGCCCTTCATCAAACTGGGGAATATTTGTAGCATATTGCCCATTCTCATCTGAAACACTGCTTGTGGTAAAAACAAAAATAGATAATGCAGTCACACGAGACATGCTCACATCGATCTTCTATAAAAACCAAAGTAACATAAGGGTAATGTGCTATATTTTCTGTTGTAGTCTGACATTTTTTTTAAGCAGGGCCTGTGATAGTAGACATTTTTGCAAGCTTGAGACATACTCTGGATTGTTCTAGACTTTTTTTAATCAGGATGGCTATGCCAGAAGGGGAGCTCTACATCCCGGTTTGCAGCGTGGTGCATAGACTGACGCGACATTTAAACACATTAGCATGATCGAGAAACATCTCCTGGAGCAAGGCTTTAAGAGGAGTGTGTTCAGGGAAGGGGAAGGGGGGTAGGCACAGACAGACACAGACATACTAGTAAGGAGACATGCTTGCACAGGAATGAAAATAATGAATTAATGGATCACGAGTGACCATTCCACACAACAAATATGATGTCCAAGGGCTTTTTTTCCTCCCTCTTTTACTCTGGCAGAGTCTAAAATGGACGCCTAACCTGAACACAGCACGTGCATGCACTAGTGACTTTGAATCATCTTGGTGGTCAGAGCATACAGGGAGGGACTGTCCTCCCATAGGCTATTTGATAGTAATATAATTGCTTTTGTCTTTTTGTTGTTTTGATATAACTGGTGGTATTACGTCTAGTATTTATTTTATCATGGGGATATTTTTCTCCTTTTGACAACTATTAAGGACAGAAAGCAGGCTTGTAGGGTCAAGCATGACTGTACTGTAAAAACATAAACCTATGGCGCACTGCACTCAACCACATTCTAATGATTAAATGGGAATATATGAAATGATCTAATTTGCACACTTTACAATTTATTTCATTATATATTCATTTTTATAAGTATATGTGTGTATATAGCTTATTTGTAGCAGGTGACATTCTCATGCATATATAGATTTATTTATTCAACCAGAAGAAGCAAGTTCATTGAGAAAAGTAGTCCCGATTTTTTTTTTTCTCTTTTTTTTCTTTCTTTTCTTTAATCTGGTGAAGATGAGAGAGGGTGGATGAAAAAAAGTAAAAGGTTTTTTTCCCCAGTCCTGGCAGCTGAGATGCAGGGAGAAAGTGGTCGGTTGCGGCAGGAAGATAAGATCGCTCACTTCTGCATGTCGCACTGCAAGAGCAGCACGATGGACGGGTCGCTCTTTGCAGCCTCCTTGAACTCCTCCAGTGAGATCTGGTCGTCGTTGTTCTTGTCCATCTTGCTGAAGATCCTGTCCACCCGCTGCTCTGGGGTCAGCCCGTCTTCGTTCATCTTCATCATAATCACAGTGCCAACCATCTTATAGATGGCCTGCACACACACACAAACAAACACGCACAAAAGAATAGTTCGGGTAAGAATTGTGAAAAGACAGTCATTGTTAAAATGGTCAAAATCATGCCACAATCATCAATGCCACAACAGACCAAAGATAATCATAGAACCTTTAGGGAATTAATAGCTTAGGCCTTGGTAAATGAAAGCCTTTCTGACTGCAGTATGGCATGGAGTTTATTTGTACACTGTTTTAATCCAAACTCACTGCACACTCAGCAGGTTACCAATGTGTGTGAACTGGGGGACATGCCACCGGTGGAGAAGCAGGTGGCTTCTCAGGAAAGCACTGACGTTTTTCGACAGGCTTGTCCTTGCGCGTGTCCTTACAGAATAACCATCTGCTCCTACTACAGGAGTGCCGGGGACACTGGATAGCCCAGCAGCCCAGGCAGATCGAGATTTGTTACCGTTTATAGAAGCAGGCTCTGTCCAGCATGAAACTCAGTCTATGATCAATATGCAGTTGCAGCTAAATATAGTTCTGTTTTGTATCAACAGAGCTAATTGTTCATGTCTGATGTGAACATGAACCTTTCAGTGCATCGCATGTTCTCTGAGGGGACAGTCGTGAGGCGAGGCGGTGAAAGATAATCTGATCCGTACCTCAATGATCTCCAGCATCTCCACCCTGGTGATCTTGCCGTCCCCGTCCAGGTCGTACATGTTGAAGGCCCAATTCAGCTTCTGCTCGAAGCTGCCTCGAGATGTGATGGACAGGGCGCAAATGAACTCTCGGAAGTCAATGGTCCCGTCGCTATTCTTGTCAAAGGTTCTGAACGCATGCTGTGCAAATTTGGAGGCATCTCCATATGGGAAGAACTGCAGAAAAAAGGTTTGATCAAAGAAAGACAAAGATTTTTTCAAATGTGACATAGATTCAGCAAGATCTGTTTGCTGAGAAAAGAAGAAAGGTAGTAAAATTTAAAGGAAGGAAATATGTGGTCTTCCCTCTAGTTAATACTGATATTCATAAAATGACTGACAGATCAGTGAACACATCATGCCCTGTTCTTCATTCAGACTACAACCTGATTTCTTTCATTTCTCATCTAATTTCTCTCCTCCATCTGTTTCTGCTACAGAGTGTCAACATGCACCATGTTAGCTATTATTAGCCACCTATTTTTAGCACTATCTGGTGTGAAAGATTAAATGAACCACTTCTTAATGTTTTCTGTCTTAATTACATTAAAGGAAATTGATTAATGATGATTTCATGTAGCCATCATGAAACACCATCTTGCTTCAACTCATTTGAGCTGGAAGAACCATCTCGTCCCTGGTAATTTCATTATGGTAACATGTGGTCTGAAAACCTGGCATCTAATTTAGAGAGGTCTCTCAAGAGCTTGTCTACAAAGTAGTGAAAAATACAACAATTTCCAAACTAAAGCACCAGCTCTTTTTTTAAAAACCTCAATCTGTGCATTTTGATATTTGTAAAACTATGGCATATATAATATACTATATAACTCACAGCTATGTATAGGTCAATCTTGGCTTCATAAAGTAATAAATCCTGCAACATATTTGGTCTAACCATTGTCACAACCAGCTGATCCATATGACGCCCACAAATTGAATTCACAAATATGAAGCACACAAATTATTAGAAAATCAGATCAGATTATTGGTAAAATCACCAGTGATACGTAGACAGGTAGCAGGGACACATGACAAGGTTTTTGTTACTCTTGGATGCAGGGATATCCACGTCTGAACAGTAGTAGCCGCACCCACTCTCTATAGTAACCTTGCCACAAAGGTAGGGTTGCCTTTACCTTGACGTAGAGCTGCTGGAACTCCTCCAGGTTCAGGCGGCCACTGGGACAATCCTTCAGGAAGCCCTTGTACCACTGCTTCAGCTCGTGCTCATTAAACTCCGTGTTCTTCACCAGGTCCTCCATCACCTCTGGGGTCAGCTTGCTGTTCTGCTTGCCCATTGTGATTTCTGCACACACCAAAAATTGAGGTCGCTCAACTTTCCCGCTTGGAGCTCTTAGAGAGAAATATAACATAACAGGCGGGAAAGTTTCCTTTTTTGGAACCCTGTCAGGCGCCATTGAATTATTATTTCATAATAATATTTTCTTCTTATTATTTTCTTATTATCTTAATAATATTATCTTATTACATTTTGCTCTTTTCTGTTCTGTTCTTTTTTAAAATCCATATAATTAGTTTCAGTGGTCATACCTAAGATATATCGAATCTGCTACTGCTGACTTGGATGGCAGACATCCTTTATAGAGAAAACATTATGGCTTCCGTTTTAGCTTTTTACAGCCATTTATCTCTGACCAACGCACTGTCAGCTGTCCCTCAGCCTCAGGACCAGTGATAGAGATTGTCCATCTGGGAGGGCAGTTTCATTATACTTTGCTCATAATCAATGATCTCTACAGATCCATAATCTTAAAATGGCTATTTAATAACTCTATAAAGAAAAGCATTGTATTGGTACTATTACAAACATATGTACATCTAATATTGTTTTGTTTTTTTGCCCTCTTCGTGGGCTATGTGGATTTACACATTTCTGTTGCATCAAAATGTGGCAATGGGCCTGTACTGGCTAAAATAGTCACTGCTGTCGATCACATAATGCTCTGAGTGTATGACTCCAGGCATCCACCACAGCATGACAGGCACACACATACACACACACACACTTTCATATGACAAATGACTGGATAAACATTCCAAAGGGGTCTTACAGTGGCAGTACACAGACAATGAGATGGGTATTTTCAAATGATTTGTCACACTGTTGCCTTGTTGTCTAGCACAATAAAAATAAATTCAGTGGCAAAGCAAAATCTTTGTGCAAACTCTGGGGTGTGCAGACATCTATTATACTGACCAAATTCACACATAATAAGTATAACAGGTCAAAATGTTAAATTAATTTGGAGGACCTCTAACAGCAAGCTATCACAATTCAGCCCACAGATCACTAATCTGTTGAACACCTTGTTTTGCGCCAAGACGGCCATGAAAAGCCTATCTGTCAGGTGAGGTGTGTGACATACGCCTGCATGTAGGTGAGCACTCTATGCAGTGCGCCTCAGACACCATCAGGGCTTCAGTCATCATGAGGAGTCTGCAGCAGCATGTGACCCCTCGCCTCCATAGCCCACTTAAAGTAACACTCCCCTTTGCTGCACCCAGCCCCGCTGCTGGTTGTATGCTGTGGCGGATGGCTGCTCACCTCATGAGGCCAAAACCGTTCACCTCTTGCACACGGACTCACGTCAGTGGGAATGGCGTGAATGGGCCGTTTCAAAAACACGAAATGCTGCATGGAATGAGATCTGGCGATGTGTCATGCACAGTGGAACGATTTACCTGTTTTTCTGTGTTTGCTTAACGAAAAAACCCCAAAATCGATCATTTAACCTGTGTTCATTTCATTAGCGCAGAATGCATCTAATTGTAAGCCCAATTTAACACATCAAAAACATTATAGATCAATGCGCAAAATTAGGAGCTTAAATCAAAGACCAAAACAACATCGAGCGTCAATAAAAACATCTTTCCCGATGTCTTGGATGTATGTCAGTAGTTTGTCTAATGCAGATGTAATTTTCGAACCTATTCTGTTGACAAAAGACTCAGTCCATTATGTAACGACAGTGTCTCCTCAATCATGGGTAAGGGTTCAGAATGACCTTGGGAGCAGAACACATCAAGGAGTAAGTCATTCCTTCACAATGTAAGAAAACGACTAGATGTGGCTACATGGGTTATTTCATGAGATGAAATGGTGGATCACGAATATATATCCGTACGATCAGTGCTGCTTTCCAACCACGTCAAATCTGACTGACTATTCACCTTAAGTAAATCGAAATTGAGGGAATTAAGCGAAATTGTGCTCAGTGAGATTCCCTCTCGCACAGGGTGGGATAAATTAGGCAGATTTGCAGGTCGGTGCATTCCAGCAGAGCGTGCAGAAAAACGCAGTCCGATTTTGTCTGCACTGAACTTACGCACCACAACGCCAATGCTAATCAACTGTTCCTTTGGAGACACCTCTGTACACATCTGTTACACAAAACCAATATTTATGCAGACTGGTAAACTCGCATATGGTAACTCTACCACCACTAGATTATGGCGGTATATAGGAAGTGTGCTTTCAATCAGCCATTATTTAAAATAAAAATGAATTATTTAAAATTATAGTTATTGTGTCAATGCACTATGGTTCGCGAAGGAAGATTGGTGATCATGCACCGCCATCCTTGAACCAAATTATTCCGGTATGACTGTACTGCATACTGACAGTGGTTGAAATAATTACATTTTACCTGACATTACTCTTACAACTGCTTGTTTTGTACTATTAAGAGTATGAAATTACCTTGCTATTGAGGCAGGCAAAGCATACAGTGTTTTTCCAGAACCGACACGATGACTAAGGCTGCTCCTTACCTTATGATGGATCTTGGAGAGGCTTGCGGAGGTGAGCCCTGGTGGGTATTAAAAACGGTTAAAATGCGCTAATTATACTGTCCCGATTTTCTAGACCCGTTTATTTCGCCTTGGTTAAAATGGGGGACTACGCTGACACGCAGTAGGGACCGTTCCCACTCGCGCCTTAAGAGCTCGGTCTATGCGACGCTAGACATGCGGCGTCATACAGTGTTGAGCATCACGCAAGGGAAGAGCCAGAGAAACCTCGGTGTGGCAACAGGACTCCAGCGATGCACGACGGGGCTTGGACACTACTGCGCGTGTGAACTCTACCACTACGCCTTCTTTAAGGCGTTTCAAATGTCAACTGGAAATCAGATCGTCGTTATATTCTGCGTTGTCAGTGCTTTAATGTAAAATAACGGGGAGAGGTGGGTTGGACGGTGTCGTAAGCATTGGAGCTGGAAAGAGTAGCCTAGGTACAGCATTCAAGGCTCTCACTGTGATTCAAAGTCATAGACTGTAAGCAGTGTGCCGCAGCAATGTCTTCAGATTTCTGGTAACAGTAATGGCTTGAACTAGCCACGTCTAAGCTTGCTATTTAAATTATTACATAAGATCAGATGGAAGCCAGTGACACATTGATATAGCCTACAAGACAGGAACCCAAAGCCAGAGCTCCACTCTAGATTAATGTAAACTTTTCCCTCTTAAATGGGTCATTGGCCTCCCTCTTGTGATTCTCTCAGCAGTGTGACTGGGCAGAGGTGATGTGGAAATCAGGACACTCTACAAAGAAAGGTCACGATGGCACTCATTTTATTCCACATTTTCAATTAAATTGGGCGCCACTTTCTTTCCCTCGCCATTGGGTATAGTACACATTCCTGGAGCCTTTCCTGGTGTGATTCCTCAGCTGTAGTAAGATGTATACGACTGCTCATTTTTATTGACGTAATGTAGAAATGTTTTTACATATCTTGGATACACTGCCCCGTAATATTTGCCTGGAGAGCCAGGAAATGTCACAAGAAATCCAGCAGAGCTTTGACTAATTATGCTAATGAAACAGGGCATCCGTGAAGCACTTAGCGCTAAAGATAGAAGTATGGGAGCATGGGACAAGGGTGGGCCTTTTTTAGAAAGATAGCTTCCAGAAAGTATTGATGAGAAAAAGTACATACGTAGATTCTTCTCTGTGCCTTTAGCTTTGGGGTCAAAAGGAAGATGTCTGATCACATTAAGAGATTATATCTTTTAATTAATGGAGTCAATTAATCAAACCTTTCAGCTTATTGTAGTGGAACATTTGAATGATTAATTAAATTTAATCAAAACACGCTAAAACATTTTAGGGTGGAAAAAGTCCCCAGTCATTTGCGGATCAATACATATTTGCTGATCAAATTTGTTTTAATTGTGGCATGCATACTAATTTATTTAAATAAGATGACTCTCTAGCACATAAAAAGCATCAAATCACATTTCTCATAACCATTTCCCCCTTCTTGGGTTACGTGCTTTATATGCATATTGTTTCTCTGAAAGTGGTTGAAGAATTGCACACATACAGTATGAACAAGAACAGCAGAGAACTAGGAAACAACCTGAGGGAAGCCAATGTCAACTTCAGGTCAACTGAGTTAAGTGATAAGTCTAAAAACAGATAAAAACAATCCAGTGTGATACAAGCTATTATTGAAGTTGTTCAGTCCCAGTAATGCAGTTTGCACTCACTTGCAGCATACTAACACAGAATACTCTCTTACTCTCACACACTCTTCTTGCACACATGATGTACAGATTAAGGAATGTCCACAGAATTGCAATGCTTTTGTAAGACCGGCTGTCTCGAGTCAAGAGAATATTAGGGTGACTCTTGGCCGTTGTCACCATGTGAAAATCACATTGCACAAAGCTTCTGCCAACAACTGCATGCTGACTCAAGAAATGCTACTACACACAGTGGCCTCCTTGTACTGATATACAATCTCAGAAAAGAAGGTACAGAATTGTACTTTTAGCGGTACAAAAGCTCGTCACACCAGCAGTACCCTCAAAGGCACATAATTTCACCTTTTAACCACTGTTTTACAACTAGTTTGTACCTTCTCCAGAGCTGAATAGGTACACATCAGTACCTTAAGGTCCAAATATTAGCCTTTGAGGGTACATTAATGCAGATTGTACCTTAAGATACAGATTTTTACCCCTCTACTGTCCTCCTATTTCTGAGAGTATACCTATCTGCTGTATGTGCTCATTAGGGACCTGTTTTGCATATTTTATGCATGTTGTCAGCTTATTATCCCTATAGAATGTCCCTATAGAAGTTAGATATTGTCTGTGGGCCACAACTTTTGAACTAACCACAATGAGATAAAGTGGCAGGGTGCTGCCATAGGTGTGGATGGACGAGGGCGGTCTGGTCTGGTCTGGAAAGGGGTTGTGGTGAGGGGTGCCCTCCGCCCCCCAATGTGGCCGCCCTGCGATCGGAAAATTAGAAGCGACTCTGCTTCAGCTTGTCGATGTGGTAGCACAGCTTGAGCGCAGGCCCCAGCTTCAAGCCCAAGTACTTCATGATCATGTCACTCTTCAGCAGAAGCAAGGCATTCCCATCAATCTCCTGCAAATTACAACACCAAGACAAACATTTCCAAAACCAGTTAGTGGCAATAAATGGCCGAGCGCCAAATGTTTAATTAGCATTAAACCGTAATTAGCATCAGGCCGTTCTAGAACTGTCAGTGTGTAAATGCTGAAAGCTGTACTTAATTAAATAATGAGGTCATCATTTATTAGGAGGGTTTTACAAAATATCTTACAGCATGGGGGTGACTCAGACTTCAAGTATTAGCTGAGACTTTGTTTTAGTAAGGTTAACTGCACCCTGAATATGCCTTTTTGAGCTGTTCACTAAGTAATGTGGCTAATATATGAATAAATACACAATTGTGTTAATGTCAATGTATTGTCAGTGTTTTATAGTAAAAAAACAACATTTCGTAGCATTTTACAGCTTAGAAACAGATCTCCGCACCCTTTACAGCTTCAAATGTGCCATGACATATTATGGCGTCTGATAACCATATGTGTACCGAGAGCACATGGACACATCATAGAGACATCCAAATAAGAAGTGAAACCTACCTCCAATCAGAGGTGGCCAGCCCCACCCCTCCCAGCTTTCCAACTGACGTGCCCTACACTAGATGGCAATGTCCGCAACATTCCCGACCTTGTCTCAGTCTCCCCTTGAGGCTTTCAGCCTTCCCACCCATTTTAAAAGGGTTTTCCTTTTTTTTCCAAAAACCATGAAGTAGGTGTGGTTATAGGGTAAAGTTGGTGTTTAAAGTAAAGGTTTGTTTCTTCATATACCAGCCACATCACTTACTTACTTAAAGCAATACTAAGTAGTTTTCGTCTTCAGTTGCCCTACAGGTTAGAAGCGGAATGGTCTCTCACAGAGAACTACAGAGAGACGCTCCCCTCCTCAAAACTTGCTTAGTGTGGTTATAGCCCATGGAGGGCAGAAAAGTGAATACAGAAGTGCCTTTCACCCTGTTACAAGTTGATGTACTACTGAAACTTTGGAAACATTGTTTTAAGGTTGAAAAAAATTGTTAGTGTTGTTTTAACAGCTCAGAAACATATTTTAGCGTGCAGTTAGTAACTGCCAGTTACTCTTTAATACACTTTGCCCGATGCAGCTAACTGGTCCTGAGTGTTGTTGAGCTGCCCTTCCTCAAATATCTCAAATACCAATAATCTCTTGCCATAATCTTAGACTGTATCAGCATCTTAAAGAAATGCTTGTGATCTCACTAATGAAGACTTTAGTCTACCACACAGTGTCTTCAATTCATTATGGTCTCCGCTCATTAGAACATTAAAGAAGCAAGTTGACTGTTCTATGTGTATACTGCACTGTGTATGGTTACGTGGCTGGGCGTTTGTGAATCATACATGCTTCCTGAACACGTCTATATGTGGTCCCAGAGCTTGGGCATCAGCGTCCTTGATGAACCAGATGACATCGTCTACACTCCAGGTGGAGGGGTCCTTACTGAGGGGACGCTTTGGAGGTTCCTGGGAGTCTGGAGGGGAGAAATTGTTAGGCACAGCGGTTTGTTAAGGGAACATTATGGACCCGTTTCTCAACCGTTGTCTCAGACTAAAAGCTGTTTTCTGAATGGAGATTCTGAACTGAGATTCTGCCTTTTTCCAGGGCGAGGCTTAATCCATCTATGACCCCATGATCTTGATAAACTGGATTCATTTGTGGGTTCATTTAATTTTTTTGTCATGACAAAAAGACATTCCATTCTCTCCTTTCCATGCAGCAAATCTTATACTTATAATAATTGTAGAAGTTATACCCCATGAATCATGTTGTAAATCCACTTTTAAATTAGACATAAGAGAGATAGATATTTTATTAATATCAAAAGAAATTAATGTCACCGTAACTTATAGCAAACATTCACAATACTCAATTAAGATCACAAATATAAAATGCAACTGAATTTTTAATTAATTGTATAAGAAGTCATTCCAAAACTGCCGTGATGCATTAAGCAGCATGCATTGGCACCCCCTGCCAGTGGTGATCTCTCCCTCAAAACACCTCTGCACGAGTTGGCTGTCACCTGCCCCCCCGCCTACCTGCCCTGTTGCTCTCCATGAAGCTGCTGGGGCTGCTGCTGTGGCCGCAGTGGGCGCCGACCGGGGTGGCATGGTGCTGCTGGCAGGAGCGAAAGCTGCCGTAGACGGGCTTGGGTGGGTAGGGAGAGTTCATGCAGCTGAAAGCCGAGTCGCTAGGGTCCACAGAGTAGCGCTGAAGCTCGGAGGCCTCCGAGAGGTAGTCGTCCTGCATGGGGGCCTCACCTGCGGGGCAGTGACAGTCAGGGGCGCCACTAGGAATTATGTAGCCTGGTAAACCCCATCGTACTTCATTTCATTTTGTTCACAGGGTCTGGCCCTGCTGCACCTGCTGGAGCTGTGGACTCTGCTGAAGTTTAAAACAAGTGGCTCTGCCTTTACCCAATTGCTGAAGTCTGGTCGTCACGTATGCAATTAGCATACCTATGCATTACAATTCAAATGTAGCACACAAAGTCAACGCTATTGCTCACAAACACTTCCTCTGTTTGCTGATTGGCTCGGATTCGCTTGGTCCGAATACATGAATGTCAACGGCAGCAAGGCCAGATCCTCCGTACAAAATGAAATGAAGTTCGAATGGCTGGTTTACCAGGCTAGAAATTGTGGGTCCCCTGAAAGAAAATAATTTTGGGCCCCCATCTCAACCATATCATAGTCTCTGTGGGCCCCTCTGGGCCCCCTGAATCATCCTGACCCACCCTCCCATACCGGCACCCCTGATGATAGTTTGCAAAATACCAGCTCTACTTGGCATTGTCATTGTATACGGCTCATATATTGGCTTTTGTTGCGAGTCAATTTAAATTATACTAAAGGGTCCTATTTGTAAGCATCTCCTTCAGGGAGTATTTACAAGTATCATAGCATGAGCCTCAAGCTTGGCAAAGCATGCCCCGCAGTGTTTGTGGGTATAAATCCAGAGGTGAGATGGTTTGATTGTTGCTATCAAATCAGGCATCAGGAATCCTCTGGTGCAGGAGCACAAAAAGACAGTAAAAAAAAGTTGGAAAATATGGTACACATTAAAAGACAAAATAAAATTAGGGCCAAAAAAATACAGTACACCAAAAGATGATGTTTCTCTTTCCCAAAAGTGCAGTGCCATTTCAAGGTTGTAAACAACCGCTTTGTAGGTTGGCTCTAGGTGCCAACAGTCTGTGCTGCACAAGGAGTCCTACGGGCTGGGTGAATACCCCTGTGGCAAAGCTTCTGTACACGCTGACACCTCCAGGGAAGCGCTGGGGTGGTTCCTATGGTGGCAGCATCTGTGAAACGCTAACAGCACAGATTCCTATGCACTACAGCATGCACAGATTGCTATGCACTGCACTATAGCAAGTAGTATGCTAGCCTTCAGTCCATCAATAGGGGGCTATAGAATATAGGCTCTATGAACAATGTAACGTAAGTGTGCCTATTATCGGGCTGATACTGGAGAAATTCACATGTAAAATCTGTTCAGATAAACAATAAGTTCACTAACTGAAAGCAAAGGTTTATGGGATTTTAATTTGTCTAGTTTCACTGGGACAATGTTGTTTTTACTGGTTGAAGCCTCATTTGAAGTGGAACAGCAGCAAAAGTGGCTGAGAATAGACGCTATGCTGATAATAGGATCCCTTCCGCTATATAGCATACAATATAACATGTAACATAAAACCTAAATACAATGTAATGTGTACACCGGGTCTGTGTTGACTAGTGAGTACATAATGTGTCCTGCCTGGTTGTAATTTGTGTTATGTCTATGTCTTGCATTTGTATGTCCCATCTATTTGACCACTGCTTTGTCAAAACAAATGTCTAACTATTTGTCATCGCAATAAAGCGCTTTTGAAACTGAAATTGAAATTGAGTGTGCGTGCTACCCACCAGACAGTGGCATGGTGTCAGTTTGGTACGACGGCCCATTGTGCTGTGTGATGGGCTGGTCGCTGAAGAGGTTCTCACAGTGCAGGCTGCGGCAGAGTTTCTTGAGAAAGCGCAGCACGTAACCCACGCTGTTCACCACCGGCAGGCTCAGCAGGTGCTGCTTCCCATCGAACGTGGCTGTGAACGAACACACAGACAGCCGAGGGTGTCAGGCGGCCATGTTAGCTCTCTAATTCCCCCCATAGTGTGCCATCTATTAAAAACTGGCAAGACTATAAAACTGATTTGAGTTTGATTATGTGAACTTTTAAATAAATAAAAAAAACTTTTTTTTTCATTCACAGACTTGTGTGGCCAGCAAAGGTGATATGTCACAGAATTGTTAGTTTAAACACACAAAAAAAGGGGAAAAAAAAGAAAGAAAAAGAAAATGCACTATAAGAACAACAATTAAATACACCATGAGAAAAGAGATCCCAGATAGGGAACAGAGGTAAGATGAGGAAAGCCCACCTGAGATCTTCTCCCCTCCGTATCCCTGGGTGAGCAGGGTGAAGACGGCCTTCTGCTGGAAAGCACAGTCAATGCAGCCCTGCACAGCCTGCTGAAGCACCACGGAGGGTCGGTCAGGCCCAAAGTGGTCCGGTAACTGCTGCACCTTCTTCCGGTCCAGGTTGGGCCCCACGTGGGCCTGCTTGTTTATATAGATGCACACTGCACAGAAGGTGAACAGAGAATAAAACATTATTATCCTTTGGTATGGTTCCAAAACTGTCCTTCAAATTTCAGAAGCCACATGTATTCATATGAGATGTATAAAATTAAGCATCATCTATGAACAACATATTGCAAAATATATAATGTATATTTAACAAAAATATACATATGAAAGAATGTGGCTGATCAAAATACATCTCCAGCTAGGAAACATTCAAAGTAAAGTAAATTAAATTCAGATAAAATGAATTGTTGCAATGTTCCCGAATGAAATATTGTTGTGAATACCTTGTAACTTCTCACTGCATTTAATTTAAAATGTAATATGAATGTTTGCTAGATAGAGATGTAGTTTGATCAAAGTCACATTAATTTTTTAGATTTTTGTGAAATTTTCATATACATGTAGCCAACTATCAATGTGACTACATGCACATTTGATATGGACATGGATGCGAACATGGCCATTACCACCCACATTTTATGATTTTTGTGAAAAGTAAATGCCTGGCTGATGCAAGTTTCCTTTTAGTCTTCACTCTTACCTTTGAACATTGAACAAGCTATAAAACCCACTTTTCACTAATTCATTATTTTGTAATTAACACTTTTGTGGCTGTTCATTCATCTGCTGCAATTAAAAAAGTCTTCATGTCTTTTTACACAGTCTTGGCTGAACTGGAAAACAAACACTCTGTTCATACCATCACACACAACACTGTTTAAGGCAGGACATCATTGTAGGGTAAGGATAATACAAAGGATAGAGGAGAGAGAGAAACTAGGGGAAAAAAGGATATAGAGGGCTGTGTTTGTTTGACTGTTCAATTCTAACATCAACAATCATTCTCCAGTATCACTTACTCTACCCTTCAGTAGAATGATTAAATGCTGTATTTCCTCTTATGTGAAATCCATTTATGAATGATAATATACATCTGCTCTGCTTTGTTTTCAATACTGTGATAACACAATTGGACATAGATCTTGGTGAAAATATTATATACATATTTTTTTTATAATGAATGCATTGTGTTGGATGAATTAGAAAAGGACACATGCTATTTTATTGATGTTTAACTACCTTTGTTAAACTGCAAAAATATTAAGTAACGCTAGATGAAGACAAAAGGCTGTATTTATCATTGCTGGTAAGTGTTCTGCTAATAGTAACGGTGTTGCCTAAATGTGAGTTGCATAAATGTTTTTAATAGAAATTGCAAACCCTTCTATGAAATGATGGCTGACCATTGGCTGATGGCTGATGGTGCTTGAAAGCTCATTAACATGAACACAATACAGCACAGCTGGTTTACTGTCCTTAAGTGTGACAGGAGTAGCTCGTATTGGCTCTGAGCTACATCATAGATGCTACATGTCAGCAACATTCAGCTTAGTGACTCACATATGGAAGGCCGGCCAGTCTGCACAGCCTGAAACTCCCCAGGCGCTTCTTTGCCTTTCAGTGAACACCTGGCTAGTGTGTTTAATCTGTCACCTCCTGGGCAGAGTGCTGTGTCTCTGTGTGCGTATTGGTGGAAAAAGGGACGAAGCATACCTGTGAGCTCCTGGTCAGTGGAGGAGTGTGGAACGGTGGCGGCGTCCTGGGGGATGGAGCTCATGTCGGGCTCAGGGGTGCTGCTGGGTGGGGAGATGGCCAGAGGGGTCATCAGCATCCTGGGCTTCAGCTGCATGGTAGGAGGTGAGAGAGAGAGAGAGGGAGAGAGAGAGTGAGAGAGAGAGAGTGAGAGAGAGAGAGAGACGGCCATCACGGTCTTGACCAAAAGTGTCACATTATCAGACAGGGAGATTGGCAAATATGTGATATCACCTGTGTTAAGTACACAAACAGAAGAAATACATTCAGGGTTTTTACTTTTTGAAGTTGATACTGACACCTCGGGTCGTGGCTGCGCTCAACACCTGAAGTCCTGCAGGTTTGCAGTCATTTTGGTCTTACTAACGACTTGCATAGAAAGCATGAGAAAGCAGATGCCACTGCGTGTGATGAGTCTGACTCACTGACTTGAAAAAACACTGTGACAAATGTTAGATTAGTTGTGTGTAAGAGACAAAAAATAATTGAACTACATAATTGCTTCACAACACAAAAAATGGTTTTAATATTCCTTCTATGCACAACTTCATGGTGTGTGGCTTTTGTCTTATACTAGACATATTAAAGAGCATTTCCATTTGCGCTATGGGGAGTTGTCGTATTTAAAGTAAAATAGAAGGGATAAAAAAAAGCATGGCATTTGGTTACTGCCACCAACATAACTGGTTTATGTGATCCAATTGTTTATGAAAGTTTAACCTTTATGTAGTCAATGCAAACAATGAGCAGAAGTGGGTGTCTATTCAAATGTCATTCAAAGGAGTATATATATATTTTACCAATACGAAAATACCATGTCACATTGGATATGCACAATTCTGATTTTGTTTTTGTATACACTATAATCACAAATATATAGTAATACTAGGCAACATGCAGACAAGCACACACTATCAGTCTAATCCACAACAGATCATAAATGCTGTCCACAGCAATTTCAAAAACAACCATACAAGGACCATCAGAGAAACAATGCAGAACTCTTTGAAATTGAACACCAGTGATGCTTTCAGTGAAATGAAAATAGTCGAGCTGAATAGATACGAGATGGTATTTCTGACACTGTCAAGTCTTTTCTGTGTGTGAAGCCCTGGAAATGAAATATAAAACGCAGTCATAGTAATACCTTCATTCTCGATTTAATTGTAACTTGAGAGAGAAATTCACCCAATGCACCACATGGTCATATAAGCTCCAAGAGCAGGGGAAATGAGAGAATAATGCAAATGGCTTGGCAGTAAATGATGGCATTAATCTGTTTGATAGTGACACTGTATATAATGAAAATTCCAGCCGCAAGCGCACACTGGCTGATTGCCAGTTACTATGTGATGTGAGCTTTTCCAAATGACACTCAGAGCCTAGCACTGTCCAATACTACAGTATGTACAAAAACCTTGCACTTTTGTGGATGGTAATTTAAAAAGACAAAAAAAGAGAGAGATTCATAAAATAGTCACCCTCTACTAGGTAAATAGATTATGAATTTATAATATCATGGTGCTTGTGTGTACCCCTTTTCAATCATAACTGCATTCTAAAATGAAGAAATAGTATGACAGATCTGTGATTACTTAGGATGTAGCTATGTATATAAAAACACACACATAATTAAGGAGAAACACCGACAGCTTTTGCTTCAAGGCACTGGAAATCCACACACGTAATCTCTGCAAGGACTGACCTTGAATCCGGGTTTTCTTCCCCTCTTTTTGGGCACTTTCAGAGGTGGCAGCACCTCTGGGTAGTGGTTGGGAAAATCCATCTTGGCAAGGTTGCGGTGCAGTGGGGGCCTGCCCCTCTTCCGGCCTGGAATCTTTCCCGTCGGAGCCGGCAGGAAGGAGGATGTTGCCGGGGGCGACTGCATCTCGCTGCCGCTGTCTGCCGTCTGTGCTGAGGCTGCAGGACTGCTCATCAGCGCCGGGACTTTCACAACACACACACACACACACCTGCTGGCACTAACACACACACACGCACGCACACACACACAACACATCTGCTATAAAACACATGCTTGTTTCAATCCACACATGCTTGCCATTACACATGCACACACACATACATACATACACATGAGCAAGCCTTCGGAATAACACTAACCCCTAGCCTGCTCCCACACATATGTTCAAATATACATGAGGACCTGCTGTAACATACATGTCTTCTAAGACACATCAGCTTACGGAGACACAAACCCAGAAACCAACATTGATCCCCCTCTGTCCAACACACACACTCATACAAACACAAAGACCCACACATAATACACACACACACACACACACACACCACACACACTCATACAAACACAAAGAAAAATAAGGGTGGTACACAGCCTCAAAAAGAGCGTAAACACAAAATGCATGCATGCATGCAAAAAAAACCCCCAAAAAAACGGTATGCATTTACAGTGCACCCCCCTCTACTGCATAAAACCCATTTACGAGCCCCTGCGTAAAGCCCCACTCTACCCCAGCCCCAAGGGAGAAACCCCCAGCAGGGCAGGGCCGCTGTTACCTGATCCTTATTCCCTGGGTCCCTGGATTTTCTCTCTCCTCTTGGGCTTGCTAAGCTTTTTTCCCCTGTGGAGCTTGATATAGCACAAAGACAGATTCTTTCAGAGGACTGCCAGAGACATTTTTCTTCCTCTCTCTCTCTCTCTCTCTCTCTCTCTTTCTCGTTCTGCCTCCTGCTCTCTCTCTCTCTCTATTCGATTCCCTCTCCGTTTGGCCGCTGTTTCTCTCCTGCTCCTCCTCCTCCTCCTTCACTACCTTCTCTCCTCTCTCTTCTCTCTCTCTCTCTCTCTTCGGCTGTCTGTGCGTGTTTGAGTTCCCCAGGCTCGCAAGGGCTCAGTGCTGTTGCTTACAGGAGCTCCGGCTGCAGACGGCTCATTAGACTAATGCATTCAGCAGCAGTAGTAGCAGCAGCAGTAGCAGCGGCAGCAGGGTGAGGAGGTGGGGGTGGCTGGGTGTGGGGGGGCTGCATCACCGTGGCGACACACACAAGAAATACCATCACAGCTTTGAGCATGGCAGCTGCGTGCAGACTCCAGTAAACATGCAGACATGCACACAGCAGTGCCAGGCTAACACAAACACATCTATCTATTTTCAGTGCCTATTTATATGAAACATGAAATAGCTAACAATGCGGGGGAATAACTAATGCTGACATCTACATGATGAAGAAAGAGATCTTTCTCTCTTTGCCTCTATCTTCCTCTCTTAGTGCTTTATAATTATTAATAACAGTATTTGTTTCCAAAAATAACCCTGCAAATGTGTGTGTCTATGTGTGTTTGTGTCAGGGAGGGAGCTAGAAATTACATGTGCACACCAATGTCTGTGTACATGCACTCCCCTAGAAACAGATCTACTGTTGCCATGGCAACAGTACCTACCTCCTAAACCCCAGTTTGTGCCTGTATTTGACCAAGATATTATATTGCTGTAAAATTGTTATGTCTGACTCAGAACACAGAACTTAATGGACTGTGGTCGATATTTTGTAATAAATAGATTGCTTTAGTTTGCTTTATAAAATACCCACAACTTGAATATGACTACAATGGTTTATCACAAGCTTGTAAGAATTTTAATGTGCTCAAAATGTTTATTCAAATATTCAAATATATAGTGTGACTCAACTGGTAATGTTATGCTATGCAAACCCAGGGAAAAACATTATTTATTTACTGTATATTATGCTATGTTTGCATAGCATAGCATTACCAGTTGACACACTATATATTTGAATATTTGAACACACTGATAGTAACAATCTAATTCTTTTATATATCTATATATATACAGGCTCATGTGTAGCCTATAGTGTTTACTTTAATACACTAGAAATTGCAGTAACCTATTTTTTACACTACACTAAACTTATTTGTAGTACACTACACAACATAGTAAATGTGGTATATTTACTATAGTAAATAGTATTTTTTTCATATGGGCATGCACAAGGCTCAGGCAGTTTGGTCCCAGTATGTTGCAGCCCATGTCTTGCAGGGGGACAAATTTCCCTTGGGACAATAAAGGTTTCATTCCTTCATATATTCATATATTCATTTATTCATTCTGTCATTCACAAAAGATTTTGCAGTTGGCCCAAAATAGTAAAAACACAACATAAATGATGTTAACAAAAGCATAACATTTTAACAAAAATAAATAAACAAATATATACATATTTTAAAAGGATGGCTCAAACAGATTATTTCTGAGGAAGGCAAAGATTGAATGAATCCCCAAATTGGTGAACTAATCGAAATTATTGTTTAATATTTGCCAATGTTTATTCTGCATCCTTCTCTCCTCCGCACCCGGTGCACCATTAGCCTGGTAAATCCGCCCCTCGTACTTCATTTCATTTTAATGAAGTACGAGGGGCAGGTTTACCAGGCTAGTGCACCATAGCCTATGCTGTGCACAACGACTGTAGCTGGGCTGGCCATGCGAAGCTGCCCATGTCAGTGACGCAAGTATTGGTTTGTCTCAAACAACCAATAAGTTTGCCCTGTCTCAAACGAAGATGGCTGCCTGCACAGCGCCCTTGGGTGCAGCTAGCATACGATTTCTTTTTAAAGACCATTACTTATGGAAAACCAAGCTATTAACAATACCATGTCACTCGAAATTGGTTAAACGGGGTGAGTAATTTCACTTGAAGCTGTTTTGAAGACTAATCGAGGTTTGTGTTGGCCTCGACACGTGATGTTTTTAGCTAGCACAATCTAGAGAGAGCTGTCATGCCAATATTTACATCTGGGCTACATCTTTAACATTTAGGATAATGACACAGTGATAACTTTAAAGACGTCAGCTTACCTTGACCTTTAAGTATTTTGTCTTTTCTATGTTTCTCGTAAAGGTTCTTAATGCTGTGTACTGACAATCGGATAAATTTAGAATTCTGTGTAGACCAGTCAAGCTAACGTCAGCTGGGTCAGGTAGCGTGTAACGTTCCTGTCCGCTGGAAAAGTTTCTCTGAAACAATGTTCCATAGTAGCCGTCGTGTAACACAATGTAACCGCTATTGTGTTTTGTAACTTCAGGGTTTGCAGCGAATGTGTTGTCACAGCCCGTGGAAGACCACACGAGCCCTAACTATGGAGGACCCATTGAACACTATACGCGTCTCGTTGAAGAGGGTACTCTGAAAGAGGACTCCCATCAAAAAACAGTATTGGAGAAGCTGGATCAACTGCAACAAACGCTGAAAGGTTACGATAACCAACCCACGTCTTTCTTTTCTAAGGTGACGACATTATAAGAATTGACGTGTATGTTAGTTTTTTAAGAAATTCTGGTGGTCTGTACCACTAAAGCAAAAAGTGTAAATCAGTTTTCCTGTCAAAGTTGTGTGCTGCTATGTAATGTAATGTATGTCCTGTGTTGTGTACCTTTCATTTCCCCAACAGATGTTTTCCAAGCCCAAGACACCCAAAGGCTACTATATCTATGGAGATGTTGGCAAGTCGATGTGACTTTGGTATTATTTCACACAAATTCTAAAAAAAAAAAGAATTTTATAGTGCTTTGCTCACTGATCCTGTCTTGGTTGGTTCATGGTCTGTGCAGGCACGGGTAAAACGATGGTCATGGACATGTTTTACTCCTATGTTGAGACAAACAAAAAGAAGAGGGTCCATTTCCATGGCTTCATGCTAGATGTGCACCAGAGTGAGTTTCTTATTGTTCTGTTACCTGATATATCGAATGGGGTTTATCTGCTGTTGTCTTTATATTAGACTTAATTGTGCTCAGTTCCACATGTCTTTTTTTTAGTCTTAAGTTTAGTCTTAAGTTTAGTCTCGGTTTTAAATTTTCTACAAGTGTGTGATGTTCGTATGATCATATGTTTCAAAAAGGGGAAAATTCAGACCTTTACTTGGTACTGACCTGTTGCAATTGTGATCAGGGATACATCGTTTGAAGCAGTCCATGCCTAAGAGGAAAGTGGGCAAAATGGCGAAGTCTTATGATCCTTTTGCACCAGTTGCAGAGGAAATAAGTGAGGAAGCGTCTCTTCTGTGTTTTGACGAGTTTCAGGTACGCTGTCGCCCAGCAAAGCAGTCCTCCTGCAACTTAGGACACAAACAAAACATATGATAAATTCCTGAACTCCCATATAAAAGTATGTGAACTTGCCTTTGTGGAGCAAGAGAAATAAATAGGCATCCTCTGCTATAGGCACTTTGAATTTGTGTCGCATGACTGTATGTAAGACATGTTCTGCATTTTGCAGGTGACTGACATTGCAGATGCAATGATACTAAAACAGCTATTTGAAAATCTTTTCAAAAATGGAGTTGTAGTCGTGGCAACCTCCAATCGTCAGCCAGAAGGTGAGCTGCTAACTGATCCCTTGCATTAATTTAAAATATACCACATCTTCGTTCTTCTCAAGAAACTGTATGGAAAGTATTCTGTAGCATCAGGCATAAAGGTGACATCATACTGGTGTAACTGTATAGGACAATTAGTTCTAGATGCATGTTTCTGGAACAGTGTGGAAAAGCATGTCACAGGATCTGAGCATTCCATTTGACTGTCTCTTCCATTTCCAGACCTCTACAAGAATGGACTCCAGAGAGTGAACTTTGTGCCCTTCATTGCAGTGCTAAAGGTAAGAGTTTGTGCTTGGTCACGTGGTTCTCAGCAGGAGGGAAAGCCGATGGTTCTGTGCGATACATTATATTCAAAGGTGACCTTCGGCACTGTATGTGTAAACTAGACCGGACAAAATGGCTACAGATATGTCTGCTGATATGTCGCATTGTGTCATTGTTTGTTGACATACGTGTAAACAGACCAAAAGATGATGCTTGGAGAAGATTGGAAATCAGAGACTTTGCTACATTGTGGGTCTCTCTCTCTCTCTCTCTTGCTCTCTCTCTCACTCAATCACAAGCACACAAAAAAAAAACCACACACACACTGTGTATTCACTCTGATTGCAGGACCATTGCCAAACACTTCAGTTGGACTCTGGAATTGACTACAGGAGGAGGAATCGTCCTGGTGCCGGAAAGCTCTTCTTTCTGTAAGCCCCAGCACACTGTTGCCATAATGCGTACTCGTCCTGGTACTCACTAAAGCTCTCCTAAATCACTGTCTCTCTTCAATTCAGCACAAGTGAACCAGATGCGCACGCTACCTTGGACAAAATGTTTGATGAGATGGCATTCAAGCAGAATGACAGTAAGTGGGTTCTCAGTCTCATGCTGTGTCACTTGATGGAGGCGCTGGTTCAAATGTGGCAGAGTGCTGGTTATGCTCTCGGCTCTGAACCTCAGTGCTGTGTATGTGAGTGAGTTTGGTCAGTTTACGTATGATGAGTGGCTCTGTTTAAACTGCTTACATTGTGTAATAACTATGTGTACACAAAGCTGATCTATGATGGTACTTCAGAGTACAGTCATTGACAAAAGTCTTGTCGCATAAGGACATAGTAACTTAAAATGGTATATAACTTTATTTGTAAGTTTATTTGTGAAAAGTGGCAGAAGGTTTATTTTTCTGATGAAACATCCATTGCACAACATCCCAATTGTCACAAATACTGCAGACGACCTGTTGGAACCCACATAAACCCAAGATTCACCCAGAAAACAGTTAAGTAATAATGGAAGAAAAATCATGCTTTGGGCTGTCCGAAAGCTCTGCAGAGTGGAGGGCAACATAAGCAGCCTGAAGTATCAAGACATTTCTGCTGCCCATTACATTCCAAACCACAAGAGAGGACAAATTCTGCAGCAGGATGGCACTCCTTCTCATACTCAGCCTCCTCATCAAAGTTCCCGAAAGCAAAGAAGATAAAGGTGCTCCAGGATTGGCCAGCCCAGTCACCAGACATGAACATTATTGAGCATGTGTGGGGTAAGATGAAGGAGGACACTTGGAAGATCAAACCAAAGAGTCTTGATGAACTCTGGGAGTCCTGCAAGATTATTTTCTTTGCCATTCCAGATGGCTTCATCAATAAGTTATTTGACCCATTGCCAAGACATATAGATGCAATTCTCCAACCTCATGGAAGTCATACATGATGTTAATTATTTTTTCCAAGGTACCATGATTTTATGTTCTAATGTTATTTAGCATGTTTGTGTATTGAACATAAAGTATATGTATAATTTCCACATTATTTTTGTATACAGCAAGACTTGTCCAAAATAATAAAACTCAATGAATGATACAGAACTTTCTTTTGGTTTAACAAGCATAATGAAGAGGGCTTTGCCTTTCATACAAGACATTTCTGATTTAAATTGATCAACTACAAGTGAAGTTATTATTTGTTGTTCCTACAACTTAGATAAGCGACAAGACTTTTGTCAGGGACTGTATAACTGTTTGTAGTTGCATGGGTTGTGTGCATCTTTAAATTAACATATCTCATCTTTTCAGCTCATTGTGTGCATGTCGTACTATATCAGAAGAAACTTGATAACAGTCATGGATGTATTCTGTTCTGTCTGTACCCAAACATGACATGATTTTCCATAGCTGAGTACAAGTTCTCCCCATTGTAATGGTTGCTAGTATGTGTATTGTCATGGTTTTAATGGTAGCCATGTTTTGGGGTTTTTCAACAGTAACAAGGCCAAGGACTCTTAACGTGCGAAATCGGAAGCTGACTCTCAGCAAAGCATGTGGGACCATCCTGGACTGCACATTTGATGAGCTGTGTGATCGAGTGAGTGAGTCAGTTCTCCTAGTGTGTTTTCCACCCCCATCTTCTGCAAGGCATGTCGGCTCCCAATCGACACCTGCACGATCAGTTCTGTGCTTGCGCTCTCATTAAGACACCACTTTCCTGCCCGATCAATTTCACCAGTGAAACCTGGTTAATGTTTGTTAACTTTTAGGATGGAGTTTTTAATAATAATAATACATTTTATTTGAAGCGCCTTTCAAGGTATCTAAGGACACTATACAATACAGAATGTTCAAATAGTAAAGAAAAGAAAAGAGACAGGGACACTTGTTAAAAGGCACAGCAGTGACATGAGACACAAAGCAAGAGACAGCAACAGCAAAGCAAGAGACAAGGCACAAATGAAATATCAAATACTAATAAAACCTCTTATCAGTCAGCACTGTGATTGGAAAGCAAGGGTGAAAAGGTGAGTTTTGAGCCTGGCTTTGAAGGTGGAGAGGGAAGTGTATTGGCATAATGAAAATGGAAGGGTGTTCCAGAGTTTGGGGCCACCCATGGAACGAAGATATGTGGAGGAGGTAGAGAGAAGGAGTGTGTCAGAGGAGCATAAAGTGCGGGTGGGTTGGTATGGGGTGAGGAGGCTTGTGACGTACAGTAGGTGGGTGCTAGGTTGTGCTGGGCCTTGTAGACCACCTGAGTCCTCTTCCTTTGCAACACTGCCTCAATGTCATCAGGAAGGCAGCACAGATTGGATGTTGACAAGGCAGATGCCCTCAAAATGTCGGATTGAAACTTTGTGTGTGTGTGTCCTTCAGCCCTTGGGTGCTAGCGACTACCTGATGATCTCCAACACCTTCGACACAGTGTTTATCCGCGATATCCCCCTGCTCACCTCGTGGAAGAAGACACAAGCACGACGCCTCATTACTCTCATAGATGCTCTCTATGATCACAAGGTGCCACCTCTTTTCTTTTTCTGTTTTAAAAGTTCTTACTTCCAATTGGAATTGAAACTATTCATGGACTTGGAGAGTAGTGTGCAAATCCATTTGCTTTGGTCATGATTAACAGCTTGCATTTTGTTAATACATGGAATGAATGGACATTAATGAGTGGAAAATGTCTATACTTTTTATTGTGATTTTCCACTAGGTGAGAGTTGTAATCCTTGCCGAAGCCCCTTTGGATGACCTGTTTGTTCATGATGCACGTCACGATGATCATGCCCACGAGGTTTTGGATGAACTTGGTATTAAACAGGTACAACATAATGCCTTGATGTATCACACTTACAGTGTTTGTGCTCATTTTACTTTTTTTTTTTTTGCTAAATATATGGGGTGCACATAAATTAGGCAAGTGATGATCAGAAAATCAGTCAAAGGTCCTTCTGGGCAAATCCCTGAACTCTGCGGCCATCTTGGCACCACCTCAGCATTAATTTATTTCGGATTAATAAGACAAGGCCCTACCTAAATGAATCGTCCTTTTTTTTGGAACTTCTTTTTATTTATCATATGCAGTTATACATCTTATACATAGCTCTCTATTGTTATGTTTTAATACTTTTTTCAGGAGACCATGCCCCCAGACCTCCTACCATGCTGGTATTAACAAAGCTTTGCTACTGACAGGACCAGTGCTAGCAGCATTCTAGGGCAAACACAGCTAAGACTATGGCCTAATAACAGAGCTGTTGGTTGACAGGACTTCTCTCCAGCCCCCATGGTCATATATCCTCTGTCCACATTTGACAGGATGCGGCAAGCAGCCTGGCCATCTTCAGCGGAGAGGAGGAAGTGTTTGCCTTCCAGCGGACAGTCTCCCGCCTGACGGAGATGCAGACAGAGGAGTACTGGCTCGAAGGGGACCGCAGCACCACATGATTATAGCCAACCTATCCGGGCATCACAGCCTTGTTGAAGGTCCAGTGGCTGCAGGCCTGTCCAGGCAGAGGACCACTTGGGATGTTCATGGCGTGCTGGTGAACAGATCGGCTGTGTGCAAATGCTTGGAAGAGTCATTCCTTTTTGTTTGATGCCAATCCAGTTCACTCCAATGGCCTCACAAGGGGAAAAGACTTGTGTACAATCCTTCTCTCCATAATCCTACCTCTTTTTTTAAATGGGTGCTCTTCCCCAGATTTCTGACTTGCAAATGATGTGTTGTGTGTGTATGTGCTGTGTAAGAAGCTGCATTGGTCTGGTTCAGCGTTTTTTCTTTTGTCCTTCAGGTCTGTGTGGTGAGTTGGATTGGCGTCACAGGTCAATGACCGAAGGGGTCTTTGAAGACAGCCATGCAGAGCAGGCTGTCAATCATATTGTGACTAAAATATTGCAGAAGCAGTAGCTGTTATTCTGTGCAGTGTACTTCTGGCAAGCAGGCCTACTCATATCGCATATCTCTTCCTTTGTTCAACACTACCATATACACCTTAAATACAACCTTAAATCTTGTCATGGGATCAATTTAACAACCCTGCTTTTTAACTGAATTTCAATATGAACTTTTTGCCGTTTGCACTTTATCCAGTTGCACATGTTATAAATATGTAATATGTCATTTCTCATGTTAGCTGTAGGACAAGGAAAGCCTTTTATTTTATTTTATTTTTTTTAAAGGAGGCAGTGGTGGCGGTATGGGCACAGATGTTAATGAGTTCACTGGTGGCCAGATTAACATTGAGCTCACTGAGACTTGTACATCGTGCCATTAGCAATCTTACTTTCAAGTCAAAAGATTTTGTTACAATAGTAATAACTAATTTGTAGTGTTCATATGCAGTGGTTAAAGGCATGTGGTATCTCAGAGAGAAATAATAACATATTCTTGCTTTTAAAACAAGGCTGTTGTTGCTTTAGAAAATACAAAGGGGAGTTTGATGGCCACTGTAAATGCATCTGTTAACCCTGTTATCTTAAGTAATTATCATGTACGTACTGTTTTAAATGAAAAAAGGAGTTTGGAAATTATTTAAGTAAACATTTTATTTATGCAAGATGGGTGTATGAGTTTTGTAAATATGTGTACATTGATTGTAGGTTTGTCCTTCAGTTCCTTATGTAAAAAAAATATAGTTGTGAAATGCGTTAATGCCATGTCAGACTGCGAAAACGCCTCAATTGTGGAGACGCAGCCGACACATGGCCTGCGTTTACCAAAAAAGCAGCTAAATAGATCCACCTTCTCTCGGGGAGGGAGGACAAAAACTGCTGAGCTGTGCAGTCTGTAGGCGCACTCAATGTCCATCCACGGGGATTTTGTCACTTTAAAAGGCTATGCCACCCATGTAATCTAGGGGGCAGGTCTGTCTTCGGTGGACAGCGACTGCAGAGCTCCGCGTAGCCCAAGCAAAGGCAGGCGGAGGCACGAGAGCGAGGATCCGCTTGCATCGGATCGCCCAGGATGCAGGGGCTAACTAGTTAGCTGCAGAACAGAGGGGAAAAGCCCCTGTCTCTTTGTGAATCGGTGGACATGAGATATTTCGATGAACCTACGCACGCAAGATTTGATTTTAGCACCTCGGAGGATTTGCTGGGTGGAGGTTCTGACGTCCTTACAGAACCACTTGCACAGCCTACAGATTATCAAGCTCTGCAACTGGGAGCTGGCGACTCTCCACTCGGGCTGGATAATACGACTCGAAAAGGAAATTGTCAAGATGGCAGCTGCATTCTGAATGACTGTATCCATATTAAGGGCACGTACTCTGTCACTGAGTGTATCATGCATTTTAAAATGAATATACTCAGGCTTAACGTTAAAGTGTTTTGAATTAGTTTTTTTCTGCTTTTGAGCCTTGTCGCAATTTGTGATACTGAGTCGCGTTAAAAAGAAAACCTCCAGCATTGCATCACTGCAACTGAGTCGTCTAAAAGTATTCCTGGGAAGCGTATTTAAAGTTATCCTTGTGCGTTCGCCACCTCTGATGCTGGAACAATCAATTGGGCAGGCACGTGGAGTTAGCTAAACATCAGGTAGCAGGACTGCATGGAGAGTGCAGACCCGTACCAGTGACCCGAAGAATATGTTATGTGTTGACTTGATTTTTATACGTGAGATTAGTTTTATTCTACTATCCAGGGCATTGGCACTTCCACAGCAGTTGTCTATGAGCAGGACTTGAAGCATCGTAGACGACTAACTACATAAAAAATAAGCTCATTAATGGAATGCAACTGGAAAGCAGGCTTCCAAATTAGTTTGTCGAATGATCTAACTGTAGCACAAAAAAGGCAAAAAGTAGAGAGAAGATGGCCGAGATGTCAAACAATGAAAATGGTAACACATTGGACGTTATGATAGACCCAGACTTTGAGCCACAGAAAAGACCGAGGTCCTGTACGTGGCCTCTTCCACGACCCGAGTCGGATACAGGGAAACCCGAATCAACCGAGATCATTCCTGAGGAGGAGGATGACGCCGCCGCTGACAGTTCTGCGGGTCACAGTGCCAACGACATCTCGAGAGAAACGGAGACTTCAGAAGGGGGGCATGCTAGATCCGAGACAACCCCTGCTGTGCGCCTCAAGACCACTTCCAAGGACAAGGAACTCGATGGCTTCTCGGTACCTGCTCAGCCCTTGTCCACTGCGAGCAGTGAGGCAAGTGTGAATGGCCTGGTAGCTCAGCCACGGAAGTCCTCTGCTCGCAGGAATGCCTGGGGCAACTACTCTTATGCGGATCTCATCACTCAAGCTATTGAGAGCTCGCCCGAGAAGCGGTTGACTTTGGCCCAAATCTATGATTGGATGGTCAGATCAGTAGCTTATTTCAAGGACAAAGGCGACAGCAACAGCTCCGCTGGCTGGAAGGTGAGCTTTTTGTGCACTTTCCTCGCACACCACACAGAGTAGCTGTGGCAGAATAGAACTGGCTGTTATTAGAGTTCTGCATTGGTTAATGTGCATTGTCATTATGTCTCAACTCTTCTCTCTCAAAACATTACACATGAAGTTCACCAGAACTGTAGTGTTGAAACTACTTATTTGAACCTGATAATGTGGAGGTGTAGTCTGTAATGTGTGTCTTGTTACTATAGATCTCTCTCAGTGCACTCCTCAGATGTCGTTTTGGTCAAGGAGGCAGGTTTGATTAGAGGCTGGCACTTCAGAAACTAGGGGTGGCTGATGGGGCTGGGCGAGACAGGCCGTTTGAAGTGTGGCAGATAAGGGGGCAGGAGTCGGGTGGCACAGCTGATGCACCTCTGTGGTCAGCCCAGCCCCCTGCCCTCATCCCCTCACGAGGAGGCTGGCCTCAGACCTTGGCATCACGCCCCCACATGCTGACACGTTGCTTCTTATCTGGTCAGTTAGCTATGAAGAGAAGTCTGGGAGACGTGTGTCACCATGTTGTGCTTTGAAAAGTATTTTCTGCCATGTCTTTGTGCTGACCATTTTGGATACATCACATATGTGTGCATGTAATGTGCAGAAAGTGTACCAGAAACCAGACATTGTGTGCCCTCTCGAGCATCAGACCTGGAGTTGCTGAGTGCTGTCACTTCTTCACACTAGCACATCAGGCTATCTTATCAGCATGACGTCTGAGCTATTTGTGTTACACCATATTAGCTTTCATAGTCCACAGCATAGTCAGTGCATTAGTAGGGCAAGCTGTCTCTGGATCGGGGGAGGGAATGTTTGTGAAAGGGCCCAGGACGTCACTGCTTTTCCCATCTAGTGTCTTGGTATTAGTGGCTTGTGTCTGATGCTGTGTTGTAATGTTTTTTTACACTGATTCGATTGTTCCTAGGCGTAAAGAATTCCCTTAAAGGAGAACTTCGGTGTAAAATGAAAATTGGCATGTTAAAACATCATACCGAGTTGGTATGTGTACTGAGGAGCAAAATTGATTTAGCCTGTTGCATTCAGAGTTTAACTATTTTTTTATCGTTTGTCCCAGAAGGCTAACAATGGAAGTGGTAGGTGCCCTTAGACGAAGCATGACGACTACGCTATTTTTAAACCATTAAAACAGCTCGAAGAAACTCCACACCCCATCGGTAGTACAACAAAGACTCTGGCATTCAAAACAAAGCACTGAAAATATTGTAAATGTACACAATGTTTATTTAAAAAACTGTTCTTACATGCAGTGGTTTGCAGTTGTTTCTTGTCGCTGCCATGATGAAAGTCCAACATGCCAATTTTAATTTTACACCGAAGTTCTCCTTTAACATCTGTGTGTCTACCTACCTAATATGTACACAGTGCATGTGTACATATTGTACATCCATCCATTCATTTCAGCTGTAAAAATAGCATAAGGTTAACAAGGTGTCAAACAGTGCAACTATAACTGAAGTCTGATCACTGATCATATCTGTCACTGAATCAGTTTCAGTTAATAGAAATTGGGTGTGAGACTAAATTTCATTCAACGGTGTTGTTTGTAGCCAATAATACTTAACTGAAATACTTACATTTTTATTCATCATGTACTATATCCTGACCTTTAATTCAAACATGAGTGGTCCATATAGATAAAATAGTTTTTTTCTATTAAAAGATATTTTCTCTACTACCTGGCCTTTTTTTCTCAGAAATATGAATTGAGACTGTAATCTTCTTTTGGTCTTTTGTGGCATTTTGCTAGTGTTCTATATTTAGGTGACACACACATTTCTGTTTGTGTGTGTGTGTTTGTGTAATGGGAGTGTTTCCAGAGACCTTTCACTTATGCTTGTCTGAGCTGGGCGCTGATAGGGTTCAGGGATTATCCTGGTTTGTAAAACCAATTCACCCGTCATGGAATCACATGTAATAAATTCTCTGGCCTAGGCTGGATTTGAATGAGGAAGGGGGAAGGGAGGTGGAGAAAGAGAAAGCGAATATGTGTGAGATGCCAGTGAGCGAGAGATGCTCCTGAAATAGGTTTGTAATCCTGCTGCGCAGAGGACAGCTAGGAGGTGAAAGTGTGCATCTGTGTCGGTGTGTGTTTGGGTATGTGTACGGGTGTGTTAGAGAGAGACAAAGGTGGAGATTCGTTCTGCAGGACAGGGAAATATTCCATCTGAGCGAAAACAAACAAACCTGACGGAAATGAAAACATGGGGCCCTCCTGCCTCCTCTGATTTATTTGCTTTGTACACACGTCGCTCATCTGAACACTCTGGCTTCTTTCTCCGCCACCAAGGAACAGTGGCCTCAGAGCTGGGGTGGGGGGTTGAGTCGATCCTGACATGTTTATTCTCTCAAATGCAATCCTTTGTCGTCAGGCTATTAAAGAAAATTAGAGAAATTACACGGTGCTCATAGGCTCCTGCCAGCTGCGAAGGCTAGTTGGGGTAGGAGGGAGAGAGTCGGCAGTGTTGCTAGGAGGACTTTGGGGGGTGTGTGGGGTGGAAGTGATGGGGATGGGTGGGGGGGTGGGGAGTGCTGGGTGAGATGTCCCTCCCTCTCACTCTGCTGCATCAGGGCCCGCCCGCCTGCTTATCCAAACCCACGCCCCTCTACGGCCAGGAGATGGAAGGAAGGAGGGAGGGAGAGAGAAAGAGAGAGGGGAAAAAATACAAACTTAAAATTGCCATGAGGTTTTTATCAGCATCTGTTGTCTGATTGGTTCTCCTGCACCCCACCTTCACTTTCCATTGGCTGGCAGCTCCAGCACAAGGATCAATCAGCTGACTGGAAACTATGTAGGTCAGTGTGTGTGTGTGTGTGTGTGTGTGTGTGCGCCTGCGACTGTGCAGGAGAGAGGGAGAATGAGAGAGAGAGGGGAGCTTGCTGTTTGACTCTGGGATCTGGCTTTGTGTGAACTGGCAGAATGCCAGCCCTTTCCTGAGAGGGGCTTGGCTTAGAGAGGGCTGCAGCAGAAGAGAGGAAAGGAGAGAGAGAAAAATAACGAGGCACAAAGAGACGAGGAAGGCTCTAGATAACACAGACAATGAGAACTCGACCTCTTTCAGGACAATGAATTTAGACTGCTAATTATTACATTTAATGACTTTCTATTAGTGTCTGATGAAATGCTGCTTGCTGAGTGGTTCAGTTGGAATCTGTGGTGTAACCCAGGGGCTAATGGGCCATGCAGTAAATGCAAATGTGCATCATATACAATAGCAAGAATTAAACTGAAATGCAAAACATTCACATTCATCAAAGAGCTTTTGCTGTTGCTCAGACGTGCATGGTAGGCCCTCACTGCATACATTAAGCATACATGCACATTAAGTAAGGACACCATGTCATTATGCGCGATCCTCCAAAAAAAATGATATTATTCAGGTCATTACTTTGATGTAAGGCTGTCTTGCAGGTACATTTCATGTTTAAGACTGTTATCTTGATTATGAAGGCTTCACATTTTGTCATGGATACATGATTGCATAAGGCATCTAATGCTTTATTTGCATTGCATAATAGGGCTGCACAATACATCAAAAATGTCAAAACATGGCAACATTAACTTGTGCATTATTCATATTGCAACAGGCAAATTCCCTGAAATGACCGGTGCATTTTCATAAGCTAGCCTATGCTTTTGCATTCTGCACAGCAAATCTTTCACGTACAGTATGAGATGGAGCCTTGGTGCTTCACATGCCCTTCCCTATAGGCCTGAAATTCATTAACGCTGTGTGTTTAATACGTTTTAAATTACTGATTTACTTATCACAAGTCACAACTCAGCATTCATTAATATTATCTCCTAATGCAGTTTCCAAACATTGTGCAGCCTTACTGTATACCACTCCAAGTCTTACTGTGCCAACATTTGCAGTGCCATCATCCCCTGTTTTTTTAAGTTGCATGTCTTCCTGTGACAGCATCTCAAAACAGGGATCTAAATTGAAGTGAAAGACAAGCTGAGAAGGGTGTGCAGTTGGATGTGTTTTTGAGTGATACACTACGAAACTGCCCCCGCCAGATGCTCAGTTGTAAATCAGAAATATGAAGCTTGAGGATCGCTGCAATCACCCAAAGCTTGCCCTTGTAGCGAGGCAAGCTCTCGGCTTAAGCCCTTTGGATCTGTTTGCCACTGTGTGGACATTGGTGGCTTGCCAGCCAATCAGGACTCTGTGTGTCTCTGTGCGATGTTTTGTTTTTTTCACGTCTTTGTTTATTTTTTTTCCAGGCCTGTGCTGAAACAGTGACTCCCTGTCTTATTTTGTGCGTGCAGACATGTTGGTTGAAGATTAGTGGATTCTTTGTGGCGGTGGTGTGACCCGGGTGCTTGTTGGTCGGAGAGCGAGCAGAAGATGAACTCATGGCTGCAGAGAAAGGCCTCTCATTGTTGGGGCCACAGCTCCGCCTCTGTTCTGTCCTTGCCGTGGCGTGGTGCCAACTCAGCTTGGGTAGAATGAGGCCCACAGACACTGCTAGCGTGGACAGCCTTCCTCAGTCAAGAGTGTGAAATATAGGTTGAGAACAGTGCTTTGGACAGAAGGAAGATTTGTTATGTCTTACATTTTGTGTTGTCTGTGGGGGCATGCTAGCAAATAGGTGTGACTTGAATGAATATATTAATCTCTTGAGCCCAATAGTTGAGAGAATGTTTGCATTTCATGAATATTGATCTCACAAATACAAAGGCTAGAATATACAGAACAACAGCTCCTCCCATATCGGTACGCCAGCTTGTTCAAGAGCACTGTAATTATCTTTGTTGTGTGGATGTGTAGACTGATAAATCGCAGGGCATCTAAGGTGCCCTTGTATAGTTGCCCAATCCAATCAATCCTGCCGCCTCAAGCCAAGAGAAATGGGCGCCCGTTTTAGCCTGTTTACAATGGGCCGCGGTACAGTGTAGCCGACCGCTGACTACTGGAGTACATCGCCGGGGGATTGAGGCGCCAGTAATTGGCTTGACGTAGAGCCTTTCTTTGGAGCTCCACGTTTGCAGGTCATCATTTTCACTCACGGGGTAGAGTTAAGGCCTGCGATCACGGTTTGCCAAGCACGCAGATGTGAGTGAGTGAGTGAGTGAGTGAATGAAGCTGGGAAAACTGTGCAGCGATGCATTGTTGGTCGCTGCTGCTGGTCAACTCCACTCGCCCACATTCCCCCAGCTGCTGTGCCGTGGGTTAAATAGCACAAAGGTCAGGATGGAAATCCCCACAGTAGAGGGCTAAAAAACTCCAGCAGTTCTAAGAAGCACCAGCAGATTAAGCAAGTTACTATTGTGAGCCATGGTTCTTTCAAGGAGCAAGGCTAAAGATGACGGCACACTGTATACAGCTCTGGTGGAGCGCTGGGAAAAATTGATGTCGTGTGAAGTCTTCAGATCTCGTGGACCAAGGTGATCATAAAAGGACTGTGGTATTATACATAAGGGCTAGGTATCGATATGGATTTCCAGAATCAATACAATTACGATACACAAGGTCACGATACGATACTATTCTCGATATGATACGATACCATATCGATTTTTAAATTATTATTTATTTAATTTTATTTGTGAGTGGAGAATATTCCTCTGCTCGCCAATGTTTAGCTACCCAATGTTTTTATATATATATATATATATATATATATATATATATATATATATATATATATATATATATATATATATATAAATAATGACACCAGCATATACTGGACCTATTATTAAAGTATCAATCTGCAAATTTTAATATCGATCTTTAATTTTTTGAATCTGTATCGATAAATCGTTTTTTTTTTTTTTACCCAGCCCTATGTCAGTATATTTCACCATACCATCACCAGTTTTAATGCCCTTAAAATTCCTTGTTTGAGTGAATTTGTCCAGTTGTAACACAGTGGACACTTACTTACACAATGCACACCATTTCAACCAGTTTGACAAACTGGGTGTCAGTGGTTATAGCAAAGAGGCATAGTGAAGGGGAGGATTGCAGCATCCATGTCTAATATGCAGGAATGCAAAGATAACATGGTGCAATCAATTTCAAGCTAACAAACAGAATAGATGTCACCCATTTCACTGAAGTGTTGGGTCCATGTCTTGTATGCAGAAAGGCAGAGTCAACATGGTACAGTTTATCATTTCTACTGCTAGGAAGCAAATAAAAAGATGGTGGCCATTTTACTGACGTGTTGGATATTTTATTTCTGTGAAACCAGGTTATTTATTTAGGATAGTTGGATTCAACTATCACGACTGTCAAGAGCTTCACACAGGATAATAAAGGTCACTGTTCTGAATAAATCTGCATTTGTATATATTGGGGGACAATCAGTAAGGAATGTATAGGAATAAAAAACATAACAAATGTGGAACCCATCACCATGTCAGAAGTGTGAAATCATTTCAGAGTGTAAATATCATTCACAATATAATGACAGTAAAAGTCTTCTCTGTCTAAGAAGATCAGCAAAAAAAGAACTCTGTTGTGTACATTTGCAGAGATGCATATGGGTCAAATATCTTGAAACAAAGTTTTCAGCCAAGAATACAAATCATTCCTGACATCCAACCCACATGGGGTTTAATGGATGTAAATGAAATACACAGGCCTTTCAGACTTCATTTGTGTGTGGGGACGGGGCTTTACATTGACACACCAGCATACAAATTAGAGAAGTGTAGAAGATGCTGTGTTGTAGCGCTGTGCTATGTCAGGAAGCTTCTTTTGCTACATTACATTACACTTAGCAGACGCTTCTATCCAAAGCGATTTACAAAAGGAGGACATAATAAAACAGATGTGTAGAGTATCCCAGAGTAAACAGACTACACACATACACACAAGGAGATAGATATGCCCTAGCTAAGTTTCTCAGGGCAGGGACACTTCTGACACACACACACCTCCTACACACTCACGAGGCACCTATGGCCTTTTTGATGGGGCTACAATGTTCTTTCCTGTGCTTTGTAATGGGTCAAAAGTGCCAGAGGTAACACAGGCTATTCTGTGTTACAGTGGACCCACCAAAGCTAACACAGGCTAATCCTGTGTTACTGTACGTACAGATTAGGAGCGACCAAAGCGAACAGGTCGCCGAGGTCGCTGAAGGAGTTTTGCTGTTAAATTTGCTTTGATCACCCATGATGTATCATTTCGAATGTTGGATTTAGCTCAGTAATTAATCAACGTTGGTAAATCGATGTATTCTGATTGGTTTTCGCCGAACCGCGTCATAGCTCATTACTGACTTTTAACTTCTCTTTTTTGCTCTGATCGCCCAATTCACTTTGCTGCCAGTGAATTTGCTTTGTTTGCCCAATTCGCTGACTTTCCATAGAGAAATAATGACTTCCGTCGCTCTGGTCGCTTTGGTCGCTTCTGATGTGAGCACAGCTTTACAGTGGACCCACCAATACTACCATGAGCTGTGCTGTGCCACAGTGGGCCTACCAACGAGGCTATCACAAGCTGTGCTGTGTTGCAGTGGGCCTACCAACGAGGCTATCACAAGCTGTGCTGTGTTGCAGTTGGCCTAGGAAGGCTGCCGTAGCCTATGTTGCATAGCAGGGTCCTGGGCTTTGATGCCGGGCTCTGAAGTCTGCAGCTACAATACTCATCCGGTTACTTTCGCTTCAGTGCTTTGAGAGCCCAAACCCTTTAATTTTGCACAGAACATCCTCAGCATGGTCTCTCAGACGTCTGCCTGCTGACATCAAAATTGGCTGAAGGATGAATCTCTTTAAAAAAGAGAGAGAGAAAGGAATGAGAGAGAATGGAAGTATGTTTGCCTTAGTGGGGGGCTGTTCCAGTGCTCTTATGATCAATCTACTAAATACTGTTTTCCCCTGCAGTAATTAGACCTAATACATGTTAATGAGGCAATTAGACTACAGTGAGATAAACAGAGACTTTCTATTTTTATTGTTTTTATCGTCCACATACAGCACCGAAATAAGACAGAGGTATAACTGCCTTTATTATAGGCTCACTGACATTGGATGGAAATATCTATTTAAACATTTCAGTAAGTAGACAACTTCAGGCACGGATATCAGGGTATTTGCAGATGACAACCCGCACCGGTAACGGTTGATTGCAGCTGTTCTTGTTTGACCTTTATCAGTGGGTCCACACCCTCACCTCACCCCAAGCTCCAGAACATGCTGTGCTGGGCAGAGTGGAGTGCTGTTGGCCTGTGCTCCAGTGGAGTTACTGGCTACGAGCAGCAACGCAGGTCCTCCTTTCCTGCTCTGCAGCTTGAGCTGGCCCACTGCCTGGAGCCTCACTGCTGCCTGAGCAGCTCCTTGTGTGTGTGTGTGTGTGTGTGTGTGTCTGGGTCTGTGTGTGCGTGTGTGTTTGTGTGTGTGTGTGTGAGGATGCCCTGGTGGTTGGCTAACACATAAAGGACACACTTATGTAGTGACTAATTTGACACTGCTTCTATACATAGGGGCTGTATCAACACCTGATGATGTTTTGATGATGGTGTCTGTGTATGCATACATGTATAGGTGTTTTCTTATAGATTGCCTTTAACTCATACATTTACATGCCCGTCATTAAACAAGCTGTTCTTGCACTTCTGGTCCTTTCATTGAAAGTTGGTTTGCTAAGCCATTTGTGTCTTGAAAAGTGCTAGGATGTTACAAGGATACAAGGATATTTATTTGTCACATGCATTGACATACTGGGTAGAGTAGGGCATGCAGTGAAACTGCTGAGTGTTAATCTTAAATGTTTAATGTCTTAAATGTTAATGTTAACTGTCATTCAGACACTAGCCATTTTTATTTCAGTTTCAGAACAAATAGCTGATAGCGTTCTACTGCAAGTGACGCATTGTTCCCTTGTGTTGATAAAAGCAGCTTGTTGAAACAGATGGCATCCTCACGGAAGAACTGTGTTGTGCAGGTTTGCACAAAATTCCTCAAATCAATACTCCCAGGCGGTCTTCAGGAGCAGTTGTTTTACACCAATTACGAGTGTATTATATCATATGCAGCAAATATTGTGCTGCTCTCAAGTCCAACGCTTTTGTTATTGTTTTTCTTTGCAGCTTGAATTTGATAAAAATGTTGAACTGGCCAGTTAAATGGTCCTAACTTCCTAAAAATCTGTGGACTAACAGAATTTTCTTTGCAGGCTGCCATACTATGTCTACAGTCTTTGGCAACTATTTTCCTTGCAAGAGCAAGAATGTCTTTTTTATGGCATGTCTTCATAATCTATTCTCTCACGGTTCAGGCAGACATTTGTGATATTAAAATGCATCTTGGGTATGTTTAGTGTGCCACAGTGAAAGAAGCCCAGTCTCTACTAGAACCAAAATCAAATTGCGCTTATACATTTCTGAACTTGGCCTATTTCAGAATCAGGCAAAATCACATCTCTGAATAAGCTATCTGATTGCCTTCATCAGTCATGAAGTTAACACTGATATTCACTCTAAAATTATTTTGAATAATAGACAGGATCTGGAAACATATTCATTCCTCAATGAGCAGACTTTGAAGGCTAATGATTAAAGCTGTAAAAAATATAACAGTGACCATGACAGGTCAAAGGGTCACCCAAACCTTTAGACTTCAACTCTGTCTGCTAACATGTGTTCTGCACAGTGAATGGAACACCCCCCTATTGAGCACAACAATAGAGGGAAGCTTGGATTCGAGAAAGCTCCTACACATTCTGCACCTGCATTGTGTAAGGCTGTGTGTGTGTGTGCACGCGAGTGGGTGCTTTTGGTCACTGTTGACCCTGGCTGCTCTTTCTGCAAAGAGGGCAGAATCTGTCAGACTGTGTGTGTGTGGGAGAGTGAGCGGGCTGTTGGATAACCTCGCAGACCCAATTGTTTATCAAAGCTCTCGGATGCCATAAAGTGAAGCTTCTTTAAATGAGTGTTTCTTCTCTGTTGCAAACCAATACCTAGCAGGTCACTGGGTCACTATTCTCATCTCTGTCAGTGGTTGCATTCCAGGTTCCCCTGACCACATAATTGCTGCTGGTTTAGCAAATTGCACTGTTGCAAACTGTTGGTTTCCACTTCGGTTCTTAGCTCATAATTGACCCGTAACTTAAATGTAGGCATATCATATTTTTGGAAGGTTCACCAAACAGCCTACACAATTCCTTTCCCCAAATCTCGTGGTACGTGATTTTGTGTGTATGTGTTTGTGCGTGTGTGTGTGTGTGTGTGAAAAGATTGGAACATTTTCATTTTGGTTTGTTTGCACAATCAAGTCATAAAAATTAATCAAAAATCTGAACTAAACATTTTGCAACATGTTTGTGTTTGTTCATTCTTCAGCCAGACCTGTTCTATGGAGATATAGCTGACATATGATTAGCTGTAACTTACATATAGGGTTCATGCTGCTGTGTTCATCCATGTTTGTGAAACAGTGAACAGTGTCCTAAGAGTTGAGTTCATCAGCTTGTCAGGCATGTCCCCGGTCTCAGTAGACACAAAGGCCAGTTCTCCAGAGGGCATGGGGGTGGTGGCTCTAGACAAAGACCTCCAGTGAGATCCTCCCTCCCCCAACAAAACAAGCCAAACTAAAAACATTGGTCTGAAAGAATGCTGACCTATTCCGTGCTAACATTAACATTAGCCCAAGTTCACAGACAAAGAAGACTCCTGTGTGGATTCCGTCTGTGTCATGTTGTAGAATGGGTTGTGTTAAGCAGTAATGCGTCACTATCATGTCTTGTTTCAGGCTGCAGAGCAAGTTGACGTTAGTGAGCCAAGGACCAACCAGGCAATTTCAGTTAAACATGTTTTGGTGATACAGTAAGAAAATGTAGTAAGCATGTTATAAGAGATCTTGAGTTCGGACCTGAAATGAAACTAATTACGTGACATTAATTATCCACCCTTCTGTATAAGTGGTATTATATTTTGAATGTATTAAAGAACATAATGATCTATTATCTTTTCCACCATGTTCTGGATGGCAAACTCAGGAATAGTATGTTTTAGATTGTTTGGCGGTAACATTGTCTGGTAGTATTCTGGTATCACATCCTAGAACAAGACAATCATTATATCATCTGACTAGCCTATTTTCTACTAAGTAATGAGTTTTTGTGTCATATTTTGACAATTCATAAAGTCTGAATTCTGAGAGTGTGAATTGTGTTTAAACTTAACTGTTTGGTTAGAGGCCTTCTAATCTATTGTATGAGCCTAAAGAGTGGAATACTTTATAACTATAGACACATATATTTCATATTCCATCATTACAAAAGAGTGGAAACAGAAGTACAGTTGAGCACCTATTTCAGACCCTGCTGTGATTCCTGGGCACGTGAGGCCTGTGTCGACAGCATTTGCATTGTGTGTAGACTGCTAGGGCTGTGCGATATATCGATATTATCGTAATATTGATATATTTTTGAAGGAGATATGTATTTGACACTATATGGCCATATTGATATATTTTTGATGCTGCAATACCACTTTATCAAAACCACTCATGCTGTTCAGACAGCCAGAGCTTTCTCGGATCATTTAGCTGTGCCCCTCCGTGTGTTAGAGCAGTCTTAACTAAACAATAAACACTTTTCTCATTCTGTTCTTGAAATTTCGATATATAAAAATATCATTAGAAATATCGTGATGTCAGTTTTGACCACATAATCTGATAGAGAGCCATTCTAAAATGTCACACATTCTGGCTGTTCCGTTCTGCTCCAGGGACCTAGAGAGGGAGGTTTGAGTGTATGAGTTGTATGAAGGCTTGTGTAATTCTGTGCTGACGCTATTCAGTCAGAGTTTACGTAAGTCCTAATGGATGCCCATTGTGTGAAATTGTTACTACAGTAACTAACTACTGGAAGCAATTGCATGAATGAAGCTGCTATTTATGTATAAAAAATGTCTGTTCAAAGTGGCTCAATTGTATAGGCTGGCATAATCAGTCTCTGTGGGGGGAAAAGCCATAATTAGTGCTGCATTGTAGTCGACAGGTTCTCTGTAGTCCCTGCAGTCAGTGGGCACAGTGCCTCACTCGGTGAACAATACATCAAGTCCCAATGTTTTGAACTTGTGTCATTTCAGAACTCCATCCGGCACAACCTGTCTCTGCACAGCAGGTTTGTGCGTGTCCAAAATGAGGGGACCGGCAAGAGCTCCTGGTGGATGGTCAACCCGGAGGGCGGGAAAGGCGGAAAGGCTCCGCGTCGTCGAGCCGTCTCCATGGACAACGGCAACAAGTACACGAAGAGTGCCCGAGGACGAGCAGCCAAGAAGAAGGCGGCGCTGCAGGCGGCCCAGGAGGGGACGCTGGAGGCCACGGGGCTGTCGCGCTGGGCCGGGAGCCCCGCGTCGCGCAGCAGTGATGAGCTGGACGCCTGGACAGACTTCCGCTCGCGGACCAACTCCAACGCCAGCACGCTCAGTGGCAGGCTCTCGCCCATTCTGGCCAACGCTGAGCTGGACGAGGGTGCCGACGAGGACTCGCCGCTGTCGCCCATGCTCTACTCCAGCCCCAGCAGCCTCTCCCCGTCCACAGGGGGCCTCGGCGAGCTGCCGTGCCTGGCCGACCTGGCGGGCACCATCAACCTGAACGACGGCCTGATGAACGACTTGCTGGACGACATCAGCCTAACCGCCACGCAGCAACAGTCGCCCGGAGACGGCGAGGACAGCCAGGACGAGCACGGCTCGGTGTTTACCTTCGGCTGCCCCTCGCCCATGTTCGGGCCCAGCCTGCGCCAGTCGCCCATGCAGACCATCCAGGAGAACAAGCAGGCATCCTTCCCCAGCCTGGCGCCGTACGGCGGCCAGACGCTGCAGGAGCTGCTGGAGGGCGACGGCCGCGGCCGCAGCGAGATCCTGCTGACGCAGTCGGACCCGCTCATGTCGCAGGCGAGCACGGCCGTCACCTCGCAAAACTCCCGCCGCTGTGCCATGCTGCTCCGCAACAACGACCCCATGCTGTCCAACCAGCCCGCCGGCCCCGGCCTCAACGGTGCACAGCCCTGGAGAGGCCTCAACGGGGGGCTGGGCCTGAACAGTGACCTGCACTACCTGACGAAGCAGCAGCAGCAGCAGCAACTCCACCAGCAGCAGCAGCTTCGCTCCTCCGCCCACTCCGGTACTGCCGACCCTTCCCTCCTGTCAGGCCTCAACGGCAGCCTGGCCCCTCAGGACCGCTTCCAGGCCGAGCTGGGCCTGGACGTCTTCAACGGCAGCCTGGACTGCGACATGGACGCCATCCTGCGAGGCGAGCTGATGGAGGCCGACAGCCTGGAGCTCTTCGACTCCGGCTCCAGCTCCGGCTCCACCTCCAGCGCCGTCTCTGCCCAGAACAACGCCAACCTGAACACAGGCAGCTTCTCCAGGGCCAAGGGCACCACTGCTCAGAGCTGGGTGCCCGGCTAAAAGCCTTCCGAGCCAAGCGAAGCAGGTGACGACATGTCAGGGGTTTTTCTACCTAAAATAGATTTTTTTTTAAATAACTATGACATAAACTTAAAAAATCAGTTAAGAAACATTTGTTGCGTGTCACATCTTATCTCAGTGTAAAATATTTTAAAGTTATCTGTTTTATGGCTGGTTATTCAATATACAGTTTTGTAAAACCTTCTTGCGTTTACACGCAAAAGGAGTTGCTGAGAAGATACTTAAGAGTAAGAGTACTCTTGCATATAAAAGATCTCGTGCATGTCCCTCCAGCATGCCCTTTATCTTGTAAAAGCAATAATGGTTTTCATGGTTTACCGAACAAAGGACTCTCAAGCATGCTATGCCAGTGCTGGTAATTTACAGTAAGCAATTGCCAGAGAACAGTGGAAATGAGTCACAGATGAAATACTCTGTCTTATACCATCTTGCTTTTTTGGCAGCAGATGGTATGCTTACAGGAAAGCATGGCAAAATAGAATGGAAGTCCATCTGTAGGTAATGGGATAGAAGCCAGTGTTTTTCTTAAACATTTTCTGGTCCACTTTTGAATCAGACAGATAAGTCATTCAGTATGAATACCACTGAACTGTGTAGGATAACTTTAGCATATCAAACTTGTACAATGGTGATATAAAATGTTTGTGTTGTGACTATAAATTTGTTTACCAGTCAGGTGACCCTGTATATCAAATAGAACATCTTATACAATAATACATTACCTCTTGTGTCTGTGCTACTTTCTCTGTACAGATCTTCAAGTTGACAGGAGAACAAGCTCCACGCCGTTTGCCAAACCAGCTATCTGCTCTGTGAGGCCGATGGTCTGTTTACTGAACAAAATCCAGAGAATGTTACCATTGTCTTCACCCAGCAAAGACACTCTAATAACACAAAGGATACTTGAAGCAGCTCTCACTGAATTCCCATGCCCAAACCACAAGAGAAGTTGTAATTATGCAATCATGTTCTTTTACCATTCCCTGATCCAACATCATTACAAACAAACACACACCACATGCGTAAACACACAGTGACATACACACAAATACACGTAGAAGCAAAAGATTTTGTTATGAACAAGGAAAATTGTCATCATGATGTACCCCTGACCTCCTTTTCACTGTACTGTGAAAAAAAAGAAACAATTGTGACGTGTTTTGATCTATTTAGTGTTCTTATGTATGAAATGTTATAGTTTTAATAACACCATTGTCCTCCCCTCCTATATATTAGGCTCTTAAGCAACCATGTTGCATTCCATGCTGACATTTCAAAAAATTATCTTTTGGAACAACAACAAAGTTCCCCAAACCCCACCACTCTCTTTTTAATGTTTTTCCTCTCCCACTCTCTAATCCCCCTGACAACCAGTTCCCCCATTATGTAGGTCCCCTCTGAAATTAAGTCATTATTGAGGCCAGTGGTTCCCAACCCCAACCCTTCGGTGGCAGTGAACTCCGTCCCTTTTGTTCCTCCCGTGCCTCAGACTGTGGGCGTGCGAGTCTGAGGAACTCATCTGTGGAGCCGTTTCCTGGAGTTCGCAACGTAGAGAAAACAAACAGGGCATCAGCCAGGGGTTGCTGAATGTTTGTGTTCAGGGTTACTAGGCATTTTCCTTGTGTGTATTTAATGGCGTGAAGGTGTTTTTTTTTTTTTTTTTTTCTTTTAAAAAAAAAAAAAAAGAGAATGATAACCATCTGAAGATAGCTATGCTATAGCTATCATAGCAGTGTTAATAACTCCATGAAATGTGATCTGCAGCTGCTTGCTGGGTCCATCCTTCACATTTATCTTTGTACACAAAGGCACACGAGATAAACACATGCGCGCACAGATTTACGTACGTTTGTGCGTGCGCGTGCGCGTGCGTCTGTATTATGACGGGTGCTAAACAGTGTTTTCAATCCACCATGCAGTATGTAGTAATACTTTTAATCTTTGCATGGGTATGACATGTCAGATGGGCTGTGCACTGAATATAACACCCTCTACAGTGTCTTCTACTGGATGTTGCCAAATTTTATGACCGTGCGAGGCAACCAAGTCACACGAGCCTGTAAGGCTGTAGCAAAAATATCACATTATTATGTGTTACAAGCATTCTTTGGAACTCCAGGTACCCTAAGTAGTGTAAAATACGTCCTTTGGAGTATTGCTTGTGAAGAGAGCAACATTTTAATATTAACTACTAAAATATATCATCTACTTTAGCATTATTATTTTGAACAAAAAAAAATGAAAGACTTCATTTACAGAATAACTCAATTGTACTTCACCTACAGATGGTAGCGACCTTTAGTTGCCAACACAGGAACAAAGCACTCTCCAAGTATATCTCCCCAGAATGTTTTTTATCACAGACTCCTTTCTCTTCTTGTTTATTTTACCCCACCCCACCCCCTTCCCCTGCCCTCCCCAATCCCATCAGCCATTTTGCCAGGCCATTCCATGCTTCTTGTCTGTGTGCAGTACAGTATGTACCATATGTCTGGCTGACATGCGATATGAAAAATAAAAAGTCCGGAAACTCCATGTTTACGAGTCCCATTCATGCCTAGAGCCATAACTATACATGTTTAATCGTTTGCACTGATGTAGGTTGTGTGAATCATCTGTGGATCGCCCCCCACCCCAACCCTCTCTATCCCCCAACCGAACTCCTAGCTATAAATGGTTTGCCTCAGACTGGCATGTAAATAAAGTTTGGCTGAGCATTCAGGAAGTCTGACAGCCTTTGTGTGATAGCTAATTTCCTTTGTTGACTGTTCCTGACCATACTGTTTTGTGGAGGGAGGTGAAGGACAATCCTTTGCAGGACTTGGTGACCGGCATATCAACAGTGCTGACTCAACTGTTTCCGAAGACTATTTAATCCAGATCCAAACCCAAACTATTTATTAGCCTCAAATTCAGTCCTTAACACATTTTTTAGCCAGCCATTTCTACTACACTGTCACCTGCTGTGCTATGACAGCTGTCCAAAATGCTGACTCCTAGAAGGTCTAGACTCGTCCTAAGACAATGATATACTTAACACGTAATGAACTGTGAACACTTGTGGCTTGTGCTTAAAGCTAAACCTCAAGCCCACAGTGTCCTGCTTTGTTTTGTTTTTTTTTGTTTTGTAGGCTAAAGAAATAACAATTGTATTCGTGTGAACAATGAAAAAGTGTCCCTTAAGTGCCTTACTGAACACCAGGATGCAACAGCATAACCAGTTTAATCCCAGCTTTGAATTTATATCACACATGTTTATACATTAATCAGGTGTCTTCTAGCGTTTCCTCTCCTGTGTTAGTCACACATTCTTTTCACACCACTGTGTGTGAGACCTGGGGCCCCGACTTCTCTGTTTCGGCTCCTCTGTGGAGGGTGCCTGCATCCCATAAGTCATTACCAGTGCTGCTGAGTTTGACATTGACATTCTGCTTTCGGCTGCATCACCGACTATGTGTAATTTGGATCAGATCAGACCAAAAAAAAATGTACCAATTTGTGTGCTCAGTCCCCAATTAGTGGTAGATGTATGACAAGCCACTGTCAGGTCCTCAACAGGATTGCGTTTGGGAAAACAAAGATATCAGGCTGATCAGATGCTGCTGGTGTGGTGAGTGTTGCACTGTTTCCCTGACGGGATAGAGTGATGCAGAGGGACACCTCTCTCTCTCTCTCTGCGTTTGGCCACCGTCACATAGCTCACACCAGTAATGTCAAGAGACAGCATGCAAGGATATGGTTACCAAGGAAACCCAGTGCCCGAAGGAGGCAGCCTGCAACAAGACTAATCTTTGCTGCAGTAGATGTGAGTGAAGACACACACACACATACGCGCACACACAGACACGCACGCACAGCTGATTTTAGGCTGAGCGCTGTCTGCACAGCAGAATGTTTTCGTCATTACACAGGCAGCCTGTGTATATTCCTATAATTTTCCTTTGAAGGTAAGAGGGAGACATCATTAACTTGACAAGCAATTCCCATTCATAGTGGTAGCATCCTATGGAAATTAAGGCTGTGCTGAACGTCTCCCTCCCCCAATGACAATGGAATCAAAGCGGGCCATATGTCCTTGCGCGCCCATTGGCTAAAATATACCTTAGTGATGATCTCTTATTGGATACTGGCAACCTTTGCAGTGAACCAATCGTTTTTCCTGTATCTAAGTGAATTGGGAATGGTGAGCTATTTAAATCCTGTAGACATGGAAGAAATATTACGACCATTTATTTTTCGATACATAATTTCAAGACGATAAAACCACAATATTATTTAAAATTTAAACAAAATATTGGTAACCTCTTTGGAGGGACTACACTGGATGGTTTAAGAATTAACCTTTTAAATTATCATTTTGTCATTATATAGACTTTAAAAATACCCTTGGAATATGCTCATGTTATTATTATAGGCAAAATTCTAAAACTACAAAAAGCATTGCAAAAGATTCTGTTGCAATGTAGGGCAAAGGTCATGGATTTCAAAGCACAGCTTTCTGGAAAAAAGCATACAATGGGGCATGCATACATACATGCATGCATACATGATGTATTCGCTGAGCAATCTAGTCATACAGACTTCATTTAAAAAATATTTCATCAAAAAATAAGGAGACTATGTTATTGTGCCTGCACAATTCTGCCTACAACAGCACTGGAATACACTGGTTTAACCATTTTTAAAAGAATTCCGGGTAAATAGAATCTCATCTGGTGCTGTTACATACAAGAATCAGTCAAGCTAAGGATAAGCATCATGGGTGTCGTGGATTTTATTTAAAATGTTGACACATATTGTATTTGTGTACATTTTTAAAGCCTACTAATCTATTGAAATGACGGACCCAGTCCCTGTCTGATGAATTAAACCCAAGGCTGCATGAATAAAAGGACACACTTAAGCCCTTACATAGTCATGTAGGCTACTATCAAATTAGGCTGCAGTGACAGTGACAAGATGCTCGTATTTACCGGTTATTCACAGATTCATCATCCACTCATTTCCAAGTATTCACCGTTTTAATCCGGTTGAAATGTGTGCATACTGCATAGGTTAGCCTATTCCTTTTCTGTCAAAGCAGCACAGCAGCGCCCCTCTCCGGCTTTTTGAATAGTTTAAGCTACACCGCTGGTACAAAGCAGACAGCTCTATCTCAATTCGTGGCACTTTACCCTAGCTGTGACAACCACACAGGGTGAAGTCTTGGAGCACTTACAGTTTAAATGTAAATGTACATCTACATGTAATCAGTGCGTTGGCTTCATCAGCCAGAATGCTTACCGTTTTAACTGCAAACAAACCAGATATTGCATCAAAGCATCTTAGGGTTAGATTATGAGTGTAGATACAGTGGACATCCAGAGTCTCTCTGAACTGAAGTCGAGAGAGCGTCTTCATTCATGGTGGTTGGCAAGTGGTCACCATGGATACTTAGTGGCAACACCGATGGTAGGCGCGCGGGACAAAAGCAGTAAAAGACAGACGTTCTACTCTGGGGAAAGGTAAACTAGAACAGCAGGCTAATACTTTGCTTTGACTAAAACATGAACACTTTGAAAGTTTTGACATTCTGAGGACAACCTTGGAAAGCGTAAAATGTGAACGCATATTTAACCACAGACAGTCCAGTCATGTCCAGAACCAGAACATACAAATTGTCCGCATCCGTGCGCGTGGAACAGATGGAGTCAGAGCTGGCCGCTCAGTTGGAAGCCCTGCGAACAGAAATCGCAGAGAACGGATTTCTGCAAGGAGCAACTACAAAGTCTTATTGGTATGGCCAAGCATTATATAGAGAGTAGACGGCTGTGCACATATGTATATTGATGGTAGGCTACAAATACTAGAAGCATAATATTTTTTACTTTATAGCTCCGTTCAGATTCCTAAAGACATTTCTTATTTCCGGGTGGAGAGAGAACACAGTCTAAAAAGACTCTTACAGGTAGGTACAAATACATCCACTTGTATGTATTGTTTGCACAGTTTTTGGAGTATCATCTAGTGTTTCAGATGTCAGTTTTTGTTTTGGTTGTCACAATGTGCCTTACCTACTGATATGAAAATGTGGTATATGTAACAGGTGCCTGCTGCAAGACCTCTGGTGTCACAGGCCGAGGTCATTCAGCATGAACTGCAGAGCTGTATCAGTCGGGAATACACACCTGAGAGTCTTCCTCTTCTGCTGCACCAGGTAAGAAGTGGAAGTCATACGCCTCACAAGGGCTTTTTAGGGTAAATAAAAATCTAACTGTTACTCAAGTGTTACAAATCTACTTACATTTCCACCTTCACATATTATAGAAATGCCAACATTCGGCAACAAAACGTACGTGTCTTTGCTTCCAGCACTACTTGGAACGCGCCCATCAGTTGACTCAGTGTAAGCACCTGCTTATGTTGAGATGGAGGAGATTCTGTCGCCATTCCACAGTCTTAGAGCGGCTGTATCCTTTCTACAAGGTAAACCATGAGGAGGGAAGGCAGTGCCAGTTTGCACAGAACAGCCTGCCCATCCATGAAATCAGTGCCTTTCATAGGATGAACTAGAAAAGCACTCAGAGAGCGCTGACCTCCGCCAGGGCAGCTCAGACCACCACCAAAGTCTAATCACTTTTAAGCAAGCCAATTTTTGACCTACCCTGAAAATGTCATCAAAACCCATCCATAACGTTTTGAGTTATGTTGCTAACTAACAAACGCAGATGATTACATAACCTTCACTGGCGGAGGTAGTTACAGCATGGCTGCACAGTGTCAAGAGTTGGTATAGGCAGCTCTCTGATACAGACCTTTAAAGTAAGTAAATAAGTCAGTCTCAGACTCATGGAGCACACCAAACCTGCGGGACTGCTGAGAGCTTTCTCGGTTTTCTGGGCAGTCATTCTTTAATTCTGCCTTAGAATGGCACTGATTCCATGGATGAGCAGCACCATTTAACGGAGAAAAAGACAAGCTGTAAGTTATCATGGACACATTCTACCTGTTTTTCTTTTCTTTTCTTTTTTAAATAACACTTTCATAGACAGCACTTTGTTTTGGATTTAGTGCTTTGCTGCTTGAATCCCAATTTCCCTGAAGGGACCTCACGAAGGGATTAATGAAATAGTATTCTACTCTATTTTTTTATAAAAGTATATTTATTGGGCTTTTGTGTCTTTATTGTGACAGGATAATGAATAGTAGACAGGAAGTGAGAGATGGGGTTGGGAAATGACCCTGGCTGAATTGAACCTGGGTCCCCATGGGCACTTTGCCCACTGCGCCACAGCACCTGCCACCATTCTATTCTATTCTATTCTATTCTATTCTATTCTATTCTATTTTATTCTATGCTTTAGGGGCAGATGGAGCTGCTGGTGCGGGAATATGAGGATGCAGTGCAACGAGCACGCAGGCTGGCCGTGTCCAGAGAGAGACTCCTGACCAACAGACTGGGCCCCGACATTGCACTCTCTCAGGATGATGTGGTCATATATCTGCAGTGGCTGGTGACCCACCTGCACTCTCTTAAGTCTATCCACAGCTTTCTGCAGGTACACACAGCTATCCCTGTATAATGGATGACAGCTACTGTAGCTCAGCTCAGCGTAGAACATTAGTAAACCTCCCTCCCGACGCCTCAAAAAGATACGCTGCTGACTGAGCTAATAGTCTGGCTTTCAGCTCACTTGGTAGCGCGTCTGTCTACCATACCGAAGTTGCTGTGAGGTCGCGGGTTGGAGACTGGGTCTGGACTGCACAGGAAGACCTTGGTTACACCTGCTTTACAGCAGATGCAGATAATGACTTATTTATCCCCAACTGGCCTTTGGCAGACATAGAGGCATCTGTGACATTTTCATAAATGGCCAGCAAGAGGCCAGGTGTAGCACTATCTCAGTCTTATTACAGGAGATAATTAAAGGTTATGGAAAAAAATGGCATCCAAATTATATCAAGCTGACAAACATCTCTACAGTCACAGAGATTGGGAAAAAGCTTTGGGTATAAAGAATGTCGAATATTTGTAAGAACCAGTGAAGACATGATAAATTTGATCATTGATTCATTGATTTGCTACTTTAAAAGCCCCAAATTGGAGCATACAGTTGTTGGTGTTGTAATTTTTCTTTTTAAGTCCTTTTTACAAAGGGAAGGAATTCAGACACGTTTTCATTACAGTAAGACACTATATGATAGACAGTTCCTATGTATGCAGAATCAGTGACAAAGAGGTGGTTATAGTATACAGCATCATATGTGACCTGATCTGGCAAAATGAGTCTGAAGTCGCAAATTCTGTTTTTAAGGTACAGGCAAGTTTTGGTTGAAAACTTAAAAATATCAGATTTTATTTTGTATCTTCCCACTTACTATCAAGATAACTATGTTAAGGTTAGCTATCTGAAGTTTAACTGCATCACCAAAATATTACCAAAATGTCCAAAATAAACATGATTTTTTCAGGTTTTGAATTTTAAAAAGATGGTGGGATGTAACATTTGAAATGACTTTATCTTGACGACGGTTAAAGGCGTGTCTATGCCCAAGAAATAATTTTAAAGTGAATCGTCTTTTCACTGGTGCCAAAATCTCAATTTTGAATTTTGGGTCACTGTGATTCATTTTGCCAGATTTGGTCACATATGTTTTATTTGCAGGCTATCCATTACCTCCCTGCAAGCGAGAGGAAAGGTTATGGGCCACAAATAACTCAAGTGGATATCGTTTCCCCTACAAAACAGCTGCAAGGTGAGCTATATATCGGCCCAAGAAGTATACACACATACTACCCATGCTATCTTCTCTACTTGGGTAGATTAAACCAGCACTTTCAGTATGATCTGTGATGAAAGGTTGCCACACGACCCCATGTCCCCCCCTAACAGGAGTGTCTTCGGCTAATGGGATTCCTGTCCATACACTGAGAAAGGACCAGTATCAGGAGCAGCTACAGCATCTCTTCACCCACTTTCAGCTACAGTGTAATACTCAGGACATTAGGACACCAGCAGAGGAGATGGAAGTGTTTAGACTGGTATGGATGCATTTAATGCCCATAATTAATTCAGCATGTAGCAGAAAGAAAGATAGATAAGATAAAGATAGATAGATAGATAGATAGATAGATAGATAGATAGATAGATAGATAGATAGATAGATAGATAGATAGATAGATAGATAGATAGATAGATAGATAGATAGATAGATAGATAGATAGATAGATAGATAGATAGATCATGCTGAATGATGTTCTGTGAGCATCTGACTTCTTCAGTGCATTTGAAATGTAATTAAATTAAAGAATCAATTGACAGTGTAGCCTGTCCTTTACGGCAGGGTTTAACTGGTGGGTCAGGACCCAAAAGTGAGTCGCGGAGCGGCTCTGAGTGGATTGCAGAACTTAGAGAAAAATAAATAAATAAACCAACAAAAACATTGCCATGTCAGATCTAATGCCAGGGCGTTACATTAGTTGCAGTGGAAAAGAAAATCCTATTCATCAGAAATCAGTTAGCTATTCAGTTCATGATTTGTCCTGGTTATATTGATAAAATAGGCCTGGTGGAGGGATCACTGAGTTGGTTTAAAAACTTGGGTCGTGATTTAATCGTGATGGGAAATTGTGGGTTCTAAGGCCACACCGGTTAAGAACCACTGCTTTATGGTACTGTGATTCTTTGGCAGGTGTCACAAGAGTTCCGGGTCATCTTCCAGAAGCAGGAGGAGGGCCGGGCCCTGGTGCAGTATGGCAGCACTGAAGCAGTGGAGAGGCAGCTGGGCAGAAAGAGCTCTGAGCCAGCACTGAGGAAAGAGGCCAACTGGGTTTCCTTCATTCAGGTGTGGCATATGCTAGGAGCTGGCTCTTGGTCTCATCTTCTCATCTTGTGGTCATGTCAAACCTAAGCTGTTGTTGTTGTCACCAGATAAGGCCCAAGATTGACCCTTGGCAGCAAAAGGCTATTACCAGACTAAAGGAGCAGAATTTCTTGGATGAGCTACTGCAGAATCTGTCCAAGTGTTGTTGGGTATGCTGATTGAATTTCACAGTTATAGCTGAAGTGCCACAAAATGGTTAAACTACAGACATCTGCATAATTGCTCTTATTTCAGGATATGTTAACATTTACAATCTACATTTGTGTGTAAACCTTTAAAGCAGCTCGTCGCTTTACCTCTTGTGTTAAAAACTTTTTCAAAACATAGTTGTCAGATCCAGATAAAGCTGTGGAGTCCTTGAGGCAGCACACTTGTTCTGTGGTGAAGCCTGAAAGCGTGGATCCCAATGGAGGGAACAGAAACTCAGAGATATGGACCAGTCTGTACAATAGTGTTCCTACTCGTCAGGTACACAGGATGATTTTAACCACCTTTGTTTCACAAATCTGAGCAGATGCTTGAAAGTGACAACTTAAGAAATATAATAAGTTGAATGTGAACAACAAAACTGTCATGTCATGCCATGTGTCTTTTAGATTTAAGAGTTAGCTTAATACAATGTCACATTTATTAAAATGCAATTATGTGTCCAGCAGGATTCAATGGAAAAATGTAGTGCGTTATCTATGCATAAAGACAAACAAGGACTGAGGAAACCAAAGTATGGGTAAATTTGTGCATGGATTTTTTTATGTTGACTTTTTATGCAGGGCTAGATTTAAATAAACCTGCCAAGCAGTGATTTTATTTTTAAATAGATCAAGTAGGAATTTTCTATTGTGTGTCAGTTGTCAACAATATACACTGTAGCTGTCCTGATGGAGACTTTCAGCATGATGTTTTTGTGTATTTTCTCCTACTTGTATGTATAGAAGCTGTAACTCTAAAACTAGATGCAGGCTGGTCAGTGTCTTCCCTGATTCCATGTCTTTTACTACAGGCTTGGTAGCAGTACTGAGCTCTTGGGGCTTGAGGAGTACCTGGGGGATGAAGATGTAGACTCCTCTGAGTGCAGAGGAGCCTATCTTTCCCTGGTACACCTGCGATACCTCAGGATACGGGAGCTACAGGTGAAGGGTGCAGAGAGAGGGTCTCTTGTCCCGGGCCCAGGGAAAGGTGGGCCCAGAACTGGTCCCACCTTACATTATGGAATAGGGGGGCCCCATCAGATTATCTTGTCCCAGGCCCAGCCAAGGCTGCCAGCGGGTCTGACCACAGGTCATCTTAGTTTTTACTTGTTGTTCTTTCCTCTGGTTGCAGAATGAGTGCCTAAATATGCAGAACTACATGCGATCTGTTGAGAGGACTCTCACCTTCGACACAGCGGCGGTGGTGATGGAGGGAGGGGAGCTGAGAAACAGGAAGGACGAGTGGGGCTGGATGAGTGCTATCCGGAGGGATGTGGGGGACAAAAGTGGCGTAGGGTCCCACCACCAGATCTATAGCACACCTGTGGACTACCAGGTGAGATACAGTAACAAATATACAAATGCCCTTTCAGGAAGACTCAATCTTAGATGTACAGGTGCTGTACGTGCCAAATAACAAACCCTGACACCATCCATCAGATTGTTTATGATGGATGTGAAAGGCTGACATCTCACTCCTTCACACTCTGTTATGAGAACCACTTTGCACATCCATATATGTGCATTCATATGCAGCATTTGTATGCATATGTGTTTCACCCTTTAAGAGGCACCTCCTATTATAACTTTGTTGTTACCAGAATGATAATGACCAAGTTGTAATGTGTTACTAAAGACTTTCTGTAATGTCGTAGTAATGTGGTAATGTTGTAGTTACATTTTTTCGGTCGGAGCGGGTCATTGCGCTGGCGATACCATGACTGCTAAAGGGCTACTGTGTATATATGCAGGTCCACTGCTCAGAGTTTATGGAGTTCCCTGAGGTGGAGAACCACCATGACTACTACAACGGAGAGGGGAGACATGTGCACACACAGGACCAGAGGGGTCTCTTTGTGGTGTACGACGCAGCCCTGAAGGACCTGCAGGAGCTGGAGCACACATTACTCCTCACAGCCTCCCACTTCATCCAGACCTGGAGCAAAAGTACTAAACATCTTATCTACTTACCTACTCATCGACACACGTGAAATGTTTCATAACGTACTCGAATTTTTCAAAAGTAGGTGTGCTCAGACTCCCAAAACTAAAAAAAAAAACACTTTTTGGTGCGAGTTAAAGACGAGAAGTATGTGAAGAATGAACCGTATCCTTCTCATAATGTAGTCCCTCAGTCAGTTTACTTTGTAGGTGACATGTAGACTTGATGTAGAAGCAGTGGGGATACTTGACATATTGCTTAATTGTACAGGCAGCTTAAACGAAAGATTATGTTGATTTGAGTTTTTGTGTCAGCATTTGTGAATTTTAAGCAAGCAACAGAATTGCCACACAATAATCCTTGATGCTCAATGAAGAACTTTTTTTCTGGAAGACAGCTTATTTTTTTAAAAAGATGTTTTTGGGTAAACATTTTGTAAACTTTGATGTCATAAGTCATCAGTCAGAAATCTTTTTGCCTTTTTGTGCTCAAAGATAGTGGTAATTCTCAGAGGGAACAAAAATGTGTATATTCACTCTCAGAGTAAATATAAGGGGGTAACTGCTTCACTTTGTTGTGTAATCTACTTTCCCAGAGCAGTGTATGTCTGAGACATCGGGTCAGTCTAGGCTGGACCTGAACTCCTGGGCTGCACCAGACGTGGATCGCCTGGCTGTTTTGCTGGATCTGTGGACTTGTGAAGCTGCATTTATGGAGAACAAGATGCAGGTACTTAAAAGTGGTCTTCATCAATATGTTGTCTTATAAGTGGCAAAAAACAATGAAAGACAATAAAAAAAACAAAAATGCAAAAATTATGTGTGTGTGTGTGTGTGTGTGTGTGTGTGTGTGTGTGTGTGTGTGTGTGTCTGCATGTTTTCGTGCATGGTTCTGCATTGGCATGCATGCTTGTGTGTGTGTGTGTGTGTGTGTGTGTGTGTGTGTGTGTGTGTGTGTGTGTGTGTGTGGGTGTGTGCGCGCGAGTGTGTCTGCATGTTTTCGTGCATGGTTCTGCATTGGCATGCATGCTTGTGTGTGTGTGTGTGCCCGTCTTCAGCTGCTGAACTGCTACTTCGAGGCATACCAGCACTTAACAGACTCAGAAGAGAGGGTTGCTATGGCCCAGGTCATCACAGACATCATGCACCGCAGACCTCGGCTGACGCAGGCCACGTACTGTGTGCAGGCCTACCAGGAGGAGCTGGTCTGCCTGCAGACACACCAGCAACTCATCAAAAACATTCTTGACCACCAGGTGAAGGACCTAGTGGTAGTTGTTGTTTGGCACTTTTGTGTTACAAAATGTAATTGGTACTTTTTTCAAATTTTCCATTAATTTTAACATACATCTCAGTATCATTTTGCAGAACTGTGGGAGAAGTCTGCTTTATTATCAACACACACCTCAGCACAGCAGTTAACCTTCCATCTAAGCATTTAATACTTTACACAAAACTGTTCATGCTTTTAAAAACAAGCATGGTATTGAGACATGTATAAAAATGACTAAAAAATTGTGTTGAGTATGTGCTTGCCTATGTCATTGCCCCTGTTTGTTCATGTTTGAATGTTTCATATTAGATAGATGAGCAGCGTCGATACCTGCGGCGGGTGTGGAGGGGCAAGGAGGGAGGGGTGGCACTGGGGTTTGGCCTGCCCCCATACTACGCCGCCAAACAGCTGGTCACTCTCTGTGGAGGCAGGTCCGTACTTGGCTTGTGACAGCTATACTTCAGATTTTAGCAAAGTGTGTGTGTGTGTGTGTGTGTGTGTGTGTGTGAGAGAGAGAGAGAGAGAGAGAGAGAGTCTGTCTGTCTGTCAGGTGTGGCTGGGGCAGCTTACATCCCGGTAGCGATGTGTGGGTGGTTGTGGGTAGTCTACATGTTTGTGGGTGTATGTAGATTGTGTGTGTGTGTGTGCGTGCGTCTGTCTGTCTGTCAGGTTTGGCTGGTGCAATTTACACCCTCGTAGCGATGACAAAGAGATTAGTAATGTTTGTATTCAAGGTCTGTTATCACTTGTCATGGTTACAGTTTGTCTCTGCATGCGTCTGTGTATGTTTACGTGTGTGTATATGTGTGTGTGTGTGTGTGTGTGTGTGTGTGTGTGTGTACATGGCAACAGTCCTGCCCTAAAGAGTGTGTTCCTTCTGGAGGTCCACCCCTCTCTGTGCCAAGCCCAGCAGGTGTACCAGGCTCTGGGGAAGGCCCATGCTGAGCTTTGCCAATTGAATGGAACCAAGGGAGCTCCAGAGCAGGTGGCCCTGGAACAGAGGGTCCTGAAGCGGGCACTGCACTACTGGCACACCCAGGCTTCACTTGGGGCCTCCTACGGTCCTCAGATACAGAAGGATGTAGGTTTGAGTTCTTCTGAAGTGTTGCAGGTCTTCTGTTTGCCCCAATGTAAATGCAAAATTATAACACCAATTCTGAAAAGGTTGGGATGTTGTTAAATTTAAATGAAAAATAAATGCTATAATTCTATTCTCAAACACATATATTGCTTGTACAGTATGACTCAAGAATTATAGCATTTATTTTTTATTTACATTTAACAACATCCAACTTTTTCTGAATTGGGGTTGTAAATGTAAACCGATTTTCAAACATTCCCATCTTTTCCTTTCTGTCAGTTGTTTTCAGAGGTGTTTATTGAGGACCCCTTGCTGTTGAGGAACATGGGTCTGACTGTTCTGAGGTCAGTGGAGGACAAGGACTTTAAGTCTGAGAAAGACAGACAGCTTCTCGGCGTGGAGACATTCTCTAAGCTTCTGGAACTGGTTACCATACGTCATCGGCTGCTGGAAGCGGCCGTAGAGAGCGAGCACCTTGCACAGTTAAGACAACACACCCACAGCAGTTAAAAGCAGATCACATAATACGAAGTCATTCTTCGTAGGCTTCTGTAATTTTTTGGATATGCCAGTGAAGAGACAAAAGGAAAGAGGTGGGAGAGAGATAGATGGCGTGTGGGTTCAGGAAATGACCTCAGGTCAAACTCGCATCTGGGTCCTTATGGGGACTTAGCCTAGGTTGTGCCTAGGTTGCCTATGCCTAGGTTGTGTCGCAACTTATACAGTATATTGTTACGTCCGCGAGCGGTTATGTAATCATCAGCATTTCTTTGTTTTTTAGTTTGTTTGTTAGTTAGCAACATAACTCCAAAAAGTTATGGATGGATTTTGATGAAATTTTCAGGTTAGGTCAAAAATGGGCTAGTGATTAGATTTTGGTGGTGATCTAAGCTGCCCTGGCGGAGATCTGCGCTCTCTGAGTGCTTTTCTAGTTTTTATAGTGTCATCACTTGTGTCTTCAAAATAGCTAAGCAAAAGAACTCTTGAAATTAAACATATTGTTGAACCAATTGTTTTTATGTTTCAAGGTTGTACAAAGCTTTAGCTCTGGAACTGGGCTATGAGGAATTCCACCTGTACTTGCGACCGGTTCAGTTTGAGTTTGCTGTGATGAAGGACGTGCCTGACCAGCGCCCAATGTTCATCACTGCTCTACTGGAAGACAACTTCTGTGTGGACAGGTACTGTCAAATTATTGGTATTAGAAGTATTGGAGTTGGTATTGTATTTTGTACACAGTTAGGCCGTGGTTAGTGTGACAAAGTAAAAAGGAGTTTGAAAGAGCCTAGGGCAGACAAACTGACCAGGCTTAGATCCTTACATTGGCCATGCACAATTTAATTTTCTCCATTTCACTGCTCCTTGTACCTGTACAAATAGTGTGACAAATAAAATGTCTTGATTCTTGGTTTTGATTTGGAAACGCACTGAATCATCGTTTCCATTTATTGGAGCAGTGAACGACAACCAGTACATATCCACTTGATTTTCAGATGTCCTGATTTAACTCTCCTTCTCCTCCGACAGATATGTTCCCTCCACTCAGCCTCTGGCCATTCAGGAACTTGATGGCAACCACATCGGCAGATTCAGCTTCCACTCTCAGGAGGCAGTTATGCAAGTATGTATAAATATCTGTGTGAAGCTTGAGTGTGAAATGTTTTATCATTGTATATGATCCTACACTGACACCTTCACAGCTCCTGAATGGGTCAGGGATTGAAAACCTGCAGGTGATTCTGGCGTGCCAGGTAACGCACAAAAATGCCCTGATTGCAGCTATCAAGCAAGCCTCACTTTGCTACTGGGCAGAGGTAGCAGCAGGATCACAGGAGGTAGGCTTTTTTCTTGCACATTTCCACTGACAACACTTTGATGCTTTGTGCTACTATGACATGAGTACATTAGTACATCTGGTGCATTGGCTTGATGATGCAGGATCAGTCTGAGGGCAAAGAGCTACAAGAAAGGAGAACCCCCAGTAAAGGACTCAAAGCTCCTGATTCAGACTCTAAGCACAGGTCAGTTCAAAGTTGCATAATAGCATTTAAAAGAGGAATGAGTGTTTTTTATGCCTCAGCATTACAGTAACGATCTGACTGCTGATCCCCCCTCTCTCTGTTTATGTTTGTGATTGTTTGTTTAGACTTGCAGGGTCATTTGTCTCCCTTCAACTGGAGAAGACACGGCCTCGGGATGAGATGCTGAATGCCTACATTAAGCGGAGAGAAGCCACCGGAACCCTCTTACAGAACCTGGTTAGTAACATTCCCACATTCCCAGAATGCAACTTATGGCTGCACAATGCTGGAACTAGCCACTCCTTGTACAGACAATGATCTGTAGTCAGAACTGATGAAGGTCTTATGCCCATAAACTCACATTTCCCCACAGGATGAAGCAGCAAAGGCCAAGAGAAAACTGATCCTGGAATTCTGTTCCAAGTGAGTGAGTTTTAGTGGGCCTGTGAGTCTGGGGCTTATTCAGGACACCAGCAGCTGATAATGGAGACAGAATGACGGGCAGGCTTCTTGTTATCTCTGAATTATTCTGTGTAAATCCCCCTTTTTTACATGAATGTTCCTGTGACTTGCATGCATTGTCTGGTTTTGTACACACCTTGCAGGTTTAGTGCAAGCATGTCTCAGTGCTGCATCAGAGCACACATCGTAGGCCTGTACCACAGTCTGTCAACACTTCTAAGAGAGTTTCCTGCAGTCTGCCAAACTCACTTTATGATGGGTCAACCTGCCGAAGCCAAATCAAACCAGGACTCGGGGAAGGCACTCAGAACAGACCCCAGGTAAGCACAGGTCTGGACTTTTCCCCAGGTCTTCCCCATGGTTTTAACTATCCTAGGTAAACACTGATCATAACAAGTGCAATCAGAGATGGCAACCTGGCCCCCATGTGGACGAACAGGGTCATTGCATGCGGACAGACATGCACACGCACACACACACACACACACACACACACACACGGACAGGATAACTGCAATACCTGGTCAATCCACTCTGGGGGACCAGGCAATAATGCTTCCAGTTAATGTGTGACAGTGTAAAGGAAACTCTTAACTCAGTCCATGGCAAGGTTAAATTGCAAGGTAGTAAACCAGAATAACCTTTCCAGGCGTTTACAACTGTTTATCTTTGGCGTGACCTTTGGGTTGCAACATTAACCTTAAGACTTGCGTGTGTGCCAATGCCATTCAAGGGAATTCCAGCAGCGTCCTAGATGTCTATTGTCAGCAGATGGGACTGCGCTCCTCAACCTGTGGTTCCTGCCACACTATGCAGAGACACTGCTCATGTTCCGAGGCTTGGCAGAAAAGGCAAGCACCCAAATAAACTGACTGTATTTGTTTTTCTATAAATTTTGTTTATGTGATTATATAATGCAGTGTTTTTATGTAATGTAGTATTTATCATGTGTATTTGTGTACAACTCTCTGTCCTCTCGGCTCTCTGGTGTGTGTGTGTGTGTGTGTGTGTGTGTGTGTGTGTGTGTGTGTGTGTGTGTGTGTGTTCCAGGCATGCCAGAGGGCACTTGAGCACACACTGGAGATTGCCTCTGCCCTCCATGACATTGTGTGCTACACCATCACCTTTGCCCGCCTGGGGAGCACTGCCTCTCTCTTCGCTGCCAGCCATGGCACGCTTACAGCTGACTGGGGTGGAACTGAGAGCATCAGTATGCGGCCTCCTCGCAACCTTTTAATCAAAGAGCACTCATTGTACATTCAGCACAGTGCTGACACGCTGAAATAAAGTTTATTTCTGTCAAGTTAACATCTGTTTGCTCAGAGCATACTCACGACGTCATCTTTTCCCCTATTTTACATTCAGAACACAAATTTGGTCAATGTATATTATGTTGACATGCTTTGATCTGCAGTGTTCAAACAATGTTTTATGAGAAGATAATTGCATATGTGTAGTAAGTACATTAGTGTTTGCTTCCTTAGTCTGACTTAACTTTAAAAGGTAGGACCTCTGGCATATCAATAGAGTTTGGTTATACAGCAGATTTACTTGAGTGTTAAGCTAAATTAAATTGTGTTAAATAATCTGTGATATGGTAACACTGCTGTGGCAAATGAAATCTGGCCTTAACTGAATTTCTGGAGTTACATGACAATTTTTTATATTGAGTAAAGTGAATAATCAGACTGAAATCTGTATATGACAGCACTAACTGTTGCGCAATATCTGTCTTTGATAAGGTGCCGAGCTCTGGGACATTCAGCAGCAGGTGCACTCTCTCTCTGACCCTCACAGCCCAAAGGTCGTAGGTCATCTGCTCCAGCTGCGCAGACAGGTGCTTTTCCTGCTCTTCGATGCCGCTACACGTCACATGATCAGGTGACCCAGAGTTCTAACCCTGTAGGCATCATGGTTTGGGTGGTACACTTTGTATTTAAATATACTTAAGTAGGCACTCAGTGCCTTGAAATCAACCAGGTCTCCATCCAACTTGTTAACGTGCTTTTTAGCTATTAAAATAAGAGATGGTAATTTAGAAACACTTGAAATATGCATTAAATCGTGCGGTGTGAAATGGCTGCTGACGGGCATGTCATTAAGCAGGATTACTATACATACACTATGATGCGAATAAGTTGAATAGACACCTGACTATTTCATAAAATCTCTGAATCTTGCAGAAAAACATTCCTGTCCACTGGCAACACAGAAGCCTATCAGTGTGTCAATGACAACATGGGACACGCCCTCCCTCTGTTGAGTGACAGCCTGGGAGGAAGTGAGCAGACCTACCAGCTGATTCTGCCTCAGCCACTGGAGCCTCACAGCCCTCAGGTGAATAGATGGTTTTATTTTCAGGTGGGGCACTACCTGACTTCAGGTCAGCGATTGACCACCACATTTACCTATTTTGTTGGACACCTGATGTCTACACCTGGGTGGAAATTATATTCTTCATAGACAGGTATTTTAAGTTGGGTCTTAGTCTGTCAGTGTTGGGGTTATAACTTACTTGCATCGGTTATTTCCATCGGCCCATTTAATCTGGCTTAAGTGGATGCCTATTAATGGCCATTTCAGATTGTGATGATTAATGTACCTTTCAACTGTTTCAAAGTGAGGATTTTTATTCAAATAGCTAAAACACAATAAAAAATGGGATGGAAGCCCAGTCATGTACAGTATACATGCACATAATGAGCCTTCAGTGTAATGTTTTAGAAGGAAAATAAGGGACATCAGTGCATTCGATGGCATGCTTAAATGTATCTTTTTCAGGCACAAAGGCTGTTCCCCTGGAGATGGTTTCTGTCATGCTATGGACGTCACCCCCTGGATATTTGGGATATTCCACCCATAGAGCTCTGCATGCAGGTGGAGTTTATTTGTCCCACTGTTGATTTATTTTGACCAGCTCTGTACCCTGGTTTTGATGCATGGTTTTGATGCATGGTTTTGATGCATGCCCCTATCCATTATAGTAATCTGGTATATATCTTAACCCTCTTTCAAAATTTAGTGGCTCTTTTACTCTCTCTTTCTGTTAGTACATTTGTCCGACTGTCCCAAACGTTATATCCGTCACTGCCCTTAATATTTCTGCACATCTTTTGCGTTGATTCCATACAGCCCTACAATTTCTGGTGGTATTGCTCTGTTTTATCTGTCATATAAGCTCTCGTCTGATTGATGGATGGCATGAATACAAAATATGGGGATGGGGATGGGGATTTCTGCATCTGTCCCCATCTTTTGCGTAGGGTGTACAAGACCCCTAACTTGCATCCTCTACATCAGTGAGAGACAGTGTGGCATCAGTTGATGCTGTTGTCCAACTGACCAGCTGGCTGTCGGAGTCTGAATTCTCCAACACTGATTGACTGTTTGTGTGCCTTCCCTGCCCAGCTGTGTGTGAGCGGCCTGGGTGAGCGTAGCCGACGGGTGGCCAATGGGGAGCTGCTGGGTGTGTCCCTGCTGCTGGAGGAGGTGCTGAGTAGCGCGCAGGTGGCCAGGCCTCTCCAGGTAGAGGCGGCAGTGCAGGGTGCTGATGATGCTACGCAGAAACACTTAACGCAGGTAAATGAGCGCTCACTGCTCCGCTGTATGTGCCTTAAGTAAAACCATTAATCCTGAAGGCTAAAGAAAAATCTGGTGCAATGCTATTCACATCATTGAAACTTCTGTTTCATTTCAGGTGTAGTCCAGTTCTGTTACAGTTCAGATATAGTCCTGAAACCAAAACCTGTGAGATAAAAAACACTGTTTAAATGTAGTCCATGAATGTGTGTCAAAGGTGAGCATGTATATGTTCTATGTAGGAGCCTGAGGAATGTGTTGTACCTGAGGATGAGGGAGACTGCTCTGTAAATATACAGAAGGATCCTACCTTTGGTCTGGAGCAGCAGAGAGGCTTCTTGCTGCTGTGGAAACAGCTGGAGACAGTGAAGGAGAGCTGGGGCTGCCACAGACTGGGCGTCCATCAGATCCACAGCCCCACCCTCTTCCAGCACTTCACCACACTCTACAGGTGCTGCTACCGCTGCACTGTGTCAAACAGCCATGTGCCATTTGAACAGTTGTACTAGAATTTAAATGTTTGCAGTCTCCATGTTTGTTTGTTTGTGTGTGTGTGTGTGTGTGTGTATTTGTGTATTTGTGTGTCTGTGGGTGTGTTTTCGAGTGCAAAAACATTTCCAAAGAGATGTACATAGTTGTGTTCTTGAGTGTGTTTGTTTGCATATTCTAGACAGGAAATCCAGTATCCCAGTATGAGAGCTCTGGCACAGCACTTGGGCTCTGAGCAGGAGTATGAGGCCCTGCTGGTCGATGGCCAGCCACTGGCACCCCCTGCTGGAGCCACTGAGGTGCAGCTGAAGACTTGGGAGGTGCGCCAAAGGAACCACTGCACCATGCAGCAGTGGATCACTGTCAGAGGCTGAAAACCCCAGCTTCAGATAGTTCAAAAACTAATCTTACATAAATATTAAGAATTGAATATCACTGATTATTATATAATAAACAATAATAGTAATAATAAAATAACAATACAATACAAATAATAACATGAAATAAGAATACATGTATATAATAATATTATATTTTCAATAATTCTAATACATTTAGAATAATGATAAACATGTGTAAGATTGCACATATTAGATCCAACTTCCATCCATTTACTAAACCGGTTGATTCTCATTCCGACAGCCCTTTAACTAGGCAGAAGTGCTAGTTAGTCAAATACACTGGTAGATCCAATACATGGTAAGATATTTAATGGTGGTGGTGAAAAAGTCAGTGCACAGAGGTGGTCAGAATGTGGGAATGAAGATGGTTAATGTTTTATTGCATGTTGTATTGACCCAGCTGTTGAGACTGCTGGAGAGCACGGAATGTGACATGATTAAAGCAGTGCAGTGGAAGATGGGAAAGGAAATGACATTGCTACTGTCAGAGAGAGCACGGCAAGACACCGCCCTACCCACAGGTATCACAAACACACACACACACACACACGTATGCACGCATACGCACACACACACCCACACCCACAAACACAAACAAACACAGAGATTGCACACATTTAAATGAAGTTGAAAATGGCACATGGCTGTTTTACACAGTGCAGCAGTAGCAGCGTACACACACACACACACACACACACACACGCACACACACAGACACACACACACACACACCAGGACTTCTAAAAAACATTATTTGTTTAAATGTAATGCACTAGCTCTAGATTCAATATTCCACTTGTATGTTTGTGTTGAGATGTATGGAAGAGAGGCTCCATGAAGCACTGTCCGACACCAGAGAGGCCTCTGGTTGTGGAGAACTTTGTGCATCAACTACTGTCCGGAGGACAGATATCTGGAGGCCAGGTAAAAACATACATTACTGTAACCTACCATGGGCAAGAAGAAGATACCCAGTACTGATCTGGTGACAGCAATTATGATAAAGATGACAGAGAGACCATAATGACAGTGGGAGTTCAATCCGGTATGTTTTAATGGTTTTTAAGTGCTGTATGATTTCAATGACCTCGATGCTGAAGACTGTGATAATGATGATGATGGTGGTGAAGATAAGGATCATGCTAGTGATGGAGATTTGATGACAGCAATAAATATATTGGTGAAGATGTTGGAGATGAGAATGATGACTATAGGAAGACAGCAATAATGAGATGGGAGGATTAAAATCTAAAAATCTGTCTGCCCCCCAGGTTTCGTTCTCCAGCGGCCATCTTCAGGAGTGTTTAAGCTCCCTGTTGCGTGACGTGATTGGCCGTGAGCGGAGCAACTTCCTGTTCTACTCACAGTTCTACGAGCACCTCCTGCAGCAGGAGACTCAGCTGCTGCACCAGAGGGAACAGGTAGCTGTGGCATCATCAGGTCCATGCACCACACGGATACAAGGATATTTATTTGTCACATGCATAGACATACTGGGTAGAGTAGGACATGCAGTAAAACTGCTGATTGTTAGTCTAAACTGTGTATATGGGGGGGGATAAAATGCATAAAGTGCAGAAGACGGACAGAAGTAGAATAGGTGATGGGTGTGGGATAAAGTGCATAAAGTACAGTTGGGGATGGCAGAGGGGGGGGGAAAGTGTGTAGAATGCAGTTGAGTGATGGCTACCAGATGATGGGCAGAGGTAGAATAGGTGATTGGGGGTGGAAGGGGGGGGGGAGTAAAGTGCATAAAGTGGTAGTTCGGGATGGGAGAGAGGACTGGCTGGGTTGCGATGATCAGCACCATTTCTTTAGCCTGGTAAACCAGCCCCTCGTACTTCATTTCATTTTGTACAGAGAGTCTGGACTTGCTTTCATAGACATTACTGTTAGGGAGGTTAGGGAGAAATTTTACCTCGCCAATCAGGGAGTGTTCATGAGCGATGAGGTTGACTTTGTGTGCTACACTTGAATCGTAGTGCATAGGTAGGATAATCGCATACATTACGACCAGACATTAGCAATTGGATAAAGGCAGAGCCACTTGTTTTAAACTTCAGCAGAGTCCACATATCCAGCAAGAAATCGTTTCTCAATGCAGCAAGGCCAGACCCTCTGTACAAAATGAAATGAAGTATGAGGGGCTAGTTTACCAGACCACTACATGAGCACCACTCTATTAGGGGTCCTTAGCAGTGATGTGGTACACAGGGGATCCATGCAAAGAAGGGTTGCGCCACCATTTCTTAGAATGAGGAGCTGTGTTGGTGCTGGTAGTGGTAGTGGTGGGAGGGTATTAGGGTGTGGGGGGAAAAGGTGCGAGTCTTGACCAGGTTGGAGGTAGTTGCCAATAGCATATTTTAATTTTGTATTGTTTGGAGGCTGTACAATGAAACATATTAAGCATGTATTGCAAATGATGTTTGTTGAGCGGATGAGTAGCTGCATTATGTGGTTAAGATTTTACTAATAAAGGCCCTTGAGTGTTACATGTAATTGAGACAATAATATATCCTCCAACATTTTACTTTTTTGTTTAGGATGTAAAAAACCTGGAGGAATATCACATCCTGTCAAATGACCCTCTCAACAAGGTGGGTGTTTTGCCCGTCATTGGTCCAGTGCCTACCTGTAGTTAACCTAGATAGTTAACTTACATAGCACACAACTCTTTAAGAACTGTATGCTTGTTAGGCACTCTCATCTCTGATGTACTCTTTGTGTGACTATGAAGTCCATGCTCTACCTGGTCTTGCCCCACTACCTCTTCCTGTGCAGCAGCCACAAAGTAATGTGCAGTGTTCAGTATTTCTTTCCATACCCCTTCACCACGTATTTTTAATATTTATTATGCCCTTGTATATACACCCACACCCCCTCCCTTGTTCTCTTTGTACTTTGTACCTTTTGTACTTGACATTTTGATACTTTCATCTCGCACCTTAGTAGACTTCGTTGTACAGCAGGCAACTGTTTAGTGACAATAAAATTCTTGAAGTCCGCAGTGCGGGTGTGTGTGTGTGAGAGAGACAGGTGTATCATGCCGACTGTTTCTGCTGTAGGAACACATAACTCATGTCTCCCTGTGCTGTGTTCCAGGCGGCTGGGCTGTGTCGCGGGCTGATGGTGGAGCTGACAGCTCTGAGGTGTCGACTGGCTCACCTGGAAGAGGAGCGCAGAACCCTGACACAGCAGCTGAGCCTTGAGCACAGGCAGCATTATGACACACTGGTGCGCCGGCTCTTCACCACCTGCCTGCAGCTCAAGGTGGGAACACTCCATGTCCAGGCACAGAGGAGCACATGTGTACACTTTCCAACACATACCACACACAGCCATTGGCCTGGTAAACCAGCCCCTCGAACTTCATTTCATTTTGTACAGAGGGTCTGGCCTTGCTGCCGTTGACATTCATGTATTCGGACCAAGCGAATCCGAGCCTATCAGTGAACAGAGGGAGTGTTTGTGAGTGATGACGTTGACTTTGTGTGCTACATTTCAATTGTAGTGCGTAGGCAGGCTAATTACCTCCGCCAAGGAGGTTGTGTTTTCCCCCCGTTTGTTTGTTTGTCTGTCATCAACTTAACTCAAAAACTTATGGATGGATTTTGATGAAATTTTCAGGATAGCTCAGAAATGGGCTAAGCGAGAAGTGATTAGATTTTGGTGGTGATACGGATCACCATCTGGATCCAGAATTTTTTAAAGGATTCTACACCATTGCAAGACAGGGCCAAACTGTTCCCAACAGAACTGTCGTCCTCTTGTGGCTATCTTAAAAGTGATTTGATTTTGGTGGTGATCTGAGCTGCCTTGGCAGAGGTCTGCGCTCTCTGAGTGCTTTTCACTCGTTAGAGATTGGGTAAAGGCAGAGCTACTTGTTTTAAACTTCAGGAGAGTCCACACCACCAGGAAGAAATCGTTTGTCAATACAGCACTGCCAGACCCTCTGTAAAATGAAATGCAGTACAAGGGGTTGGTTTACCAGGCTAACACAGCCATATCCAGACTTCAGCAATTTAGAAGTATGAGCACAGTGACTGGCAAACTGGATTTAGAAGCTACAGTCCAATACCACATATTCCACCTGGTTATATCTGTACATTTAAAACAGGTGATTTTTGCATTAATCAAACCTCCACCCGACTTAATTATAGGGCTAATAAGAATCAGCTGATAGTGAATAGCTGGAAGAAATTTGTGGTACTGGATGTGTATGTAATACATGGTAGCTTCCAAAGGCAGATTGCCCATCGTGGGTATATATGGTATATGTGTTTACTTGTAGAAGGTGGCATTTTGTATGTAAGCGTAATGACTCTGTATGCTAAACTAGCATCTGTATTCCTAATGTAGTTCTTGTGATGTATTTGTAGTCACGACTGGATGGTTACCACCAGAAGATGGAGGAGGACGTGCTGCAGATGGTTAGCAGAGCCCGCAGGGAGGGAGTGGACAAAATTGCTAGGCTCCAGAGGAAGTATGACTCCTCCAGAGACCCCAAGGATCTAGCTGACACTCTGGTTGAGGTGAGGTGATTACCTTTCCTGTTAACATGCTTTAAGCTGCCATACATGTTTTTTGGAGTGGTGGCCCTAAGATTAACATGGTGAAGAGCACTCCCAGGAGTATTCCAGAAAGCAGGGTTAGACCCTACTGTTTTATGTGGCTGGGTTAGACCCTACCGTTTCATGTTGTTCAAAACAAGAAAACCTGAAGGAGTACAGTATGTGTGTATTATTATCCTGTACAACCTTTACAACAAGTGGTAACCTTTCTAATAGCAGAGCCCTATGTCTTTGTTTTGCTAGAACAGTGAAGCCACAAGAGTCTTTTAATAGGAGGTTTACCACTCCTGAGTTACCTTATCTGGGTTAGTCACTGAAGAACCTACTTGGAATACCCCCCAGATCACTGGTGAAAATATTTGGCTCTTGATATATCTTTTTCTGAAAAGGAAGGTTTCTGCAACAAAGAAAACTAATGATTTTTACAAGGACTTTTCATTATAGAATATAGAATGTAGAATATATTGAAATAGTGGTGCATATTAAGTTCTTATGCAGGTTGGCATCCCTTGTGTAGTAATTGGTTACTCACTTTTACATACTATACTTTCTTGTTGTACACAGAAAGAGACACAGCATGACCTCCTGACAGAGAACTCCCAGCAGAGGGCTCTGATGAAGAAACTACAGACTCTGGCCCAGTGGAGAGAAACTGTTGCTCTTGGGAAACTACAGCGTGAGCTGCTTAGCACCCAACAGGTAGCTTAGGAAGTCTGGATATTACTTGTAAACGAGGCTCATAAGTAGACACTCTCACATGTGAAGTTGTTAAACTATTTATATTTGCCGTTAAGAAAATGTCATGTAATGTTGATGCTGATTGTTGTTTGTAAGTAAATATTTACTATCCGTCTGTATGTGCATGTAATTACAGAGGGAGTTGCGGAGGCAGCTGTCCTGCATTAAAGTGCAGCTGGAGTCTGAGCAGCAGGGGGCGATGTTGCAGCAGGAGCTGAATGCCCTGAGGCTCGCCATGCAGCAGAGCCAGAGGGAGGTCCACCTCGTCAGGAAGCAGCTCAGCCAACAGGTAGACCTGCTGCAAATGTTTGGTTTAGTGACAAACGTGGATAAGTTAAAAGTAAAAAAAAAAAGCCCTAACAGAAGAGTCCTTAGCTTTACTAGAATAAGACAGAATAAAGCCTACAGGCTTTTCTAGCAGGATGTTTACTACTTTCTCTTAGTTAGTTACAAAAGTGTGTACAAGAACACAGTGTGTTGGTAGGATTAACTCATCGTGGTCCACTGTTTGTCAGAGCCAGCGCTTGCAGGAGGTGGAGCATGGCTGTGCGCGGGAGACGCGCATGAGTAGGCAGCTTCACAGCACGGGCGTGCTGAGCCTGCAGCGTCTGCAGGAGGAGGCCGAGGACAGAGAGCGCGTGATAAAGGAGCTCACCGAGCAGCTGCGCTCCGGCCGCAGACACAGCCAGCTGCGGCTGCAGCACAGCGCCAAGGAACTGCAGCAGGTCAGCTACATGCACTGAAACTAATCTCTACTAACCAACTCCTTACCTAGGTGCAGGCCCACTGACAGTCTTGGCTGGTCCCGGGACAAGATAATCTGATGGCCCCGCACCCCTCACCATATTCCATAATTTAAGGAGGGACCAGGTCTGGGCATCCTCTTTCCCTGGGCCAGGACAAGAGACCCCCCCCCCCCCCCTTTTCGGCCGTGTTTAAAGAGTGCCTGCGCCAGGGAAACTTACTTAAGGCACATGTATCTCCTTGTGTGTATGTGTGTAGTTTGTTTACTCTGTGTTTTCTCTACACCTCTGTTAGCTTGTTATGTCCTCCTTTCGTAAGTTGCTTTGGATAAAAGCGTCTGCTAAGTGTAATGTCATGTAATGTAAAAAGTATAGTGTACAATCTATATAGGAACTACTGTGGCACTATAATAACTACTTCCTAGATAAGCATTTATTTTGCATTTGTTAACTCTTAACATTTGGTAACCATTGCTTTTACACAATTTCAGTTAAGTAAGAGTTAACAAATGCAAAATAAATGCTAATTAGAAAGTAGTTATTCTAAAGTGCTACTACCGAAACTACTGTCCTTAGGTCAGACCATAAACATAGTGGACTATGGTTCCGGCAGTGAACTGAGACACAAGGGGGTTATGAAAGTACACAAACACGCATACCAGTATGCATTCAAACACTGTAAATTAGCAGAGGTTGCCCCACAGCCCCTAAATAATAAAGAAAAACAGCATTTTTGATTTGGCAGTATATTCTGAAACCAGATTTCAAGTATAAATTTGATTTGTTCATGTATTGTAGGGTGGCATGTACTCTAGGTGAAGAGTAACTGTGCTCGATATTGTGGGAGAAGAGGAACTGTGATGTGTGTGTGTGTGTGTGTGTGTGTGTGTGTGTGTGTGTGTGTGTGTGTGTGTGTGTGTGTGTGTGTGTGTGTGTGTGTGTGTGTGTGTGTAATAGGTGAGGAGCAAACTGCAGCAGGAGAGGGGTCTAAAGCAGGAGGCCTTTCAGCTGGTCAGTCAGCTGCAGAGGCAGGTCAGTGAAGGGACAGCTCTACCCACATGCACCTCCTCCACATCAGGTAATCACAGCACAACATCACATTACACTTAGCTGACGCCAGGGCAGGAATTTCACGAGGGCCACAAGGGCCATGGCCCTCGTGCCCTCTCAATTTAGCCTTGTGCCCTTGAAAAATATCTGCCAGAAGGCCACAGTGGCCCTGATGCCCTTCCACAAAATTGACAACACAAAAGGCCAAGTGGCCTTGCCCCTAAAATTATGAAATTCCAGGCCTGGCTGACGCTCTTATCCAGAGCGACTTAGTTATTTACGGTTACAGTTTAACTGTAGGTTATACAGGTTACTGTATAACTACAGGTTACAGTTATACAGGGTTCCAGTTACAGTCCCTGGAGTAGTGTGGACCTTGCTTAAGGGCACTTCACTGGTTGTTTTGTTCCCCCACCCCTATTCTACCTACTGGAACGGGATTTGAACCTGCGACCCTCCGATCCCAAGACCAACTCTCTAACCACTAGGCCCAGCTGCCCTGACAGCTTGATCCAACAAACTAGTAGTCCAATGAACGAGTAGTCAACAATCAACCAATGTTGAACCATATTAAGTCACAAGAATTCAACCAAAGCATGCACATCCAGGATTTAAACTGGGAGCAGGACTAAAGGACAGTCGACACATGTATAAAAAAATGTGCGCTTCGACTGGGAAATTTGCTTAAAAAAATAAAACAAATATTGGGAGCAACATTCTGGTCGAAGCGGACTTTTTTATATATATGTCAACCATATTAAATCCTCATGATACATAGAATACATCAAGTGTGTGTTTCACACTGTCATATAGGTCTAATATCATAGTATGTGTTTCAGAAGTTAACTAATGAAGGTTCTGTCTCAGCGCTGATTGCAGGCAGAAGCACCAGGACCTCTCCTGTCCTTGCACTTAGGAACTCAAGAGGATCCCCTTCAGGTACAGAGGAGTTTCTTCAAAGGCTTCATCTCAGTTAAACCTACCAAAGTTCCATATTCATGGCAAGCTCTTGGCAAGATTAGCGGTTAGATTTAGATTAGAGATGACACCGTCATCTCTAATCTAAGATTAGAGAAGACCCCTTACTGAGTAACGTTTCCCTGTGTTAGCAATGACTACCAGAAACATCAAAAGAGATGATGCAGAGGACAGAAGCCCTTACGCATTTCAAACAGGCAGCCCTGACACAAAGATGCTCTTTTCAAAATCCAAGCAGGTGAGGATAAACCCTAGCCTGGTAAATCAGCCCCTCGTACTTCATTTCATTTTGTACAGAGGGTGTGGGCGTGCTGTCATTCACATTGTTGTATTAGGTACAAGCCAATCCTAGCGAATCAGCGAACAGAGGGAGTGTTCATGAGTGATGACATTGACTTTGTGTGCAGAGTCCAAACCTCCAGGAAGAAATTGTTTCTCAACACAGCACTGCTAGGCCCTCTGTACAAAAACATCAACTATGGTCAGTCATTGTGCCAATACGTGCGCAATGTATTACCACATTGCCATCTGGCTGTGGTACAGGACATTTGCCTGTCTTATTAAGATGTTCTGGTTTTGGCAGTCTCTCACTCAGCATCTGGAGCCATCAGAGGTGCTGTTGCCGACTCTCCATGATGGCCGTAGCACCTCCCTGATGCTCACACTACAGCGGCCATAGATGGAAGACTGCATGCACACCAGTTTGGAAATATGCCACGCGTTTGGATATTTGCACGCCATGCTCTCCAAATTCAAAAATGCATCTCTCCATCAGTTACAGTGTACTTTGCAAATAAAAATTATATTCGAAAATGAATGTCGAGCAAGTTTTTGGTTGAATGACATGTAGGAAAATACTGTTGGCTATGACAAGCTGTGGCTTTGGATTGAAAGCTCTTTACTGCATTCTTTAAAAAAAAACCTTTACACTTTAAAAACATGTGTAAATACTCACTTCTTTGCCATACAGTAACCTCATAGACATTTAAAGGTTTTTGCCACTGTGGGCACATGGCACTTTGTTAAACTGATTCATATCACTGAAGGATAAAAAGAACATGAAGGATATACCATGTAATTTGGTTGTTAATTTAGGCATTTTGTGTATAACATTAAAACTGATTTCAACTGGCACTAAAAGGTTCCTTTAAAACCCTGGTATAGAAACATTAGCTGTGACACTTCACCAAAGGTCTTGGCCTTTACCTTCCAAATCTTTCACAGTTTGGCTTTCATGAAATCATGCTGCCCTCTGGTGGGGTAGACACCTTTCTCACACACCTGAATCAGGTGTTGGGGGCGAGGCTGGTGGTGTACAGGTAGGAGACATTGCCTGCTTGGATCTGAAAGGTCTGGCCCTGGATGTGGTGGCTGGGGATCTGCTGGCTAGTCTGGCTGATGCAGATGGGCTGTCCAGCCTGGTTGCTGATGTGAATTGCCTGGCTCTCCCTCTCGCTCTGCGTGGGGTTGACGTCTGGGGGCACGGTCAGTTGCGGCAGGCTGGCGTGGGTGGGCTGTTGCAGGAGTTGGGTGGTACGTGGTAACAGCTGCAGCGCCCCCTGGCTGCTCGGCTGAGCCTGCTGGTGCAGCTGCTCCATGGCCTCTTTGGTGAGTGTGATGACGTGCATCTGCTCGGCCTGTCCAACGCCGCCTCCCCCCCCGCCAACCTGGCCCTCCAGCATGCTGATGGTCTGGATGTGTGCGGAGGGGTCGGCCGCGTCCTGCGTCACCAGCATATGGTGGCCCGCTGGCTGGGCGAGCAGAGTGAGGCTGGCGGCCGCCTGGGGGTCACTCCCACCGCCGGCTTCACCACTCTCTGTCGTCGTGGTGATGATGCTGATACCTGACTCCTGGCTGGGCACGAAGTTGATGTTCTCCACGTCGCCTGTGACCACCAGCTGAATCTCTTGCTGGTCACCAGCAGGCACCTGATAGGGTTGCAGCTGAATAAGGCCCCGAACGTCGTCCGCGGCCGAGCCCGACACCCCAGAGCTGAGCACCACACCTTCCCCAGGGGTGTCCTGGGCCTCCGGGCCTGTTGTGGGGTCACGGGGCCACTCCTTGCTGTGGGTCTTGGCGTGGACCCTGAGGTTGTCGGGGCGGGCGAAGGATAGGTTGCAGACGGAGCAGCTGAAGGGTTTTCTGCCGGAGTGTGAGGACACGTGGCGTCTGTGCGCACTCGCGTCTGAGAAGGACTTGCCACACACGCTACACACGTAAGGTTTCTCCCCCCTGCACAGAAAGTGCCAACACACATGTTACAAAAAAGATTGTTGACCAATGTTACAAAAAAGATTGTTAAATATTGACACTTCCAATCCTCTGCAGGACAATTAAGTGTCAAATCAAATCCAGTCAAATCCACAGAACTCATCAACATACACTGAAAGTAATGATCTATTACAAAAAGGATGGAGAATATTGACATGTGAATATTTGAAGGTCCAACCTTCTGCAGGACAATTAAGTGCTTAGTCAAATCCAAACAGTTGCGTAATGTAGATGCGTTGGTAAGTATATCTGAAAAATAAAGTTGCTTACCTGTGGATTCTAATGTGGGTCTGAAGGGTACTCTTGGCTGTAAAACACTTTCCACAGATCTCACATGTGAATGGCTTCTCACCTTAAAAGGATGAGAGGAAGTTCTGTGTCTACTGCAGTGGATCAAATAAATTCCTTGATAAAGTTGACCTTTGACCTCATTCCTCTTAAGCGCTGACCTTAACACAATGTTCATGTATGCTGAACTTACTTAACCATTAAACATTTATAAACATTCATAAAATATTTCTTCACGTCAAAGGATCTTGTTAACAGTGACTTAAGGAGTCTCTCACTTGAATGTGGTGTAGCATTTACCTGTGTGAGTTCTCAGGTGTTTTTTGAGCTGGGCAGCGTCCAGGAAGCGTCTTTGGCACTGGGCGCACTCAGGCAGTGACTGGCCTGTGTGAACCCTGTAGTGGCTCTTCAGCTGCCGCTTCTGGGTAAAGCTTCGTCCACATTGGTCACAGCTGAACAGTTTCTGCTCTGGAGAGGCAAGAATTGTGGAAAAGAAAGAAAAAATAGCTGACACTGACAACCTTGACCAACTCAACTTTTTCAAGGACAATAAAAAAAAATTGGGAATAAATTGTCATGGTGTAATTTCATATAAATCAACATTGTCTTCTATACCCCTGGCCAATTCCATGACAAGTTAATCCAAACTGATGTTGACCACAACAAATGCAAATGGAATTGTGACACCACATGCCTTAAAGGTGTCATTGCATCATTGTTTTCATTAATTTTGCAGTGGTCTGTAGTAGTAATGAATGACCTGTGAGACGGTTTTGGTGAAAAATGCTTTAGTGCTCCTGTTTCAGACTGTTATAGTTTGGTGGAGGAAATGGAACAGGCAGAATGACAGGTTCTCAGCTATGCTGGTCACAGGCTACAATCATTCAAAGCCCATTCGTCATAGCACACCACGTTCTAAACAAACACACCTACTTACCTATATTTTGCTAGGTGAATGTGTGCTGCAACAAGACTCCTCCGGTAATCACAACTGAGCCATGGCTTTTTCTAAATAACAAACTTACGTCACTTTGTTTGCCCTTTTTTATTCGCTCATTTTTCCTGCCTATTTTCTTTCATTAACTGATGGAGGCAATCGAGGTAAAAGAACATTTTCACGTGCAGCATGCGTATGCAACTGAGAGTGACCTATCGTATTTCAAAAAGAGCAACTACTACGGTGAATGACACCTTTAAAGCTGTGTGTGCAATCTTATGAAGCCAGGGCTAGTTTCTTTTTTTTTTACACCATTCTCATGTAATGCATAATAAAAGACCACAGCGTAGTACAGCAGATCAGGTTTTTTCTCTGCATGGTTGGATCATCAATTTGGAATTTACACACAAATCATTAGATTAGATTAGATTAGCATGAAGCTACAGTTACAGTAGGCCTACCTGTGTGCAAGTTCATGTGTTCCTGCAGAGAGTGCTTGGTTGACAAAGCTTTATTGCAGATATTGCAGACATGCGGCTTCTCTCCTGTGTGCATCTGCTGGTGGATCAGCAGAGTGTGCTTCTGAGTGAAGTCCTTTCCACATATATGGCATCCATAGGGTCTCTCACCTGGAGCAGACAGATTACGCTAAATTCACCAAATCTACAAAACCCAAATGTACAACAGGACTGCGATATCGGGTTTCCCATTAGTCTGGACGCATATGGTTTTGAAAATATAGGCTATATCTTTTTATTAGGTTGCAGGTGACGTATGGCATTGAGAGGAGAGAATTCAAGTTACATTGTATTGAAGATGTAGTTTAATAACCTTTGGACACATTATGTGATAAAGACTTATGGGACACCCAGTGGATTGTTTATATTGTATAGCATAAATCACTACACTGCCAGGGTCCACACACTTACCAGTATGGATGCGCTGGTGCACCTTCAAGAAGACGTGGTTCTTGAAGACCTTGCCACAGTCTTCACAGCGGGCCTCTGTGTCAGGGTACTTCCTTTTCCTTCCGCGCTTTCCAGACTGTCCTGGTTCGGTCGGCTCGTCCCCAAGCCGGTAGCCACTCAGCTTCACCGGGCGCTTGATCTTACGCTTGCTGTGTCGCAGGCCACGTGTGGACAGCACATAATCCACATCATCTGAGTCTTTGGCATCGTCTCTGGGAGGCCCGGACAAACGCTCACCGCGCACGCCATCACTTCCAGGGTCACCGCTTCCATCCTGCTCATCTGTTGTCTTGGTGTCAGATTCTTGACTGCATCCAGTTGGGACATCACCATCCACAGTTGTGTCTGTGAATTTCGTGGCACCTGCATTTGTGTTTTTCCTTGGCCGTCCTCTCTTCCGCTTTGGTGGTGCCTGTGTATCACAACAGGACTCCTCTCTATCTATGAATGTCCCACCTGAGTCTGTGTGAGAGCTGACGGGCACCGGCTCAGCACTGCTGCATCCTGATGATGAGGAAGCAGATGGTCTCTCAGTGTTACCGTCTGCACACAGCAGGTCGGCGACCCCAAGGAAGCGGGCAGTGCTCAGGAGTTGCTCAGTGGCACTCTGCTCTACACACACACTAGCGCTATAGATGAACTCCAGCACTGCCTCAAAGGCTTGAGCAGCCATCCCTTCCAGCTGGTAGACAGCCTGGGCTGTAGTGGGAGAATCGACAGCCATCAGCAAGGAGGAGAAGTATTCACTACTGGCTGCTAGTAGGGCTTTGTGTGCTTTGAAGTGCACTTGCTCCACAATGAGGGTGATATCACAAAGAATGTCTTTTTTCCTCAGTATGTCAAATTTATTCAGTATAGTGTCCTTGTGTGTCTTTGAACGAAAGGTCATCTTAGACAGAGGTTGTTGTTCTGACATTACTGCACACACTAACCCTGTAGGTAAGGGCAGAGGTAATGATTGTTAACTGCAATATTATAACACTACACTGATGTCTGAATTGCAGTGTGCATGGCAAACATTCACGCAATACCACTACAGGTAGCTAAGTGAAAAACTTGGTATACAACTTAATCGAATAACTCCAGACCAGTGGACTGTACTACGTCCACCTAAACAAGTATCGTATTGTCATTTCAAACCAAGCGCCATGTTTTGCCTTAAACAGCGGCTATCTTCTGTGTAGTTACAATGTCAAATTCCCATCGATACGGTAGTTGTTTACTTCGGACTGTTTTACCGCTCAGCAACATTACATCTACTTATACTAGTAAGTCCTCCACTAACAAAAACTAAAGCTACAAAGCTTTCAGGACCTTACCTTCTTTAAATAGCTGACTCGCATCACACAATCATCGCGAGATGCTAGAGTGCGACGTTTTCGTCTATTGATGGTGGGCTTGGCTTGTACACACAAGGGGCCACACTGCCATCGTCTGGTGAGATAGGGAAAAACAGCACCGGCATATGATTTTTATTATTTACTTTATTTAAACATTTTGCAGGATGTGTAGACATTTGGGCAGAAACCTTGAGCTGAGTTATAATGTGGATATTTTCACTATGGAATAACTTTTGCAGTTTGCCAAGCCCACCAGAAGATGGCAGCATGTTAGTGTATTTACATGGCTGCTGCGTCTTGAAAGGTGCATAGGACATCAAAATGCAACCGGTGAAAGTGGTGGTCGTCGGGGCGGGAGTTGTGGGTCTGTCCACAGCTGTGTGCATCGCAGAGACCCTACCCCATTGTTCCGTCACCATCATTGGAGAGAGATTCACTCCTGACACCACCAGCGATGGAGCTGCGGGGATACTGTCTGCTTCTCAGTTCCGAGGTAGTCTTTGGAGCGCCATGATATTCTGTGTCCAGTAGCTGTCCAGTACCCGTGGTTCATTGCAACTCTCAAACCTTTAGATACCGACTGAAAATTGCTGAAAAAAGCCGCCGTAGTATCTTAATTCTGTACTTCTGTACACCACCAGTCGAATGTATGACGCCTCTGTTGACAGATATTCAGCTTGAGCGGCAGCGCCGGTGGTTCAAGGAGAGCTTTGATCACCTGCTGGCCATCGCTCAGTCCTCCACTTGTGGAGAGACGGGGGTCATCCTAAGCTCAGGGTTGGTTAAAAGACAACTCTCACCTTTTGTATTCCAAGCTTACACGCATCCTCGCTGGATTTGTCTTTTAATTTTGAAACATTAAAACATTTTAAAACATTATTTTGAAATGAAGATATTTGGATTTTTAAAATGTATTTTTATGTGTTTTTCATGTCTTAAAGTATTTTGATGAGGACAGGGAAAGACACTGCATTTTATGCCATATACTGATGCCCTTTGGCTTTGAGTCCCTAGTCACTTGTCATGTGGTGAATCATTTACATTTAGCCCATTTAATCAGTAAACAAGGAATTTTATAATCCAAGTAATAACCGATCTACCTGTCTGAAGGTATCAGGTCTTTAAGGAGGTGCCTGCTGAAAGAAGGCCGTACTGGGCAGAGTATGTTCTTGGCTTTCGTGACCTAAGCGACCGGGAGATGAAACGGTTTCCTGGTCACAAGTTTGGCCAGGCATTCACCACAGTCAAGTGTGAGTGCACCACCTACCTGCCCTGGCTGGAGAAAAGGTACAGGCTATTTTATGGTATTTATTAGGTCAAGATGTTAATGTGTCTGCATATTGTAAATATGGTTGACATACTCCACCTGTCTTATTCTGGTTGATGCTTATTTCAAATACAGCTTTATTTAACCCTAAGTTTGAAGTTGTCAGGTCCACAGGCACTGTTTTAACTGATATTTACTGTCTAACTGTGTCTTAGCTTGTCTTCTTTAGTGTAACCACATGTCTGTACGAAGCTGTCTGTTCTATAGTAGTCTGTTCTGTGTTGGTGAGCCAAGGATACTTTTCCACTTTGGTGGACAATGAATGACAAACGAAGGACAAATGAAAGGATGGAATTATTGCTGTCGATGCAAATGAACTCAGTTGTGATATTTCCAAGAGTACTGTTACTGGATTACTGTTCTTTGGAGAAGATATTTGATAGACATTTGTCATGTTAATCAGCTGCATATGTTCATTCCTCTTGTACATTAATCAATTAATTATTCATGCTTAGCTGACATGAGATTCTTTAAAGTAAACAGAACAAATCCAAATGTTGTTGTACAGGTTTCGGAAAGCTGGTGGAGAGATACAGCAAGGGAAGGTGTCTGATCTCCAGCATCTGGCCGACAGCTACGACATCGTCGTGAACTGTTCTGGGCTTGGGGCTCGCTCCCTGGTGGGGGACGCGACGGTCCACCCTGTCCGCGGGCAGATCCTCAAGTTCCATGCCCCCTGGGTGAAGAACTTCATCCGTGATGGGGACGGCCACACCTACATCTACCCGGGCGTGAACAGCGTGACCCTGGGGGGGACGCGGCAGGCTGGGGACTGGCGTCTGCAAGTGGATGCGGGCGACCGGGAGGGCATCCTGGAGCGCTGCTTTCGGCTGGACCCCAGCCTCCGCGGTGGCCGGGTGCTGGGCGAGTGGGTGGGTCTGCGGCCAGGCAGGGAGAGCCCGCGTGTGGAGGTGGAGCAGCTGAAGACTCCAGGGGGCAGGGAGGTCCCACTGGTGCACAACTACGGCCACGGGGCCTGGGGAGTCTCGCTGGCCTGGGGCACTGCACTGGATGCTTTGGGCCTAGTGAGGCAAGCACTGAATCAGCGACCCCCTATGGCCAGGCTTTGAATAGCACTGACTGCGATGAAGATATTTGCCCTCTAGTGGACCACCTCAATAATATGATCGAGTACTTTTTTCACAACCTGTTTTAGATTATGTGAAATTGGCAGATTAGGGGTGCTGTTCCTCTTCTGACCACTACCTTGGATGACAGAGTTGAGTCTCCTCTTCTGAGGAGAATGTGAACGTTACTTTACTGTGAACTTAAAAACTGACCTAGTGCAAATGGCAATCAGGTTAACAGATCTAAAAAGGCTAAAAGTCTTTTTCTAAAAATGCCAGATTTCCTGAACCAGTTCACCTGATGGTGTTTGTTTTATAATGACAAAGACGTAAAGAAATTGCAAAAGGAATAGTGATTTATTTTTAGTGACAATAAATGTTCTTTAACACAATTTAGACATCACATTCCTTTATTTCACATTACACCCTTATTTGGATCACATTTATTTTTTTTACATAGCTGTTGACTTGCATATTATCCTCTTGATGTACGTATGTGATTTCATCCATAAAAACATACTAAAAATAATGAAAAATCAATAATTTACATACGTACTTTATACAAATCATACTGCTATAGAGAAGAAAAAAAAAACAAAAGCTGTTCTTTTCAGCTGCCCTGTTTTTATGCTACTGTGGAAAGTGACATCGAAAGACTGCATATATCAACACCAACTGAACCATTGGGTTTGTTATAACCAGATACGTCCACCTTGATTTGGTTTATATCAAGTCTATTGTTGTAGCTGACAAGGATAACCAGGCATTACTCATACATCAGAGGCAACTGCACATGGAAAAAACCACAGTGCAGGGTGTGGGGCCACCATCTCTTATCCTGTGGCAATGCTGACAAGGCAAGAGGTGGAAAAGGGGGCATGTTACTAAGAGAGAGCTAAGGCAATGTTTCAACACATTTGCAAGCTCTCTTCATTTTTAAGAGACAAATGTCCACACCATTAATGGGTGAGACGTCTTAATGTGTCTGGAACATAATTTCAGGACAACTATATATATATACTATATATATTCTCATTTCTGTCCCTTTTCTGTTTTCAATAAGTTAATAATAACAATACTGTCACTTAAACATTTGCCTTGAGCAATCGACCTTTGGTTCAAGCCACTGACAGAACATGTCCTGAAGTATTAGTCTATGAACAAGGTGTTAGTTGGCTTTTAAAAGCTTTCAAAGTAGCACTGTTTACCTAAAAGCCATTTCTAGCCAGGAACCATCTGGAAGTGTACTTGATTTCCAGCAATTCCTTCTTCTCTTCTTCCTTCTGAAAGGGAGTTCTGACTACAGAATAAACAGTTCTAATATCCAGTCACATCTGGAACGATGACTATTCCTCTCCACAGTCGAAGCTCTATTCTGTGGTCACCAGAAGACAAACTATGTCAGAAATCAAAGCACCGTATTATTACTCATGACAAGTCCAGCATGTCCACAAAAACACATCTATCCAAAACAGCAGAGTCAAAAGCAGGCTGTGTGCTGTACTACTAAGGCCCTACAAAACAAACCAACCACGTCTGCGTTCTTTCTTGTATATCTCTAACCTTCCTGCTCACTGTCAGACTTTGGTGGGGGTTGATCCAGTAACTCTTGAATCGACCCTTAGTTTAGGTTGATCCAGGGGCTCTTCAACACACCCTTCTTAGGACTGCTTCACTCAGTCCTGCTCTTCCTCATCTTGCTCTTCCTCTTGTGCGTTGGGGTCGGGGCTACGGTGCCGGCGTGATGGACGGGGCCCCGAGCGCAGACCTATTTTTCTCTTGGTGAGGTGGAACAGGTCTCGGGCGAAGTTGTAGAAGATGTACTCATACTCCATGCGCTGGTACAGCACCTGCAGGGCCTCCAGGCTCGGGGTGTGCTTGCGAACCGTCCCCGTCAGGTTGCCCAGCTTCTTATACTCTGGGGATGGCAAAAAAGGAGGAGAGGACTGAAAGAAATACATTTAGAGTCACAATCTTTTATTTTAACAGATTGTCTAAACTCTAAGAAGTAGTTTAGAAAAAAAATAGATACATATTTTTGTTTACATTGTGGTGTTTCTAGTATAGTCAATTGCTTTGGAAAAAAAGTGTCTGCTAAGTATTGAGCTAAAAAGCACATAACTTTGTTTGGAGTAAATGCATGGTAAAGTTTTTCTTAGAACTCAAAACCTCTATACGAAGACTGCCCATAATTTGAGTTATCCTGCGTATACTGTCAAGGCTGAGGATGGGATAGCAATGGAAGAAGACCCACCAGGGCTCTTGTAGATGTTCAGAACATCAGCGAAGAAGTGAGGCAGGAGCCGTTCTAGCAGCAGCAACACGTCTTCCAGCTCCTCCAGAACACCCACCAGCAGGTAGTGTTCCAGAACATTCTGCTTGGCCTTCTCCAGAGCCCATTCACTTGGTTCCCTAGCAACAGGCAACAAAGACACAATTTTTACATTCAGGGACCCAGGAAAGAACCACAAGCCATGAATGGTGTAAATATTTGAAAATATTTAACTTGATAATATGAAAACTCTTGAGTAAAACTCTGTGGGGTGTCTGTGAAAAGTATCTCTCTGTCTTACATAAGCTGCCATGGATGAGCAGGTTTCACAATCACAGTTCGCACAAATCTTCCACTTCACCTCACATGCCCCGACAACCAAAATAAACTCAAATGACCTGGTCACCTAGGTGATAAATCTTTGGCGGGAAATTGTGTCTATATTGACTTTCTAATTAACAGTCACTAAATATAAGGCGCCAGTGAGGAGTTTTGGCCGGGACCGGTGCTGGCAGCAAAGAAGAGGGCTTTGCCAAGGACGGCGTCCAGACTCCCACCCTGGCAAAGGAGTCTGGAGGCACAGGGTCTGATGCGTGGCTCTGGTCTGGCCTATTTGTCAGGTGTGAGGAGAGTCTCACCTGCATTGTGGATGTTGTCCACAGAAGTATGGGATGATGTAGAAGAGGCGAGGGTTGGAGCACTCCGGGTAATTTTCCAGGATACAAGTGTTAATGTCCTGAGACAGGAAAAGTATACCAGATAAATGATGATGATGATGATTATTATTATTATAATTATTATTATACAATTATTATTAGGAGTAGAAGTGGTAGTAGTAGAAGTAGTATTATATTTTATTCTATACAAATAATACATTGATTACATTATAATGAATACAAAACTCACTAAAAAGAAATCTTTGGATTTCCACACTATAATACACACACACACAGACACACACACACAGACACACACACACACACACACACACACACACACACACACACACACACACACACACACACACACACACACACACACACATTCTGTGACTCCTTTTACACAAGCATATGCATGTACACAGCCCTTGGCCATGGCTAAAATGAAAACAGTTCCTTCCTTGCCTAAACAAAGCTTTCTGATGACAAGCAGCGGATATGTACTGTAAGCATGTGACTGCGAGTCTGCTGTCCTCCTCCACTTATCACCACAAGGGGGCGCAGTAGCTGAGCATGTGATGTATGGGGGCATTCAGCCTAGGAGCTGCCACAGGACTATTTCCTGCCAAAAGCAAACAGCAGCAGGCTCCAGAAAAAGACTCCTGGGACGTGAATACTCTCTATATGCGAGACATCACAGGAACGGCTAGTCCGTCCGAGTCCCAGATCACTTGTGGTGACGGCTTTCAGAGATTTCCAAGTAATTTGAATAAAGCCAACAAGCAAACATAATAATAGGACTACTTTTTGACACGGGCAACAGGGATAACATTCATCCTCACACATTATGCTAAATTAGAATAAATACCTAAAGCAAATAACCAACAGGAGCTTTCTGATTTTACTCCACTGCTACCTCCACCAAAGCATATTTCCATTCTCCAGTCCATACCCTTGTAAAACCCATTCACAACATCTATAAATGTGTTGGAGGAAAGGTTAAGAGTGTGACTATGCTAGTGTAGGATGTGTTTAATTTGACAGAGTGAGTCGGACAGGAGGATGGAAAGAAACTGGATGTCAGTAAATGCTTCAGGTCATGTATACGGCCCTTGTGTAAAGCAGAGATGTCAATCAGGACTGCAGAAAGTAAAAATCCATGTATTCCATCTGCCTGTGTACTTAACACAGGTGATTTAACCAGCTAGCTGATCTACCTGTCATTGTCTGTGTGCTCGTTGGGTTCAGCCCGTTCAGAAAATAGCTGGATGAAATATGTGGCAGGTATTTTACTTTCTAAGGCCGGGATTGACTAGCCTGGTAAACCAGCTTCTCGTACTTCATTTCATTTTGTACAGAGGGTCTGGCAGTGCTGTATTGAGAAATGATTTCTTCCTGGAGGTGTAGACTCTGCTGAAGTTTAAAACAAGTGGCTCTGCCTTTACCCAATCACTAACGCCCGGTCGTCACGTATACAATTAGCCTGCCTACGCACTACAATTCAAATTTAGCACACAAAGTCAACGTCATTGCTCACGAACACTCCTTCTGTTCGCTGATTGGCTAGGATTGGCTTGTACCTAATACACCAATGTCAATGGCAGCATGGCCAGACCCTCTGTACAAAATAAAATGAAGTACGAGGGGCTGGTTTACCAGGCTAGGGATTGACACCTCTGCTGTACTGTACAAATATGACAGTGAAGCCATAGCGGGGTTGGTGGGACTCACTAGGTATCTCTCCTCATCCTTCATGCCAGGTGTCCGCACCAGGTGGTTCTCTTCCCCGCGCCAGTCCCCAAAGCGCCGGAAGAAGTAATTGGACAGGAAACGGTTGATGGGATCTCTGATGATGTTGATGTATACAGGTTCATCTATCCTGAACCTGTACAATACAGTCATTGAGATTCGTTGTGAGATCCTAAGTAAACAAAGCTAGAATGTCTGGTGCCAGATGTATGGAAATTTCATACATAAAGTTTACGCACGTGTCTTAACTACATCAACTTTACTGTAGAGAATTTATTAAAAATTGCATATATTGTAGCCTGGCTGTCGCACCAGGCTCATACACAGAGCTAGGTCTGGCAAAGATCCCATAGAAAACACATTTTTAGAGCAGGATAAACAGGCGTCTCTCAAATGTATCTGTGTATTACTGGACAGAGCTACAACCAATGAGACCATTGATTCCAATGACGAATGTGCAGCGTTAATTTTTCATTTGTGCCTAATTTCTCAGGCAAAGGAACAGCCGAGAATAGGCAGGTTGGCCAGGCTGACTTAACTGTGACATTCAATGCAGCGTCACAGGCAGTAGGTGCCGGCCAAGGCTAATATTTTAGAGGATAACCACAAAAATATCGAAGGCTTACATTAAGAAAATTGTTGCAAGATTTGTTGTCTTACCTACTGAAGTTGAGGAAGTGTACATGTCTTGTATAGAGGAATGGTTGTGGAATCTCACTGATATTTCTCATGAGAGTCCCCTAAAACATAAACACACAGCAACCAAACGTTGTTGTACCTACATCAAGCCCTCTGTAAAACAAGACATAAAATGTATTTCTTTATAGTCAGTCTCACGTATAGTGCTAAAGAATTTAAAGTTAATTCATTTATTTTTATGATCATCCATGTTCTACCATAATACTGTAGCTTCTGAGGCCTCTCCTTACACATAGGCTAGTAGGACTGGAACCAAAGCCTAAATGGTTGTAAAGCTGTTCTGTTCTGTTGTTCTGCTAAGACTGGTCTATTTTATTTTTACCAGTGCAGTGTTTGTTTGTGTGGTGTAGCCACTTCAAAATGATTATAGTGTAATCTATTTTTACAGTGAATGCTCCACAACTATTTCCTCTTGATTCCACACCCAGTGTACTGCAGCCAAAGGCTAACTTGTGTCACAATTGAAAAGACTCAGGGTCCACAAACAGCCAAGAAGCTTGCTGTCATCATGCTGTGAGAACTCAGGTGTGTACCTGCTCATGTTTGGTGAGTCTGGTCTTGTTGTGGATGTCTGAGGAGACCAGTGTAAACTGGTGGCGGTCAGCCAAGATGCGCAGCAGCAGGACGATGGTGCGACTGCCACACTTGCCCACACGGTTGTACACCACCTTCCTGGGGAATGGCAGCACCTGCAACATCACACACCAACACTAAAGTGTTTTAGGTGCTTTCATTAGAAATGAGAGTAAAGAGTGAAACAGGAAGTAATGCGAGAGAGAGATGAGGTTGGGTTAGGTTGGGTTGCGATGGAGTTGGGTGGAGATGGGGTTGGGTTGGGTTGAGATGGGGTTGGGTTTGGAGCTACTGGAAGGCCCTCTCTATTGGCATTGACCAAAGCTCTGAAATTAAAAAAATTGGAAGCCTTTAAAAAAAGCATATAACAGTGAATGGCTTAGGGGGTGTTTTGCAAGGCTCAATATTGCCATGAATTTTGAGAGAAGTGGAGTTGGGTTGGGAAATATCCACTGGCAAGCTTCACACCTGGGTCTACATGGGCACTTGGCCGTTTATGGTAGAGGATGCTAGCCTCTGCACCACAGCATTCCCACTAGTGATATATATAGTTAACACTGAGTACCAATGATCTTGCCTGGCAACCTTCTACCATTGGTGTATGCAAGGGTGGATGTGAGGCATTCATTTGTAAAGCACTTTGGGTACTCTGCTGAAATTGCTATTGTAACACTAGATAAAACTGTTCTAGTAGGGTACTAACTTAAATGGGGTTGTGGGCAAGGAGAGAAAGCATGGAGAATCAGGGTTATTTCATTACTCCACTTTACTAAACTCAATTTTCTGAACGCCCATTTTATTGAGCCGCCTTCCATCTACATATCTTTCCACCCTTGACTACAGTACCCTCACATTACTTGGCACAAATGGTACTTAACAACTAAACTAACATCAATAACACATTTTCCCTTACACTATGTTAATACAGTCCACATATTATTTAAATGATGAAAGTGTGTGAGGAGCCTGTAGATAAATAAGGAAAACAACATAACCCTGTTGTATAGCAGGAAGATTAGGACCATCATGCAAAGACAACTTGACAACTTGGCAAATGACTAGCTTATAGTAATTACAAAATGATATGACTCATCTGTAAAAATACATTAACATTTTTATTCAGAGAGACGTAGGCACTTACTTTTGGGGCTATGGGTCCATGATCATCTGTAAATGTTGACTGTCCTGTGAAGGGGGAGGTGATAGAATTATATCTCATGCCTGGAATTCACAGAGGAGGTTCATCATGTTTTTTTAATGGACTCACATCAGGCAGCGCCAACGACAGCACAAGATTTGTGCTGGCTCACAAAGACGGACAAACCCACCTCCAAGTCTCACACCATTAGCATTTTCTTGTGTTCGTATCTCCACAGGAGAGATTTGTTCTGGAGGCGCACAAAAAGACCGATCTTCACAACGGAGGTATATCGTCACCTCACTAGCGGAAAAATGAATTCTGTTCTGTTCTGCACACAGAGCCAACCATGACACCAGGGAGGTATGCTGATTCCAAAATCATTTATGCGCAGAAAACACATGCCGACGATGGAATCCTAATGTAAACCCCCCCCCCCCCCGCTTTTTTGTGACGGACCAAGCATACCTTCTACTCCTTTTAAAATATTATCATTTCTAATCATTGCTATCATCTCTATGTCTTCAGCTACTGGAAGGCCAGGGCTCTCTATAGGCATTGGCCAAGGCTCTGAAATGAAAAATGTTTGAAGGCTTTTAAATAAAGCAGTTAACAGTGAATGGCTTTGGGGATGTTTTGCAAGGCTCAATATTGTCATGCATTTTTTTCTCATCTCTAAAAAAAATTAACAGGAAACAAAGAATTATTGAAGTCAGAGACTGAAAAGACTGTGTTTTAAAACATCAATTCAGGTCCTATTTTGTTTCCGATGTCCAATCCAATACTTTTCTTTAAATTCTGCATTATGCAACAGTAGAAATACTTAAAAGTCTACACATCAGGTCTTGGAAGGTTCATATATAATGTTACTAAAATTATGTCAGACACACACAAAAAAAACACATTTTACTCATTTCACACATGGGATGTTGCCTAAGCTGAACTTGGAGCCTTTTACCTTGGATGAAAAGGGGATTTCAAAATTTTGCTTTTGCTGGAATGTATCATGGGGTTAGGGTCCCACAGAGACCCTCTGTCAGGCCTGAGTGTAGAGGTACAGGGTTGGGGGGGGGCTCTGCCTAAACCCCACTTGGGGCCGGTTCATGCTGGACTTAGGGGCAGGCAGCTGACCCAGGCAATTGCGCCTCAATATCGGGCAGTGCAGGGCAGGGCATTACACGGAGGACAGTGTGCAGACTGTGCTGTTGTTGCTAAGGGCACACAGAGTCTTCTTAATACAGACTTGTTGATTTTCACAAGTAAGGTATTTGGGTGGCAGATCTGAGAGAAATGAATCCTCACGATTCTGGGGGTTGGGGGTGAAGGGCTGATCAGACATGTGTGCGTGCGCACTTTGGGGGCGGGGGGGGGGGGGGGGGGGGGGGTACTCTTGGCTATGAGTGGTTGTATTATATAATCTCATTCAGCTTTCTTGAGGGGGTCCCACCAGTCCAGCCAGGCTGGATTTTTCCATGGGTCAGTGGAGACTTTCCGAAGGCGCTGCTCTAAATGAAATCATTACTGCATCTGAGGCCGAAGACAGAGAGCACACTTTTATCTGGAGGCTACCAGACCAACAGGAAATGAGCTCTGATCTGGTTTACACGCCACATGCTCTAGCTAGCTGCTGCGGGTGAATTATGCAGAAGAATGGAATCTGACATGGAATACAAACGTGATGCTGTTTTTCATTGGCGTTAGACAAACTAATGGAATGAGACTGCCGGTGTTTGACTATCTCTGTGACAGAATGTCACTGAGCATAAACAACCACACATCACATTCCAGAAAGCTTGTAAAAATTAAAAGTGTATTAAAGTGACTAGATTTAACACATCATTAAATTATTTTTTGTGGTGCACAACACAAATATTTTTGCACTGCAACTGGCATGAGTTATAAAAGACATAAGCCATAAAGGCTCAAAGAAATGAGTTACAAGTAACACATGCAGCAATATTCTGCTAAGAATACACCCAATGAAAGGCTAAACAGATCTGCCTGGCACAATTGTAATGTAGTGTGAAGTTGTGATCACAATAAGATGTCTTGTGTGCAGTAGTAATCACTAGGAGAGGTCTGGTGTGTACTACAAACTGCTACATCTAGACTAACCAAGGGCTTGTCCACAAGGCGCCACAGCCATGAAACCGCCCCAAGCCAGGTTATTCAAGGCCATGTGTTCTCAGTTCCCCTGTGGCGATAAATAAAAACTCTGCTACGATTCTGATATACTGATGTAGAGCTTTGATGAAATGGGATATGTCAAGCTGTGGTAAACTGAGACCACTCATTGATCAGGGAAATCTCATACACCTGTTTACACCTCAACCCATTTATCTAGACCATCGCTATGGCTGTACATCTATGTAGCAGCATATAGGTTTTAAATTACACAGTTGATGTGATGAGCTGACACTGTTGGACTATTATCCTTTTAAGTCAAAATAGCGAGTCCTAAAACTCAAATAATTTCATCTGTACTTCTAGTGTCATGTGACAGACTTTAATGTTGTCTGATGTGAATAGCTGCTGTTAGTGTAACTGTTCTTACTGAGCTTTTAGTTGAGGATCACATCCGCAGGCACAAACCTTTACTCTAAATCACTCAATGACTATTCCAACCACATATCCCTTAGGTTTATCAGGGGTATCTGAAATTCTGTTAAGTCATGGAAACATGGCAGACTCACATCTTTTGTGTTGCATGGGAATCAAGCCCAAAATCTTTGGTAAAACATCAATCACTGTCAGCATCACACAATGCTGCTCTCTTACACCTAAGATTCCAAGGTTTCTAATACAACATGCAGAGAGAGAGAGAGAGAGAGAGAGAGAGAGAGAGAGAGAGAGAGAGAGAGAGAGAGAGAGAACTGGTGTATACTCTTCAGACAGTATGACTGGACAAATGCAGATAATAGTACTGTAGTTCTAATAAGACGTATCTTATCAGACTTACTATTACAATAAGTCTAGACCTATTGCAATCACAGAAACTGGTGCTAGATATCATCTGAATTCCTTTCCCAAAAGATTTATTTTACTTTCACAGGAAAACACCCCTACTCACAGGAGAAAACTCCTAGAAAGCCTATAACTGCTGGTGAACTATCTCTCTCTGGACTGAACCGGCAGCTTTCAGCTAAACTTCCTGAGTTCTCTTCTCAACCCACCTGAGGTCGTGTGTTCAGTGCTAAAAATATGAAATATTCTATGCGTACAGCCTACGTGTACAGTCCCCAACACAAACGACCCTTTATGCAATAACACGATTTCGTCACTTCGAAGGGGGCACCGCGACCTATACCCTACGCAATGGAGCTTCAGGGTTCCATAACGGGCATGAGGTTGAATTGTAATAAATTAAGCAAAAAGTTGTGTAAAGGTTACTCTTACCAAAGTAATAGCGAACACCTTGAAGGATGTTTGGAGGCCCGCCGTTCAGTTGCCAAAATATTGAACCCAAACAAAACAGAAATAGTGCTGTCAGGCAGAACCCAAAGTCGCGTCGTGAAATTCGGAACAAAATCACCGCCAGCCAGTTACCCCTCTTGTTCTTCGCTCTGATATGGTTAGCTTGATGTTTATGAATTGGATTGTTGCCTATATTCTTCATCATATCATCACTCGCAGTAGTAATCAATGATGGTCTCCATTCGAAAGCTCCGGAGATGTTTCGCTGACATCAACAGACCTACTGCCCGTCGAAACTGGATGACATCTAACCTGATGCTCAAGCACGGTGAGCAGCGGTTCTCGGTTTGAAAAACTGTCGAGTGCCTTCATCATTCACTATTGTAGAGCGATGTGGTGGTGTCGAGTTTCAAGTCCCAGCGGATAAGCAAGATGACTCAAAGCGCGTAACTTTTTGACTCGCCCGTAGTCTGGAGAAAGGGAGACACCTCCTGGCAAAGCACGGACTCATGTGGAGTTTTCACCTGGGCCTCTGTGGTCAACAGCCTTTTAGACCTTTGAAGCCCACCGAGTCTAGGTCAAACAATTTAGTCTACCACATTCCAGGAGTGGCTGTGGCCTAACCGCACAAATCCTGTATTAAATGTGGGTAAACCGACCTCACCTCACAGTTAAGTATTTGAGTACAGACTGACAACATGTTTATTATTGCTATCATCCATGTATTAATATTAACCAGACTAAACATTTGAAAAGTCTAGCAACAGGAAACATACAGAGTGGATACCAAGAGCCTGGAATGGCCACAGGTGAACAGCATCCAGGTATAAAGTGATGAGCGTCAAATAAACCACTTTATATCAGTACGGGGCTTGAACTCTGCAATACCATCATCCTTTGAAGGACACCTACCATTTTTCAACACTGATACTAGGCACATGCGTCAAATTGTGCCATGCTCTCTAAACAGAGTCCTGGCATGTATGGTAGGGAGCGTGTAGTGTAGAAGACAACAATGTAAGCAGATGTCAAGCAGGATCCCTGCCTACACCCAAGAGAGACAAAGTACATGTGTCGGCAGCAGCTGTAGACCAGGCAGAGGGTAGAGAGGAGCCAGTGGGAAAGAAGCCAAAGAAACAAAGCTGTGCACCGCAGCCCCGGCGCGAGAGAAAAACTTGGGGACCATTTCCTTGAACTACAGTGCTGATGTATGGTTGGTTAGCTGGGGTAAAAGACAAACAATACCAATTGGTAAAAGATTAAGGACTTGCTCAGCACCCCAAGCGAAGAAAAAAAGAGGCGAGTGATCGTGGCCATGCACAGAATCTGCGGAGACTTGCTGCTGGGTTTTTCCATGTAATTGGAGCCAAAGTAAATCCTCTTTCCTCGCTGTCCTAATATCTCACCCAGGGACATCAAGTCCTGAGGTCATTATTCCATTTAAGAACATTCTGGATTTTTAAAACAAAGGTCTCCCTCCAACCAGTGAGGAATGCTTTTAAGGTAAAAATGTTCAATAATGTCATGTTTGACATTTCCTTGGCCTGAGTTGGCTTTTCAGGCCCTGTATACATCAGAAAAGCCATTCAAGAGTTAGTTAGTGTCCTTGAATATGTGACATACATTCTGAGAGGGGCACAGTAAATTATTAAGCATGGCTCAGTGAGACCGTGTTGTTTTAAGAGATATCTGAAGGTGGTTACATTTTAAGTGCTCATTCCTCCGATGGGCTACACAGATTTTATCCAAAGCATCTAATAATAATGTAGGGCTATTTTCACCACCGCTGACTGGATGAATACATATTACTTAAAACGACTCTGGCAAAGGCGTGATTGCCCCTGACGGATTGTTGACCCCGAAACAGTGTGTAGCATTTTTAGTTGTTAATTAGCAGGAATCGATGTCGACATTCATAAATATATCCTCATTGGTGTAATATTAGTCCCGTCAAGAACCTAACATTCAAATTGCAATAACAAAACTAGGGGAAAAAAGTCGTGGACAGTACAATGGCTTTTATTGACCTTTCATGATTAAGACTAAGAGATATGTCACAGCATCTAACTGGTCATAAAAATTAAGATGCTAAAGTATAAACAACTGTAAATCAAAGTAATGCAGTCAGTATTTGTGCTGGTATAGATTCATGATGATTCACGAGATTCAATACACAATGAGCAAATAAATAAGTTACCTGTGTATCAACTGAATCTTTAATTTATGTTTAAATCTTCTGATTATGAGAGCATATTTTTACTGTAGCACTTAAACTACCTGTCTTTACACATTTTTGTAGATGTTACTGAACATTTAGGCTCCCAAGTTTTCTACAAAAAGGCATCATGTACATTATGATCAAGTGAATGTTTTCTAATATGGTTTGCAATCAGCTAAACACTTAACAGTCTAGGAAAAAGGCCTATAGAGAAAATCTGGCCAACACATTCTAAAACAAATGCAGTGAAAAACATCACCTCTTCCTAAAACTGCACACTAGTGATTAAATATGCAACATTTACACGTTGAACATGTAGCAAAAACAAAATTCTCTCAATGACTTAGAAATAGTTTCGAACGGTCTATTTCATTGTTAGTGAGGTTGAATACTATCAGACACTCAGCGGTCAGTCAGTCCTACAGGAGGACATGGATAAGATTCCTCAAGGCTGTCAAGGCCAATAGCATTCTTCCGCAAGTGCTGTTGAAAAACAAGTACGTCACTGGAAACAAAAACATTTCTTTGCTTTCTCCAGTTGTCGCAATTATTGTCAGTCATTCATGTGGGGAACTTTCCCATGTTATAAAAATTAACAATTAGACTTGAGACCTATCTATACATAATCTCACTGCAAAACACCTCAACATTCATCTCTGACTGTACATGCTGTTCATGGGGTCGGATGATGACTAGGAAGAAGATAAAGGGAGAAGGGTGAAGGGAATAAAAAAATGCTTGAATTTTCATGCCTCGGAAAATGTTTTGAACATGCTTCAACATCGCTGCACCAGAATGTCCAACTTAAATCGTCTGGAGTTCCACTGGGATTCCTGGCAGTGGTGTGGGTGCTGGTTGTTGGTATTTCGATGACTATCCCACCATGGCTAATATGCCTCTTTTGATGAAGCAGGACCTAGAGGAAGTCATCTCCGCACTATACTCCGGGGGTGCATAGGCCTGGCAGTGGTGCCTGGTGCCTACTTTGTGGGCCACACCACTGAAAGGCCTTGGGATGGGATCTGGGTAAGGAGAGATATAGGGGAGACATGATAATCAGGGCCAGTGTTGCAGGTACAGGAAACATGCAAAGTGTTCAGCTGAGGCAGAGGTAGCAGTATAACGCGATACAAAAACATGAAGCAGAAGAAATGAACGTGAAACTGGATGTGATTTAAGAATGCGGTTCAGTAAATAAACTGACTTATGAACCAAACATTCACAGCTATGACTGCATTCAGCACTAACTAACCCCACCCTGCCCGCCCTTCTCAACCACAAAAGATGGTTTTAGAAAACAGCATTCTCATCTGGATTTATTTATAAATGACTCCAGGCCTCTCTCTAGGAGGCCTTGTTGAAATGTTTGTCTAATCCAGGCCTATTGTATTCCTATTATTTAATCTAACAAATATCAACTTTAAGCCTTCACCAGGGGTAACTGGCAAAAATTATTAAATTCAGCTTTCCTGCTCCTTCATTCTCCTTCATATAATGTGAGAGTCAGTTAAGATTAAGTGCTGTGGGGTGAAGCATCTCTTACAGCCATACGTTGCTCCTTCTGAAGCTGCTGGACTCTGATGAGGTCCATGACCCTGGCTGTGTCCCCCAGAGTTTCGTTGAGCTCGGCAGCATACCTCTGGACCAGAGTAAGGGGGATCCCCCATCGACCATGCTGCAGAGGGTTAAACAGCATTCTTTAGTACAACAGTGAACTGATAATGCAGTAAAAGCTCAAGATATAGTAAACAGCAGTGCATTCGAAAGATGTCTTAGGATCTTAATCTTAACACAATCTAATAAAACATTTCCAGACTTGGATATAAAATATGAGTGTCATCAGGTTCCAACATTTTGACATGAAATTAATTAACACTTCAGTTTTTATCTCCCTGATATTTTGTCTCATGTCCCTGTACCTTGTCAGAGTAGGGCTCCTCTGTAAGGCAGATCCCCTCCATTGCCAGCTTCTCCTCCACCAGAGCCTCCAGGTATCCCATGTTGCCTTGCATGTTCTTCCTGCCTGCACCCAGCAGCTTCCTGTGTGCAGGAGGCTGAGGAGAGCGGGCTGGTTCCACAGCTAGGCAGAGGTTCGGAGTCTCCCCAGAGCTTGGGTCGATGTTCTGAGGAACAGTGGGGGGATCCACTGCTGGTCTGGAATGTACAGTGGTGTGGTGAGTCGCAGAACGCTGATGATAGTCTCTGGCTGGTGGCTGTATAGCGCTCCGGCTGGTCGGTAAATAGTCTTTAGGTTTGGCAGGGATCGGGGGCTTGGTGCCCCTGTGGACGAGGAACCTCTTTGCTGGTGGTGTGATTGTGATACAAGCCCGATGGGCCTCCAGAGAGTCAGTGACCTGTTGAGCAGCCACCTGTTCTATCCCCACAGGGCTCTGGGGACTCGGGGACAGACTCCTAAAAGATTGTTCTTCTCCTGCTGGTGGAGGGGGCACCTCAGCTAACCTCTCAAACTGCTGCCCTTCACAAACCACCACCACAGCATATGGAACAGCATGCTGTGATGGGTGGGATGTTTCTGAAAAGTAAGGAGCATTTGGCAGCATGCTGTCTGTCAATTCCAACTTAAAGGGCACTGCTGAATGTATCAGGTCTGCCTGGTATGAAAAGGATGTGCCATTATGTGCTGGTTTGTGTGTTTGAGATGCACAAGCTGCAGTGGGCTGTGTAGACTCTTCTGCTTCACAGGCATCAGGGATACAAGCTTGGGCTGGCTCTTCATGTTTTAATGAGCAAAGTACTCTGGGTGGTGTTGGGTCCACTGCCGCAGACACACTGCAGTCTGCAGATGGCTGTGGTAGTTCATCTGTTTTATATACAACATCTGCACTGATTGGTTCCTCTCTGTTAGACCCAAATCGAGCAGTAGGCTGTAGAGTCTCTACTGCTGGTCCAGACACACATGCGTCTTCAGTGGGCTGACATGGATCTTCAGCTTCGGACACTGAGGAGACTTGTGTGGCCTCCAGTGGCTCACCTTCATCTGGGACAGGCAAGCTGACTGGATCTATTGCTTCAGACATACACTGTGCAGTCAGCTGGATGGCCTCTGTAGCCGGTTCCGCTGGTTCTGGCTCCTCCATGCTGACACATGATGGCTCTCCCTGGAGCACCCTCTCCTGGTGGACCTCCTCCAACGACTGGTAGCACCTCCTGAAGCCCAGGGCCACGTGACTCCCCAGGGAGTCCAAGCTCTGGCTGTGGGTGCCTGTGCCCAGCATGTGGGCATCCACCAGGCCCTGCAGGGTAGCCATGCGGGGAGGGAGTGAGCTGGGCCTCTGCTCCTGCCCGGGGGGAGGGGGGGCGAGGCCTGAGTGTGTCAAGGGGAGGCTGGGGGACTCAGGGGATGGAAGGTGGCTGGACTCAAAGCCTGACGAGGACCTGCTTAAGTAAGATGGTTTTTTGATCCTCCCTATGAAAAAAAGCAGTTGCATGCAACAACCATGACTGTCTTAATCCAAAGCATCAATGGAGTATTTACTACTGAAGTTACTAACTTCTGAAAAATCATGAACTAAGGTATTGTGAGTATGTGTTGAGCAATAGGTGTGTTTGGCCATGCTGATGCAGAAGAAAGCAAGATGTGAGATGGCAATCCCAGGAGTACAGAGATGTATAGCAGCATGTCTGGGTTAAAGTGTGACACATTGAGAAGATTTGAAAAAAAAAAAGCAGGCAGCCAGACAGATGAAGGACAGAGCAGTTTATTCCACAGACTCTCCTAACTCAAATGACAGGAGGCACACCTCTCTTAGCACTATCCCCCAACCCCACCCACACCACTGGTTCCTTCAGTATGTGCGCAAGAGCATTCAGACCAGACTGGGTTCTGTCTTATTATGGTTCTGATGTCAATCTACTTACAGTCTCTGATCTGACAACAGGCTGCTCCGGATTGTTAGTGAGACACTCTAACAGTAACAGCGGTTAACACAACTCCTTTAACACAACTAACTCTCACCTGTAAGGTACAATTACAGTATAGTTGTATGCTTTTTGTTTAGTAAATATATCTCTGCTTTTGAATGGCTGCATATATTGTAACATACATCTTTTTTTAGGCACGTCATAGGATATTGTGCAAGAATAAATATTTCCCACTTGAAAAAAAATACACACAAAAGATGACCAAAACAAAAGAAAAGTCTAAAAAGAAAGTAAACAAGCATGAAAACACAGACATGTCAACTCTTTACAGAGGCAAACTGACATTTACAAAAGCACCATGAAAACTAGGGAGTTATGAAGACTAAATCCAAGCAAAAAAAATGTACTGGCAATGAGTAAGTTAAGTACAGAGCCCTTGCCCCACCCCCACCTCACCCCCACCACACAATAACTTTTTTTAGTCACTCAAGTTCTTCAGCACTACCACAAAGATCACCAAGTGCCCACAACCCTGACTTCCAAACCCAAACACCCCCTTCCCAAAATAATCCCCTTACACCCAACATATGTTCACACTGCTGAAGTTAGGAGCTTCTCTGAAAGCCTGCTGGTCCCTGGAGAACTGGTCTGAGAGCTGGGTATGCTTGTGGATGAGAAACGGAGGAGCACAAAGTTTTTGATGATGGTGACGGCAGGTGGCAGAAGAGGCGGATTATTCCTCTTCTCCTCCCTCGCAGAAATGAAAGCAGAGGAAATGTGACAGAATGGTAGAGCGGTGTGGCTTTGATAACAAGTGAAAGAGAAGATCACGAAAGAGAGAGAGAAAAACAGAGCTGGAGCAAGGAGGAGGACAGCTAAGAGTGGTAGTGAGTGGTGATGGCTGCAGCACAGAGAAGATCAGTGGAAAGCTGTTGCCGTCGGCTGCAGAGGAATGGTGACCTGGGCCCCCAAAGGTCAAAAAAGGGTCACGAGGAGGGGCTCAGGAGCCTGGCAGGCTGTCGTTACCGTTCTCCAGGTGCTCGGTGCTCTCGTAGCAGCCGGAGTCGCGGGGGGAATCGCCCACAAGGACCGGCCCCTCCAGAAGCAGTTTCTCCTGGGAGTCTCCACCCGAGCCGCCTGGTCGCTCTGGGTCGCTGTTGCCTAGGAGAGGAGACAGAACAAGAACATGGTCAAAACAATCTATGTATTTACAGAAACATTTCCCAGCATCCAGCCTTTGTGCTTTCTATATATAACCTGGCTAGAAATTGGAAGTGAGAGTATACATAAAGATTTCATGGTCACGCTGAAGTCATTTGAGGTCTTCAGTGGCTTTCAGCACAAACCAGCTTTTGGTGTGCATATCTGTGTCTATGTACAGTGGTCCCTTGTTATTTGCGGGAGTGACGTTCTAAAAATAACCTGCGATAGGCGAAATCCGTGAAGTAGTCAGCTTTATTTTCTACAATTATTATAGATGTTTTAAGGCTGTAAAACCCCTCACTACACTTATACACTTTTCTCAGATAGGCAAAGTTCACACTTGCAAACATACAGCACTTCAGAGTCACACAGCTAGCGGTGGAAGATTTATGTAAATTTTACAAGCTGAGCGCATTCTGTACTGTACAGGAGATTGCATGCACTAAAAAAGTCCGCTAAACAGCGAGGCCGCGAAAGGTAAACCGCGATATAGCAAGGAACCACTGTATACGTGTCTGTGTGTGTGTGTGTGTGTGTGTGTGTGTGTGTGTGTGTAACCATGTGTACTTACTGTCATACTCCTGCAGTAGCTCCACAGCAGTCATGAGCACGGCCTTGTGCTGGGGGTCTTTTATGTTGAGCTCCTCCAGGTCCTCCTCCTCCAGAAGCTTGAAGGTGTCTAGGTCCTCATAGCCGTTAAACAGGAAGGTTGGCATGTGTTCCTGAGTGACAACATGCAAGAGTTTAATCAAAGCACGCACATCCCCAATAAATACTACACATCCCCAATAAATACTACACATCCCCAATAAATACTGCAAGCAGGACTAAAGGACAGTCGACATAAGTAGAAAAGAAAAAGTCTGCTCAACCAGGATTATGCTCCCAAGTTTTTTTATTTTATACCGTGTGACGCTTCGGGCTTACTCACCCTTCCTCAGACTAAGCCTGAAACATCACACGGTTTAAAATAAAAAACTTGGGAGCATAAACGTGGTTGAGCTGACTTTTTCTTTTCTACATATCTTGAATGACAATATGCCACATTCACATGAACCAGTCTAGCAGTCTAGCAAAGGCTAAAACATGTTAAGGGAGTGTTTCACCATTGCTTATCTGTCCTACAAAAAACCTTCTGCAATTTTATCCAACAGCAGCAGCAAACACAAAGGAGTGGTTTCTTTTAGTACATGCATTAAACTCTGTCCTTAACTACAAGAGAATTTAATGGGAAGCTCTGTTGAAAAAAAAAACCCAACAGAACAGTCTGGTCCTAGGACTAGTGTTGGACGAGTCTGGTCTACACTAGGACTAAGCTTAAACCATACGGGAAACTGGGTTCAAGTGTTCAAGTTTCCATGCACAGCCTGCACAGGTCAGGTGTAGGTAGACTGCAGGAACATCTTAGGTAATAATACCTGAGCAAACCTGATGATGCTGAAGGCGAAACATGTTGTTCACTCTGAATAAACCTAAGTAAAGTCAAGTAGTGTGCGGTACTTTTTTTCCTTTTATAATGCTACACTTAACGTCTGCTAAGTGTAAAGTAATGTAAACATTACATTACACTTAGCTGACGCTCTTATCCAGAGCGACTTACAGATATTTACAGGGTTTCAGTTACAGTCCCTGGAGCAGGGTGGGGTTAGATGGGTAGGGCAGGATTCGAACCGACAACCTTCCGATTGCAAGACCAACTCCCTAACCACTAGACCACAGCTGCCACTAAAATAATCTCTAAACAAAAATAATCTCTACTAACCAACTCTTTGCCTATGTGCCTCATGCTTGTATGAGTCTGTGTGTGTAGCGGGAGGGGTGTGTGTTTGAGGTGTCCCTGCTTCAGGAAACTTACTTAAGGCACATGGATCTCCTTGTGTGTATATGTGTAGTTTGTTTACTATGTGTTCCTCTACACCTCTGTTAGCTTGTTATGTCCTCCTTTTGTAAGTCACTTTGGATAAAAGCGTCTGTAAATGTTTATATTGTTGTTGCCATGGTCACCTTGAGGTTGATGCGCTCCAGGAGCTCCTCCACAGACGTGGGCTTGGGTGGCCGGCTCTTCCTCCGACGGCGGCCGCTCTTGCGGGGCTTTTCCTCCTCCGCACTCAGCACTTCCACGTAGATGAACTTGAAGGTGCCCACCTTGTTGTTCAGGAGGCCCATCCACGTGCCCATGGGTGGCTTGCTGATGATGTCGATCACATCTCCTTTCTGTGCCAGCAAATTGGCAGCATATTAGCATTACACTGTACGCGTCACAGAACAAAACACTAGGACTTAGTCTTAGTCATTACTACACCAGCCCTGTTAAAAACAACAGACAACTGGGTCAGTTTTGCATCACACTTTACTTGGATGGTCCCATACTGACAATTTTCAGATGCACAGACTATAAATAAACTGTGGTTGAGCCCTGAGTAACTACAATGTATAGTTAAGGTTAGGATTAGAGTTTGGGTTGGGTAAAGGTGATGTAGTGATCAATTAGAAAGATTGAAGTTAAAGATACATCTAACAATAATCAAAATTAAAAGTAAAGATAAATCTAAAAATAACCAAATGTTCGGTAAATATACATCTAACAATAACCACATTTTATTGTATATATATTCATGATTTTGTCATGTCATGTATTTAAGTACATGATCTACCAGTGGAGATTTTTTCGAAAAGTACACAGGCCCCAGTCATCTGTTCTGGGTATGCTATTTCAGACGCACTTTAAAGACCAAAAACTTCTGTGGTTTTAGATTTTTTAAAATGGATACTGCTGTGATGCTCCTGCTCTTGGCCGCCAGCACTGTCACTTTGCTCTCTAATGACTGCAAACGTCACTCATCATCTAAAGAAGCACAAAGTGCTTAACATTCAATACATTCTCTTGGGTTGTGCGTGTGCGTGTGCATGCATGTTTCCACAAACTTGCATTTGTGTTGTGTGCGTGGTATGAGTGTTAAAGTGGGTGTACACATGCATGTGTGTGTGTGTGTGTATGTGTGTGTGTGCATGATGAGACTACGGCTTACTTTAAGTTTGAGGGAGTCCGTGTCGTAAGGGCTGGGGGTGAAGTCCGTGTGCACCTGCGCTCGGCCGCAGAACGGCCCGCGGTATGGAAGCTCCTCCTCCTCGCCGTCCTCAGACTTGACGCTCTCGCGGTTGCTGGCCGAGGAGTCTGTAGTGCTGACCGTCTGGCCACCTGGACACACCACACACACACACACACACACACACAAAATCAATCTATCAGTTGTTTTGCTTTCCTGTTTATCTCCATTCTACACTAAAATTAAGCATTCAAAAGACTCTCAACTAAATTTATGTGCATTCATCTATGCGTATGCTTCTCTGCACAATGGCACAAATACACAAAAAGAAATCTACTTTAATCTAAATCTAAAAATCTAAAAAATACTATCAGACCAGAAGGATGTCTTGTACATCTTCCTGTACACCTTGTACACATATAACACAAATCCAGAATGAATACACACACACAATCACACACACACACACACACACACACACACACACACACACACACACACACACACACACACACACACACACACACACACACACACAATCACTGACACACACACTTACTCATGGAGCTCTGTCCACTCAGGGAGCTTCTGAGGCTCTCTACGGAGCCCCCGGCCTTTAGGCGCGGTTTTTCTGGGGTGTCTGAGTCCAGTGGGGGAGACAGAGAGCTGCAGCCCCTGATAGGGCTGGACTGTAGAGTGGGGGTGAGAGAAAGAGAGAGAGAGAGAGAGAGAGAGAGAGAGAGAGAGAGATAAAGAAAGATAAAGAGAGAGGGAGAGGGAGAGAAGAAGAAGAGAGAGAGAGAGACAGAGAGAGAGAGAGAACAACAAAGAGGGATTGAACAACAAAAGGCAAGAAAAAACAGAAATGTATTGACTGTTATACACATATAGCTCAATAGAGGGCACTCTGGAGCTGTGGAGGTAGTGCTCCACATCCTCTCTCCTACCAATGTCCACCAGTAACCTTACACAGTCAGTGGTATTTACAGTTGATCACAAAATACTGTTTACTGAGACACAATGTTTTTTTTTTGGTAATGAAATAAGAAATAGAACTCACAACAATATTTGCCTTGGCTCTGGCATAATAATGTGTTTAGCTGTGTAAACGTCTAAAGCATGCAGCCATTTAAAAAATGTAGCAGCATAAAAAATGTAAGGGATTTGTTTGTATGGAGAACAAAAACAAGACCATCGAGTCAGGCTACTGGGGAAAACCCAGTACTGAGAGGTACCTAAACCGGGTAGAGCCTTGCATGGCAGCTTCCCGCCATTGATGTTTGTAAATGGGTGAATGTGAGGCACTACTGTAAAGTGCTTTAGGTGCTCTACTGACTGAGAAAGTGCTATAAAGATGCAGTAAATGAAACATTTAAAATGTACAGTGGGCAGGCATACCTGTTCAGAGCTCACAGAACTGTGGTACTTTTTGGAGATGCGCTTCCTCATGTTTTCCTTCACAGATCTCACCTTCCTCCCCAGGGACACGCGCGTGGGGGTCGGGGAGCGAGAGGCCCCGCTCATCCCCTCCTCGTCATCTCTGACCTGCAGGTAGAGGTGGGGCTTAGACTGTAAGTAAGGTTAAGGACCATCTCCAAACTACAACGAGCCAACAAATACAGTCAGTCAAAGCACAATGACACAGAGATAGGATGTGAGGTAAATCTCTTTCCCTCTGAGTGCAATGTGCTACATTACATTACACTGCACTCAGAGCATCCAGAGTGACTAACAGTGAAATAGTTACAGAACTGCCCCCCTTGCTAAAAGGCACTTAAGCCATGTCTGCAGGTGCACGGCTGCGCTGGTTATTGACTCCTCCACCCCCACCCACATTTTTGTATACTGTAAAGGAATTGAACCTGCGACCCTCCGATTCTGAGAACACCTCCCTGAGCATTAGGGCGCAGCCGCCCAGTCTGCAAATTACAAAGGTTATGCATGGTTCTACTTATCCACAATGCAGTAACTAGTTACTCGATTCCGGTCAAATCTACAACATATTCATATTACAAGTCAGCCAGACAAGTACAAAAACAGATGTGCTGAACTTACAAAAATATGCCTGCAGATTCAGTTATTGCAACTTAGTCATTGTAAGGAACTAGACATTTCTCCAGGGTACAAAACAACATTTTTGAAATATCTATGGCATTTTCTGGATAGCAAAAACACTATCCATTGTCAGTTTTTCCATTAGGTAAATAATGATATCAATGACACTGGATATAATCTAAAATATTGAGTTGGTTCAACACAACACCATGTGCAGGTTTGCCACAGTCTTTGCTGAACCCTGTTACCAGTACCACAAACGACCACAGGCAAATTTTGACAATTAATCAAATTATACAGTTGGAATTATCATCCCAAGTGGCTCTCCAGGACTATCATTTTAGGTGGTTCAATAAGTAACCCTGGTGATGGAACAGATTTGAGAGGACAGGGTCTTCTGTGTGTGGTGTACTTACATTGGGGTCACACACACTGCTGGGGGAGTACAAGGGGCGGTTGGAAAGGTCGAAACCTCCAAAACTGCAGGTCCTCTGTGGAACAAAACCACATGATTTAGGTCCAATGAGATCATAATTCTCGTGAAACCAGCAGCTAGCAATCTGTAGCGCTAGGAAAATATATCTCTGGTAAAAACCGCCATTTGCCCCATGCAGAGGCAGGCACAGTGATTATTTTAACATGACCGAGTTAAAATGATGCACACACGCACACACACACACACATGCACACTCACACATACGCACACACGCACGCACACACATATGCATGCACACACATAGGCATGCACGCACACACAGGCATGCAAGCACAGACACACAAACACGCACACGCACGCACACACACACAGACACACACATGCACACACATACTATCTGTGTCCTACAAATACAAGATAAGCTCCAGGGCTGGTGGCAAACTGGCTTAGTGCGGTTGATGGCTGGTACGCCATGTTGGCAGTGCCACTCACCCCATGGTAGTTGGGGCTGATCCCCCGCCGCATCTCGCCCTCCGTGGCCGAGCGGGACATGTGGGGCTCGTCCTCGCACCCGGCTTCCGCCTCGGAGAAGGAGGAGCCGCTGCCCGCCTCCAGCGCCCCCAGGGCCAAGGGGCTGCCCACTCCTCTGCCAGGCAAGCCTCCCGCCACGCCCCCTGTGCCAACCAGTATACCGCTGCTGTTGGACTTCCCAAAGGCCCGCAATAGCTTGTGGCTGCTAGGGGAGCAAAAACAAACAAACAAACAAATAAACAAACAAAAAAGCTTCTATTGTGCACCGTTTTCATGTTTTGCAAATGGGGCAATGAAATTAGGCATATATTAAAAGAATAAGTCAGAAAAGCAGCTTTTTTTCTGCTGAATGAGTTCTCACACAAATGTATTTATTGTGTATTTATTTATTTGACCATTTACAAAATCTGTATGTAAACCAGCAGGTGTGGCTTAGACTGGATAAATGCTTCATCGACTGTCAGTGGTAACTGCCGAAAGTAAAAACCCTTGTTTTAATCCAGGCCCAGTTCAAGTTACGATTTTTCCACTCATTCTACTCTTGTCTCACAAAGGGGGATTTAAGAGATCCATGTCAGATCTCATTTGAAATGTTGCTTGCTTACAGGTGGCTACATGGGCACAAGTGTGACCTGTAGCTGTGGTGTGTGGTAGGTACCAAGGTGCGGTCCATACCTGTTGGTATGTGGTAGGTACCAAGGTGTGGTCCATACCTGTAGGTGTGCTGTGTGTACCAAGGTGTTGCATGTACCTATATAGGTGGCTACATGGGTACCAAGGAGTGGTCTATACCTGTAGATGTGTGGTGTGTAGCAAGGTGTACCTGTTGGTGTGGTGTGTACCAACGAGTGGGCTATACCTGTAGGTGTGTGGTGCACTGTGTACCAACGTGTGGTCTATATCTCTACGTGCCTGGTGTCTGTTGGCGTGTGGTGTGTACCAGGGTATGGCCTGTGTGTCGGTACCCAATCCGTTCCGACTACCCGATCTGCGCTGCACATGAGCAGTACTTTGCGCATGTGCAGCCTATTGCATTGTTTTATGATTGTTTATGAATCAGTACTTGATTCGTGGGTTTCTTGTACCCACAAAAAATAATTAGAACAGAACTTTTACTGTCGTCAATTACCATTTTCCATCAATAACAACCACTGACATTTCTGAAGAAAAATAACACAGAGACTCTCTGAAATAAGTAGGTTAAACATGCCATATATGTAGTAGCTATGAAATAAACTGCCAAAAGACTTGATTTGCCATCAAGCATGTCATTGCCGTATGTCTAGTACAGATCAGGCAGGCAAGTAATCCCTCTTCCTGATACGTCATTATGCGCATGTGCAGCGCAGACTGGATAGTCGGAACGCGTTGGGTACCGACACTGTACCAAGGTGAGGCACTGTACTGTACCTGTAGGTGTCCAGGCTGCTGGAGGAGGGAGAGGTGGTCAGGCTGTCAGAGTCTCCGTCCAATGACAGCTGCTCCTGCATGACCGAGGCCAGCCCGTCGCCCTGGGAGACCAGCAGCTTCCTCTGCACACCCGAGTAGATGGGCGTGGCCTCCTCAGTGGAGGGGGAGGCCTCTGAGCTTGCACACTCTAAAGTGGGAATGGCATTACGACACATTAAGATGCACCCCCTTATTTCAGGTTTGTTTTTGCCAAAATGTCAAGTTGTAATGTATTAGGTAAAAAAAATTGTAGTAGTGGATTTGTAGATTAATTTTATGTTTGTGGGAAATAATGTTTTGTTCTGCAAGCGGAACAGTGAGAGCTGCTAAGGATTGAGATGAGATGTAAAATGTTCCAGAGGTTCACCTTCCCCACAAAAGCAGTTACATCAGTGATGATGGAAAGGTATACTTCAGCAGCCATCATTACAAATTATATTTACAACAATAAAGAAATCTGCAAAAATGACTAGGCAATGCTTGTCCCTCATAAGCAAAAGATGCAAAACACATTGCTGGGTGTACTACTGCTGGCAATAAAAATCGATTTAAAACATGTTCTCAATCCCTAGTGACATTATCAGGAGCATTTTATGATTACATTTATCACATGTTGCACCTCAAACGTGTAATAATGTTGCAGTTAGACAATGCTTTATGCAGGTGCAATAAGACACTGCACAGTGATAGCTCCCACCTCTGCATGCAGGCTTCTTGGACTCATCAATCCTGATGAGCTTCTTGCGGACGCGGCGCGTGGAGTTGACCAGCTTGTGCAGCCGGCGGAATGTGACTGAGTCCTCCAGCTCGTCATCGGACTGCTCCCTCGACTGCAAGAGATGAATCCGTCTGATCAGGACACTGGTCAAAGATGTCACACAATTTTTTAGGGCACCTAAATATTCGGTAGCATTTTATAGTAACTACTTCCTAATAAGCCTTTATTTTGTATTTGTTAACTCTTACTTGACAATTTGTTAATCATTTGGTAACAATTGCTTTTACGCTTTTTCTGCTATCTGCTATCCATCTCTTGGCCTGCTGCCTTTCTGTCTGTCAATCACCTTCTCTGTCTGCTTTAACATTTGTAGATATGTTTATAAATGATTTACTGATGAGAAATTGTGTAAAAGAACAGTTACCTAATGATAAAATGTTAAGTAGAGTTAACAAATGAAAAATAAATGCTTATTAGGAAGTAGTATAGTACATAAAATGCTACTGAATAATAATTTATGAGCAGTCATACAGAACTTAGACATGCTTATAAACTCTGACCTGTAAGATTATATACTGTAGACTCGGATGACACAATGTATTTTTTCAGATTTTTTTTCCAACCATCATTCTTCTTGAACACAGTTAAGTCACACTAACGGATACTAAATAGGACAAAAGAACATCTCTTATGCATGTTATAGACAGAGTGTACAGTATAAGGCCTCATTCACAGCAACCTGACTGTGTACAGCATGTAACCGTGTACAATACCTGTGTATGTGTGACAGAATATGCTCAGATCATGTGTGCCGTGTGAATAGTCTAATTTGTTAACATGCATTCTAGACGAATACGGACAGAAAACGGGCACGCACTGTACACGTAGAGTGTTTGGTGTGAATCAGCCCTAAGACCCAAGAAAGTGCTTTATCGCTTCATTAGAACAACCTGTTGTTGTCTGTTTTGGTGTCTGCGTGAGAACAGCAGCCCCAGCGCTGCAGTGTGGTCTGCCGTGAGACACTAAGGCTGCTTTCGGAACCTAAACTGCACACGCTTTAAGACGGGTGGGTGAAAGTCCCTCACCCCAAGATAACCTCTTAGGGTGGTTTGGGGCCCACCTGTTTAAGCTGTGTTGTGGGCGCCCGCTTTTACAGAAACGCCACCATGTGTCCTGTCATTTCACATCAGTGCGGGCAGCAGCCTATTCTGGGCCTCCCAATCACCTTGTAATTTCCCGGCGCGGCAGATGCTGTTTATTTAGACATGACCGACCGACTGACTCTTCTGCCGGAGCCCGTCAAGCAGATGTCCTTGAGGTGGAAATGGTGCTGATTTTACACGACGCCAGTGGCATGAGTCACCAGTATACATAGCACATTATGTAAGCAAATGAATCACCCCTTCATTATCTGGTCTGGTATACCTCTACACATTCCCGGCTGTCAATTAAATGCCATCCGCATGTGCCATACTCTATTTGTGTTTAAAATACATAATACAAAATACATTTAAAATACATAATACAAAATACTTTTAAAATGCATCTGTCTGTGGAGATGTCTCTGTGGTTAGAGCAAATTATGTGATTTTAAACAGCATCCCAGCCATGGATCCAAAACATTTGGGCTTAGACCTGAGGCTGTGCTTGCAGAGCTCTTGACTTGTGACCCTGTGTCTGTTGACTCATGTCATGTGTGCTATCTGTGGGCAGTCTGTCCTCACATCTGGCCCTATGTACTGTTCCTCATATTGGTCTGATGCAGCAGGAGCAGATAAGATGCTGTGTGGAGTCAGCAGCATGCCACAGCAAGCTCGGGAGCCATGCACACGCACGCACACACGCACGCACACACACTTTCAGTTGTCACAGAAACACACACATGCCCACACACTCACACTTTCAGCTGTCCCACACGCAAACACACACGCACACACACACACTTTCAGCTGTCTCCCACACCCGCACACACACACACACACACTTTCAGCTGTCTCACACACACACACACACACATCCACACACACACACTTTCAGCTGTCAGACTTTGTAGCATATAACCAGTGGGTTTGATGTATTTGCACACACACAGGCAGTGACCTCTTGTTCTTCTCAGGGGTCAGTGCATCCACTTGCCCATCTCCCCCTCTCCCTCCCCCTTCCCCTTCACGCCTGACAGGGCAACTTCTCCTGGAAGCTTCCTTTTTGATCTGGCTTGTCAAATTATTTGGGTCGACTGAAAACAAAAACAAAACACCTAGGCACTGCTTCGAATGTTTGTGGCCGTGGAGTCTGTGGCTCTAAACAGCCCCTCCCCCAACACACACTGACACGCAGCGCGTGGGGGCTAATAGCGCACTGTGTCTCGTTTCCCAGCAGTGGCAATAAGCAGCCTCAGACCTCGGCCCTCACTGTGGTCTTGAGAGTGGAAAGCCCATGCACCACAGCGAAGGCTATTCTGGTGCCTTGGGTTAGAATAGCATCTGCAGAGACGCAGAGGTACACCACAGACTGACTTGCCTGATGAGTTGCTGTTGCGGTGACACAGGTGACACGCACTGAGAGTGAGAGACAAAACGGCTTCTCAGAATCCGCATCATCAGAAAATTAATCTCTCAAAGTTCAATAAGGAAACATGAATTATTCGTGTCTAAATGGAAGTAAATAATACTAATTATAATTACTTCCATTCCACTGAAATGCTGACATGTACTGTACATTATTAGGACCGAAAGACCTATAGACATTTTTAAGGCCTGACCACCTATGATGGTGTAATAGAAGACTAGTGAAGACTGGAGTTAACTGCTGTCAGTTTCTTCTTTTAGTTTCACATGATGCTTTGTGCAGTATTTTCCCACACTGATCAACTGCAAAATGTCAGAGCCTGCTCATTTTTCTTGGTGAGATATGGTGATCTGTAGGCTGTCTGTGGAAATATACATTACTGTGGGAATTACCAAACACTGGCAGAGGTAACATGCGGTTTTGGGTGCTGTGGTGGGAACTTTTCATGGCCTAGCCAGTACAACTCAAAATGGCTTGAGGGGTGAGATATAATCAGGGAGCAAAAGAGGGAGTTGGAAGAGAGAGAGAGACAAAGACAGAGAGAGAGACAGAAAGAGAGAGACAAAGAGGGAGAGAGATAGAGAGAGAGGGAGAAAGAAAATGGCAACACTGACATGGTTACACAAAGACCTAACCAAGAATGACAGTTACATAATAAAGCTATGTCAGCAGAAACACTCACAGCACACACACACACACACGCACACACAAAAACATCTACTGACCACTACCGCATGACTTCACCCACAGAGCGCCGCTGGCTCGCCAGAATGCTAATGTGCTAATGCTAAAGCCGCCGCACTGAGAACCAATGGTGTTTTGCCTGGTGATTGCTAATGGCTGGCACAGCGGAGCAGGCAGGCCCACTGGCGTGCCTCTGTGCCATTCATCTTCCAAAAGAGACTAAATGTCACAGCTTATGCAGCTGCGTCATGATGAGCCTGGCCACATAATTGCTACATTCCAGATGGGTATACAATTACCAGTGTCCTCATGAACAGGTCAGACAGACACACACACACACACACACACACACACATACACACGCATACATACGCACACACACAGTGGAAAACTCAGGCGACTGACCAAAGACAAACTGCTTTTTCCCTGCTGTCTACGCTGCATTTGCCAGTAGCCAGCAGAGAGAACGGAAAGAAAAGGTAGAACAAGAGGTTTGATGGAGGAACAGTATGAGGGATGGATGGATGGATGAATGGATGAATGGATGGATGGGAAAAAAGCATTAAGAGGGAGATGAAAACTAGAAAAATGAATAAAAACAGTTTATGAGAAGAACAAAAAAAAAAACAAAGATAAATCCAGATCAAGATCCAAGATCAGAAATGAAGTGCAAAAGTAACCAATACTGACAATAAACAGAGGGATTGATGAACTGAAAGCTTGACAGAGAGAGGAAACAGAGCAGTATGAAAGACACCCCTCCCCCCCATAAAACTTCTCGAGAGAGCAGAACAACATGAAAACTAACCCCCCACCCCCCAGCACCCCTCCAGGCCTGCAGGAAAAGAGCTGTGGGCTGCAGAACAGAGGCTCAGGCCTGCATTCAGCGCCCACAGCAGCACAATGGAGGCTAGAGCCTTCAGCTTTCAGCCCCTTGAATGCAAACACAGCCTGCAGGCCCAGTGCACTGGGGCAGAGGACCCTCTGGACAAGCCTGTGAGGCTAGGGGGGCTTGTGTGCCACAAAGAGAGAGGGGCCACCAATACACACACACACTCACACATACAAACACATGCACACACACACACACACACACACACAAACACACATACAGGGGAGCTCTACAGCCTAGAATGGCTACAACAACAGGGCAAAACAAAACACAGAAGGTGACACACAGAAAGAGGCATGCGTATGTTCGCTGTAATTCAAGGGACATGTGGCAATGGCCACAGCAGGCCTGTAGTGCCATACACTCACACACACACACACACACACACACACACACACACACACACACACACACACACACACACACACACACACACACACACACACACACACACACACACACATACAGTACACACACAGGTACGTGTCAGTGAGGAAAAGGTCACCCAGCAAGCAGATGAGACAAGGTGTGCTCTGCTCATCAGCCTTTAGCCTCTCTACGTCTGCCCTGTTTACTAGCCTTCTACATTTCCCTATTACCGGTATATGCTTCTGTGATATTCATGTCGCATACTGCCAGCTCATCCATGCATGCTGCACCAAAGCTGCACAGAGATTGTTCTCAAGAACACCAATATAAGCAAATATGCTTATATGTGCAAATAACATATTGCTGCAGTATTTAAAAGTGTCAAAACAGATATTAAAGTCTTAAAATGTTAATAGCCAAGAACAGAGACAGAAACACACCCCTGGGTGTGTATAATATCTCTCTAACCCCATTATTCTTAGTGGCAGTATGGTGTTAGCAAATAGTTACTGTGTGGAGGCTAGTCGTCACACTCACGTTGCTGTTCGACTCATTGACTGAGGGGCTGGAGCTGGGGGTCCATTCGGCCGTGTCTGTGCTGCCCGCCTGTTTGCTCTGGCTCTCAAACTCCTTGAGCTGGCCAACACAGAGAAAGAGAGAGAAAAGAGAAGAACAGCTACTGAGCAACTGATTGATTGACTCATTTTGACTATTCATAAACTCATGGACAAACAGACAGGCAGACAAAGAGAAAGACACAAACACAGACCAATACTGTGTTCTCAAGAGAGGCACACAAACAATGGGCTCTTTTCACAGAATGACCGATCCATGAATGACATTTATTAACCTCCAAGAAGCTGCGAAATTGGGCACTTTTACTGTGGTAGAAACACAATGCAGCTGAAATACATATGCATGCATATGCTAAAATAAAACAGTGTTAGGTTTTTTTCCGGAGGTAGCAAAATTAAAGATGGGTTGTGAAAAAAGTTAGGTAACACTTTTATTTTACAGTGTTACAGTATATCTACATCATTAGGTACAGTGGTACAACCTGTGTAACAATATGTAATAATATGTATACATATTGTCACAAAAATTACATTATGCAAGTACAGCACTAGTGCATGATATTATATTTGTTGTATATATTGTTAGACAGGTTGTACCACTGTACATAATTAGATTGATATACTGCAATACCAACACCATAAAATGAAGTGATACCAAAAGTTATTTTTAGGCTACTGAATAAACTCCGCCTGAAGGTCCAAGAACCCGAAAGCTTGCACATTTTGGTAAAAGGTTATTGAATAATGCCCTAAGTTTGCAAAAAATGACCACAGTGATTATAAAATGATGAGCAATACGGCCGATTATCAGTGTTGTTGTGAGTAAATGCTCGTGTCATCAGGGCTGTGCTTGCGTGGGAGGCTGCCTCAGCATCCACCTACCCGAGCGAGCGCCTCCTCCACCGTAATCATCCTCTCCTTCACCATCATCATCAGCTGGATCCGCTCTTCATCACTCATGGTGATCTCACTGGCCACAAAGCCCAGGTCCTCCCCCGCTGTGCCACAAAAGGTCAAAGGTCACACCTCATCATCATCACAACAGCAGGCAACAACATCATCACATCACAACATGAGACAACAACATCACAACATTACAACAACACCATCAGGCAACAACAAGTTTGTAAAGAGTTGTCACCATAAAGGCTACTGTGCTGGGGCCATGATAGTGAGTTTGACAGCGGGTTTACTCTCCGACCTCATATCGCTGTTCCCAGATCAGCAGGCATAAGCAGCACGGGACACACCTTTCGACATTTGCCTCCCAGTCGCCTTCTGTGTCTTGCGGAAGTTCTGCCAGAACGATTTATTCTTCTTTCTGCTGTCAGCCTTTCCTGCAAAAGGGGGGAATTGGTCAGGATAAGCAAATAGCTTTTGATGGATGAGGGACACTGAATTAAGTGGGCCAACTGTTTTGGTATTTTTAAATAGAGACAAGTCAGCAGTTGGCAACAAAATGGGCCATGAAATATAACAACACTAATGACCAGTACAGTAAGAGCTCCTTAAATGGATGTCATAGGAAGATTTTATTCTGGGTACTAATTAACTGTTAACAAATGCACACTCAACTCACACTGACAAACACACACACACACACACACACACACACACACACACACACACACACACACACACACACAAGAAACAAAAGAAAGCAAACTTACCTCCTATGCCATCCTCAGAGCTTGACTTGTGCATGGACAGCCTACAGACAAACCAACAAACAAAGTGTTACTCAAGTGCATAAAAAACTGATGGGAGCAAAACCACCAACAAAAAGCCAGGCAGGCGCCTGTGTGTGTCATGTCACCTGTTCTCCAACACTATCCTCCTCATTCTGCCCCAGTCATTGCTCGGTCAACAGGAACAAAAACTTCACTTCCTCTCCTCCCTCTTCTCCCACCCTTTCTTTTTCTCCTCCCTCCTTCTTCGTCTTCGCCTTCAGGCTCTGCACCTTCTTCTCTCCCTCAGAGGCACACACACTTTCTCTCTCTCTGTCTCTCTCTCTGTCTCTCTCTCTGTCTCTCTCTCTGTCTCTCTCTCTGTCTCTCTCTCTGTCTCTGTCTCTCTCTGTGGACAAGGACTTAGGGTTCGGTGCGCCCCGTGGTGTGGCGGGGGCTTGTTGTTCGCTGGCTTGGTTGGGATGTGACAGCTTTGGCCAAGGGCTCCCCTGCAACAATGGGGGCTTTTCACGCGCCGACCGCGGCTTTTCACCTCGCGCATTCCTCTCGCTCTCAGCTGACGCACGCTGCTGAGGTTAGCGACTATCACTCCCCCTCTGGCCTGCAGTGACACAGGCTGGCCAGACGAGGGCACACACTCACCCCCCTGGGGTAACAGGTGAGGGAGGACCAGACATTGCGAGTGTGCATTTCTTGTCTAGACGCAAATGCTACATTTACAATACTCAGTTGGGGCTTAATCAGTTTTTTTTGCCCCGCAGGAAAAAAATAGCTAAAGCAATTTGGCTAATTTAGGTTAACGCTTTTTGTTAATTGTTATGTACATGATCTTTCACATCTTTCAAAACCTCCAGGGACCGTGTGCAAAACTCTGAACTGAACTTCAGTCATGGATTTTGATTCCATTCTCCAATTTGACATACGACAAGACATACACACGCATACAAACAGACTGACACACAAACGCACATGCGTACACACACACACAAAGAAACATTCCATTCTCAAATTTGACTCATATTTTGAAGTAAGGTAGTAAACAATTCAAATTTTGCACAGCCCCTGGTAATATCATAACACAATTACTTTCTGTTAACCCTCATTAGTTTTTTTTTTATTTGATTTCAGTCTCATTCAGGCTGAATCATCGTGGAGAGCCGTGATTCAGGGACAATGGCCATTTCACCATTTCCTGTGGATGGCGCTGTCAGATAAGTGCACCTGCATCTGGGGGTTTTCCAGCTGTGTTCTCTGTCTCCTTATCGGTGGTTGGCATATGTGACCCACACACACAGGACGGCCTAAATCAATGCTTGTGTCCTGAAGGCAACTCACCCCCCCCTTAGTGACAAGGCTAGTTATCATAGCAACCTCCTCACCCCCACCCACCCTGCTGGTAGTAGCTGTCCCCCCCCACTGTGTACACAATGACAGGAAGGAAGTAGCCTGGATGTGTGTACGTGCTTCTAAGTGTGTGTGTGTGTGTGTGTGGGCCATCTGAGGGGTCAGCAGGAAATGCACAAAGGTCCATTTCCGCGTGCTGAAAGGACAGGGGATGTGGTGTGATGGGGTGAGGATGCCGGTCTGCAGTGTGTGACTCAGGAGTACAGTACATATTAGGAGGTCACTAGTGCAAGACTAGGAGATGACTAGCGGTCCTGAGTAATCCTGGCTACAAGTGGGACCAATTACTGGAGAGGGTTGCATCCTATAACAGATAAAACATAACTGACACATGCCGCAGACACAGACTCTGAGTCAGTCAACAACCCTCACGCAAAGGACACTGGTTCAGAATCAAGATGGAGCTCATATGTTTACTGATGCAGGTTACAAACTACAGTATATGCTTACAAATGACTGGTGGATAGATCATGGTTTCGGAGGATGCTTACATTAAATGACATGACATTTAGCAGATGCTTTTATCCAAAGCCACTTACAGTGAAGGAGGACAATCAAGCTCAGGTAGCACAGGAGATTACAGGGCACGTGGCAAGGACAGAATACATATAGGTGTTGGTTAGATGGTTGGTGTGTTAGATGTGTTGATGCTTACTTTCTCTCTGTCTCTGGGGTGGACATGGCACTGTTGAGGCCCAACGACTCCTGTGGGGTTGCACACACACACACACACACACACACACACACACACACACACACACACACACATTTAGACCAAAATTCAGACTTTACCAATAAAACAGCCTTTTATTACCACATACTCAAGAGATCAGTCTTCAGTCTGCAGTTCACACATTGCTCCATATCTACATGACGATGATGGAGTAAGATGTCAATTTAAGTTGATAGAGGTGTATGTGTGGGTGCGTGGTAAGAGCATGATGTGGCTGTTGCCTGGCCATGGTGGAGCTGTGCAGTGACTCACCTGGATCTCTGATCTCAGCTGCAGAGAGGTCGTGATGGGTTCAATCTTGGCCTGCAGAGCAGATGAAGGGTGAGGGGGAAGGAAGAGAAGGAGGTGGAAAGGAGGAGGAGAAAAGGAGGAGGAGAGGAGGAGTGTGAGTTGACGTCTGTCTTGGGGGAGCCACATTTCAAGATGTACAAATGTTCTGCATTAACGTACAATCGAGTGAGATGAGTCTGCATGCATTAAATCCATCAAGACAGACAGGAATGCTTTGTCTTGGTGTTTTATATATGCTGTGAAATAAACCAGGTGCTCAAGGGCGTACAGATGTAGCATACACACAGACACACACACACACACACACACACACACACACACACACGCATGCGTGCGTACTGTACGTGCATGCACGTGTGTGTAACCGAGGACTTCCTTCGCAGTCCAGACTCAGTCTCGAGCCTGCGACCTCACATCAACCCCGGTATGGGAGACAGACGCGCTACCAAGTCAAAAGCCGGGCTATTAGCTCAGTCAGTAGCGTATCCTTTTGAGGTGTCAGGAGGTTTAACGTTCTATGCTTAGGTGTGCTAGCTGCCATTCGTTACATGTGCACACGCACACACAAACACATAGACATATAAACACAGGCTCAAATATGTGCACACACACACACACACACACACACATAAACACATGGAGATATAAACACAGGCTCAAATATGTGCGCACACACACACACACACACAAACACATGGACATACAAACACAGGCTCAAATATGTGCACACACACACACACACACACACACACACACACACACACAAACAAACACATGGACATATAAACACAGGCTCAAATATGTGCACACACACACACACGGATATTCAAAAACACAGGCACAAGTATGTGCACACACTCACACACACACGGATATACAAACACAGGCACAAGTATGTGCACACACTCACACACACACACACACACACACAAACACATGGACATATAAACACAGGCTCAAATATGTGCACACACACACACACACACACACACACATGGATATACAAACACATGCACAAGTATGCACGCACACACACACACACACACACACATGGATATACAAGCACAGGCACAGGTATGTGCACACACACACACACACACACATGGACATACAAACACAGGCACAAGTACAGTATGTGCAATCACACACATACACACACAAATGCACACACACGGGGAGTTGGTGTGTACCGTTTCATTGTCCTGCGCCACCTTGCGTTTGCGTAGCTCCTCCATTCTATTGCAGACGTCGCTGTAAGAGGTGCTGTAGTATTCAGAGTACTCCTGTGCCAGATCCTCAATGTTCCCCAGGGAGCCATCCTGCAACGCAGGACACAAAACACAAAAACATGCTGGTCAGGGCATTCATTAGACATACACACACAAACATACACACAGATGTAGCCTGGTAAACCCGCCCCTCGTACTTCATTTCATTTCGTGCAGAGGGTCTGGTCCGGACGCTCTTGGGGAGCATTTGGGGACTTCCAGCACGAACACTCCAATCAGTGAACAGAGGGTGTGTTCGTTAGCTGTGACATTGACCTTGTGTGCTACATTTGAATTGTAGTGCGTAGGTAGGCTAATTGCATACGTGACGACCAGGTGTTAGCGACTGGGTAAAGGCAGATGCACTTTTTAAAAACTTCAGCGGAGTCCACACCTCCAGCAAATCGTTTCTGGCGGTCTCTGTTCCAGACCCTCTGCACGAAATGAAATGAAGTACGAGGTGCGGGTTTACCAGGCTAACACAGATGAACCCTCACATGCATACAAACAGACTGACAGACAAACACACATGCGTACACACACACACACACACACACACACACACAGAAACAGACTAACCCCCACACACACATGTGCACACACACACACACACACACACAAACACACACACACAGACATACAACAATATAAGGTAATTGTGGTCTATAAGAGAAAATATACTGATTGCAAATTTGAGGAAGATATATTCCATTCTTATCTGGGCAAAAGTGTATTTATCTTCTGCTGTTAGGTGGAAATCCTGCACAAAGCCACATATAAATATTTCCACTAAGGGCCTTCCACTAAAACCTCCATCCCATCACATAGACATGCCTATTCAGCTCCTAAGAAAGAGACACAGAATAAAAGTAATGGTTTCCTGACACAGGCCAGGGCACCAACATATTTTTACCAAACTGCTGGTGCTTGGACATATCAATCATTCCCCAAAAACAACAGGGCTGACGAGCATTTCATTAAAAAGCACACATTTTTAATAGTCACATGGCACTACAAGTAGTACCTAAGATACATACACTTACACACACACACAAATGTTTGCCTACAAAAACAGACACACACACACAGTGACACAGTTGAGTTGCACTCAACAGTGACTCTAGAGGGGCTGTGACGCAGTTATCCCCTCTCAAGCCTCTTCCGAGCTCCCTCATCCATAAATCTCACTGGGCATCTCAATGAATACACCCAGCAGCGTCTGTGGCGGATACCCACTTCCTCACCCCCCCCCCCCCCCCCCCCCCCCCGACCTTTGTGTCACAGAACCATTCCATGCCTGTGGGATGATGGATGATACAGGATCCCCAAGATCACCCCTGAGACATATTTGAGAATGACCAACAGGTTTGCCTGCAAAAGGGTTAACTGAGTGAGGAGCATCACATGCGTTTTAAGTGAAGGCATGACGAGAAACTGTGGTTTAGCACTGTATGTTTTATTTAACATGGATGGTGAATGTAACAGGAAGGGAGATTCTGGAACTTTCAGTCCACGCTAAAGAACACACCTAACAGTCCTAGAGAGTCTCTAAGCTGCCTTGGAATTTTGTGGAAAGGTCAATAACATTTCTTCACCTGGCAGAAGAATGTCAAGGGTTGAGAGCTGCCCAAGGACACAGTGTGTGGTGTTTGCGCCTACTGTATACAGTTTTTAAACTGGCACTCGTCCGTCAACATTTTCAAGCAGACTGAAAATGGAGGAAAAGAAAAAAAAAGTGGTTTTAGAAAAACTCTGTGTCTGTGGAAAGGCATGTGGTTGATAAAGTCCCTGGAGCCTTGGAGTGGAAAGAATTCCAAAGCATTGGTTATGACATGATGATGATAATATTGCTACATAAGTGACCAAGAGGATTGTTATTCCTACCACAAAAACTCAGCAGCCTGCCTCAAGGTTGTTTCCGTAAATATTGCAGTATTTCCACTGTTTGTGAACATATTCCTGACTACAGTAAAATACCATGATTTAGTCTAAATACGTTTTCGTTTGCTCCTCTTCGCCTACAATGCCTCTATCACAATAACAAACAGCATCTAATTCATTGTTTGAAACATACATAATTTGCATAGACTAAGGGATACGAAGAAACGGCACGGTCTGGAAACTACAACGAAAAAGTTGTTTCCCCACCTACCAGCAAATTCATAACATCGGTCCATACACTACGAAAGCTGTCGGAAGCATAAGACGCAGGATACGTCTTCGCAGCAGCTCCATCCTCCTCCTCCATGACCACCAGCGCAGCCACCAAACTTCCCTTGACACGCAGCTTGTTTCAGCTGACAATAGTCATCACCTGGGACAACCGTGAATGCAAAAAACCAACAATCCAAAGTTCTGTCGTTTCTTTTGTGATATTTACCATGCCTCCCAAAAACGACTTGGGAACGCAAAAGTCAACATCTGAACAACAGTGCGACCTCACTTCGGACCTGCTCCATCCCCATCCCATCCCGGACTATTTTTTTTACTGATTCTTTGGACTGCCCACTCGTGCTAGGCACCATAATAACACACAGAACGTGGCAGAAATAGAAGTTCAGCTTGCAGGATGTTTTACAACTAAAACAGTTTTGTGAAGAACTAAAATAGCCTAACTATCAGTTAGGGTAGACACTTTTGCTACAGAGTAAACGCGCAGCACGACGGTCTCCAAAACAGCGCTTATGCGAACAGTGGAGGTTTCATCTCATCTTTACTCCACTTCATTAATTCAACTGAAATTAAAATCAAATTTCATAGCCTAGCCTATTACAGACAGAATTCTTAGAAAGTTTGCGTCAACAGGTTTCATCGGCCGATTATAACCGGTTGTTATGAATTACCTCCCTTCCTCGAGTGTAAAACAAATATTTGTATCGCTTTTAAGTAAAAAAAAAATAAAATAATAATTTCTAAACTACACCGAAGGGCTTAACTGTTGCAGCTGATATGTAATACAGTACTGCGTGTGTGTATAATGGACGGCAGTGAATGCCCTCTAAATTGGCAGCCAAAAAAACATGCCGTTTGTTTTCTCGCTACTTCTTGCTTCCACATATTGTCACAACCACATCTGCCTGCTCGCTCCATCCATTCATATTCCTCTAATCCAGCACACCGGAGAGCTGAGTGATGTCCTGCGTCAATGCTTCCCCTAGCGCAAGCTAGTAAAATAGAAACTCATTTTGACAGCACGGCGCAGTGGGGGAGAGATAGACAAGGGCAAAATAGTTCCGAATTGCCTGGTCTTTTGGTTAATTATTTTCCTGCGTAAAAGTCCAAATGGCGGTGTAACATTTGCGTTGTCAGGAACACGCACATAAGCAAACTGAACATCTGCGTTACCCACCTAACACGACCACTTACGGCTAAGAGATTATTATGCACAAAACTTGTTGGACATGTTCCTGTGGCTAACTTGGCACGCTGTAGCTCAGCACTGGCGTCATTAGCTCAACACCCAGGGGACACACATTCTTCCGAAAGTAGCAGTGAACTTTAGCTTTGAATGAAACAAATGTATAGTATATCTGTGGCAGACAGTGTTGTGGTCACTGTGAATTACTGCAACAAACAAAATAATGACCTGTTGCTGGAGCTCAAATTTGCTATCCATGACTATGGATGTCGACTTAACTATTCAAAATTGATATTTAAAGGTAAAGCTGTCTTAAATGGCTCTGCTTAAAGTAGTTCTATGATCATCATTCAGGCCACGCAGGTTACTGTGTGGTTGGGTGTCAGCTCTGATACAGTGGAGGATACAGAGTGCAGACACTGTGGCATTGTCCTTGGAGTGACACACACGTAGCACACATGTAAACACAGACTGAGCACTAACTGTATGCATAAAAATGTGCATGCGCACACACAATACAGTGTGTGGTGCGTATAAAGCAAGTACATGGTATGACATTAAAAAAAAAAAAAAAAACTTAGGGTAAAAGACTGTAATGGGCTACTGAGCAGAACATAACAGTGAACCACACTCTATTCAGCCAGGACACTGCCAGCCCTGAACTGCAACAGGAACACCAGAAGATCAGCATATTTAGCCTAAATGTAAAATGCATGAAAACCAATGTTAATGCAGGAGTTGAACAGTGAAAGGCAGATCTGCCAATGCACCTTGTATAGTTGACCAGTACTGACCACTGTTTGCTGGAGGCATCCACAGGCCTGGTTAGTCTGGCCCTCCATCAGGGGTCGCTTTTCAGACACAAGAGATCTCCTTCACACTACGTGCCCTGGCTGCATGCGGGACAAACTGCTGTAACCCAGTGACATCCACACACATGCACTTCCTCACACACATACACAGACACACACGCAGACACACACACACACACACACACACACACACACACAACCACTGACACCATCGTAGAACATACACTCATGGACACAGAGGCACACACAAAATGCACACACAGACACACACATGCACACAAGCACACATATACATGGACGCAGACATACACACCGCCACCACAAAATGCACACACAGACACGCAATACAGACACACACCCACACACGCACACACACACAGTTTGATGGCTGGGGCTGCGTGCTATGAAAGAGGGGCATTCATGTTCCGGAGTGACATGCCCTGGAGTCAGAGCGGCAGGAGACGGGGCAGCACAGGCCAAGCCGTGGAGAAGAGAGCTGCCCCTGTGACGCACCACACGGGGCTATTCAGCTCAGTCTCCACACAGAAACTGCCCCATTATACCCCCCTCAGGGCACCCCACACCACCCTACCCCCCGGGTCACATGACCACAGCTTTGTCTGCTATGTGTGGCTCTTTCTTCCATGCTTCCAGCCCTCGTTTAAGAACACAAGGAGAAAAGGGGGGGCGGGGGGGACAGACACATGCAGTGTGGCTGATGGCAGCGGGTGAAAGGCTGGCGAGGCGTGTACTAGAGAGCACATCTGAGGCAACATCTTGGCCTCGGACATCAGAGGAGGACGTCAGCGACCCACGCCCGGCACCAAGATCACCCACCCACCCCCCACCAACCCTAACCTAACCCTAACCCCTTCCTCTCCATCAGGGGCACCACTACAAATTATGTAAAGGAGACATACTCATTTTACACAAAAGGGCCGGATTACATGAGACCAATTTGCAGTGCAATTCCAAATTATAGGGCTAGTTAACTCAAAAATGGCTAATTGCCTCCCATAGTGAAGCTCTGGTGTATAGCGTGCTGTGCAAGATCATAATCTGTTTCAAGTCGGTGGTTGGAGAGGCCCTGCTCAGTTTCATGGTTCAGGAAACCCTGGCTAAGCCCTGTGCTGTCACGCGGGACTGTGCAATGCAATACTGGGGTCCAGGAACACGGGCAATTAACTGATCCATCATGCCTCATGATAGATAGATATATTTCTGATGGAGAAAAGAGAACAGGCTTTCATGAAAATGTTTACTTATCAGTGGGACTGGGAAGTTGAGTCCTGGGCACCCTAGTGTACATTGATAAATGCAGACAAAGGCCCCTTGGCATTCACACTGTTGCCCATCAGATCAACCACATTTCACACTTCAGTCAAAGGCTTGGGACTGTGATAGTGTAGCATTTCTCACAGTGTTCTCTTGAAACTGCAGAGTTGACAGTCACTCTCTGTGGTCAGTGCGAAAAACAGAATGGAACCTCGCAGCTTCCTTTTTCTTTCCATCTGTTTGCTGAGTAATGAATTGCTATCAGAGTCCACACCGCCGGACTGTTACAGAGACTGAGGGCTGAGGTTATTACTGGGTCGTGATTCATTTTGTGGCCGTCCAATTACAGTACTTCAAACTGCCACACCTGACTTACAATGGCCCAGCAGCAGCTCCTGCCACCTGTCATCTTTGATTAGGAACTGTAGCGTGTGGTGCATGATGGGTAAATACTGAGCGGGACAATAGGAGGATATTGAGTGCCTGTGCCTGTGAGAGGTAAGCGAGTCCCCTTGGGGCTCCTGCTTGGAGCGCTCCTGCCTTCCAGCTGCGCGTGTACACACCTCCACTTCTCCTCTCTGGGGACATGCACGGATGGGAAGAAGGACAAAAGAAGGACAGGAGGGGCACCTTCTCTCCTTTGGACATTTCACACAGAGAGAGAGAGAGAGAGAGAGAGAGAGAGAGAGAGAGAGAGAGAGAGAGAGAGAGAGAGAGAGAGAAAATAAATCCAGTTTTTATGAAGGTCTGATGACAAGTGACATCAACGCGCTTTGACCCATAAAAATAGCCAAACCTGGCAAGCCTGCTGCACCTTACATCATGAATGATATGGTCCTCTTTGACAAAACCAGCCACATATAACCTGATTCAATAACCCAAATCTAAACCAAAGCCTGTGGTTTTAGAGTTAAAGCTGTTAATCTCCTAGGGACCTCCTGGCCATGTAAGGGTTAAAGAAATGAGAAGACCTGCGTGAGAGTCAAAGCTTTAGGAAGGGATCCAGCCTATCCAACCCCCCTCAGTTAGGCTGACAGCCCAGCCCAGGTAAGCAGGCGAGCCACCCCAATCAGCCTGCAGGGGAGGGGGTGGAAGTAGGGCATGATGGAGGTAAGCTGGGCTGCATGAGTAGGTGTGTGTGTGGGGGGTGGGGGTTAGGGTTGGTTGGAGGATGAGGTGGGCGGAGGGCAGGTGTTTAGAGGGAGCGATGGGGACGGGGGGGTCAGAGGGCTGTGATGGGATTGGGCAGGAGGGAAGATAGCTTTCTGCTGGAGTGATGACTACGCTCAGGATGGTTCCTCTGCCACTTCTCTGCAGGGCTCCTCAAGGGCAAAGACCTCTCTTTTCTCTTCCCCTCCCCAAAGGATGGAAAAAGGTTCTTTGTCTTTGTCTACCTCACTATATCTAGCAATGTTTACTATACTTTGTCTTGGCTTTCATTTCTCATTTGTATCTCTGGTTTTCTGCATGTCTCTGTTCTTTACACATATCTTTTATATCTATACACTATGTTTATTTCTATCTACATCACATGCATATGGATCTGTCTGTCTATCAATTACAGTTAGTTGTCAGAGAAAATGTATCTGACCTAAATGTGGGAAAGGACACTGTGACATTATGAGTGATAACATAACAGAGGTATGACCTAACATCCCTTGGCTCCATTCTCATCTCCACTGACTGAGATAGTGATGTGTGTGAGAGTGTGTAGGAGGGTACGTGTGTGTGTGTGTGTGTGTGTGTGTGTGTGTGTGTGTGTGTGTATGCGTGTGTGTATGTACATGATCTGTGTGTTCCTAAGCGTGTGTGTCACTGCACAAGAGCAATTGTGGGGGAGCGAGCGAGCGAGTTTTTCCTTTGTTTGGAAAAGTGGACAAGAGGGCTGTGTGCTTTGAGGGCTGACCCACAATCTCGAATCCCTCGTCAGAGATTCAGAGATAAATCACTTCCCCCTTCGAGCATGACTCAGCTTTCAGGCCACTGCTCTCAACACGACACTGATCAGCACCAGATGTGGGATCAAATACATATTTTTTTTGCCATCGACAAATAAACACCACGAAGAGTTTTAGAGCACGCCGATATCCCTTGCTTACAGCTGGGAATATAAACCATGTCAGTCTGATCTGAAAGGGCCTTCACAAGGACACCTGGTACAGGTTTTGGGTGGAGATGATGATGAGGTTTTGCAGAGACTGGCCATGACTGAAAGCACATCTAGGAGACACAGGACTAGCTCTCACAGTCCACAGCAGCTTCCTGCAACTGATCTGAGATCAGGTGAGTGAGGTGTGAATCTGCTTCGGGGGGCTCAGGTCCTGTAGGAAAGGGAACTGCCACAAGGAACTGGAAACTCTAAGCGAGCTGGAACTGAGCCATCGACTCTCACCCCACAAACCAGACTGTGGACAGTATACATTCTGGCACGCTCAAACAGGAAATGACACACACACAAAGGCTCATTTGGAAGAGAGCCTGCATATATATGTGTGTGTGTGTGTGTGTGTGTGTGTGTGTGTGTGTGTGTGTGTGTGTGTGTACACACATGTGGCTGGATGGGTGGGCGTTTGGAAATGGATTCGGCTGACACAAACAAGAATGAGTGAGACGCTGATGAGAATGAGGGAGAGACAGAAAGAGAAATGAAGAGGAAACAGTCTAACCAAACTAAAGGAGTCATTCCACTGTCTTCACCCACCGTAAGCTGTTCCTGGAGCGCACATGTGGGGAGACCCGGACAGTGGCTGGGTGCCCAGGAGGAAACGGGGGCTTACCAAAACGCTTATGCTGAAGGATCTCTAATAGACTACATGTGTTCCTCCTCACTTCGCCTCTCTCTTCCTCTCCCACTCTTCTCTTTCTCTCTCTCTCTCTCGCTTTCCCTGGCTCTCTGTCTGTCTGTGTTTTACAGTCTGTGGTCAGCTCCTCCCCATGTCTCCACACCCTTCCTGCAACATCACTGACTCCTTTTTCTAATTTTTTTTCTTGTCTTCTTTGGTCTGGTATTTCTTTCTCTCTCATTCCTCTTTTTCCTTTACCATCACTCTCTGTCTTTCTTTTATTTCACTTTTCCACATCCTGACTTGAAAAGAAATTTGTGTTAAGCCAAATATGACACGAATTAAAGACTTTGACACGGTCTGCCTGCTGCTTACAAAGGAGAAGAAACCATGAAAGAAGGAAGACACATATGTTTACATTTTAGCAAACTTTTCAACTTGCCATCTTGAAAAGCTACCCATCAAGACGAACAGGCAAGATATTCAAGCCTTTTCTTTTAACAGTCACTGCAACCGCTGTTCGATGCCAGACATCACATCTTCCCAGACCACCTCACCCTCTGATCAGCGAGGCAAGGCCGTGATGAGAGCACCCAAACAGAACTCAACTTGACCTTGCAGTTAAGCTTCAACAAGCCCTGCATGACCTTGTGGCACGACTCCAACATGCCTTTAACAGATTAAAGCACTCACTCGACAAAACAAGACTAGACAACACAGTCAGAATAAAGCTATCATGTCTCACAATAATGGTTCAGAACAGATGTTACACCACAGCCAGCACAGCATCAGGTCAGTGTGTTACCCAGCGTGGGAGAGATGTTCTCATTTTCTTAGGCTACCTGAGATCTCTCTCCCTCGCTCTTGGCGTCTCTCTCTCTCACACACACATCACATTGAGTCTTTACAGTCTTTCCAGAAAGCTGAAGCAGGGCAGATTGAGGACTCCGGGCTTGAAGGAACACCCCAGTGTCTCTGGGACAACTGCCAGAGCTGTTGGAGCCAGGAGCCTCTGTGAGAAACTCACACACTCATGCGACAAGCAGGAGGTCAGGCAGCGCACAGTGTAACTATCACACAAAAACAACACGCCGGTAGAACAACTTACCAAAGCACACCAGTAGGTCCAGAACACTCTGCCAACCAACTGAGAACATATCTCCAGTGGAGAGGGGAACGCGAACGCTCACCAGAGAGAACATGCCAAACTGCGAGAAAACGACTCTCTTAAGACACTCACCACAGAACACGAGGGCTCCCGGCAGCGATGCGAGTTCACTTAAGTCAGTACGAGCACAGCGCAGAAACAGCGGGACTGAGCTCCCATCAGACTCGACTCAACTCCTGCCAAAGTTTCCCCCTCCGAGCAGGAGAACAATGCATGTTAGAGTAGAGCTGGTGACTGGGAAGGGGAGGGGAGGGGGAGGGGAGGGGAGTGGAGGATGGGTGTAGTGTAGCGGGGGTGGAGGTGGAAGTGGTGATGGTGGGGGTGGTGTACTGCTGTAATAAATCAGCGTGAGTCGCCGGGCTGGAGGCGGCGTGAGGCGAGGGCGGCTGGAGATCACAACGCCCCTAAGGGTGGAGCTGTGTACACTCATTCTCCCTCTCTCTCCTTCTATCCCTCTTTCTCTCTTTCTCTCTCTCTCTCTCTCTCTCTCTCTCTCTCTCTCTCTCTCTCTCTCTCTCTCTCTCCCTGCTTCCTTTTCTCCGTCTCTCTCTCTCTCTCTCCTTCTTCCCCTCCCTCTCCAGATGCAGCCTAGTTGACCACACCACCTCTGGCTGACACACACAAACACAACTATAAACTATAAATACAGAGTACCTCTCTTTCTCACACAAATACATACAGTTCCACATACACACACACACATACAGAGTAAGCACGTGCCACTGTACATATCCACTGACCCAAGTCCTGGCATATGTTTGTGTATGTGTGTATGTGTGTGTGTGTGCGAGTGTGTTTCTGTGAGTGATGTCTGACACAAGCTAAGTAGCCTTCCTTCAAAGACAGATACTGAGTAACTCAAGAATTATGGCTGATTTTGCACTTTACAACACAAACATAATAGATAAACCCACAGAAATACAGACACACACACTTACAGACTCACCCACACTTGTTGTGAAAAAAAAGCTGTGGTGTTTAACAGAAATCTTGCTTTCCCAGAAGACATAGTGACTCCAAATGGGTGACACAAAGACTAGGAATTCTCTAAAACACCAAAGCGTCTATGCCTGTATCATCATCAGGTATTCTACAGAAATTACTCTAACACAGAGCTGTATGAACAGCCATCATCAGCACAATGAGCCAAACTCTACATGAAACTCTTCATATCACCACCACCAGGTGGCAGTGCAAAGCAGCAGTTCTTACACAGCCTCACACATAAAGGCTGGTCAATATACATGGGGTTGGAGGAGAAGCAGAACATTCAGAAAGCAAAAAACAGAGACAAAAGCAAAATCAGAGACAAAAACAAAACATGACTACAGCGCTAATGTTTAACACAAGTGCATAGGATGCCACCCAGTTTAGTTTACACTTCACAGTGATGGACTGGCAGCGGTTAACACTTCAAGTGACGGCTGTGGTCAGGCAAAAAGAGACATCTGGGCATCAGCTTCTCCTTCTTCACAGCAAGCAGGGACACATGACAGAGACTTGTGTTGTGTGGTGTTGTGTGGTGTTGGTGTTGTGCTGTGTTTGTGGTGTGGTGTGGTGTGGTGTGGTGTGGTGTGGTGTGGTGTGCTGTTCTGGAGGGGTGGGGGGGTGGGAGCAGAGAGGTTGGGTGATCAGCTGGGGGAGCTGCTGGAGAAGAGTTGCAACTCACTGGAGGAGGGAAGGGGAGGGAGCCTAGGGGGTGTGAAGGCACTTCTTGGGAAATATGGGAGGTCAAACATCATTATTGTCATGAAGCCATGACTGGAGTTAAGTGGCTGTTGACCTCATTATGCACACCCTACAATGTTGTGGGTTTATTGTGATGTTGGAGATGAGTTATGGCTAGATGATAAACAGTTGACTTGAACCAGCACTAAGCAGGCCAGGGGACACACAATCAGACAGGCATCCATCAGAGTGACCCCAGAGATAGGCCTTCTGATGGGCCCATCTGACAAAGTCTGAGACATGAAGAGGGACAAACTGTCAGATCGATGTTCCTATGTCTTTGTTCCTTTGAAGAGGTGTGTGCGCTTTTGTGTAAATGTGTGAGACTGTCTGTGTATGTGTTTGTTAGTGTGTATGTGTGTGAGACAGAAAGAGAGAGAGTTAAAGCAAGAGGGAAAAAGAAAAAAGAAGAAAGAGAAGTGTGTGTGTGTGTGTGTGTGTGTGTGTGTGTGTGTGTGTGTGTGTGTGTGTGTGTGTGTGTGTGTGTGTGTGTGAGAGAAATAGAGAGAGAGAGAGAATGAGAGATAAAGGGGGGGTGGGGGGGAGAAAGACAGAATGTGTGTGCCTGAGTCTTAGTAAAGGTAGTGAATGGAACCTTGCTCAAACCCAAACCCATCCTGACCTAATCAGATGCCATTACAGCTCAGTGAGTCTGGCCCAGGATTCCTCTAGCTTCTCTCTTTCTCCCATCCCTGACAATAACCAGAGACCCCTCAACCCTGCCCTTTAGATGAGGGGGAGGGGGGAGATGGTATTGGATGGGGGATGCAGACGCATCCAAGTGTGCAGAGATTCTGAGGGCACAGCATTGACAGCACACACACATACAAACACACACACAAACACACAGACACACACACACACGGAGCAGAAAGGGCATTTTTCCGCACCAGCAGTCCCTATTGGCTCTCTGTGGCCCCCAACATCAGGTTGCTGCAGTGAGGATGAAGGGGGTTTGTATGTGTGTGTGTGTGTTTTTATGTGTGTTTGTGTTTGGGTGTGTGCGTGTATGTGTGTGTGTATATGTGTGTGTGTGTGTGTGTGTGTGTGTTTATATGTGTCACCAGGTTCACCGTTAAGCCTCTGTCCGTCAGCAAGCAATGCTGACGGTTTGGGAAAAAATTCGTCTACATTTCTATTGCCTTCACAGAGCCTAAAATTATTATGTATGGAATAGCTCGTCAGCATCTTAGATTAGGGGATTACAAAATCCTTGGACTGAGATGGCAAAATGACATCAGTAAAAAAAAAAAAAGAATAAAAAACTCTTGTTCATTTGTCTCCAAAAACACCATTGGTTGAGAACACAGAGGTTGTCAAGACAACCTTCGCCAGAGTCCAATAGATTGCTTTTCCAGGAAATCCTACTCAAGGGAGTCAATAGAATTCCACAACAGCCATGAGAATAAGCACTATGAGGTTATGATAATGTCATAGTTATATAGCATGATATTACTTTCTAATGGTTCATTAAACAGCGGAACTGGGACAAATCCCAATTCAAGGAATAGATGGAAATTCCACCAATGAATGCATGAGCAGAAATGGGGGGGTGGGTGTACTGTATATGTAAGAGACACAGAGACAGGGGGAGAGGGGGAGAAAGTGCAGGTAGACTGATTGAATGAGAAGGGGGGGGGGGGGGTGCCTCACAGAATAGATTGGATTAGTTAGTGACGCGGCCCCTGATGTTTCTATTACACACCAGGGCTGCTCGAATAAAGGCGCAAAACGTAACAGAGCTTCTGCTGATGGCTGTGCTTGTGGTAGTGGCAGTGGTGAGGTTGTCAAATCCACACAAATTCAGTTCTTTGCTAAAATGCTAAAAAAATTACTTTTGTTTCACTACAAACAGGAATTCTGGGATTTTGGTTTAATTTGTCATCACTTCCTTGTTACTGGCCACAAAAATCCTTGTTACCACATTTCGTTACCCTGTGTACCACATTTTCTTACCCTGTATTTATACAAGTCAAATGACAATAAACTTAAATGTAATCTACTCTAATCGATTCTAGTGAACCTTTTGTTTGGAATGAATTTTTCCGATGCATCAGATATTCTTAAACAGGGAGGGAGGGAGAGAGGAAACTTTAGCGGCCGTCAGTCAAGCCCTTGACCGTCAGAGCATCAAAATACACCACCTCAGCTTCGGTGTGGTGAGCAACCCGCACCCCCACACAGGAGGCGACCGACCATGATACTGGGCCACGCCTGTCGGTGTCGGTGGCTATCTGAGAAGGTATCTGGAGCCTCTTCCATCCGCTCGGAGCAGGGCATGTTTAATTCAGGGACGCTGCCATTGTTTTTCTCTGCCCTCATGCACTTCTAATTAGCCATGGCTCAGAGAGCGCCAATCCCCACAGATGCAGCAGAAAGAGGGCCACAATTCCCAACCCCCCAACTAAATGGGCTGCAGTCCCCCAAGACTAGGCTTTGACACACAACACATCTCACAGCCGGGGAACAATTGACCTCAACCAGGCTGCTCCTGCAGGGTACTCCTGTGGCGTACATGTATATCGATTTAGCATTTAGCAACAATTTACTGTGCAATATTTAATTCATGTGCAATAGCCAACTGTGGCCTAGTGGTTAGGGAGTTGGACTTGCAATCGGAAGGTTGCCGGTTCGAATCCCGCCCTACCCATGGTTGAGATGCCCTTGAGCAAGGCATCTAACCACATTGCTCCAGGGACTGTAACTGAAACCCTGTAAATATCTGTAGGTCGCTCTGGATAAGAGCGTCAGCTAAGTGTAATGTAATAATAATAAAAAAAGTAATAATAATATATATATATAAAAAAACATTTATTCTTTTTGCATAGGCATATAGCACCTGAGAACTGTGCACCCTACCCACTTTTTATTCTTTATCTTTTTATTGCAATATTATTACTTCCGCCAAGAAGGTCATGTTTTTGCTGGCTTTGGTTTGTTTGTTTGTCCGTTTGTTAACAGCATAACTCAGAAAGTTCCAGACGGATTTCGACAACATTTTCATTGTAGTTTAGAAGTTGGCTAATTTAGAACTGATTTGTTTTTGGTGGTGATCTGGATCACCATCTGGATTCTGGATTTTTTTTTTTAAGGATTCTTCACCTTTGCAAGATAGGACCAAATTATTCCCCACAGAACTGTCACCCTCTTGTGGATTAGATTTTGGTGGTGATCTGAGCTGCCTTGGCGGAGGTCTGCACTCTCTCAGTGCTTTGGTAGTTTATTTTATTCTGTGTTGTAAATGTTCCACATACATGTCTGCTGGAGAAGGAGCTGCTTTTAATCTCATTGTACTTGTGTGTGTAGTGACTTGTGTGTGTAGTGACTTGTGTGTGTAGTGTAGTGTAGGGAGGCCTCCAGCTCTGCCTACACAACACCCTGTTGTCATAATCGGCTGAAAACACACAGATCAAGGCACATTGTAATGTCCTTTATTTACTTATAACTAAAGGTTAAAAACTTGATATATGTTTTGCAACCAAACTGTCAGTTTTAAAAATATTATTTATTTGCTGTCTATGCACTGATGGGTAATGCACTCAATTTTCATCGTAAATGCTACGATGGCAATAAAGACATTCTAAAACTGAGCAACAGACAAGATGGCTTCCTTTTAAGCTCTGTTGTGACTTACTTTAATGTGGCAAAGTAATTAACAAAAGGCTAAATTTAGGCATAGGTGTCTGTTCGCTGGCATACTCTTTGCGAAAAAAAAAGAAAAAAAAGTGATGAACCGGATGCCTAGGAAATTGAACAAGGAAGGGCTGCTGCCGAAATGAGCAGGCCATGTGCCGCCATGTCAGGACGGCAGCTATTTTGGAGCACTTCTCATCTCATCAGCACAGTGACTCAGCGATGCTGCAAAAGGTCACATATAATGCAGTACCGGGATGTGTTTCACACATTACAGCACGCAACGAATGTCCTAGAAATCAGATCGGAAGTGGTAGGCAAAATTCAGATGTGTTTTTGTCCATTTAGAAGGAGGGCTGTTTTTTTTCCTACATAACACCCAGTAAAAAGAGATACAAAGCACCAACAAAAATGTGCTTTGTGTAGCGTGCAGAAAAATATTTACAGATGTCACGTCTGCAAAGCGCTGAGAATAATCCAATGTGACAGAGTGATTAGGTGCCATTAATGAGCACTTGAGCAACAGTCTCTGCTGATTGGCGTGCCTAATTAATGTTTGTTCTTGAGGAAGTTCTCCCGCCATGTCGGGTGTGATTTAACACAACGCAGCAGGGGACCTTCATCAACATCTTATTCTGGTTTGCTTTGCCCCCTCACTGCCTTTTCTGTTAAAAGCGAGACTAAATGTCTTAAATGAAAAGTGCTCTGCTAATTACAGTGACTCAGGCTGTGCCAGACCTGACGTAGACATAAACAGCTTGTATAGTCTCGGCTGACTATGGATTGAATTTTGCAAAAGGAGACAAGAATTACCCTTCACAGAGGGATCAACTGAAAAAAAAACTAGATGATATAACTAAAAAAAACAGCTCATGGTGGGTTGAGCTTTTCGTGGTTTTACCATCATTTTTTTTAAAATAAATTACCCAAATATCATTTTGTTTATGTTGTTTATGAAATCCACTTGGGAGAGAAAAAAAGACTTATTTCCCTTTTCAATTTCTTCCTCCAATGACAAGTAAAGCATTCAGGCTGCATGTGTGCGGTTTTAGTTTCAGTAACAGGAGTTGAATTAATGTGGCTGACACTTAATGCTTCTGTAAAACACTTTGCTCCAGTTAATAGGAATGACTTCAGCTTACGTGAACAGCTTTTAGGCTTTTAAAGACTGCTGCATTTGGGCTCACTTTACAACATTTCCCATCCACCTACATTTTACCTTCAGCCTTACATCTTACTATTTGTACGGCTCTTGAAGGGCTCATTTCCACCAAACACTCTGCGTGTACAGCGCGTGCCCGTTTTCTGTCCGTATTCGTTTAGAATGCACGTTAACAGATAAGACCATTTCCACTGCACGCGTGATCTGAGCGTATTCTGTCCCTATACAAACCTATTGTACACCTATTGTACACAATATGCGCTGTACACGCTCAAGTCGGTGGAAATGAGGCGTTAGAGTGTCACACCATGACTTCTGCTTGGGAACTGCCATTTGTGCAAGCAGTGGCCAACACTTTGCACTACTCTGATTGGCAGGCTGCCAGTTACATTCCCTGTAGCTCTATGTTTATTGGCCACCCTGTGTCCTCTCATCCAGACTGGACTCCACACTGGCCTCCACAGAGCCAAGTGTCTCTTCCCCATGGGTGTCCTGTTTTCCAGGAGACTGAGTCCAACACCTCTATGATGCACTTAGTGTGTTCTGAGCGACAGGCTATATGTGCTTCTCCCAACAGCTACAACCTCCTGTAGACCTTACGGGCGTGGCGCGAACATGTCACTGTCTACACTGCTGTCTCTTCGCATACACCTCCACGCTTGGCCCCACGGGCCCCTGGAAACCTGGTTCACATCTGCCTCAGGGGGAGCCACTAAGGTGCACCTCGGCCGAGAACAACAGACAGGCAAAGAGAGGACTATTTCACATTTGGGTGGACAGGGTTTACTGTGGAACCGAAGCAAGCCAGAGCAAGTAATCACAAACACAGATGCACTCGAGCCAGCAAACTCCTATTTATTTTTTTCAGGTTGACCTAGTTCTGATAGCCTAGAGAGGCCAAAACATCAAAGGTGAAAAGAAAGATTTTTTTGCTGTTTGGGGAATCTGCTGCCGTCACTCAGAGAGAATACTCAAGTCAGTTCCTCCTCTTCCTCCCTCTCTCTTCCTGCCCATATTCTGCACATATCTAACCTCAAATGTTGTTATGATGTCTTAGGAATGAGGACACATTTCAGTGTGTAATTTGTCAATCCAAACTTTAGTGACAGAAAATTAAATATGACAAAATAAAAATGTAGCATGTGTCTCACAGGGGCACAACACAAGTTAGGCAACACAGTGGAGGATCTAAGCCTTGCTAATTGGAAAACACGATTAATACAGAGATGTCTGTATTTATTAAAGGCTATGCAAATTCAGAGTTTGATGGTTTAAGCATGAGGACACCTCAGAGGCATCCAATCCAACTAATTAATCAGAGGTTAAAGTGAGCCAGTGGAAAAGCTTCAGAGCAAAGCTCATTGAGTGAGCCAGACATCACAGCAAATGACACACCAGCCAACATTTGTTAAGATCTGGCCTCTGGGAAGAATCCAATCCAGCCTGTGAGGTAATCCCTTAACTCTGGCATTATGCAATTCTACTTTCAACAAACTGCTTACTGCACTGGAGAAATGATTTTGACATATGGCAGCCCAACAAAATATTCCCTTATGAGAATTTCTGTGATGAATAGCAAAAAAGGCATTTCTGTCATTTGTCAATTGTCATTCACAAATATATGCTCTCAGCTTGTTTCTGTAAAAGTTGTATTTAGAACTAACTAACACAAATGTCAGGTGACGCTCTGGTTGACAGATTGCTTTGGAAAACATTACCGTGTCCTGACAAATCCCCGATTTTTAACCACTCTTTTTTACTAAACTGCAAAAATCCTTCAATAAATTGAAATTAGACCTTTTCAGACAAATGTATGTAAAACCCATCTAATCTCTTTTCACATATTTATTGAATAGGGCGTTTTAAAAGATTTTTTTCTGACTGATCGAATATCTTTCATTGAAAAAGCCAAGGGATAGTGGTTAATCCCCGGCTATAACAGCCCGTCCTGTCTGCAGATAAACTGAATGTAATGTGCAATGTGTGGGAAGGAACTATGTGGGTGGCCCACATGCTAGTATAAAATCCACCTCTCTGCAACCATTAGCTAGTGACACATATGACATCACGACCAATACATTTACACACACACAGACACGCATGCGCGCACAAACAAAAATGCAAATATACATACAGAGAGAGAGAGAGAGAGAGAGAGAGAGAGAGAGAGAGAGAGAGAGAGAGAGAGAGAGAGAGAGAGAGAGAGAGAGAGAGAGAAAGAGAAAGAGAGAGAGAGAGAGAGAGAGAGAGAGAGAGAGAGAGAGAGAGAGAGAGAGAGAGAGAGAGAAGAGCACACAGTCACAAATGATTGTGTATGCATCTTGAGTGATGGAGGGGATTGATTCTGCGGTCGATAGCTAACCAGGTCCACACGGCCCGCAACCCTGCCATTTCCATGGGGATGGGAGATGGCGGAGGTGTCTGAGAGTCAGATTGTCTTACACCAAGGGAATGATCACAGTTGATGCACCCCCCCACACACACAGACACCACCATCAACCCCCCCACACACCACCATCACCATCACCACACACCACCATCACCATCACCACACACACCTACAGGACCACTGCCTCCCAGCAGGCTCTCACCAAATCCAAGCAGCCTTAAGCTAGGGATATACTCGCCGCGCGCAAAAGTGACGTCACAGCGCCGCGCGCCCATATATACTTCATTCGACACACACGGCAATCCTCTCCGCGTCAGAGGTGTCAAATGCCATGTTCGGGAACCTTGCGTGTCAGAGGAGTGAAACATGACTGAATTGCAGGTTTACATCATGATTTGGGAATTAAACTGGATAAATCCAAAAAGGTTTGAGTCAGTGTGTATATTTACAGTGTTTTCAGCTTTATAAGACCTTATGAGTGATGATAGGATAAGGCAAAAAGTTAGCTTAATAAACGAACTGCAGGTTTGCACCTAAGTTGGTTTGTGGATAAAACTGAACAAAATCCTAAAAGTTTTTAGTCAGTGTTTGTATTTCTTGTGAGTTTCCAGTAATATTAGCTGATTTGTAGCAATGGAAAATACATGTTTAGGCTGGTAGTTACTAGGCTAAAGTTAGTTGAAACCAGACTAGCCATTGCCTATTGTTTTCAATGGGGCTGCTGCGCGCAAGTTACAAAAAATCGGAGGTGCAGACACGGCAAATATGCGCTTGAGCAACACCGCGCCAGATGTGCAATGACGTCATTTTGACCACTGCGCGCGCCGAGTATATCCAGGCCTTAAAGCCCCTGCACCACACTGATTGTAAGCCACAGAGTCTCACAGCGGTGGGCTCAGGAGGTGCCGCAGATGCTGAAGCTGAGGCATGGATAGGAGACGCATCAGGGAACACGCATGTCCTAACAGCCTAAACACGAACCCCTCCCAATCACCACCCCTATGAAATATACATTACCCACTGCCGTTAATAATTTAGCGTGCTAAAGCAGATCCCTCTCAAGTCGAAAATGTTTTCGCAAAATTAAAAATGAAATCATTAGTGCCATGAATTATCCACGGGGGAATCTCAGTCTGCGCAGGGACGTAAGGTTTGAAAAGATTAAACACACATTTATGGTTATCATTGCAGGGCGGTTTTATGACTTATTAAGGGGTAGAGCAGTTGAGTGTGGGTAACGAGCTAATATTAGCAAAGACATAAAGAGAAAGAGAATGGCTAGCTGGGGTATCATGGTGGGCCTGGTCTATAGCTGTTTCATACGGAGCAAGGGAAAAAAGGAAGTGTGTGTGTGTGTGTGTGTGTGTGTGTGTGGTGGTGTGTGTGTGCGTGTGTGTGTGTGTGTGTGTGTGTGTGTGTGTGCGTGTGCGTGTGTTCCCTGGCTAAAACACAGAAAAAATTGGATCTGGATCAGGCTGCATGTGTTTAGCATTGTAAATGAACAAACTGGACTGGAGGAAGAGAGCCAGTGGCTTTTCACCGCGCCTGAGAAAAGCCGCTATCTCCCCCCCACATGTGACATGTGAGAGGCGAGTGCCTGTGACTGATAGCCCTCTTTTGGATAAGACCCTCATCTGCCACCAAACCCATTCAGGCGCTCCGTGTAGCAGCAGCACTAAGCCCAAATCATTCTCGCCCCATTATCGGATAATTCCACACGAGATTGGGCCTTTTTTTTCAAGCTCACCCTCACTCTCCTTTTGTTAAAGCTTTTATTCCGCCGGTCATTTTTTTCCTCTTGTGTTCTCTGTCTTTTCATTATATTTTGCTCTCAGTCCCTGTTTCTGTTTCTTTGTCTGCCTTTTTTCCCTCTCCCTGCAGCATGTCTAGCAGACGGATCTGTAAATTGCTCCCAAGCTCCGGTCGGTGATGGCCTATCTGTCTTCATCCACTTGCTCGCTCTCCTGTGCTCTCTTAACACCTCTTTTCCCCCTCTCACCTGCTTCTCCATTCACAGTCCCTCTCTATCTCTCTCTCTCTCACACATACACACACACACACACACACACACACACACACATACACAGAAGGTCACTTTGCCGTCCACACACACACACACACAGCTACTCACATACACACACACACACTCACAGCTACTCACATACGCACACAAACACATATTTGTAACAGTAGCAAGTGGGCAAACCTCACTCCCTAAAAACATGCTGCATGGAACCAGCACATGCCCCAGTATTGGTCTGTAGTGCCTCAGTATAAATTTCACCAGTAAAAACAAAAATCACTTTAGAGTTTTAGGTGTACATGGCATAATCTACAGAATGCACACACAACTACTTAATATGGCAACACATTGCTACTTCATTCACTCTGCACACAATGCACATATGGCTACTTGATATGGTAATTTATTCACGCAACGGCTGTGTACAACTTCGGGACATAATGTCTAACAATGATGTCTGAGCGCTATTTCTTTCCACCTGTCTTACAGGTTAGTGTCGGGTAAACTGCCCATCATTGTTGTTTTTTTTTACCTCTGTGTCGCCATTTCCATGTGGATTTAAATGGTACAACTTTACTTTTTACATTTAATGTACGAGGCAGCTGTCATGCAAGCTAGTTCTGGCTGTAAATGGAAGTAGCCTACTGGAGACATTAGCTGCTTTCTTTTAGCTAACTGGCAAATGCCTATTGTCACTGTTGACTCATGTAACGGTTAGCCTAGCACTGTGAGCTCCCACACTCGGTTTCTGGAGATTGCTATCTTACATCTACGATGTTTGATTAGCATATCAACATAATCTGATATGATTGTATAGTTTGAAGCACTGTTTATGTTTTTTTATGAGAAAAAACATGTGCTCGCATTAATTGTCTGTACCCCAGCTGTGCCCCAGTACAGTAACAGGTCTAGTGACGCCCCTGGATGGATGCCCCCAATGTCTGGGCTTGCAACTTCGGTGTTGTCTAGACACACACTAAGGTGTGTTGGCCTTCACCATCCTCAGTATCTCTCAGGATAGCGTAGCAACACCACAAGCCCCTTGTGACTTAAAGCAACACAAAGTAGTTATCCTCTTCGATTGCCCTACAGGTTGGATGTGGAACTGTCTCTCATTCGAACTACAGAGAGAGGGCCCACTCCTCCAAACTTACTTAGTGTGGTCATAGCCCATGAAGGGCTGAAAACCCTGTTACAAACTGATGAACCACTGAAGCGATTTCATTTTCATTATTTTATTGTTGAAAAAAACTACTTAGTGTTACTTTAAGTAAGACCTATCTCATGATCTCATACGCCGGCTGCTTGCTCAGCTCGACGATGTGGCTTACGAAGGAGCGGGAGAAGAAGAAAAGTAAGAGGAGATACAGAAGAAGAACAAAAATAGCCACAGCACGCACAGCCGAAATGTGTACCAGCCAATGTTCTGGAAATACACAACATCACATGATCAATACTGACATATCTGACCACATCAGCGCAGCTGACCTAAATGCTATCCCATAATTACGGCTTTTCAGTGTGGTGTATATATATATATATATATATATATATATTTCTACTGCCGCTGCTGCTCTCATGGAGGGGGCCTTCAGAGACAGACGGACTCTCTGTTCCCAGCCCCCTGGCCGCAGCTGATTCAGTTTACATCTCACTCTCCACGCCTCACATGACCACCGATACTATTCCGCTTCAGCGCCCCATCCACTCATCAGGTACACATTTGCTCTGCTGGCGCTCGGCCCTCTCCGAGTCACTGCTGTGTGTGTGTGTGTGTCATGTGTGTGTGTGTGTGTGTGTGTGTGTTTCATGTGTGGGTGTTTTGAGGAACATGGGCTACAGAGTGTGACACTAGACTCGTGCCTGTGAGGTATGTATGTGCTGTGCGAGATGGAAACTGGAGCATGGCAGGAACAGGTTTGGGGTGGGGTGGCGGACATTTACTTCCTGGCGAGCGCAGTAACTGATTAGCCTAAATATCCTGTGGCCACTTGCTCACAAAATCATAGGTGTGAAGTATGCGCTTTACGAGCTTTTAGCAGGCTTTTTAAAAAGGTTTAGGGCCCTACAAAAGAACTTTGGTCTGCCAGACAACATTTTTTTTGTACAGCAGACAGCTACTGGCTGATACATTTAAGCATTCTACACAAATAAACCTTAGTTAGAGTTTTATGTATCTAACAGTTTTCTTAGTAGGTACGTGAAAAGTGAGGGGTTCATCTACTTCAAAGCTGATAACCAGAGTTAAAGAGTTCAGCTAAGAATACCCTCATCAAAGTCTTCTAAAATGAACCGTTAAAAATAGCTCTATGCCTCTATAATAATGAGTTTTTTCTAACTGTATACCACAGTGGGAATACATTGGCTTATGGCACCTAAAAATTGATTTGGTGTAAATGTGAAAACTAGGTCTACCATAAATGGCAGAACAAACCGGCTTGACGAAATAACGAGACCTAGAGAGAGAGAGAGAGAGAGAGCAAGAGAGAGACATAGAGAGAGAGAAAGAAAGAAAGGAAGAGAGAGAAGGAGAGATGGATAAAGAGAGAGATAGAGAGAGAGAGAGAAAGAGAATGAAACAAAGAAAGAAATAGAAAGAAAGAAGGAAGGAAAGGAAAAGACAAAGAGAAAGAGAGAGGGAAAGAAAGGAAGAGGGAGAGAGAGAGAAGAGAATGAGAGGGCTGCACCGTGGCGGAGAAGTGAAGGCACACAGGCATCATCAGGGATGCAGGAAGACCAAGAAGACACCGTTGTGCTGCTCTTTGTCACTTGCAGTTTAAACCACCCAGGAGGGGAATAAGACAGACACACTTGTGCACATTTCCAACTACACACAAGAGCAAAGCACCTACACACACATACCCGCACACGCACAAAACCTCTGAGTTTTTCCACTTATACAGTATAGGAACATTCAAATAAAGGCAGCCTTGTATAAAGACACTTATATCTTCTGGCAGTAAAGTCACCACAGATCAACAGCTGTCAGCCATAGCAGCAGAAAGTCTTCACAATATTTCCTCTCTCTACATCCCAGAACAGCATTCTAGACAACACAAAATGAGTGTAGCTGTCTAGTCTGTAACTGATGAGAGAGAGAGCGTAGAAAAATGATAACAATGTTTATACGTTTGTATTTGTAGAAGTCTCTATAAATTTCTCTCTGTGTGTATAAAATTAACAAGGGCCCAGCTGCACTAACTTCTTTTTGTGCCAGCACACACACGAAGGGAAACGGTCACACTGCATCATCACATGGCACAAATCACTCCAGGTTAGCCATAACGTTTGAGCTAAAACAACAGGCCGCCATCTTGGCCGGCTGCCTGTCTATCCATCATACTGACAGACTGCGCGTCTGCGAGTGTGTGCGCATGTGTGTGAGAGAGCCTGTGTGTGTGTGTCTGTCTGTGTCCATGTGTGCCAGCATCCTTTGTGTGCTAGGAAGGATGGGGCTATTTCCAACCAAACCACTGGAGTGAAACCACAGGAAGCAACAAGCAGGGCTATCTCTTTGCCTGACTGACCTGGGAGAATAAGCAAAAATCATTTCCACAAAAAAACAGAGAGCCAGGACGGACAGACAGACAGAGCCCGACAAAGAGGGAAAGGCAGCCAGGGAGATGGCGTCAGAGGGTTCAATTTGTAAGCCAGAGCATAAACAGACATGACTGTACCAGAATCTCTCACTGAGCAGCATTAGACGCATGTCTAGTTAAGACAGGCCATCTCTCAGTTGACTGGCAGCAGACACAAGAGGATCTGTTTTAATGACTTCGCTGTAATTACCACTGCTAACCATTAATCACTGATAGAGCACACATACCCACTTAAAGGCTACAAAAGGGGTCCCATTCAAAACATGCTGACACGGAAAACCACAGTAACTAATTAGCCAGTCAGAGCCTCAGGACAAATGCTGAGGAGGAGCATGATGACTTGCATGACCTTGGGTGTTTGTTTGGCCTTCGGATACAATGCTTGTGGATGTGTTTGAGCTTATGCATGTATGCTTATGTATGTGTTTGTGTGTGTGTGTGTGTGTGTGTGTGTGTGTATGCGCGCGTGTGTGTGTGTGTGTGTGTGTGTGTGTGCGTGTGCGTGTATCACCTATTATAGAAAGCACGCCAATTTGGAAAAGAAAATGTTTCCTTTACTCATAAACTGGAAGAACTCATCACTGACTGTTGGACTGCTGCACTCCACTGGACTATTCAAAATTGGTGATTCCTGATGAATTCTGACTTGTAATGTGGAATCACATAAAGTATAGAAAATGTGCATTGTGTGTTTGTATTGTGTGCTGAAAATGAGACCACGGGAGGACATGGTGGACACAGCATGGCCTTTGTTCTCAGTCCACGAGTGACAGCCTGAAGACATGCGCATTCGCGTCGGATCAGCAGAATGTTTGTGGCCTTGGGTGATTGCAGAGGGTCTCCCCCTCCCCTCCCCTCCCCTCCCCTCCCCTTCCCGCTCTTTAGCCGAGTAAGCTCTGCCCTAGAGGCCTAGCCGCCTGCGCCACTACGGGAGTTCCAGGAAAAGCATTAATGTAATAAGAGGCGCTGATCGCGGCGCTGACATTCGGAATCCTGGAGCCGGAGCCGCAGCAGGCACCCACTTCCAAAACGGAGGGAGGTGGGGGGTTGGGGGATGGTTGGGGGGGGGGGGGGGGCTGGGGATAAGCTCGCTCGCAGCCGAGGCTTCTGTGGGTAGAGTCTGGTCTGGTGGTATCTAACCCTGGACAAGACTTCCGTGCGGAACGTGCCCGGCATTTTGGCTCGACAAAACCACACCATTACGGCAGCAGCCACAAACCCTGAGTTAGGGGGACTTGAGGACATCGAATGTGAGAGATTGCCAACGTCGGCATTTTCCACCGACACACACACCCCATTATCTATCTGACTGATGTATCACCATCGCTGTGATATAGTCAATGGCATATGAGGCAAACGCATGCACTGAGGTAATCGCATTTTACCATGAAAACCTGATGATCGTAGGAAAGTAGCCGCGCAAAGTTTATGACCGATTCAAATCCCAGGGAGCTTTCCTATCCATGACGTCTTCAAGCACCTTTCCAATCTTTTCTACCCCCACCACTTTCTCCTAAGGCCATTACTGGTCTAACTCCTTCCTAAGTCTCAACAGGTCGCAGAAGATTTTTTTTTTATCTCTCTGCTTTCTTTCTACTACAACGCTATGTGATGACAAGGCAGTACACTGGATGCAGGCCAAAGCAAACAAACGCCTCCTCTTTCCAGAGGAAGGGTGTGAACATGACCCTCTGCCCAGGCCCCCAACAGCACCAGCACCAGCACCCCACCCCACACTCCCTCTCCTTTCCTCTCTCTGGCGCACATGCTGTTTGGACAAGCACTCCTCTCTCTCCAACCTCATCAGACAGACACGAACATGTTTTTACACCCACTCACTCACATACACATGTGTACACACTAATACGCAAACGCATGCACACACACACACACACACACAGAAACACACACACACACACACACACAAACTCCCCCATAGTGAGAACCCATTTGGCTGTGCAGGAAGGTTTTAATAGCCATGCTTTGCCCACTGGACAGGCCAGCAGGCCGGCACTCCTGCCAGGCAGACGCTATCTCAGGATCACTGCTTATGGCTATAGGCTTTTATGGTCCTTCTCTGGGTCACAGAGAGAGGAGTCACACCCAGATGACCTTGGCAGCTTGCCTGCCATGGGTCTGGGGGGGGATCAGGAAGGTTGATGGGTTAATGTTTGCACAGACCTCAACAGTGCAAGACCACCCAGAGTTTTCTGATGTGAATAACTTCAGCCTTAATGACGCAAGTAAAACAACTGACTTGGATATAAAAAATGTGATATGATACTGATGATATTTTTCCAAGTTTCAATTTTTTTCCCAGAGAATTTCTAAACGGCTCCTCTGGGTAAATGGCTCAAGAGTACATGTTTTGCAAAGGTAACTCAGAAACCGGACAATGTTTAAAATGTGAGCAGATCTTTGGTGGTTTTCTGTGTCTTCCTGGTGTCTTTCATGCTTTTGGAAAATTGTATGCACATTTGGTGACCTGTGGTAATGTTCAGAGTTTGTCTGGCCTGCCTCTGGCCCTGCTGTAGGGAAGGTGCCTTGGCTCAGGGGGGGTATCTGTGCTGCACATGGTAATGAGGATGAATGTGGGCCAATGGCAGGCTCCTGCTGGGAGGCCACTGCTGCGACGGGGATTGGAGGTGGTGAGTGGGAGGCGATGAAGAAGTAAACTCCCTGTGATGCGGAAGGAGGAGTAGGAGGAGGAGGAGAGTGAAAAAGGAAAAAGTAGGCCATCTAACACAGCTTTATCAGGGCCTTCAGTGCACTCGTCACATCTTGGAGCTGACATCAAATCATCAGCATCAAGGGGGGCGGGGGTAAAAGATTGGAGGGTTGCAGGTTCCAATCCCGTTCCAGGGGGAGTTAACAACCAGTGCTCTTCTGCATCTTTATTCATGGCTGAAGTACCGCTGAGCAAGGCATGTAACCCCACATTGCTCTTGGGACTGTAACTGAAACCCTGTACCTAAATAACTATAAGTCACTCTGGATAAGAGAGCAAAGAAAGCAACCATGTTAACTGACTACTGGATTGCAGTTGACAAATTCAGTGTTTGATTTTATGCCTCACTGGGCAAGGGTTGGATGGTTGGTGATGCCACACAACCCAAAGACCATTAAAGGTGTACTTCCACGAGAAACCGTTTAGTACTTGCTCTTTTGAAATATGATAGGTCACCCCGAGTTGCATATGCATGCTGCATATCAAAATGTTTTTCTATCCCCGTTTTCTATATCAGT